>OZ021721.1:74229485-74840110 GCA_963978545.1 Linyphia triangularis | reverse complement strand
AAATCAAGCAAAATATATTATATTTCAATATTGTTTGATGGCATATAAATGGAGACGAAAAAGTTGAGCTAAATAAGGATCTATTGCTGTTTTATCCATCATTGAATTTTTAAAAGTAACTTGAATTGGCTGTTCAGGGTTTTCCCCTACCCATTGACGGTCATGCACGTATATATACGTCTTAGGATCCCCAGTTTTTCCAGCAATACACAACATTTTTAAATGTATAAATAAAATTTAAAATAAAATATTTTTTAGATATTTTCATTAGGATGATAGTCTATAACCTATCTAAAACAAGACAAATAAAAAATAATTAAAACAATTTATGTATTTGAATTAGAAATATAATTTAGAAATTATTGCAGGGAAAACAACTGGGGGATTTCGCCCATTCCCATGACCGCCAGTGAGTTAAATGCAGGAAAAATGCCTTCTCAAATATAAGTTGTACTTTGCTTTTGAAGCATACAATTTTATTATTGCTTTTTAAAATAGTAGGAACTGAGGTATAAATAGTGACATATTTCAAAAAAATTTCAGAACGATAGGAAATTATTCTACTAACTCTGATTTAAATTGTAATATTCTAAATCCTACATTTGCCTATTTTTATTGCACGGAATTTCAACATTTTTATCAATAGTCTAGCACTGCATTGAAAAGGAATATTTCCATTGAGTATTGTATCCATCCCACTCAATTTCTAAAGCCCAGATTTCGAGATAACAGTAAGAGGGGCGTTTCAAGTGTGTTATCGACGGAATTTGTATTTCCTTTCTTCCATTGTCATATTGATGCCGCTGAAAAATTCTTTATTATCTATAAAGCGATCCCCTCGTTCCAAGATAAAAGATAATTGACTTATTTCTAGGAGAAAAACTGACATTTCCGGCATGTGGAAACAAATAGTGCTGGGATTTGTTAGACCAAAAAACTCGCTCTTATTAATTCACAAAATGCTTCAAACCATATAAAAACAGCCACAAAAACCCTTGATTGACTTTATTGAGATGAATACAATTAACATGAATATATTAAACAGTATTTTTTCCTAATCTAATTTCATCACATGAGTCCTATCGAAACTTTATAGTTAACTCTTCTTATTTTAGCGCTAAAATTTTCCTATTAAATGAACTTAGTTAAATGAATTAGAACTGTATTGAAAAAACTAATTAAGCTTCTTTCGATTAAGGCGAAATGCTCGTGCCTTACAGATTGTTTATTATTATATGTACGAAAACAAAAGTTTTTTTACTAAATTTCATTCAAATATATTAAAAGTTCCCCCTCGTCTCTCTATTTCAAAACACCTAGTGGGTGCTACTAAATGTAAGCTTGAATCTAACTTTTCTTTCAATTCCTTTCTTAACGTAATTCACATAGAAAAAAATTGAAATAAAACTGACCAGTACCTTTAAACACTAATTGATCGAGTCAATGCTATGCCACATCACCTTAACGGGCTATCCCTTAAAGATGTTTGAAATATTTTTGTTCCCTCCATTCTCTGTCACTTCATCATAACCCCACCCCCTCTATCACATTCTTCACCCGACAATACCACTCCAGTACTTAATAAATTATATATTTACATACTGGATGTTTGACATGTACTTTATATAATATTAAATGTTGAACAAAAGGGTAATTAATGAACAATGAAAAAGAGCAATAACTGTACTAATAGAAAAATGATGACTAACAGGTGCAAAGCCCATTTAGATTATTCTTGATTCTGTAGGATAATTAAAAGCAAATATGAACATACTAAATATAAGGTGATAAAAATTAAATGCAGCTAGATGCCGCTTGATCGTTACTTTATGTACATAATATATCATTAAACAAAACGAACATAAAATACACTGCTTTACTAGTTTTACTTTATAGAAACTCATTTTTTTAATCTTGTGGGAATTTATGATCTAAATGTTTATTTTTCTGAAATTGTTTTGTATGTTTTTGTTGTTGTTGATTTGTTTATGTGTATGATGTCCCACTTCTTGCAATTCCCTCCCACCCTATCTCTTGCCACCAAGGGTCATATGAACCCTCTCAAAGAGAGACATCATTTGTGGACGACCTCTAATGGGATAACAGGGGTGTTTTATTAGTGTGTACCTTTTATTTAAATACAGGCTGTTTGCATCTAAGGTGGTAACGTAGTTTCTTTCTTTTGCTATTAGGCATCAGAGTAATTTGAGTGCATATTGCAACTAGTGCAAAATATATAAAGTAAGGGATTATGTACAGATAGTATGATTTTCGCGGGTGATGTATTTTAGCTTAGATAATTTTTGTTTTATACGACACCTTTAGGATAAGAAGGTAAAAAAAATGTTCTTTAGGTCAAATCATAACAATACAAAAAAAAATTTATAAACGTCGTTTTATCTTTAAATTTAATTGAAATACAATTCCTACAAAAACGTGACTTGTACCCAGATTGAAGAGCTAGGCGATGAAGGTATACAGAAATGTGTTCATTAAATTGATTATTTTAATTTTAAGATCTAACGTAAGAACTATTCGCATCTAAGAAAGCATGTTTGGATCAAAATCTATTATGAATTCAAAAGAAAGTATTAAATCATGTTGTATCTGAAAAGAGTTTATAACATTTTAAAAGAAGTATGTGAATGTAATTTTCTAAATAAAGATAAGGCCTAATCAATTTCGTTATAATTAGTTAATTTTATAGATAGATAACTGCTCTTGATTAACGTAATTCTACCAGTAACATTTTTATGAATGATATTTCTTTTCACAGAGACTATACAAAAATTAAAATTCTGTCATTTTAAAAATAAATTGCCCATGAAAATCTTTTTATGACAGGGCATTTTACGTAATTTTGAAGTTGCAATTAACACTTATGCCTCATCTCTAGTAGCAAAAGAAAAAAAATCATCTTTTTGGGACACCCAATAACACAAAATAGATGTTAACTTTTTATACAGAAAACTATAAAGTTTTCTTTAATGAAAAACATTATATCTATAAAAAGAGCACCAGAAATAACATGGAATGAATTATTAAAAAAGCAAAGATAACCACTCTCTACAGTTATCTATATCAACAAAGAAAACTAAAGTATAAAAAGATATGAGTTTAATATGATATAAAGCGATAAAGTCTGCATCAGGAATTTATAGCTGATAAGCTTCTCAACAAAAGTGGAATAATTTTGTATTTAGGATAAATATCTTAACTTCATTTTTTCATTTAAATTGATTTGATCAATTTATCAAAATTCATTTCACATACGTGGTTAATAGATCAAATTTAAATTTTCTGGAAATTGAAGACAAAAATGTTGGCTATGTCTAAGACATCCATATTCATTTTCAACTTTTATATGTACTAGAAGAACTATTTAATAGAAAATGGATCTTTGATTCTCATCTGAATGTGAAAGTAGATAAAATCAAGTTTTTATAAAGGGAAGTTTAAATTTGTCTCCACTTATCAAAATTAATATGTGATCGAGAAACAGAGTTGAATTAGAGTGATCCTCATTAAAACACCGATTCTAAATAGGTCTCATTTACGATACATCTATAACAAATGTCAAACATGTATAATTTTCCTAAATTTAATTACTGAAATCCCCTCTCTTCCTACCTGAATTAGGGTTAACGCCATGTAGGAAAAAAAACCTACCCTACCAATTTGGAGCTTTTGTATAAGCTTTTCACTACATGAGCGTAGTGTTTAAGCTTAGAAATTATAATTACATTGTCAGCAATTTATTGGCTAGTAAACATAGAAAAGAAAATGCTGCCATCGTATTTCAAAACTTTTCAAATTAATATTGCAACAAAAAGAAACATTTGCAATAATTAGTGACACTGGGGGAAAGTTTGGTGACTGTCCTCCTTTAGAAATAAAACGCCGGTAGTGTTCTGCCGGCTTCCCATTATCAAATAGGCAGAACTTGCAAGTCTGTATTGTGTTGATAGAGTTTAGGCTGGTTTTCAACCCATCACACCCGCAGGTTTACAGAAACTACACTGGTCTGCAAAATTAAAGGCTATTAAGTTTTTCCCTAATAACTTCTCAGTGGAGCAGCATACACACATGAATTTCCTATCAAAGAGACATCTTTATGTAACATATCTATAAGTAAAACAACTCAGTCACAAATTGAAATGCAAAATGTACAAAGGGGGCATATGCAAAAAGAATGAGTACCATTAGTGGGCAGTTGTATAGATGCATTCACACTAAAAATTACAAAACTCATAGAGTTGATTTTTAGTGTGAGATATGATCTTTTCTGTCATCAGTGTTTACTTGGCATTGTGTTCTCATACTTAACATGAGTATCTTGATGTATTCTAAAGGCTAAATTGCTCGTCCCACTTCTTGAACTGTTTGCAAGTGATGGAAAGTTCCTAATACATTAAATCTTTACACATTGCATACCGTAGAAGCGTCCCCCACATGTTTGATGAAATTTAGATTAGAAGAGTGATCTGGCTTACTTATAGGTGCGATATTCATATATTTTAAAAGTTTATCCAAAGCAAAATTGGAATAAAATTTGCCAAAAATATCGATAAACACTATTTAGAAAGCGATATTTCACCATTAAAGACTTGTTAAGATAAAGTTAACGCAATTACGGCAAAAAAGTCGAATTTAATTATCTTTTGCGCTCTTGAGGAGTTTATTAAACCAATTCAACATATAGCACCCAAAGCTCAAATCTTTTTATCATCAGATGCTTTTTTTTTAAATACTTTTTTCAGTCTCATGAGTACTATTGAATTTCAGAGGACCTGTAAGTAGTAAAGAAGTGCCGGTTCTGCCTTATAAGGCGGAGCTGCCACCGCCTTAACGGCGTGAGGTCTTAGTGTAGGCATTAAATGTTTGTTACACCCTAGTTATAGGAATCGACGGTAATTTTCACTTTTTTGAAATTACATTCCTCTAGTATTTTTCTTTTTAGTAATGAAAAAGTTGGCTTTCTAATTTAAGGTAATGTGTGAAAACTTATTGCATAGGAAAATAAAAAAAAAAAAAATATATATATTTTCATTTTTGTTGTTCTTCTTTCTTCTAATAATAAAAAAGTTGGTAGTTAAAAGAATGCGTAGTAGCGTATTGAAATTGAAGTTTTGTTCAGTTAGCGGTTCATCCTTACTTTCTTTCCTTCGTTCTTTCTTTCTTCCAATAAAATAGTTGGTAGTTATATAAATGCGTAGTAGCGTATTGAAATTGTAGTTTTGTTCAGCTTACTGTTCATCCTTACTTTCTTTCCTTCGTTATTTCTTTCTTCCAATAAAATAGTTGGTAGTTATATAAATGCGCAGTAGCATATTGAAATTGAAGTTTTGTTCAGCTGGTTTTTTCTTCTTCAAATAAAAAAAATTAAATTAAAGGAATGCGTAGTTACGTTTTGTAAATGAAGTTATATTCATCTAACTCTTTTTTCCTTCCGTCAAATAAAGTAGATATTTAAAGGAATGCATAGTTACGTTTTGAAATTAAAGTTTTCTTCAAATAAAAAAGTTAAATTAAAGATTGCTTACTTACGTTTTAAAATTGAAGTTTTCTTCAGCTAGTTGTTTTTCTTTCTTCTAATAAAATAGTTGATATCTACAATATTTTAGTTAAATAAGTATTTTTAAAGGAATGCATAGTTACTTTTCAAAGCAAAAAAGTTAAAATTAAAGGAATGCGTAGTTACGTTTTATAATTGAAGTTATATTCATCTAGTTCTTCTTTCTTGAAATAAAAAACTTGATAGTTAAAAGAATGAATTGCTAGTTACGTTTTGAAATGAAAGTTTTCTTCAAATAAAAAAGTTAAATTACAGATTGCTTACTTAAGTTTTAAAATTGAAATAATATTTGGCTAGTTGTTTTTCTTTCTTCTAATAAAATAGGTGATAGTTACAATATTTTAGTTAAATAAGCAATGTTTAAAGGAATGCGTAGTTACTTTTCAAAGTTGAAGTTTTGATCAGCTAGCTGATTTTTTTTTTAATTAAAAATGTTAATAGTTAAAAGAATGGATAGTTACGTTTTGAAATTGAAGTTTTCTTCAGCTAAGTATTCTTCTTTCTTCAAATTAAAGGAATGACTACTTACATTTTAAAATTGAAATATATAGTATATATAATAATAGTTGGTATTTCTTTCTTCTTATAAAATAGTTGATAATTATAATATTTTAGTTAAATTAAATAAGTAAAGTTTAAAGGAATGCATAGGATTGTTTTGAAATTGAATTTATGTTCAACCAGTTGTTTTTTTCTGATGAAAAGTTGATAGTTAAAGGAATGCGTAGTTGCTTTCACTTTTCAAAATTGTTCATCTTAAGTTGAATTTCATTCAGTTAAAAAAAAAGTTGATGGCTATAGAAATGCAAAGTTGCAATTTAAAATTAAAGTTATGTACAGCTAGTTTCTTTCAACTAAAAGTTTCTATAACATTAATTTTTTTTTATTAACTGAAAGAAATTCACCTTAAGATGAACAATTTCGAAAAGTGAAAACAACTACGCATTCCTTTAACTAGCAACTTTTTATTAGAAAAAAAAAAACTGGTTGAACATAAATTCAATTTCAAAACGATCCTATGCATTCCTTTAAACTTTATTTATTTAACTTAACTAAAATATTGTAATTATCAACTATTTTATTAGAAGAAAGAAGAAAGAAAAAACAACTAGCCGAATATTATTTCAATTTTAAAATGTAAGTAGTCATTCCTTTAATTTGAAGAAAGAAGAATACTTAGCTGACAAAAACTTCAATTTCAAAACGTAACTACCCATTCTTTTAACTAATAACATTTTTGTTTGAAAAAAAAAACAAAAAAAACCCCAGCTAGCTGATCAAAACTTCAACTTTGAAAAGTAACTATGCATTCCTATAAACATAACTTATTTAACTAAAATGTTGTAACTATCACCTATTTTATTAGAAGAAAGAAAAACAACTAGCCGAATATTATTTCAATTTTAAAACGTAAGTAAGCAATCTTTAGTTTAACTTTTTTATTTGAAGAAAACTTTAATTTCAGAACGTAACTATCAATTCATTCTTTTAACTATCAAGATTTTTATTTGAAGAAAGAAGAACTAGATGAATATAACTTCAATTATAAAACGTAACTACGCATTCCTTTAATTTTAACTTTTTGCTTTGAAAAGTAATTACGCATTCCTTTAAACATTACTTATTTAACTAAAATATTGTAGCTATCAATTATTTTACTAGAAGAAAGAAAAACAACTAGCTGAAGAAAACTTCAATTTTAAAACTTAAGTAAGCAATCTTTAGTTTAACTTTTTAACACGCTTTTATTAGCTTCAGACGTATGTTAGTATGTAACGCATTTTGGTATACTTATTAAGGACCGATGACAATTCAATATTTGAAACAGTTTGACCCGTTATCCTTACTAGGATAATCAGGATTAGCGATTTTTTTGTTTTCCTGAGACCCGGAGTGTCTGCGTCAAGACCAATAAGGGAAACTACCAGGCGCGCCGATCACTTATTTAAGTATAACTTTAAAGAAGTCTACAACCTCGATCGGAAGTGGCTTTTTAATTTTAGTTCACCATAAAAAAAATTACCGAAATTCCCTTTTTAACACGCTTTTATTAGTTTCACCTGTATGTTCAAACTTTGCACACTTGTCAAAGACCCGATGACAATACAATAATTCTATAAGTTTGTCGCTTTATCACAAGGATTAGCTCGTGTTGCCTTTACGCCGTTAAATTCCAACCAACCAACCTTCTCCGGAATCTAACCCTGGTGTGCCGTTACCCATTACAATCCCAGTAATCACAGATCCTATCATCGACAATTGATAAGGAAGACATTTGAAAGATTTGTCGTGGGAATGACGGTTATACAAAGCGTGTTTTTTTTAGTCTCATTATCCTTACCAGGATCTTCAGGATTAGTGATTTTTCATATTCAGAGACAAGGTAGTGTTTTGTGCCTAATAATACGGCGTGTACTAAAGCATACACATGACTTAAATTTGAGACAAGCATGTGACTATTGGAGAGAACAACTGGAGAGTTTTGTACACTTAACTAAAAACATTAACTAAATTTTTTTTATAGTTTACAGAAAAAATAATTAATAGTTTAAAAAACTAAAAAACACGCTTTAATAGAAAAGTGAACTAAAAAGTAGAAAATAATTTTAAATAAGTTTGAAATAAGAATAGAGTGATTAACAAGAAATATTTATTTTATCGTAAAAAAGCGTGGGGTGCTTGATGTCAATTGTTGTATATATATTGGTAAAAGTAGAGCCATTATGAAAATATCTTAAAAAGCACCCCACGCTTTTTTACGATAAAATAAATATTTCTTGTTAATCACTCTATTCTTATTTCAAACTTATTTAAAATTATTTTCTACTTTTTAGTTCACTTTTCTATTAAAGCGTGTTTTTTAGTTTTTTAAACTATTAATTATTTATTTGAAGAAAACTTTAATTTCAAAACGTAACTACACATTCCTTTAACTATCTACTTTATTTGACGAAAGGAAAAAAAACAGTTAGATGAATATAACTTCAATTACAAAACGTAACTACGCATTCCTTTAATTTTAACTTTTTTATTTGAAGAAGAAAAAACTAGCTGAACAAAACTTCAATTTCAATATGCTACTACGCCTTTATATAACTACCAACTATTTTATTGGAAGAAAGAAAGAACGAAGGAAAGAAAGTAAGGAAGACAGCTAGCTGAACAAAACTTCAATTTCAATACGCTACTACGCATTCTTTTAACTATCAACTTTTTATTATTAGAAGAAAGAACTACAAAAAGGAATATATATATTTTTTTCATTTTCCTATGCAATAAGTTTTCACACATTGCCTTAAACTAGAAAGCCAACTTTTTCATTACTAAAAAGAAAAATACTAGATGAATGTGATTTCAAAAAAGTGAAAATTACCGTAGATTCCTATAACTAGGGTGTAACAAACATTTAATGCCTACACTAAGACCTCACGCCATTAAGGCGGTGGCTCCGCAGCTCCGCCTTATGAGGCAGAACCGGCACTTCTTTACTACCCCTGTAGAAAGGTGGGAACATGATGTTAGGGAGTAAATGCCAATTCCAGATAAGGATTTGGGGGGAAAAGAGTTTTGGCTATATGTTGGATTGAAATATGTTGTAGGAAAAACTGAATATCCTTTAATTTTGTAGATCAGTGTAGAAACCCGATTTTTTTGCTATCGTTAGACGAAAAACAACAACATAATTGCTAACATTGAATAAATGAACAAGGCGAAAAATTACTTTGAAAATCAACGGAATTTTATTCTGCTTTTTGTTCTCTTACTTAATTTTTCTTCTTTCCTGGTTTTAACCAAAATTTTAGCTAGGCATAGAGCTGAAACTGTGCTATAAATTTGGGTCTTTTATTATTCTTAGCTCGATTATAAGGTGTGCCTTTTGTATATTGCATTAAGTTTGAGAGTCTATCTCTAGGAAAAGAACCCGAAAGTTATGAATTTTTATCAATGTAATGGATGACAAAAGTGGGACGACGGATTGCGGATATCTTTCTTATGCTACAAGTCAAGAAGTGAAAGTCCTATAAGTTGCAATGTTAAAACAGTGTACTTGGAAATAAGTAAAATTTGCTTATATTTTCTATAAAGTTTTTAAAACACTAGTTAGCCAAACTACTTACATTTTCAAAAGAAATTTTAAGCACATAAATGTGATCAATGTTGTTGGTTTTGAACGTCCTACCTTCCAATCACAAGCCTGCCCTCTCCTTGATTACACTTTCGAAGATCACTTAAACCTTCTTCAAAATGATAGCAAATATATATATATTTAAATACTGGCTATATCTTGTATTCTAATTGATGACATGAAAAAAAGAAAAGTGCAGTTTAATTCGTGGAAGGTTTTTAATAATAGTATATAGAGTGTTTTGTTATAAATGGTCATCTACATATATATTATAATTAAAACAAACTTTAAAGAGCTCAATGGCAGCCCCACATTACTATGTCATATTTAGATGTAGCATTAAAAAAAAAAAATCGAAATACTAAATTTCATAATTTTCCATTGAGTAGTTAGTAATTTAAATGATGTCAAGTAACTGACGAATCAATGTTAAAACGAAAACTTGTTGTTTTAACCACAAATTCAATATAGTTTCAATATTATAGCAAAATTGTCAAAAAGCCTAATTTTAGTAACCATACGCTAGAATACATTAGAAATCAATTAAATTTTAATTGAGGTAAAATAATATTTCAATCTAAAAATTGTAAGAATTTATTTTATCTTTATAGAACAGTTGAAAACATAGGTGATTTTATAAACATTTTATATTTTTCACTAGTAGATTCAAATAGTCACACAAGAATATTGAAATGTACTATACATTTTGCAATTAGGAAGTTTTGGGAGGAGTGGATTAAATTCGTTCCTTTGAAAGTTCTATCCAGTGATTAAGCAAAACTCTTAGGTCAGAGGTAACACACTCGCTTAGCAAGTAAGATAACTCCATTTCAATTCTCAGCATTGATTCTATGTAATCAGTACTTTAAAAAATAAGCAGACCCAAAGGGAATTGTATGTTCTAAGCAGGAGTTCTCAATTCGAGGCTTGAAAAGTAAAAAAATTCCCTTTAAAAGAGTATTTTTTAAGGCATTCTCCTTTGAAATTGGGAATAGTATAATTCTATAATAAGTTTAGATGTTAAGAAATTTTGTCACTGTATGACTATCATTTAGATCTTTTATTGCGCCATTAAAATGAAGATGCAATCAAATTGTGTTCCAAGCCATAATGTGATAAAAAAAAAAAAAAATTGATGAAACATTTACAGGCATTTTAGAAAAATGCAAAAACACACATATTAGACAATTCTTTAACAGATTTCAACATTGAATAAAAAATGTAAGGAATATCCATAACGATGGGATTAAATTTATATAAAACGTCTCATCAATGTCAGATAATATAGTGATTTAACAAGTTTGTGTATTCTTAAGCCATGTTCTATTATGTTGAAAAATATACACTGTTTCAAAAAATAATTTTTATTAATTAAATAATTTTTTTTCTCCATCAGTTAGTGAAACAAAACAAGCATAAATCATTAACATTTGGCATTTTATCAATGTCATAAAAACCATAATGTAACTATTTTATGTTTGTCAAATTTATGATCAACACTAACATACTTAAACTTCGGTAATTTTTGTTTCCGACCTTAATTGGACTGCATGTGAAGTTGGTCCACCTTCAACTTTGTTAATTATGTTGTATTAAATTAATTTCTGGTTGATTTACTCTACTAAATTTGTGTTAGCAGTTTGTTAAACATGATACAATAAATCTAAGTAGTGTCCGAGTAGCTTTAGATTAATATCTGTAAAGTCATTTGTTTATTTTCATGCGGGAGAATTATATAGAATTACTCCTCTCAATATTAAGATTTGTTCTTCGATCAAAGTTTTTTGTTATTAATTACATTAAGTGACTTTTTTCTCCTCATAATGAAATGAAATTTTGAGTTTAGGGTAAATGAAGTATTCTAGATAAAATTAAAAAAAAAAAAAAAAAAAAAAAAAAAAGTATGGGTTCGTATTAAAATTTTCAAAGTTCAATTTATTCAGTAAGCGGTCCCCCAATAAAAGCAATTTGTACCAGGCATATAAAGAATAGTAATCAAATGACTTTGGTGCAAACCACAATATTCTAAGCTTTTTAGAACCAAAGGTATAGCCATCGTCTGGATGTTTATTTACTTACTGTACCAATTTAAAACGAGTAGGTACATATTTATATTTTTGAGGCATTTTTCTTCTTTTTGTGGTCTTTTTCGGTGTTTTCTTGGACATCAAAAATATTGCATTATGGTATTTATTGTTGTTCTTAACACAAAGAGGTGTATGTGAAGTTGTCGTTTACTTCTACGAATGAGAGCGACGATTTAATTATTATTGGTAAAACGGACTATCTTACTCATCAGTTTTGCATTAAAATAAGCTTTTCCCCATACATCTTTGTGTCCAAAGAAATGAAACGCAGCTGCTTGGTGGGAACCATTTGATTTCATAAGTTTTCCTGCCTGGACATTTTACTTGGTGGTTCATTTATTAGTGATATGATGGATCTGTAAATTATTGAGGAGTACATATTATGTATTATTAAAAGAAATGTTTTTACCGCTGACGAATAGTTGGGCATATTTATGAAAGAATAATTTATTTGTAAAAATGATAATTATTATTATAATCGAAGGTTATGAACTCAACCAAGGAAGGCAAGTCTTGACTGAAATCAAAGCCAATTAACTGGTGTCTTTAACAGTCGTTGAAAATATGCATGCTAGCAAAAATTCTGAGATTGTGGGAACGATAAAACTGAATAATATCCGTGGTACGATTTTGAAAGAGTTGATCTGAATAAGCGGGATCCTATCTCCAAGCACAGTAGTCCAATGCGCTACCACCCAAATCAGTATGTTCACTTGAAAGAACATAATCAACTACTTATTTTTTTTAGATTGTAGTTATAGAAGATTGTAGTTATGATAAAGTCAACTATTTGACGTTTAAGTTTTTTTAAACTAATATTTTGACCAACTAAAATAAATTTACATGAACCATCTTCCCGAAATGTCTCTTTAATTTTCAGAATGAAAGGTGCATTTTCTATTCAATGAGATGTTTTGTTAAAAAAATATAATAAGCCCCACATGTTTTTATATTTTTTATATCCTCTGTTTGAAGCTTTCCATTTGGTACTACACCAAAAATTATGACATTTTTTTCAAGCTTTAAAAACAATTGCAATTTCTCTAATTAGAGTATTTGAATGTTTTAACATTTAAGATTTAAGTATGAAGCCATGCCTACGATTTTATATAAAATCAAGACATACAGAAATAAATCAGGAAGAAAGTAGGAATACTTGCCAACACTTTCATAAATTTAATTGTTTATTGATTTTGTTTCGTTAAATCAGAATATTTTGATATTGTTTGGTTAATTTTCACACTAATAATATTTGTCATCCTTAATTTTACAGTTTTCACTACAGATTGACGACTTGTTTGTTGATCTGGGTGATGGACTAAGACTCATGAAATTGCTTGAATCTCTGACGGGCGAGAAGCTAGGTAAACCAGCAAAAGGTTCTGCTCGAATAAACAAAATTGAAAATGTTAGCAGATGCCTGGCATTTCTTCATAGCAAGAAGGTAAGTTCTTTAAAATATCTCTGAAATTTGTACTGTGTATTTATTTATATGCATACTAAAATAAATATAAATTAAGATGAACAAAGTACTTGATTTTTGGTTTTGGTAATGCTCCCGAAATAATAATAATAAAAAAAGAAACTTGTTTAATGAGATGGTTTTCACATCATTTGTATCACTCTGTTCATCACAATCATCTGTAAAACTGTTATTTTATTAAATATCAAATTCAAAACAATCCACTTTACAACACCATTATTTCTGGAATATCGTTTAAACCAATTAGTCATAACTACACACTGAATATCCTTCAATGTAGCAGCTTAGCCAATCTTGGCTCTTTGCTATAAAAATCCAGCCCAGAATACAGTATGACGTCATTTACGAGTCATTTATAAATATGTTTTGTATAAAGAAAAGTGAAAATATTAACCAACACTTCCATTGCTTTCGTAAAAAATGTTGCTGCTACCATTTTTTCGAATTAATCGTCTTGGTGCAGAATCCCATTGTGTGAAATATCGTTTTTTTTTCCCTGTATCCTTCAATAACATATATCAATTTTATGCAAAATTAAACAAAATACAAAGAGACAGTTTCAAGCATATCTATAAAAATAATATGAAAATTTAAATTATTTTATTTTAAGCATTTTTTTTTTTTTATGTAGAAATAGTAAGGCTACATAAGATATTATTGACAAAATTTCTAATTATCCGAAAATGTCTCTATCTTTTTAATTAATTTAATCATCTCGATGTAGTAGAATCTGAAAAAAGGTTCAAAGAGTTATTTTAGATGCTTTTCCAGCTGGCTTCAATGACCACTCTCCAAATGTTATCAAAGGAATCTCCGGCAATTAATTTTACGTAATGATGTTTTGATAGATTTCTGAAGCATCTTTGTTTTCAGAAAAGCTATTTCTGTTGTTCCTTAGAAAAACAGCCACAAATCATCATAATGCCACCTCCAAATTGAATCTTCGAGAAATAGAATGATTCACTTCGAAGATCATACCAGTAGTACCTAAAACCATTCGGTCCATCGAAGTGAATTTTTTCTCGTTCGAAAAAAAATAATTTCACCTTTTATCCCAAAAATAAATTTTTGTGTGTGAATTGTATGCGCACCATTTCATGACTCTTAGTTACAGGTGATAGGCCTACCTTTTACGAAATTGTACATTTGAGTGTGTTGATATCATTGCTCACAATTACGCTAGGGCATGAAATTATTTAAAAATTCATAATTTGTGAAGAAGAAAACTTTGTATGAGTTGCTTGCCAAACGAAACCTTTCATTTGTCTATGAGTCAGTGCAAAATAACAGTATTTAACTTTCAAGAAAACGTAATAATCACTATTTCTTTTAATTATATCCCGCAGTTTTATCTGCTTAAAATTTTAGAAATTTCTCAAGAATTTAAAACACATTCTTTAAAATTAAGGATCTTGCATTTTCAATCGGATTTTTTCCCCACTCCATTTTCTCAAAAAAAAAAGAAAAAAAAAGAGATTTCTCTTTGACTCGTGTGTGATATATTGGAGGATCTGTGCGATATTACGATAAAATATCGCAAAAAATAAATAAAATGATAAACGCATTACTTTATGATTTTATCTGACATAGATAAAATACTTGATGCTAATTACTTCACGATTATTTCTTATATGTTTATCAAACCTAAAGAAAAGAGGATCAATTTTTTTTATTTAATTAATTATATTTTTTGAAACTTTGTGTATATCATTCAAAGTAATGGAACATTGCATACGAATGCAAACTTTATAAATCATTATAATATCTGACAATGATGAAACCTTTTATCAAAATATAATCCTATCGTTATGGGCACTCGCTATATTTTTTACTTAAGGTTGTAATCTATTAAATAAATTGTACATAAATTTTTCTTTTTACATAATTAATACTACGAAATATTTACAAATATACAGAAATTCGTAAAAATAATTTTTCTTCTTCTAAAATATTGAAAACGAAACGTCAAAAGGGAAAGAAAAAATATTCTGGGAGTCATCTACCATGATAAATCTAAGGGAAACAATATATATATATATGTTTCTATTTAAAATCTTAAAAAATAGTTCTATTTATTAATAATTATTTATTAAAAACTGTTTAGTGCAAAAGTTGTAATCTATTTATGTTTGCCTTTGACAACTATCGTTTGGAATAAAAAGTACTAAAACATATTAATTATTTAAGAATTTTTGACTAAAAAATAATTTTATTTTTTTAACATCAATTGGAAATTTCCTTGCTATCCTTTAAATTACAGACCAATCCTTGGAAAATTACGAAATTTGGCATTAAATCTATTTTTCAGCTGCTGAATCTTAATTTGATATGCTATTATGGGATTTCCATGGAACTTTTTAAAGTTGGATTTAGTTTTGACGTGTCGACTACACTTATGAGAAAGAAAAGAAAAAAAAAAAAAAAACTTTATACAAATATTCAAAAGCTTCCACCAATTACATTGGTACTTTTCTATTTTTATTTCATCAATTATAATACAAAATATAGCCACCATTCGTATTTTTTTTTTTGCGTACTGTACAAATGCATTCGTAGTTAAGAATCAAGTAGTACCGGAAATCGGGGTATTTTGGAAAAATTTCAACGAATTAAACACTCAAATAAATTCAAAACTTGTTCGTAAACAGTATTAGTTCTTGAACTTTGAAAATTTCCCATTGGTCAACTTGAGTAGGTTGGTTGATTCCATCCTTTGAATAAAAAATTTCGTCGGCCTTAGCTGGCCATTTCCAGTTTTGAGCAGTCATCTTCATCGCAGAGATAAGAACTTCTTCGTCATTTTTTTTTTATCTCAATGATCCGTCACAGAAAAGCTCACCTTCGTATCTTACGGAACGGTTTCGCCCACCATAAGGTTCTGGAGGAAACTTGGAGATTGTGGGAAAAGCATTGCTGGAGTGGGTTGATCTACCAAATCTCTGAAAGTTTCGCTCAGAGTCTAGTAGCGAAAACTTAGCACTCACATTAACGTTGCTGCGGCGTGCATACATGATGCTGTTTCTTTTTCGTTTTTTCTTGCGCAGTAGGCTTACTTGGGTGTCCAATGTTATGCCACTAAATGTTGAAAATTTACATTGTTGAGGCTACTCAGTTAAATAACAGAATAAAAGGTATAAAAAGCACTAAAAATAGAAGTCAAATCAAATGTCAAAACAAAATGTCACACATACCTACCAGTAGTGAAATGTTTTTTAGTTTTTCGAAAACGAATGAAAGTTTTAACACGAACGTAGAACTCCACAACAATGGCAAAAAACAAGATGGACTGCTGGTGGATGTCAATATAACTACAGTTTCAAATGTTTGCCACGACTTTGCATATGTTTGCATCATGTACCAAAGTATGCAGAAATGGTAATGGTGTTCTAATTTATGAAGCATGATGTTGGTGGATAGCTGAAAATTAAGAGATATTCCAAAGCTACTCCGTCAGTCCCAAAGTTATCTCAGTCTACGGTAATAGACCTTTTGACTTTTTTCTCGCAGAGCATATTTCTTTTATCATTAAAAAAAAAAAAAAAAAAAAAAAAAAAAAAAAAAAAATAACGTTTTAGTTCGTTTTGGCAGTTATCTGAAGAATTCATGGCTCATAAACCAATAGACTCGTACTTAGTTGGAGGATTCTATGATGAAAATTTCAGGGTTTTCTTGCATACGGGACGAATTTGCGGGATGTTTCCATTCAAAGATCTTCCAGAATATGTTATCCTGGTTAGATTCTTGTAGATAGCCCTGATATTGATGTAACGATGTTCTGGTACACAGCAGCCCTCGTGTAGTAAACAAAAAATATCTAATCCAATCAGCCATAACATTTACGGTGCACGTTGTGGCGTTCTCGTAGTACAACGTTACGGAATGCATATGGAATGAGATACATATATAAGCAAGTTTATTTGAATATTATTTGACGCAGAACATTTTATCAGAAAGCATTGTATTTTTGGTTGTTTTAAGATAGATTTGCATCGTGTCTTCTTAATCATTTTCAGTGCGTTTCTCATTCATGCTCTGCAAAACTTCGTTACAAAAAGTACTGAAAAATCAAGGTGGGGTCTTTTAAATGCTAGACGTTTACTTATTGAACACTAGAAACCCCCCCCCCCCAAAAAAAAAACCAAACAGTCCAGCAATCGACACACATACCATAATCATCTTTGTGCTTACTTATTTTTGACTTCAGAAATAAAGCGTAATATTTCTCATGTGATTGGTGAGAATTCTGCCACTGAAACGTGAGTTGAGCTGAAAACGCAGCTATGTAAAGCTCTACGAAAATGGATTAAATCAATCAATAATACAATATTTTCTCTTCAAATGTTAAAGAATATGCTTTTCTAAAATAAAATAATAATAATAATAAAAAAAAATAAATAAAAAAAAACCACTAATCTGTTCAATTCTACGATTTTCAATGAAATTCTAGCAACAAAAGCAAGTTGTTAAACCTCGAAACGAAATCAAAACGTTAAAAAATACAACATTTTCCCAAAATTCCTGATAAAATATGCTAAAATAAAGTTTGATTATTAATGTATTTTGTATTCCAAATTTAGATTTGGACAATACTACACTGCTAAAAATTTTGTTTCACCTTGCACCAAAAATTGTTTACCATTTAGCTACAACCAAAATTTGTGCTTAGTTTTACGATTTAATGGTGCTTACGGTCGGAGGTATTAGCACCATTAAATCGTGAAACTAAGCACCAAATGTTAGATTCAGCTAAATGGTAACCAATTTTTGGTGCAAGGTGGATGCCAATTTTAACAGTGTAGTGAATAGGCCTACTTTGGTGCAATTGAAATTTGTAACGAATTAACTCTATAAGGTTCAAAATACAAAACGCGGTCATCAACTCATGCAGTATTTTCCGCTTGTACCTAAACTATTTTTTTTATCATAGAGTATTGTGATTTTTTTTTAGAAAATTTTGTTAACATTTTACATTGGAGTAAAAAAAAAAAAAAAAAAAAAAAAACATGGGTTCATATTGAGGATTTTAAAGTTGATAAAAAATTATAATTTAGTTAGTCCCAATTTTTAAAAACAGAACTATACAAGAGATTACAAACACGATATATAGGTGCAAAAACAGTCTTATCACACTTTGAGACATTTTGAACCAAAATAATTGTTAGCATTCAGATTTTTTAAAATTATTGTTTATATCTATCATTAAAAGTAGGATAAAAAAAAAGAATAATTTCTATTTAGATGAGACTGGAAAATATCTCATCCGAAGACATTGTGGATGGTAAGCCTCATCTAATACTTGGTCTTTTATGGACTATAATTCTTCGATGTGAAATTTGGCAGCATCAGCAGAATGTAAATGTAAGTCATACTTTTTATTTTTCTAAAAACCAATGCATCTTTATTAGTTGAAGTGAGGAAAATATACATTTAGTTAATGTATGTTCAATTTTATGTCTTCTTTTGTCAATCTTTGTGAATAATTCTATGTGTAAAGAATTTGTTGACTTTTAATGAATTAATTAATTGAATTGAATAAAATCACATTGAAACTGTGTCATCTTGTTTTTTTTTCTTCCGTTTTTACTCTAAAGGTAGATTATTTGAAAAGAAGGTATAATATTTGTTCTGCATGAAGAATAATGTTTACGCCCATACATTTCTGACTTTTAAGTTTTAAAATTTGTTTAAAATTAATAACTGTTCAAAAGCCAAAAAACAATAATAGTAATGTAAATTATTTTCCACATAAAAAACTAAATCAATTCATCTTCCAGAATGTGGAAGGCGACGGAATCATTATACCTCCACCGCCACAGAACCAACACTTTCCTGTACAGAAAATCGCAAAGGATTCTTTATTGCTATGGTGCCAAAATAAAACAGACCGGTAAGGAAGTACATTGATTTCCACAATAAAAACAAAGTACAATACAAATAGTATTGTACTTTGTTTATGTTAAATATGTTAGCTACACTTTACTGCAAATTTAATGAAGAATAAATGATATTATGGCCACCGTCAGGGATATCAAGAGCCCAGGTGTTCGAAAACTGAAAATGAAGTGGAGAAAAGTGGTAAATTTACCAGAAAAAAGAAATATAACATGATTTTCAAATTATTCATTTGAGCAGAAAATTAATGTAGGAATGTTTATTAATATTTCAGTAGGAAATCCAAATGTCTTTCTCTAAAAATCAAGATTACAGCTGTACCTTTATCCGCCAAAGTATGCGATCCTCTGCGAATATTCCTGTTGATGTTTATATGTCGAAGATAAATGCGATGTCAATCACTACATTTATGAAATTGTGTTATTACTGATCAATGGACATTCCAAGGTCTTCAAGATGGCAAACAAAATATATCCCAAAATACAAACTAAAACTCCCGAAATTCAAAGTAAAATGTCGTCATTAAAGGAACAATTGAATTATTCCATATACAACAACTTATTCTTAACCGCTCAGGTTATATCTAAGACGTCAAGTCTAGTTAATTGACTCAATCGAAATGTTTTTCGTAGTGTAGTTGAAAGATGTACCCAGTGGATATTCTTAATCTATCTTTAAAAATGTAGAGGTACGTCTTTTCTCCTCTCTACTACACTCCTGTATTTTCTATGCAATCAATTTTTTAGATTCTATAACATTCAGTTTCTTAAAATTTTGAAAACAAAAGGGACATGCATATAAGAAATTGTATGCATTGGTGTTCTTGCAAACGTTCGATGATCAAGACTATTAGCCTTCCACGAGGTCTTTCAATAGGAAACTGTTTTGCATTTGCGTATCAAATTGGCAATTACCTTGAAAAATCCTACCAGACGACAGCCGACAATAGACGCGTGACTGACACAATTGTCAGGAAACAATCTTTCACAAACGCCAACGTACGAAAAATAATAATTAACATTGCTAAAGTACTAGAATGAAATAAACTAGAAACCTAAATTAAAAATCACTCTTAGTCACTAGTAATTTAATAAGTTGAATTTATTAAATTACTAGAAATTTAATAATTGAATTTATTAAATTACTAGAATGAAATCGGCAGAAACGTTTTAAAAAAGGTACAATCGCGCAAATAAATTCTAAAAAATGAAACATAAAGTAATATTTTTGATACTTATGAAAAAAAATTCTGAACGTGGCGAAGTTCTATTCCTCAAAATTATTCCCCAGAGATGATATAAATGTGTCAGGGAGGAGTAAAATGATAAGTGTTCTGCTCAAATTTATGTTTAGTATGATCCTGAAATCAAAGAGCAATATTTCTATTTAAAAAAAAAAAATTACTTGCAGATTTAAAAAGGTAGTAAATTGGGCTGAGTTAAGCCAAAATGCAAAATATGTACATTGTCACCAAGTGTTGCAGTGGGGGTCCTTCTCCCCGAAAAGTATTTTTTTTTTAAATTTACCTCCAGCAATGTAAAGTTAAAAACTACAAACACTTTTTTTCTACATAACTCCTTCTATTCATACGGTTTGATGGTACTCAACGCATACTTTGATAAACTGATGCTGTTAATGAAATTTGTTTGTTATGTTGATATTATCTTAATTTAATTGTTTTAGATATCCCGGAGTTCGAGTGCGAGATTTCCATAGAAGTTGGCGGGATGGTTTGGCTTTTAATGCTCTTATTGATTCTCATCTACCGAAACTCATCGACTTCAACTCTCTTAAGCCTTATGAACATACTAAGAATCTCGAAAGTGCTTTTAATGTGGCCTCCAAGCACATTGGTGTTCCGAAATTACTGGATCCAGAAGGTTGGTGAAACATATATCCTATATTACGACAAATTAATCAACTGCTCTTTTCCACAAATTAAACAGTAAAATATCTGAAGAGGGGGGGGGGGGGGGAGAGGGGAAGGCTTTTTAAATCCTTTACATTAACTTCAACTTTGTTTATGAGTTGTGTTGTGGAGAGGAAAATATTCTATGATAAATAAACCCACCTGTCGTCATCCATTCAAGATGAAATTTAGCAGATAGACTCGTTGTCGATGACAATGCATTCGATCAAGTGTTGGAGTAAAAAATGTTAGTCAATTGACGAAATCAATGTTTTTTTTTCGTAGTGTAAAAACCCTATCTGAGCACAAAATCGCTTTAATAAGTTGCAACTGCGCAGAAAACTTTGGCAATGTATATATATGGAGTAAATTTTTTTGTTTGATTAAATTTGTATTCTTAGGTTTATTAGACCGCAACTGATTTTTTTTTTATCTCTACGAAAAAAATACGTTCCATTAAAAAAAATGCTTCATGTATTTAATGAAACTCACTTTAAGTAGTACCTGAATTATAATGACATTAGTTAAAGCAATTAATTAGTAACTATTTGTATAATTTACAATGGTATTATTAGACCAAACAATAACAGCTACACACAAAAAATAAACAGTAGGAGCAGTTATTTTAAGTAAGGAAAGCACAAATAATTTTAAGTTCCCAGCTAAAGATTAAGTTTTATAAAAAACATTCGCATTCGGGCCAAATGATGTAAAAGCTTTTCAGTGCAGGTAGTTTTGGGGCTTTACAATTATTGATTTCGTGTTTTTAGCCTTTGATAAAAAAAAAAAAAAATATATCATAATATATATGGTAGTTTTACACCTAGCCCCGCTAAGAACCACCAGCACACCAAAACCACCGATAAAGTATCAATACTGCACTACCGATGTCTATATACACTTGACGTGACA
Organism: Linyphia triangularis; assembly: GCA_963978545.1. Lineage (NCBI taxonomy): Eukaryota > Metazoa > Arthropoda > Arachnida > Araneae > Linyphiidae > Linyphia > Linyphia triangularis. Next base: position 74,818,126 of record OZ021721.1, on the reverse strand, counting down.
ATACGTGGTTTTGAGGACACTGAAAACAGGTATATTTTTTGCATCTGTAAAGAATGTTGAAAGGAAATAAAGATAAAACCTCCAAAATCAATGTAGTTGCAGTGGAAAAAAATATGCCCGAAAGAACTGTCCTTTCAAATGTTTCAGATTTTTCCTTCTCAATGAAGCTATATACCAAATAATAAAAACAAATAATTCGTGACGTGATAATTGTTCCATATTGACAAATAATTGCTCCACCACAAGAGCGCTTTTTCATTATTCAACACAATACTAATAAAACGGACTACAATCGGTACCAAAATGCAGTCCGTTTTATCATGTCGGCCACTGACCGTTTTTTCACTTAACAGATATCGTCCGAAATTTTTTGCTCATTTTGTGCGCAACTAGTGAAGAGTTCGGTCGTGCTTATCACTATGGCTGTTACAATGAATTAAAATCCCAATCACTTCCATTAAAACTATTATTACACCATTACTTTAGTTTGAGAGATATAGTTTGCAAATCAAAAAATTGCTTAAAATGTAACATTTGTAAAACATTAATATTGTCATTATTAAACATTTTCTAGGTTTGGATTTTTTTTAAAAACTAATTTTAATGTTTTACTCATTTATAAATGTTTAATAATGGTAATATTTTTTTAATATTTAGAAATGCGAAAATTTAAACAATTTTTTAATTTATCTAAAATTGTATCCAGAAACGCTAGGGCCAGTACGCCAATGCATAGCCACAGCGATAAACAAGTCCAAACTCTTCACCAGCCTCGCACGAAAAGAGCGAAAAATTATGGATGATATAGTGAAGCGGTATGGTGAAAAAACGTTTACTGGCCGACACGATAAAACGGACGGCAATTAGTACCGATTGTCGTCCGATTTATCGGAATCGTGTCGTATAATGAAAAAGCGCTCTAACGGTGATATCTCTCAGCCATAAAATACAGTAGTATTTATTTCTGATGAACTTCCAAAATAAGTAATCCCTCTAAGCAATCTTAAATGAGATGCATATTTATGACATTAATTATATTGGTAGAAATGTCAATTTAACGTATGATTATGAATGTATCTTTAAAAGATTGACTTTTTCAAGTTATGAGATACTTAAACTAAGATAAAAATTTTTTTCTTACAGATGTTGACACCGATAATCCGGATGAAAAATCCATCATTATTTACGTTTCGATGTTTTCGAAGGGGCTTGCGAAAATGAGGGAGTGGATGACAGGTGGTAAACGAATTACCAATGTAAGTGTTGAACTTCCGTTATTAACACTTCTGAAGTAATAAGTATACTACATACTCTCCTTTATAATAGTATAATTACCTTCATATTATAAGTGATATTTTTGAAAGATGAAGTATTGTACTTATCTATAAAAATGTGTGTATTATTTCTACATAAGTTGTAACATATCTAATGCTTACGATTTTTTCAAAGTAAATTTGCTATACAAATTATTTCTATAAAAAATAGGCTAAATTTTTTTTGTTCATTAAGTTAAAAATGTGTAGTTTTTCACAAAAATACTTTTTTCTATACAAAACGAATCACAGATTATTTACCCAATGAATGTTTTGACATAAAATGATTTATCTTTGTTGAGTTGAATAAAAAGTCAACTTGTAAGCGTAGATGTGATGATATATTGAATGATGGGAATGAGATAATCACAAAGGCGTGACTACAGGTGGGAAAACCAAAAATGCATTTACTTTCGAGGTTTTCTTTACCCATCAATTACACTTTTTACGAGTCTTTTAATGCGTTTTATCTTGTGAATTGGCCTTATTCTGCAGTTATTATTGACTGGACATAGCAAACTTTGTTAAAATAAAATAATTGATATAACTGATAAATTGTAATGCTAATAATTAATAGCCGGACCTTGGATATATATATATATCCAAGGTCCGGCTATTAATTTCCAGGACTCATAGAATAACTCAGAAGAAAAAAAAAGTTTAAACACATAGCCATTTAATATGATTCGATGTAATCCCCATCAACCGTAATACACGTCTGTGCTCGGCTGTACAAATTTCGGAAATAAGTTTTAAAGTCCTCTTTTGGAATGCTCTTTAATAGTGACGTTACAGTTTTCTTGATGACTTCGACATTCTGAAATCTTGTTCCCTTTAGCGAATTTTTTAGCATAGGAAACAGGAAAAAGTCTGCGGGTGCTAGGTCTGGAGAGTATGGTGGATGCTGCATCTCAACGACACCATGCTGGGCTAAGAACCGCCTCACAGGCAACGCAATGTGTGGGCGGGCATTGTCATGTAGCAGCAGCCAACTCCCATTTTGTTGAAAATGAGGCCTAACTCTACGAATTCGTTTTCGAAGTCAGTCAAGAACTTCTGTGTAGAACTGTCCATTGATAGTCATGTTAAGAGGAAGAAATTCATGATGAATGAGTCCATCGCAATCGAAGAAAGCGATTAACATGACCTTGATTTTGGACTCTTCAAATCGAAATTTTTTCTGCCTTGGTGAACCTGGAGACCGCCATTCGGAGCTTTGACGCTTGGTATCAGGGTCATATTGATAACACCAAGACTCGTCTCCCGTGACTATCCTATCCAGGAACGCTGGGTCAGTATCAGAGTTGTCGATAACTTCTCCACATGCGTCCAGTCTCATTTGCTTTTGTACGTCCCTTAAATGGTGAGGAACGAATCTGGAACAAATCTTGCGTTTGCCTAGGTCTTGCGTCAAAATTCGCCGAACCGTGTCTTTGTCCATGTTCAATTCATTGAGTACTCGAAGAGTCAATCGATGATCACATTTCACCATATCGCGAACTTTTTCAATTGCTTCCGGCGTGCGTACGGACTGCGGCCGACCTATGTGTGGATCATCTTCGACGCTTTCACGACCGTCCCGAAAGCGTTTAAACCATTCAAAAGTTTTTGAGCGGGATAATACTTCCTCTCAGTAAACTTGTTTTAACATTTCGTAGGTTTCCGCAGCTGTCTTGTCCAATTTGAAGCAAAATTTAATGGTAATTCTTTGCTCCATTTTCACTTCGACAACAGGAATTTAAGAGCTGCGTTTTAATGTGCCTTTCCACGAGAACCACTTACTTCAGAATGGCGCCGATTGCACTGCACATGCGCAAGAAAACGCTCTTCAATATGCAATCATTAGCGCCATCTTCCGTCTTTTTGTTCTTCTACAGTTACGTCAGTCCAGGAATTTTTTTTGCTGGAGTACTGTTTTTGCTTTGAAACACTAGAGAAAAATCAATCTACCCCAATGTCAAGAAGAAGGATCATTTATCAAGAAAGTTTTTTTAAAATTTGCGTGAAAACTTTACGAATTACAGTAAAAGTTTGAAAATATTACGATTCACAAAATAACATGATTGGTTGGGAAGGATGCACAATTTTTTATAGGACGGTAAGAAATTGTTTAATTTAAATTAATTACTCAAATAAATTTAAAACTTGTTCGTAAATGGTATTAGTTCTTGAACTTTGAAAACTTCCCGTTGATCAACTTCAGTGGATTGGTTGATTTTCTAGAAGATTTCGTTTGGCTTAGCTGGCCATTTCCAGCTTTGGGCAGATTTCATCATTGCAGAGATGAGTAATTCTTAGACCTTTTTTATCTTAATGAGCCTTCCCGGGTAACGCTCGCCCTCGCATCTTACAGAACTAGTCGCCCACTATAAGATTCGATTGGAAACTTTAAGAACGTGTGGTGGGGGGAGAGAGGGGGGATGGGGGTGGGGAGGGTTGCTGATCCTTCCTCTTGACATTGGGCTTTTCTTCCAAAACGTTGAAAGTTTCACTCCCTTCAGATTCTTATTGCAAAAATTCGGTACTCGCATCATCGACGCTGCTGCATGCATAATTGATGCTATCCCTTTTCCGTTTTTTTTTTTAGCACAGTAGGCCTTCTTGTGGGTCTCAATGTTACCCCACCAAGTGCTAAAAATTTGCAATGTTGAGGTTATTAAATTAAATAACAGAATTAAAAGTATAACAAGCATTCGAAATAGATCTTAAATAATGTACTCTTAAATACACATACTTATGTGACAAATACATCACAAGGCGAATATAAATTTTAACACGAACGAAACTCTCCTTTCCACAACAACGGTAAAAAACAAGATGGACTGCCGTCGGACATTGGCATAACTACAGCTTTAAATGTTTGCCACCAAGTAGCATCACATACCAAAGTATGCAGTAGTGGTAATGGCGTGCCATTCGTAACGCATGGTGTTGGCGGAAAATTCAAAAGTCGAAAACTAAGCGATGTTCCTAAGTTATTCCTTTAGTCATAAAGTTACTCCGGTCTAAGGTAATTGAGAATTGCTATTTAAACAAAGTAAAATTTTCTCCCAATATAATTGTGAGTAAAAAAAACTAATGATGTGATAAAAATAGGCCTTTTCTGGGCAAACGTCTTTTTACATGTTTACAAAGTTCATTAGGAGCACACACAAAACGTTGATATTGTTAAATTGCTAGGAACTGTTATGTTATGAAACTAGCTCCCTATGAAAATTCTTCTAAAAAATCTATTGTCCCAGATGAAGCAAAACACATAGTTTCACTTTGATTCTTTTAGAAAAACTTTCATTATTTCTTTTTGGGTTGGCAATTGAATAGTGGCAAAGCTCCATTAAATTGCGTATGATCAAAACTCAAATTATATATAAAAAAAAATGAAATCATTCAAGCAAAGGATTTCTAAGTAATTAATACGTGGCTGTGAAGTGCGAAGAATTTTTTTTATTCTGAACAAAAACTTCCACACTATACTTAAATCTTAAAACATTTGCTCTTCATTGCGAAACAGTTATTGTAATTTTTAAATATATTTCGTATAGTATTAGGTTCATTTTATTCCTTCCATCTTTAGGGCCCTTGTAGGCATGCCTTCCAACCCTTCACATTGCGGTCTTTACTGGTTAGGCAATCACGCCACTGCACTAACGAATTTCTTTTAAATTTTACACATAAACTTCCTCTTGTTGCAATTAGAATGCTGAATCTTTTGACAAACTGTAAAATGCTTTCAACTGCACGTTTGAAAGAAAGAAAAATATTATACTTTTTGGTATTAAAACTTTAAGCCACCTTAACCATCAACATTTATTAATTTTCAATTACTTTTTAGGCTTAAATTTATATTAGATGTATAACTGAATCATTTATGGCAACTCTAAAGCCACTTAATATTTTAGATTTCCTTAAAAACAAAATTTCCCTTTTCTCTTAATTCAATTTTGTAGGTTTTTTTAATACAATTATTTGCACTCAAAACACATTAAATATCTTTTCGCAATACACCCAATTTTGACATACTCCCAGTTTTTGAGACTCCCAGTTTTTGAAACACACATTAGTTAAACAGTTGTTTGGTTAATAGTATTAGATTATAAAATGTATTTTGAGCTAACGATAATTAATTTCAAAGATGATGGCAAGTATTAGAAATGACTCCATAAGAGCTGAACAACTAAAAAAAATTTCGAAATTTTGAAATTTCGGGATAATTTGCGTGTAAATTTTGGTACAAATGTTCTGTTTGACATTAAGTTCAAAGATGATGACAAGTATTAGAAATGACGACATAAGAAATGAGCAACTAACAAAAATGCCGAATGATTAAGGTTGTAATTTCGGGATAGTTTGTGTGTAAATTTGATAAAAAAGCTCCTTTTGTCATTGCATTGATGTAAAATTGTGTCTGCAGATTTTAGTGAAATCGATAGAAATCGACAAAATGAAAAAAGATTACAATAGAGAAGCGTGTGAACTTCTTGAGTGGATTCATTTGAAAGTGGAAGATTTTAAGCACATGGAGCCTCTTTCATCATTGGAAGATATACAAAAAGAAATTCATATATTTAAAGATTATAGACTAAAAGAAAAACCTATAAAGTAAGATCGGTTTCTTATTTCTTTTTAAATAATTGTATTAAAGTTCTATGCAACTTTTATTGATTGTTTTGCTAAGTAAATGCTTATTTGCTTATGAAATATCTTGATAAATTTTCTTTTTTTACAAAACACCGTATTTTTTTCAAATGGAAATAGAAAGTGTATCATAAATCAATTTTAAAAAGTTTTACAAAGTGGTAATTGTTTTTAGCATAAATTATGATTAATACTGTTTACAGGTTAGGTTATTTATAAATAATTAAGAGGATAATATATTTAAAATATAAATAATCATGCAAATTCCCTGCTTCTTTTCCATGGCAATTTTATTTCGGATATTTCATTATTCATAGCAGCGTCTAGTGAGTTTCAAATGTTATTAAATGAAAATTTATATTTTTTTATGTACTGATTCACAAGGTTTAATTTATGATTATATACTATTCACTATTTCCAGTTTCATAACTGAAAATTTATAGCATAACTATAATGAGGCTTTAATTAAAGTTTTGCTGGTAAATATTATTTTTACAATTCAAAGTGATTTTTAAAACATTTGTAGAGTTAATTTCTGTTATGTTTGTTGAGTGTGCGTGTTGAGTGTTGAGTGTACCCATTCAGGACAGCCTTAAAATAGATTCAAAAGAAAAGTTTAAAAATTATTTGGCGACATTCAGACAATATCAGAGATTTTGCCTTAAGAACTTTTTAACTATTAACGAATAATGAGAAAAACTTCTTAATATGAAGCGCTTGTAAAAAAAGTTTAAAGTATTTTTCCTCCTACGCTTTGTAGGAACGAACATAAAAATGAAATAGAAGCTTTGCTGTTTGCTATTCAAATGAAGAGGCTTGGACAAGCTGGTTGGATTCCATCCGATGAAACGTCTCCAGCAGAAATTGAAAGAGCCTGGGGGGAATTAGAGCGAGCTGAGCATCACCATGAGATTGAACTTAGAAATCAACTTAAGGAACAAGAGCGCTTAGAAAATCTTGCTTACAAATTTGAATCAAAGGTACGTAAGGGGCTGTCAGTCTGATTAAATGATATGTTTAGAGTTATGTTAAATCAATCTGAAATTCAAATGATATGTTTAGAACAACTATCAATGTAATAGACATTTCAGTTCTAATGAGTTCTCTTTGGCAACTCCTGGGCGTTAGTTTTCAACGGGATTCATGAGTCATTTTACCAACACATGATGATGCAACTTTTAAAAACTGATAATCAATTTACGTCAAAGATGACGTTCTAACACAACCAAGTAGCCCTCTGATGACAACAGAAGAGATGTATATGAGTCATTTTCAAAATCCAGTGCCATTCACTGTCCAAATTAGAAATATTTTACCAAGAGGTTGTGTTTATCTTTTCAATTTGCTTCGCTTTTATACACATATTGTCAGAAAGTTGTTATTAAAGATATATAAAATTGGATTACAATACTTGAATAACAATTATATTTTAAAGAAAAATGGTGGGGGAATATTAGGAAACAGCTGTCCAAAACCGGAAGTATTAATTGAATTTTACAATAAAGTTTTTTCAATGACAGATTTTCTTTGTCTAATACTTATAACGTTTTAAAATATCCTATAGTTGAATTAAATAAATCTTGATTAATATTTAAAGATGCATTAAGCTTTTGTTTTATTCAATACTTTTGCCCAGAAATTTATGCCATGTCTGTTACCATACGCTTTTGAAAATATTTTTAATCAATAAATTTTTTAATTAATTGAATAGTTGATTATTAATGCATCAGGGTTATATATAGAGAGAATTACTAGCAGACATCATCATGAATTTCTTGTCGTTAATAGATGAAGGGTATTTTTTATAGTAAATTCTTTAATTGAATGTCATATCTGTTGCCTAATTTATTTAAAAAAATCATACATTCTTTTAGTTATTTAACTGATTTAATTAGACAATGTTATTTATCCAAAATAAATGTGTTACTTATGATTTGGCTTAGATATTCAGAGTAAATAATTTTTTTCATTGAAATGTCATTTCTGTTATCATTAAAAATTTCATTTAAAAATTAAATAAAACATTTAAATTTAAATATACATACATATATTCTTATGAGCCATTCATGATAATTCAAAGATTTCATCTGTAATTATAATTTAAAAGGTCTTGAAATTGATTACAAACGTAAAATTTTTTAATTTTGTAAACAGACATGACAATATTTAAAGAAAATATCATAATTAAATAAGCTAAATGAAATATGTTTGTTTTTGTTATTGAAGCATAATGTGCAATATACCTATACTATAGATCCTATACTTTTATACTACATTTCACTTTTAAATCTAAAATATTTGTCCGGTAATAGATATGGTAATTTCAGACATTTTTATTACACTACAAATTAATAATAATTATTTTAATAGAATTTCATGAAAAAACACTAATTATAGTTAAAGAGATTCAGTTTAATGTTTTGTGAAAAACATTGTTCCAAAAAGAAAATTTAATTTTTATTTCTTATTTTTCTGTTTGCCATTGAATTTTAAAATGACCTATGTTGTGAAGTAGCAAAAAAAAAAAAAAAAAAATTCAACTAGGTGACTACCCAATAATAATAAAAAAAAGAACATCGTTTTCTAGAAAGCCCTTTCAATATTAGTGAGTTACTTGGTGACTAACGAAAGATATGGCTTCTATTTTGACCCTTCCTGATTTGTCTGCTGGCCAAATAAAGTTTGAAACATCATGACATTCTTTATATGTGGTTTAGATTTCACATACATTTCAGAATAGTGTTTGTTGAAGAAGCCAAATGGTGCTTTCAATCAATTACTTCTTATAAGCCATTGTGGACATTGATCTATTTAATTAAAAACTGATTACATCAAACTTTATTGTTTCCTCCAGAGATCCGTTAGAGAGAATTACTTAAAAGAAATGCAAAGAGTTTTAACTGATCCCAACTATGGATCCAACATAAAGCAAGCAGATGCTACTTTCAAAAAGCACGAAGCCATCCGAACTGGTATCATTTCTAGGGTAAGTGCGAAAGGAGAGAAAAACATTGGAAATCAAATGCTTTAAAATAAAATACCAATCTAATTGAACTCTCTGAAATCGAACTAAAATATCACTTTATTATTATTTTGTAGGAAATCATGATACAAGATCTTTTTAAGATTGCTGATACCCTTATAGATGCCAACTACAGGAGGAAGGATGAAATAATACAATGGTATTTATACATAGTCTTTGAGATGTGTGCATTATTATTTGAAGTTTCGTCACTTATTGCAAGAATTTCATTTGATAATCACGATTGAATTAGTCTTCTGAAAATATTTCAATAATTTGGTTCACCTCAAGTTGTGGTACTTAAAAATTTCTACAACCATAAAGATGAAATGAAAAGGAGGACAAAATACAGACAGACTATAGTGTTTGGTCTTTCCTTCAATCACTTTCAGTTATATATCTGGTTTTGCAATTAAAATATTAATTTTTCTGTAGTTATGAAAGCAAAGTATTGTTAATTGTATATATATTGAAATCGCTAAATGTGGCTTTCGATCCGGTAATAGATTATTTAAATTTTAATTTTTGCAATCAATAATTTTAAATAAATTATAAACTTACACATATTTTTTATCTTAAACTTTTTATCACAGAAACGAAACAATAATATATATAGTGTATTTTGATTTGATGTTATGCTTAATTTCTTCCAGGTTCTTGTTTTGTAAAATTCGATGAACTTTCTCTTAATTTTTTTTATGAAAAGCTTAACCAACTAATAAATGTGATTTATTTGAAGGAAAAGTGGAATGGAAGAAAACTGGAAGTACGTGCTTCATCTTCTTGAAGCGTATGATGAGAAATTTGTGCATTTGAGACAAGTGATGAATATTATAGAAGAAACAGATGTCATTCTGGAAGAAATAAATCAAACCCAGGTATTTTCCTTTCAAGAACGTGAGGTGTCTCTTTTTACGACTCAAATTCTTATTCAAAGTAACTCGAAAAAATAGTTTTAAATAAAATACTCTAAAGTACCGTAAAAATTCATAAGTTAAATAAAATAAAAAATTAGGCTAACCTAGGTTACCAACATTGTGGAACAACGATTAGCACCTAAGGGATACAATAACTAAAAGTTGTCTAGCTGTTAATTATAAAAAATGACCACTGATCAAAAATCTTCGCTCCATTTGTTTATTTCCTGCAATGATTACGATATTTGATACACGAAAAGATTACATGGAAATTGTTTTTCCTTTTTCAATGTGTTTACCGGATATTATTGTATTTTCGCGTTTTACTATCTAGATGGTAAGATTAAACAAACCTAGGTTACCAACATTACGGAACTAAAAAAAATAAAAAATAATTGCTATTAGAACGAGAGGTGACGGCAGATTTTAGCACGTTATCGAACATAACTTTGAAATTGTTTATAGAATGTAGAAAAATATCTGCAGGTGATAGAATATCTTGCGAAATATATTTGGACAAAAGTGTTCAAAACCTAATCCTAGCAAGTTGAAATGCATAAGTACCTACCAAATCTTACATTACTCACCAAATAACATGAACATGTTTTTTTTTCAATCTTTAATTTTCAACGAGAAGCCAAAACTTTGATTTTTCTTGTTAACAGTTATAATTCTTTTGTGTGAAATTATAACTATTTGGATAATCTCTATCGCATTTCATATAGCGTAATTTATTACGTTTTAAAATTTTGAATTTTTTTGAAAATAGAAAACAAATTGAAATTGACGATTTGTCATTTTATTGTTGTAAATTGCTGTATTTTTTGTAAAGAGTTTTGGCTAACCATTGTCATGGTAAGTATTTTTTATTGTTTCTATATTTAAATGAACAAAAAATTTGATGTCTGAAATTTTAGAGCCTTGCACATACCTAAAATTTTGTTGAAAAAGGGACATCTTGGGGGCCATTTATTTTCACCGACCCATAATTGAGGACTAGAAATGGAAAACGACCTAAGTCCAAAAAACAAAAATTTTCAGGTTGGTTGTTTTCAGATTATCTGGCGCCGTCAGCAACACGAGGGCCAAAATTTTTCAGGAGAGCAGAAAAATGAAAAACACTTGCACTGGTACTTAAGGCTATGACTAAGTATCAGATTGAATTTGAACTAATACTACCGGAGTTCGCACTTTGGACGTTCTCCACTTTGTTTAGCTTGGTCTTTAGGACATTTTCAGATAAAAATGATTTTTGATTTTTTGGTACTTAAGTAATTTTCTATTTCTAGTCCTCAATTATTTAACCGTCACTTCTAAAAGTAAACTCGTTTGTTTATTTAAGTTGTGACGGTTAGAAACTTATGCGTCAGAGAGATGAGGGCGGAAATTAGGGTAGATCTATTGTGAAAAAGGAAATTAGAAAATTTAACAAGCCTGTCTAGAGAGAGGAGCTTGATTGAAATGGTAGATTGGAAGAAATGGTAAAGGTAAAATCTAATAATGGCGTCCCCCCTATTTTCTATTACATCTATACATCTACAGATCCAATGAAAGTATTGTCATGAACTCAATTGCTACTAATTTCTATATGAATGCAAGTATCACATATATATTCTTTCTCAATCTTTATCTGACCCCCCCCCCCCTCTCGCCTAGTATATATAGTTTTTTACCTTCCCTTAATATTTTTGAAAATTTTACGACAATGTTATTACCAAGAAAAATTTTTCAGTCTTATTTGTTCCATTAGATTCGGTTCTCTTTTACGAAACTTAAAAATGAGTGTTTTATTTTAGACAGAGCTCGATTCGGAAAATGAACCTTTGGACGTGGATTCCAGTTTGCAAAGAATAGCCGTAAAAGAAGTGCAAGTGGCATCATGGGGTGAAACAATACGACGCTTAGAAGCCAAAATTGACAGTCAAGTGAAAGCAAAAGATGCTGCAGTGCTGCAGAATCAACTGGTAAAGTTACAGCAAGCGTATCAGAGGTAGGTAAACTGCTTCTTTAATCTACTGTTTCTAACATGGAACTTACTTTACAAAATACAAGGTTCCATTAATTTCGAACAAGAGTTCAACTACATTTGTTAATAAAAAGCTTTTCTATACCGTGTCCTTATTACGTTGTATCGGCGTCTCAAATATGCTCAAAATAGGCAAATTTACGATCAAGACTCTTTTGTTCAATCTGAAAAAAAAGTTTATAAAATAACATAAAACATAAAAACAAAGTTTTTAGTATATATTCTTTATATGCATTTCCAATTTTTATATTCATTAACATATATAGCGCTGATTCTGTTGTCAGCGTATGCTTGGTATTTGCATCTAATTTTAAATATTAAAAACATCGCTATCAGCAAAATATGCAGTAAATTACTTTTCAAAATTTATTTATTAAAAATAAGTGCTAATTTATGTGTTCACATCCAAATATCTTTTATTTATTTTGATTAAAACAATTTAATTACTTATTAATCAAAACAATTTTGGCAACAGGAAAGAGTTACGCAGCGATCGGTAAATTCTTTAACTTACAGCATTACTACGCAACGCAAAGTTGAATTGACTGGATCTCACTCCATAATGAATTTATGCATTCTTGTCCAATGTTTTTTCAATGATCGGTTAAATGCGATTTCAGCGCGATTGGATGACAGCAAGTTAGTTTATTAGTACTCTGCAAAAGCGACCATTTAGTGACAGTGAAAGCCCCCAAAATTTCAAATAATGCATCCTCATCGAGATCAAATCTATCTGCCAAGTTTCAGCTTGATTGGATTAAGGCAAGTGGGTTAATTAGGTCTCAGTTCTGCCCTCCAGCGAGATACACACCCTCCTTCCCACACACACAAAATCGAAGTTAATATAAAGGATTTAAAAAGTGTTGATCTGCTAAAAATTTACAGTTTTAAAGTCTTATTTATTAATTTTTTTTCTGAATATGGACCAAATCTCATTGTGAAAGACTATACCTTTTAGTTTAACATCGCACTCATACTCACACTACAGTGTATTTTACGCATATTTAGTGTCTTGAACTATTCAAACAGGCCTCAAAAGCTTTACTTTTAATTAAAATTAAAAAAAAAAATTGTTGTAAAAAGTGAAAAAAAAAAAAGTGTGTTATTTACTTTACAGTTTGGTTGATACTTGTGCAATAAGAAGAGACACCTTGGAAGACCTTCTTCGACGTACTCAACAGTTGGAACAAATAGAAGAAATGATGTCATGGATTCAAGAAAAGAAAATGTTTTGTACCTCAGATACTAACTACAAAGACTTAGCAAGTGCAATACTTATGCAGAAAAATCACAAAGTAATTGTTCTATTGAACTTAAGAAGTTTTTTATTTGAAGATAAGTTGAATTTCAATGAACTTCAAGGGTGGTCCAATTCCTTTGACAATTTTTTTTTTTTTTCATTTTTGCTCTAACACTATCCAAAGTTTTGTCAATTTCTCTCTTCCTGAGCTTACAGACATTCTTCAGTATGAAAAATATTCACTCACTTAGGGGGGGGGGGGGGGGAAATGGAAAGAAAGGTTAATTTTATATTAAAATTTCTTTTCGCTTTTTTGTTTTTTACACAGATTGGTATACAAGATCTTGAATAATTATTAAAAATGTATGAATTTCAATTTTAATTCAGGTGCACCATTTTTTTTAAACAATATTTTATGGCGATTTCCCCACAAAAATGCATAATATTTTTTTTTTAATCTGGAATTTCTTTTATAAACAATTTGTAGCATTTTTAAAATTTAGTTATAACATTGCAACAATGTTAAAAGAATATTACATATAGAAATATATTTTTATGAAATTATATATCTTCTGCATGTCAGATAAATAATTTGCTGTCATATAATTATATTTTTTCTGCAGCTTGATTTTTTACTTTCAATTACCCATAGGTATAGATAGGACAATGACAGTATAGCATTCGGTAGAAAAAAATTTCGATTTTTTGTTGTTGTTGCATTTCTCTTCGTTTTGGAACATCCTGATTTCAAAAAAGTGATCTAGAAAAAATGTATGTCTATGTGTATGTATGTACGTGGTCAGCATAACTCCCGAACAAATTGACCTACGATGTTCATATTTGGTGTGATGGTTGGTGATGGCACCACAGGATCTATCATTAAGGTTTTCGTCAAAATCGCGCATGCACATAGTGTAGCTGCCAGTGAAAAAATTATGTTTTTCAGTAATTGCTAAAATACAGCTCTAATGATTTTGTTCAAAATCGCTGTGGTAAGGCCTCAGTGCTCTAAACATCCCCACCTCCGAAATTCCCATAAAAATGCTTTAATGAAGTAAAAAGTAGAAAAACGAATACCTTTAACACATAGTTCTCTTTCCTTGAGCCTAACTCATCAACGATCGTTTTTTCTTCTCTGCTCAGTTTCAATTATAAATAAGGATAATATAAAAATTATCGATAAGTATATCACCAAAATCATCATTTTGGTGAAGTGTTTTTTTTTTAAAAAAAAAAGACTCATACAATAATTATCACAAAAAATATCGCCAAACTGGCCATTTTTACTAAATGAATGATAAAAATCTATTGATGCTTAAAATAATTCAATATTTATTACGTTTTTGTTATTTAAATGGTATCTTTTATAAGTTTATGTTTATAAGAATCTATTGAGTGATGATCTGAAAATGTAATATATAGAGATTCGATACATGGTTATTAATTTGCTGAGGGAGCTTGGGACCCAAAACTCATATTCTCTTACTATATATTTTTATTGTAGTAGAGTATTGTATAAGAGTAAAGTAATGCATAGATTAAAAAAAAAATCTATTTAGGCTCTAGGATCTGAAATACAATTAAGAAAAGAGCTCTCCAAAGACATGTTAGATAAGAGACTTAAAGAAGCATTTGAACAATTAGAAGAATCATGGCAACAAAAAGGAGACAAAATCGCTTTTGCAATAGAATCCTACCAGGTGAGTCATGTAGTAGTAGTTTCTTATTTACAACAAAAGGTCATTTATTTCATTAATAGTGCACAATTCCAGGTACATTGATAAATAAAAATACTAGTTTCATATTGGCTATTTTTAAATTATCGAGGCTTCTAAGTTTATTTTGATTCATATAAAATCTAAACATTTTTCTTATTACTTGATGAATGCATTTAAAACATATTTTTGTTTTTAATAAATATTATTAGTTCATTGATAATATTAATTAATTCATATTATTAATTAATTCATATTATTAATTAATTCATATTATTAATTAATTCATTCATATTGTTAATGAATTCCTATTATTAATTAATTCATATTATTAGTTAATTCATATTATAAATTAATTCATACTATTAATTAATTCATAGAAAATTTAATTAACCATTTGAATATTATTCATCTAGATTCCTATCTTTTTTTAGTACTCCACCGATGCAGATAAATGCGTTTCCTGGATTTCCGAAAAACTTCACTTATTATCTAGTTTAGATTGCGGATCAGATGAATTCACTTGTGAAGTAAGTATACAATGTTTCGATTAGGCTCACTTTTTAATTTGACGATTTAAGTAATTGTTATTCATTATTTTATCTTTATAGGCTTTGCTTCGTAGGCATTTACATATGCAAAGAGAAATTTCAACTGATGTATGTGAAATTGAGCGCTTGCGAAAACAAGCAGATTCTATATGTATTTCAATTTCAGATAGGCAGGTAAAGAAAATTATTAAACTTGGATTTTTTTCATCAATTAGTTTTAAAATATTTAATTTTTAATATGTCGCTTTCAAAAGAACCCTTCTATTGGTTCTTAGATAAATTCCTTTATATACACTGCGTATAAGATTACTAATGTTTTAAACTGTCTATTATAGGAAATTTAAAATAATTTTGACCAATAGTAGATCTCAAATGGCATATTATCTAGATGGTATGAATTTAGTTGTTAGCCTTAGATAAAGTTCTTTTATTTGAATTATAACGGAATTTATTTTAAACAATTATAACAAAAACATTGTCTACTGTTTAAATACATTATATATAACAAGTTGCTTACTTTAATTTGTTCTTTCAAGATCTTTCGATAAATACAGGGTAAAGACTTATGAATGTTATGCTATGCTTATAAGAAATGGAACTGTAAATAAAATAAAATTATCAAAAACATTATTATTCATTTCATGAATTATATTAGTAATAATTTGTTTGTTACAATATAATTTATATAAAAATTTAAAGTTTTAGAAGTAATATTTAAATAGTTTAACAATTTTAACTATATAAGTATATCTAATATTACATTACTTACAGATACATGTAGTTTATGAATAAATCTTCCCAAGTCATTATAATAAATGTTTTCAAACTTAGAAGAACTTAAGAAATTAACGTTTATAATAAAATTACTAATTAAATAAATATGCTATTACATATGATTATTTTGATATCGCATTTAAATAAAGACTTTTATTTATCCCATTTGCTCATAGAGAGCTTTCTACGGCAATCCAGCATATTATTTACGGAATCCAACATAGTTGCTTAAGTCACATAGGTGTAAAAATTGTATAATAATATTTCGTGTATTAAAAAATATAGGAAAATGCTTAATAAAAAATTAAACTTTGCATGAATGGAACAAGTAAACAGCATTACTTTTTGTGTATGCAGAATTATACGAAGCAGATTTTAATCTAATATGGGCGTGGTAAACGAAAAAATATTACGAATGTTATGAAAATGCATGAAATTAAAAAAACAAAAACAAAAAAACCCCTCTTGTTGGAATGGCTAAATATCCTAGTTTTGTTGCTCAATTATATTGAATATCACAAAATCAGTTCTTTCTATTCTAGCTAAATCTTGCATCACAGGGAGCTCCAATGAAATGCTCACAGCCGTACGTTACAGAAGGTACAATTTTAAAGTTAAGCAATGAAATTCTAATTTATAATTGAGGCAGCTGTAATCTTAATTTTAAAGTATTTTGAGAGCCATAGAAATATATGCTTTCAGTTTTTCTTCTTAGCTCTGATAAACAAACATAACTCTAAATAAAATTTTAAATAAAATCATGAATATGGTTGAGTTAGCTACGTTTTTGGCTACATAAATTTTAAGTAATTAATATTTTTTTTTGAATAATCATTATATATAAGTTACTTCAGTTCAATTATTAAATACTTAGTTTAAAAGAGTGTCCCCAAAAAGTTTGTTACGGAGGATTATTTATTTGTTTGCTATAGGAGTTCCGTGCACAATGTCACTTTTGGAGAGGAAGGTGTTAAATTTTGAAACATTGTGACAAGGAGGAGGGAGTGGTCTCCAAGAAGTGGGATATCACATGTAAACAAATACATACAAACCTAAACAATAAAAGAAACCCTTAAAAATAAAACCATTTTGTTTTTGATTTGGATAATAAATTTCTACAAAATTAAAAAAAAAAAAAAAAAACAGTTTTAACTACAAACTAAAATTACTATGGCAGCGTATTTTACATCCATTTTGGTTAAAGATATCGTGTGTACACAATTATAGATAACTAATACAAGCAAAACATCAAGTTGCATTTAAATAATACTTATTCTCGTTTTGCTTAGTATATAAACATTTGTTTTAAAATTATTCTACAGAACGAGAAATAAGTACAGTAATCTAGAAGGACCTTGTGCCTGTTAGTATTCATTTTTCTTTTTATGTAGTAAGTACTTTTTGTCATTGTTCGTTACCCTTTTGTTATGCGTCTAATCTTATAATAAAATATACATATTAAACGGACTGACTGCGCAGTTAACAAAGTTGTCATATATCTTATAAATATCCTTGAGGGCCAGCGAGTTAAAGTAATAAAATAAAATTCAAGCATCATCTATAACTTAGTGCTTTGTTTCTGAACTGCCAGTATATGCTTATATATTATTTATTATGTGCTGGATTGATATTGTTTGAAGAAGTATGTGACGTGAGATATATCAGAGAGAGGGGATCAAAAATATGGAGAAAAGGTTTTACATTATTTATGGACAGCTCCATAGGAAATATGTGTAAATCGAAAGAAATTGCATGAAAATCTTTAAATAACATTTTACAATATTTTGAGCATTTATTGAAATATACACTGGTACAAAAAAAAGTCATCCCCGTAACAGCCATTTTGGGACACCCTGTTTTGTGATGGCATATATTTTAATATATGAATCTTGTACAAGTACATATTATTTCATGTAGGAGATTCTATTGAACAAGCTTTAACGAAGGCCCAGATTTATGACCGTCAAGCTCAAATAGAAAATTCCTTTTCCGATCTTCAGAGAAAATGTGAGGTGAGTGCGGCATATAGTTTTGAAAGTTGCGTTACAATTGCAGTACAAGGATTTGTACATTAAAAACGTATCATAAATTTGAAGGATGACGTTTGCTAATATCTCATCACTTTTATATGTTCTGTCAAATGAATCCTAGCTATCGTCAATAGAAAGATATTTTTAAATCCTTTCTATTAACTGAATTTGTATGTGGTGGGCAATATCTTCGGAACCCACCATCCAACCCACTTGCAGCTACACATTATAGCTGAAAGTTGGCAGAAAGAGCTTCTCTCAAGTTTTGGAGGGAAAAAAGTTAATCGATGTAATATTTCTTCGTAGTGATCAAAAACTATGAAAATTCCATCAGAGCATAAAATTGATTAAATAAGATGCAAATGCATAGATATGTTCTCGGACAAGAGCGGCCCACTTTTATCAACAATAAAAAACACTTCGTACTCTTCCATCGACTAGCGAACAGCACAAAAATGTTGACAGTGCATATAAGGGATTTACAGTAAAACTTTATTTTCTGGGTAAGCTTATTCCTACAATATTCGATTAAAAAGTATTGAGCGATTTTTAAAACTTTTTTTTGTTACTAGGAGCGTACTTTGAGCTAGATTAATCAATTATTGGCAATGTTACTTAACCTGCTAATCTATTGTAAAATTGTTACGTATAAAACATTTTTTTTAAATTATTAAAATATATTGAAGCCATGCTCTGTATAAACATATTGTTTCTAACAATATAATTTATCGAAAATATACATATATTTATTAGGAACGACGGCTACGTCTTTCTCACAATAATATGTATTTCCGCTTCAAGGATGGTTGTACAGAAATTGAAAGATGGATGAGAGAAAAGGTAACAAAAAAAAAAAAAAAAAAAAAGATAATGCTAACCAATATTTTCATGCATCAACTTATTGTAATTCAATCATTTATAATTTTAGGAACGTATGCTTGATACAAATGACTTTGGAAAGGAGGCTGATGAGGTAGAAAAAAATTTTGAGGTAATATTTCGTACTATCTTATCTCGATATATAAAATCCCCTCACTGACTCAATCACCTGATTTATCATTAATTCTCCTCCTTCCCATATAGTCACACCTATGAATTTGGTACAAATGTCAACAAGGGCAAACCTAAAAAAGTAAACTATTTCGATATCGACTAATTAAATTTAAGGAGTCAAAAAGAAATATACTGTTCCAAATAAGAATTATTCAAATGTCCCCCGTCTAATGTAGAGTCCCAATTCTGAAATTTGCTGCAAATTTCAAAAAGGACAAACATAGAAGAAGAAGTTATTCCGATATCGGTTAGTTAGTTTTAAAGGGTCAAAAAGGTGATGAAACATTCCAAAAGAGGAATATCCCAATCTCATTTTCAATAGTCACCAAGGTTCCAATAGTTTGGTACGAAGGGCCAGTATGTAAAAATTAAGCTATTCCGATCTCGATGAACTAATTTCAAGAAGTCGAAATGTTTCAAACGAGGAATATCCCAAAATAAAATGTAGCTCAAATGAATTTTCTGTAAAATTATCATTGCGACATGATTGCATTTTGATGATTAAGGGACAGATTCTGAGAGATTGAGCCGCATAACATTTGGGGGTGATTCACACACCAGTTGCTACTGTCCTTATTAGATGATAAAAATTGAAGTTATTTGTTCCGTAGTTGTACCATTCAAGTTTTATGACATGCCAAAGGTCACATTTAAAATGAAAAAAAAAAAAAGAAAAAGAAAAAAAAAATAATGGTGATTTTGTGGCACATAAAAACTATTTTTATCCGTATAAAACTTCGCAAAAAACTTGCTGCCTGCATTTCTTTTGTTATGGAATGTAGTAACATAGATATTTATGAAACATATAAAAAGTTCATGGCAAGTCGATTGCGCAAGGACAAGAAATGTTAAGGTTTTTTTTTTACAATTTTCAAACCTGAATTATATCTTGTGCGTTTTCTTTGCCACTATAAACAAGGTGTCATTGGATAGAGCTGTATTAGTACTACTTATTAATAAATATAACATTGAGGAAAGTTGAACAAGTAGTAAGTTATTTGGTGCCAAAATCTAAAAATCTCCGAATTTGACATAAATTTGAGCTCGTGTTATCTTGCTGCGGGATTAATATATTGACATAACGCTAGGACAATTTAAACACTCTTTTATTATACTTAATGAGAAATTAAACTTTATTGAGGCAAGTTGAAGAGAAAAAATTAATGATTTTTTTTTGCACTGCATTCTTACATATTGAGTCAATTCTGTTTTCATTCATGTTTTCAAAAGTTAATTTGCTTTTAGTTTACTCTTCCTCATGTTTATAACAATTACTTGTAAGTCTGCTGTATGTCTTTTAAGTTAGGAACTTTGAATGGATCGGCTACAGAAAGTTGCACCGGACCAAAGAAAACTGAGCTTCAATCATTGTGTCGATATCATCACGAAGGTCATCAGCTCCTCTCTGATGAAGAAATTTCATTTTAAACATATCATCCCCACAATCTTCTGGCAATTTATCAGTACAAAACCGTTTATCGTACAGGGCAGCGTAAAAAGAAAGGGACTGAATTTCATATCCACAGTCCTGATCAGCAATTAGCATTATCTCTTTTATGATATTCTCAATTTGTTGGGGGACAGTAATTTGGTTTCAACTGTGAATTCCCCATTACCTATGCAATAAGTTCCAGGCACAAGTCAGACCAAACTCTAAAGACGAAGATAATATCACTCAGCCGAAAATTTATAACTCTGATGTTTTGTCCAGATGTTAATTACACATCAAAGTTTGAAACTTCAGAGGATTTATCCCTACATATTGCTAGAGGAGAATACTACATTTCTAAAATAATCACAGGTCAAGACAAAGCCAGAAATGCATTTTCAAAAAGAATGGAAGCAGTGACAAAAAATACCAACTATGAAATTACTGCAGTTTTTGAAGAACACACTAGAGAGAATAAAAATTACATATATTCAAGTCTTGTGCGCAAAACAGGATGGGCATTGAAACCCAAAAGGAGAGTTACACTTTGAATCAAAATTAAAAACAGTTTCTTCTAGAATTCTTTAACAAAGAAAATAAAGCAGGAAGTAAATTAATACCCTAAACTGTTATAAATATGACGAGAAATCTCACAGTTGATAGAAAGAAGAAATTTTATTCAAATGAATATTTGACACGGGAACAAGTTATGTCACATTTCCACAGAATGAAAGGTACGACTGAAATATGCAGTGTTATTGAAGATAAAGTCATTGAACAAGATGACGAATTTTATCCTGGTATCATTGAAGACAATCAAGTATGTTATATGGCCTGAATAGATGTATTTTCTATTATCTGCAGTGGGTTCTTTCAAAAACTGCAGTAATTTCATAATTGGTCTTTTTCTTCATTGCTTTTATTCTTTTTGCATATGCATCTCCTGGATTTGTGATTGTTTTAGGAATTTTGTGTTCTCCTCTAGCAATATGTAAGGACAAATCCTCTGCAGTTTCAAACGTTGATGTGTAATTTTCTTCTGGGCAAAACATCAGAGTTATAAATTTTCGGTTGAGTGGTATGGTCTTCGTCTTTAAAGATTGGTTTGAATTGTGCCTGGAACCGATTGCATGTGTAATGGGGAATTCGCAGTTGAAATCCAAATTACTATCCTACACCAAATGTAGAATATCATAAAAGAGATAAAGCGAATTACTGATATGAAATACAGCCCCATTTTTTTACTCTGTCATGTACGATAAACGGTTTTACTTTGGTAAACTGTTAGAAGATTCTGATGATGGCATGTTTAAAATGAAATTTCTTGTAGTAGTTGAGGAGTTTAAGTGGTCATTGTGTGATGATATCGACACAATGCACTGAAGCTCAGTTTTCTTTGGTTCTTTGCAACTTTCTGGAGCCGATTCATTTAAAGTTCCTAGCTTAAAAGACAGACAGGAGACTTACTTACAAGCAGTTGCTATAAATATGAGGAAGAGTGAAGTGAAAACAGATTAATTTTTTAGAACATGAATGAAAACAGAAATGAATAAGGTAATATGTAAGGATGGAGTAAAAAAAAATCAAAAATCATTTATTTGTTTTTTTCTTCAACTTGCCGCAATAAAGATTAATTTCTCATTAGATGTTAAAGAGTGTTTAAATAGTCCCAACGTTGTGTCATTATGTCAATATATTATTCCCGCAGCAAGTTATACGAGCTCAAATTTATGTGAAATTCGGAGATTTTGCGATTTTGGCATCAGATAACTTCCAACGTGTTCCACTTGCCTCAATGTTTTATGTATTAATAAATAGTACTAATATAGGTGTATACTATAACACCTTGTTTGCAGTGGCAAATAAAACGCGCAGGATATAATTCAGGCTTGAAAATCGTAAAAAAAAACCCATGAAAACTTGGACATTTCGTGACGTTGAATGACCTTGCGCAATTAACTTGTCATAAACTTTTTATATGTTTCATAAAGATCAATGTTAGTATATTTCATAATGCTCTTAAGCCTTAATGTTAAGGCCCATTTAGTTAAAAATGCTTCTCCAAGAAAAAAAATCAAAGGATATTAACTCTTTTTAACTTAATCTTAATAATAATTTAAATTAAGCACTTGCATTTCATTACATTGTGGATTCAATAATGAACGCGATCAATTTATATTTTAGGAATACATCACTGCTTTAGCATCCCGTGGATTACTTATTGATGAACTCAGAAATTTGGCTGAGACTCTTGAAATGGAAAAAGCGAATCAAGCAAAAACGGCGAAGATTTTATTCGATGATGTCTATAGAAGGTGTTTGTTTTATTTAGTCAAATGCAGAGGGATTGCAAAGGAATTGTAGAAAAATTGTTCTGTAAATTTTAAAACTAGAATTGAAGCTTCGTAGTTATGAACAATTGCTTTGTTTATTAAAAGTTTAAAAAAAAATGATGATTACTATATTTTCAGGTGGCAGCATTTGCATGATTTAACAAGTCTGAAAGAAAAGAATTTGAAAGGTTTCACAAGGTAAGTATTCTTAAAAGAACAGAAGTGAATTGTTATCATAATGTTAATCAAAAATAAAATATGAATAACAATATGAAAACTAACTTATTGCACACATGATCACCTCTTTTTGTTCTCTTAAAACGTGGAAATATTAAATTACTTATGTGGGGAAAGGTGCATTCCTAATACCTTCAATCACACGACATTGTCCCCTTATCCTATTTATTGAACCCAATTTCTCAACTATCAAGTATTTTCTATTATACTAATACTAGAAGATCCAGTTGAAATATTTTCAACAAAGCATTGTGAGTGTAAACTATATGAATTTGTTAAACTGGGTTGCAGAAAAATCTTTTAGAGAAACCTTTATTAAATATCTATTTGCTTACTAAATTGAGGGCCTGAGAAGCAAAGGGGTTCAAGTGACTTCTTAACTTTTGAAAAAATACACTTTAAAGTTTCTTATTTGTATTAAATATGAAAGTTATTTGTTGTTCAAATATTAACCTCTGGGATGAAGATATCACTAGTTTTCATAGAATTTAATATAAATAAGAAACTTTAAAGTGTATTTTCTCAAAAGTTAAGAAAAGTCACTTAGACCCCTTTGCTTCTCAGTCCCTCAATTGTGTACATTGGCAACAAAAATATTAATTATTATTTATAGAAATAGTTTAAGGAACCAGATGAGTTTTACAAACTGGATTTTTGATTATACAAAGCATTTTCACTCTTTAATAACTCTGCATGACTCATACATAATAGTTTCAAGTTTGCCTAATGTGGTTCTCAAAAATACTCTTATTAACTTTAGAGAACTAAATTTGTAAGTATTTTTTGATAGTAGATATTTTCCAGTAATATTTTATTTGTATAATATTAGACGTATAAAGGAAATGTTTTGGGAATTTTTCTAATGTATTTGAACTCTTACAGTGTGTTGCTAGCGCATCGCGTCTGTGATGAGACAAGCATTTGGTTAAAAGAAAAGTGTGAAATGGATAATTTAGATGATTTGGAAGATATCAGAAGTCTCGACGTACTTCGCCGAAGACAAGAAGTAATATTTACTATTACCTTATCTGACAAGTGCATTATTTATTGCTAAATGGCAGAGAAAAACTAATATTTGTCCTTTAGAAGTTTATAAAAGAAAACACTAATTCATTAATATGTATAAAACATATACTCAGTTTTTGTAGCATTATTGTAAGTTATAGTAAATATTGTACATTTTAAAATTAACATAGTGCATGTGATTGCTTGGTATAATTAATTGGTTGCAAATTTTGACGATATTGTTGATTTTTTTAAATGACTACCTGCTACATTTTGTTTACCTATCGATATTTCTCCTCTATTTCCAATATCAGTAAAGATGAATAATTTTATCCATACAAAATTTTGATGAACAAGCAAAGTGTTTCACAAACTACATTATTGTCTTTCGATAAGAAGATTAGCTCCCGCAAGAAATTCTTAAATGGTAGCGTTGCTGCAATAACAAGAGTCGTTGATTTAGAATCGGGGCTCTGCATGCAGGAAATTGTCGGTCTAAAAAGTTACTATAAGGTATTCATCTCGATGATGAGAAATTAGTTATTTGAATAAATCTCTTATAGTAGTGGATAAAATATCGCCATTATGATATCAGGGCGTCCAGCAAACCAATGAGTGGGAGCTATTCTTATGATATACAGACAGAACTTTGTTACATCACTAGGAACTACTGTCTTATATTCAAATCATGAGCAGTCAAGTGAGGACACTCATGCTCCTAGTTACTGATTTAAATACTAAGTTTATATTGTATTGAAATTGTGTAATTTTATTAATTGTATTGATAGGCGATTGGAAGAGAACTTATACCAGCCGAAGAAAGAGTTAAGCAATCACTTGTTCTTGCTGAAAAGTAAGAAAATAAATATAAAGTGTTTCAGTAGTAACAAATACGATCTTTAAATGATATTTAACTACCTTTTTTTCTTTTCAGTGTTGCCAATTCATATCCTGATCAAAGTAAATCTATTCAGAAACAAATTAGAGCTTTGAACGATAATTGGGAAATGTTTCAGGTAACTACAATATTCACTTAAAAACAAAATAGTTTTAATATATAAACATTTCTTCTAGTATCACCGATGTCGTTTATAAAATATAATCTACGATCAGCCGTTACGCTGTATGATGTTGATTCGGAATATGAAAGACTAACCAAATTTATGAATTCATAGTTTTCTTTTAGTCGAGAACATTCAATATTTTGCTGAAAACTATTTGCTCTAATAGTACCTAATAATCACGATGCTCCCATACTTGTAAAGGAATCTTTTTTTATATTTACCCGGTATCTTAAATTACAATTCATTAATATAAAATACGATTAATATCTGTAAAACACTTATATTTAATATTTTGCAATCGATGTACATTTCCACAGAGGCATTTCAGGATTGAATGCCATTATATGGTATAAGTTGCCAACTAAAAAAACATCGAAGGAAAGTCTTTTTATTGTTTGATTTAATAGAATCAACAAAAATCATCTTTTGTCTATACATAAATTTAAAAAATTATAAAAACAATAAATGAACAAAGAAAAGCCTGTCGAAATTCTTTATTTAATTGAAAGCATGTGAGTGACAAAACGATGTTTTTAAAACATTATAATTTGTCACAATTCAACTCCTTTTTCAGTTTTCAGTTAAAATTGTTGGCATGAAATCGAACGTTTATCTAAAATTGCATTTTTAGAATGTTTAGTATTACTATCCTTGCCTTACTATACTCTGTAACTAACGTGTGTCTTAAATATATTTAATATTTTCTGATTTATATTTTTACATTTGAGGAGCCGGCAAACTAAATCGGATTTTTCTACACAATGTCACCTTTTTTAAATTTTCTTTTCGGCCTTCTCAAACTCATCTTTATTCGTTTCCAATTTTTTTTTTTATCAAGATCCTCAAAATAACTTATTAAAATGCTATACATGTATAATATACACAAAACAAAGTTAATTTTGATATCTCTTGTAAGAAACTTGTTAAGGGTCAAGCACGGTTGTGTTCGTCAGCTCCTCATTTATGAGTTATTGAACTAGTACAATAATACTCGATTACTCAATTGGATATAATATTTATTTTAAATAATGTATTGGAAACTTAAAACTTTAGTTTTTGAGAGGAAACTAAGAGATATTCTATGTTTCTTCATAATGGTCTTATTTTGTGGTAATGAAATTAAAACTGACTTCTTTATTTCAGAAAATAATAGTTGAAAGAAAGCAGACATTAGAAGATTCTGCTGGTTTGCAAATTTTTAATACAAGCGTAAATTCTTTGGTAAGAAAAGTATTTAAGTTCTGTATTAAAACGTACCTCAATTTAATATTCTATAAAACTATCATTGCACCTTGATTGAATTTTGATGTTCAAGCTTTCAGTTTATGTCACATTTGGTTCAAAATATTTCTTCAAAAACTTAATGGTTCATTCTTTTGTGTTTAATTATAGTTATTTGGCATTTCATCGATACTTAATAATATAATTTGACTGAAAAATGATCAAGTATGTTAACTTAAAACACAATATATACCACTTAAAAAAAAGGGGTTAATAATTTGAAATATTGTTGATATTTCTTAACTTCTTTTTGATTTTCTTTTATGTTTTAGATTGATTGGTCGCATATTATGAATAGAAAAATGAGTGTGAGAGAAAAAA
This sequence comes from Linyphia triangularis, assembly GCA_963978545.1. NCBI lineage: Eukaryota > Metazoa > Arthropoda > Arachnida > Araneae > Linyphiidae > Linyphia > Linyphia triangularis. The sequence continues at coordinate 74,791,180 of OZ021721.1, read as the reverse complement.
TTGGAGATTTGGTAGTTGCTGAGAGTGTATCAAAAGATCATATCGAACTTAGGGATGAAATTGTGGTTCAATACGAAAGGTATGTTTTCTCAATAAAAAAAATGCTAGACATTTAATTCATACAGCTGGTATGTCTTGAATATGGTTTAGTATTTTTAAACACAGTTAGTATTTCTTAGTATTTACTAGTTGTGTGGCCTGGGCTCAAGAGCGCCGGCAAGATTATTCACTTTTATTTCTAAAAAATTATTAGCTTGATTTTCCTACTTATAAGTTTTATTACAACTTTTTGTTCAAATGAATACTGAAGTTAAATTTTATTTTGGTATTCTATGAGAGGGTATTCTATGTAGAAGTCGCTCAATGAAGGAGATGCATCGATTCTGTCCAGCAGTTATCCCCTTTTCTCCCTTCGAGTCGTACTTAACAGAGCTACAATAAATAAATGTATTATTGTTTTAAAGATATAGTTCTTCGCTTTAACACGTTGACTGTCATTGAATTTTTTTACGATTCTGCGGTACGACGATACGGCGCGAAACACGTTACTTCTTGTCCAATCTACAAAGCGAAGCCAGCACTTTGCGTGGAAGATTGTTTTAAAAGTTATCATTAAACATAAAAATTTATTTCCTTGTATAAACTTTTTCTTTTTGAATAAACTTTGTATAATTGTATTTCTATTTATTTAAGCATAACCTGATTTTTTATTCTCTTTCCTGAGGTCATCTATATATATTTACATTATTATGCTACGAGTTTTCTCGTAGCTGTACAAATATGGAAAGTAATGAAGGGACGAAATTACTCGTAGTAGGCATCCTGGGTAAGTAAACAACTCACGAGATATCTCGTACTTGGCAGTCAACGTGTTAAGCAATTCCGTTCATTATATGTTGAAAAATAGAGCTGAAAGTTTCAAATAGATCCAATTGGATGCTTTATGATAGATGCAAAGGATACGGTTTGACTCCAGACCTTCCAGTTACATGAGCCGTGCCGTGTAACTTTCTGCTTTCGTTCAGCCGTTCTGCTTTTCAAATCAAGTCTCATTATATCTTTCAGCAATAAAATATGATTTCTAACTCTGATGAACTTAGAAAAAAGCAATTCCTCTCAGCGATCTTAAATGCGCAGGCTGCATACGGATTCATTAGTCAATATAAATAATTGAAAATGTTCAAGATGAAGTAATATATCAAAGGAAATATTAACTAATTATCGTAGAAGTTATGATGTAAAATATTAAAATAGAAATTCAGTGCCTTTGTTTTAAGAGTTAAGTAGAATATCAAGTGTTAGCTATTCATACTTTTAGTGGTTTTCTCGAGCAATTGCTTTTTATCAGTTGAAGAATATTACACTTCGATTTGATTTTTTTTTCAGGATTCAAGAAGTTATGGAACTAGGAGAGAAACTTGCTAAAAATCATAGAAATGCAGTGCTTCTCTTAGAAAAGCTTCAAGATGCTCAAAATGCAGTTCATAATTCATGGCAAAACAAACAAATTTGGTTAGAGGAAAGTCTTGATCTCCAAGTTTTCAATAGAGAGGCAGATCAATTGAACAGCATGTGCACAAGTCAAGATACTTTATTAGATTCTATCGGACTTGGGGTATGGCATACTGTCTGGCTTTCAGTAAAATAGCTTCCGCCAGATAGCTTAGAGGTGGTGGTTAGTCATAGAAATAAGATTCCTCTATTTAGAATAGGGGTGATAGATACATGCAGGGAAATTGCGTTTTAAACGTTACAATACATCATTGGTGATCAGAAATTTTTTAACTTGAATATATATATTTTGATATTTTTTTAAATATCGTTAATACGCCATCAACGATTGGTGTGAGCTATTCTTGTGATGGACAGACAGTACATGACGTGTCGTAATTTAAATAAGAATAGTAATTAAGTTCAATTTAATATTCTTACACGAATTCAAGTACACGAGAAAAATTTAAAAATTTTAGAAAAAGATATTAACTTTGTATAACACAAACACAAAAAAGTAAAATTTAAAATTTTAAAGGAATCATTTTAATTTTTTTTTTGGGTAGATGTAAATTATGTTTTGTAATTAGAAAAATTGCTTTATTGTAATATAGCAAACATTTTTTTTTAAATAAAACTTCTATTTTTATTGTTTATATAAGTACAAATCTTTTTATTAAACCGACAATTTTTATATTTAATTACTCAAAAAGACTAAAAACATAGATGAACTTTTTTTATTTTTCTTTAATCATCAATAAATTTTCTTAAAAAAAGTTTTATCCCAAACTTCAAATAATATTCCTCCAAAATACTTAATTTTTTTTAAAAATATTCTTTAATTTTAAAATCAATAATTCAAAGAGAATTGAAAGAAACACATTTGTATCATATATGTACTTGTAAAAATTTCCGCTTATTTATAACATTCAGTGTTCTAGATTTATATAGATTCAAAGTTTAAAAAAAAAGGAAGGGAAGGGGAGAGTAAATGATAACACCATGGAAATTAGACTTTAAATTTTGGTATTACATGATCAAGCAGCAACAATTATGTCAATTTTTTCAATATAAAAATTCTAATGTAGGTAGAGTTTAACTTTTAATTTCATTCAACTCAGATCTATCCATATTAAATTTTTAAACATTTGCCAGAAAATGTTGGTAATTTTGTATAAATGTGTTCAAAGTATTTTACGATGGGAATTTTTAAATAACATTCAATTTCCTAGAAGGAATGAAATAAATATTCATTAGATAATGTGTATTTCATTAATTCTCAAAAGTTTCGTATTTAATTATCGTAGGATACACTAAGTGAAGTTGAAACACAGATACGCAATCACGACGCTTTCGTTAAATCACTCCTTGGTCAAGATGGCAGATTTGAAGCTTTTCAACAAATGGCAGAGACACTTCAAGCAGCTGAACACGCTCAAAGTGAATAGTAAGTATTTTAAACTTAAAATATTTTAAAAAGGGATATTACTCAGAATATTACATAACCTATTTCAAAACAATAAGATTTTTAATAGAAAAAAGCAAAGGCCCTTTTTATATTAAGAAAAAAACAATAAACTTTTTCCTGTTTGAAATATTTATTTTGATGTAATTGTGGGACGTAACCTATAAATATAATTTCTGTGACCCCTTTTAGCACAACATGTAGTTGTATTTATAAATTTCTTCTTACTAGAATACTCAAAAGGAACAAATATAAGTTTCAAGTATTTTTTTCAGTATTCGTACTAGATGTGAGCAAGTACTTGAACATCGTCAAACTATTAAACACAAGGCCGAAATTCGTAAAATGCTACTTTTGGATGAATACGAATTTCAAGAGTTTAAAGCAGATGCTCACGAAGTAAGTAAAATATTTCTAGATAATTGTCTATATTGCAGTTGCTTTTGAGTCAGATGAATTTTCACGTAATCCATCCATCCATAAAAATTTCTGTCCTTGAATACTGCGTTTTCCCCCCAAACCTTTACATGGCTGATTTGTAGTTTCCATGTTTTGATATTTTAAAGAATTTAGAATAAATTATGGAACTGTCATAAAATTAAAGAAGACATAAAAAGGTATGTATAAATGTTTGTGTGCGCGCGCGGGTGTAAGCGTAACAGTTAGCCACTTAAGAAAGATCCCTAAAATACAAGTTTCCAATTGTATTGGTAACCAAATTCGAAAACGGCGTATTTTGAGACTTATACTCACTGACAATTCATCAATATTCTGAAGTATTTCTTGAAGAGCTAACTGCACTGTTAAAAAAATTTGTCCACCATGCACCAAAATTTGGTTCCCATTTAGCTGCCACCAACATTTGGTGCTTAGTTTCGCGATTTAGTGGTGCTTACGGTCCGAGGTTGCACCATTAAATCGTGAAACTAAGCACCAAATGTTGGTGGCAGCTAAATGGGAACCAATTTTTGGTGCAAGGTGGAACAAAATTTTTAACAGTGTGTGAAAGTTGATATACTTGCAAAGTGTACAAAGGAGGCAATCTCAAAATAGAGTATTTACCCCCTCCTCCATCCCCTGAAACGCGAAATGCTTGAAAAATATGAATCTTAATTCTAAAATATTTCTAGTACTGCCAGAATTATAAAATTAAGAATACTAGTAGATATTAGCGTATGTATGTACAAAGGAAAATAAAGGAGAATCTAAAAGGAGCAATGATTGCCTAAGTGCACAACAGTGCACCAGCCAAGTTCGCTGCTCTGAAAATAGAAATGTTACACAAATTTATTTTCAAAATCCTTAACCCTAAATATTCGCATACTAGCTATCGGTGTACAATAAGTAGTAAATATAAAATGAGTACCATAAAAAAGAAATGAAATCCTAATTAAAACATATCTGTAATGAGGAGCTAAGTTCTTCATGCAATCACTATGACCTTGAAAAGTATTAAGATCTGAAGTACAGTCATGTTTAACGTTGTTGTTAATTACTGGCAATGAAAATTAGTGAGTTAGTTTTCATTGCTGAATTCCAAGTTAAAATTCAACCTTCGTAAGCCCAAATATCCAGTTACAGAAATGTTTGGAATACTTGGCCTTCACGTATTCTGGAAGCCCTTGTGTGCTGTGTTGTGACTGTGGCGCATTTTTCTAAAGTCACCGCCGACCAAACGGTATAGTGGTTAGCGTGCTAGCTTCTGGACCGCGAGGTTGCGGGTTCGAGTCCCGTGTTAGGCATGGGTGTTTGTAAATGTATGTTGGCTTGTCTAATGACGAATGTTTCGGCGCATTATAGCCCTCGTGTTGCTGACGGCGCCAGATAATCTGAATACAACCAATCTAAAGTCCCCGTTTGGTGTGGTATAACAGCTAGTATCACAATTGGACCATTTTTCTTTGAAGAGCAATCGACAACTGGCCCCTTGGCATACTGCTCGCTTATAGAGTCGATATTGACGTTTCGTGATGTCTGAACTTCAGCAACGTGGCATTTCAGACAACACGATTTCTATGTAGGACGGGGTTCCACTGCACATTGGTAGTGTCAAACAGTCATGTAAGCAACATATATCGTGGATGACAGCATTATAAGCCGGCACTTCCTCATTTCTTAGCCACCCCTGTCACCAAACCTCAACCCTTGTGACTTCTGGCTGTGGGGTTACTTCAAAGACATTGTTTACAGTGATAACATAAACAATTTGGCGGAATTAAAAAATGCGATACACCGATATGTCAGTAACATTCCTCCTTATATGTTAATAGCTACTGTTAAGAACGCAGCAATGCGAAATAATTTCCTTTCAGATTTTATGGTGGACGCCATTTTGAACATTGTTTGTAATACGTCTTAGAAACGATTAAAAAGTTTTTTTTATCGATCCGTCTTATTTCTTGAACAATACTGCCAAAAGCGAATTTCCCCTGCTGATTCTATTATTATTTTAGTGCGGAAAATAAAATCTCATGACCTTTTATACACTGTTACCAAGTTTGATAACATTCGTCCAATAATTTTCTTTTTAACATTGTTTATAAAATGAAACGGTCATTTAAAAGTCGAACATTAATTATAGACCTATTATTTTGCTTTTTAATACAAGTTTCGCAGATATATTTCGTTTAATAAATATATATCATTTTATTAATTTTAGATGTTTATTTGGATTTCTGAAAAGAGTAAGCTCGCTGCTGACATTGCAAGACAGGATTCTACTAGTAACATTGTTTATAAAATGAAACGCCAGAAAACATTTGAAGCAGAAATGTCAGCAAACCAATGCAGATTGGGGAATATATGTTCTGTATGTTGATTTAATTTATTTTTTGCTAATATTTTTAAACAATTTTATTAAAAAAAATCACAAATTTTTCTTTAAAGTAATTTATTCTTCTTCCTTTAGCGAGTAAGAGAACTAGTTAACTTCAATTTTGGGTTAGTATATAGACAGTCTTCCTTAAGGACAAGCAGATAACTGTCGTTGTACACTACCTCTCCGTGCTTTATATAACTAAAAAAAATTAATAACATGGTCTTAAATGGGAAGTTCGCTATCAATGGCCAAATATAACTCAACATTTTTAGTTAAACACATATAATCATTTAGGATATTGAATGTATATTGTTAAGATTTTTAGAAGAAAGGAGAAATTTTAAATAAAATAATTTCAAATATTCATTTTTGATTTTTTTAAATAAATCTCGAAATCGAAACATTACTAGAAATAAAAGTAGGTTTTCATTAACAACTTAAAGTCTTTAATTCCCTAAAATAAATAATCTTTTAACAGTTTGGCCAAAATATCATGAATAAAGACTCAAATATAAGTCCAAACTCTGTGGATTCCATTCTTGAAGACTTGAAAACAGCATGGGATACATTATGTGAGGACATGGAAATCAATCGACAGAATTTGCAACAGGCAATAGTTTTGCGAGATTTTTCTACCTCTGTTGAAAGTGTACTCAATAAATTGGACAATATATTGAGATCGTTGACATCTTCAGCTCTAGGAAGAGACCTTAGAAGTGTTAAAAGTCTTCTCAAAGCTTTAGAAGTAAGTCAAATTTGCCAACATTTTTCAGATAATATCTTTTTAGATGTTAAATCTAGAAATAAACTTTGGACATACGCATAATATGAACATTTTGTTTAATTTCTATTTTTATGTCATAAAACATTTTAACTGTTTATTAGGGTTGGATTACAGATGTGCTTATTTTAATATCATCCATTTTTAAAAGTAAAAGAATTAACTGTTTTAATCACGTATTAAATTAACATATTAATGTATGTACAAAAGAATTATAGTGATATTTTTGTGTAATAATGAATTTCATATAATTTGCTTTTAATGCTATTCAGCCCACATGAAAATGTTATCAACAGCCACAACCAAATATAAGACTTTAACTGACAATTTATATGAAAGTTCACTTCATAGAAAAGTAGTTTAAGACAAAAAAGAAATCTCTCCAATAAAGTTTTGGATATCTATCATTACACATTATGTAGTTTTAATTTCAACATCATTTGCGAAAATTGTATATCTAAAATTTTCTGTATTTTAATAATTTCTGAAGAGCATCACTTTAAATATTTGTAATCTTTCCTACGTTGTTATCACAACACATTTTGTGTAATTAAAAATGTCCTTTTTTTAATTGTTTTCATTTTTTAAAGTACAAAGTTTTGTAGATATTAAAATTACAGGAACTATGTAAAGTAGAAAAAGGTTTTGACCTTTGGTGAATAATCACAAATTGATTTTACATAAACGAATTAATTTTTATTTTTTTTGCTTTATTTGTCGAAAACCAAATCTCTGACGAACAAAATCACATGTTTCCTAAAATAAGGTATCGTCGATTCTTCTTTCCTGAAAACTTATGTGATCAATTCTAAATTAGTGAGTAAATAAACGTATCTCTTAAGTAGTGGAGATTCGCTTCTATGCTCAGGTGATTTTTTGGTAAAGATGCAGATTAAACTGTTCTTTGATTTTGAACGTCTTCATAATCCAAAATGAAATTCAAACAAAATATTGTTTTTCTCGAATGAATGACTCTAGAATGACGATTCTTATCTTTAATTACAACTTCTAATTTATATATTATATATAAATGTTATATCATACCTACTTCGGCTTATTAATATATTATTACATGCTAATGACATTTTGATAACCATTTATATCATATTGTTACGAATTTTTGTAAATTTGTAAATATTTCGTAGTGCTAATTTTGTAAATAGATAAATTTCTATACATTTCGAGTAAGACAGTGCAATAGTTCGACGTTAAATTGGTTTCCCTGCAGTGAGCATCTCAATGTTTGATAGCGAGTTTTACAGAGGTAACTCTGGGAAGCGAGTTTCAAGGGGCAGGGCATTTAACATTATGGTAATGGGAATGTCGCCAAATTGGCGAGATAGAGCCAAGTTGGCGATGGTTTTGGCGACTAATTTTTGTCGCCAAATTTGGCGAGAAATCGCCAAATTTTGCCAAACTTGGCGACCATTTGGCGACATTTTCGGTACATGTATGTGTACATGAATCCCTTGTACATGTATATAGGACTTTTCAACTACATTCTGGAAAGTTCTCCAAATGTCTATCTCTGGAATATTCACGAAAGTTCCCCCTCCCCTATATAAGTCGGCCGAGGAAGTTAGTTAGTCAGTTGTTGACTGATTTTGAGTCACGGAGCTAGTTGTTAGCTGAGTCCGATAGTTGACTGGAGTTAGTTGATTTTGAATCACTGAGTGAGTTGTCTCTCAACGTTCATTGTGAGAGCTGTATTCCTGACTTGAGTTAGTTCTTGGATTTTGAGTCACTGAATTAGTTGACTGGAGATACTGAGCGAACTGTATTGCATTGTCTTTTGCGACGATTTAGCAGTTGTTTGTCAAGTTTTTAACTGCTGTTTTGTGCTCTATTGAGGGGAAAAGAGCTGTATTGTGTCTACTAGAACGAGAAGTTCTGGAGCTGTAAAAGAACTGTAAAGAGTTATTTTGGAATAAATTTCTGCAAGTTTTGATCTGCTTTGGCGTCAAATCTTTCGAACCCGTACAACGCAACAATATATACGATGTAGCATAATACGTATTAAAGTAAACTACAGCTATACAATATTTACAGCCTAAACTAAGTAAGAGTACCTAAGAAAGTAAGACTATTACTTATACTTTTTTAAAGTAAGGTATATTTATACTTGTAGATATTTTTAAAATATTTTTTTTATAAGTTTCTAAAAATGTATTTTCAAAAAGATAAAATTCTTCAAAGGAACTTAAGCTTTTTAAATCAAAACACATTTGCTAAAAACTATACTCAACTTTGTTTATAATTATATTTCAAATATTTTAGATGCTAGAAGTTGAAAAAGACGCGGTGAATTTAAAAGTGATGGAATTGATTGAACAAGGAGATGCTTTAATTAAAACCAGTAGTTCCGAAACTACAGTAAAGAACTTAATCGAAGAGATGCAGCAAAAGTAACATTTTCATTCTATTGATTTATTTCGCAATAAAAACACCTCAAAGTGCAAGAATTAATATTTCCTGAATTTTAGATCCGATGCCCTGGAAGGACCTTTGGAGGAAAGAAGAATCAAACTACAAACATGTTTGAAATTCTTTCAATTCAAATCTGATGTCGATAGAGAACTACTTTGGATTTCAGAGCAATTAACCATGCTTTCTTCACCTATCATTTGCAGAAATTTATTGGACGCTCAAAAGTTTCAGAAAAAAATTTATGTAAGTTTAAACTGATAAATGTTGTCAATTTCCAGTGACGGTTGATGAATGAGGGGGGGGGGGGATGATTTTTTGAAAATTATCCTCACTAATATAAATATGCGTCATAATGATATTGTTTCCATAAAATAATATTCAAATAAAGCATGCGATTAATCTAAGCAGTTCTTGCTGTACAATATTGATTATTTCGAGTGGAGACACATTTCCACAAACCGTCAAAATGTCAATCATTCCCATCCATCGCAATAAGGCATTTGTAATCAAGTAAAATAAAACTCGTTAATTCTGAGGAAATGTTTAAAGATAAGAATTTACTAGAAGCTTAGATATAAAATTGATGATATAAAATTGACAACCTTTTCAAAACAGTTAAGTATGCAAACATATGAACCCATGGTCTTATTCCTTCCTCACCTTTTTATTTTGACGTTGGCAGTAAACCTCCTTCCCTGGGAAGTAATGGAAAAGTTCTGCAATTGAACATTATTTAAAGTATTTTAGTACTTGCAAATAATTGTGTTTGCCCTCCATGACATAAATAGAATGATATAGAATTCTTTAAATTAGATGGTTTTGTTTTAAGTAAAGTGTTGAAGCTTTTTGGCTAATTTATTTTTTTGCTATAAGTACCTTGTTAAATTTCCCGATTTAAAGTACATTTTATGTTAATAAATTGCTTATGATCTAAATATTGAATCATATTAGTATTCTGGAATTTAAAAATTAAAATTCCATTCGCAACAATTAGAAAAATGAGATTTTATGGCAGTAAATAACTATGCTGGGTGAACTTTTTTTCCCATTTGATTTTATATTGAATTCAAACTATTGAGATGAAATTAGGGTTTCTTTGGGAACTATTATTTTTATTAACAATTTTAATTCTGAGAATTTTACTGTCTCTTTCAAAAACACTGAAAGACTGGATCTGCCTTTTACTGCAAGAATTCACAGTTTTAGACAGTTTTAAAGGCAGTAATATAGATAGTTTTATTCTAAATATTGAAAAACACAAACTAAACAATAATAAAATTATGAGTGATTTATTTGATACATTTTAAATCTATTTTGCAAAGATCGAAGTATTTTGATGAATTAAATTTTTATTTTAAACTAGTTCTTGATATCCTGCAATATTAAGATTTTCAACTCGTTCAGTTATCTAAAATTTCAATTGGTAAGAATAACAATAAACTAAAATTTTGTAGTACATTCTGCAAATTGCAAAAAGGGTACTCGAGGGCACAGCCAAAAATTTTATGAAGTAAAAGTATTTATCTGTTGAGTTATGAAAATAATTTATGGCCTCCTAAAATTATATCAATATAGAAATATATCATGTTAAAATATATTTTTTTTACATAAGTCAACATTTCCCCCTAAAATTATTTTTTCTATATATAAAGAAGAGTGTTTTTATGTATGGTTGCAATTTTTATAGGAAGCTATAGTTTTATTCCAATCTTAATGCAATTTTTCACACACAAAAATCTTTGAAACAAGAAGAATCCTGCTATTTAAAACTTTGAAAATCGTACTACCTTTCCCCTTTTGAACCCCTTAAGATTTATAACTTGAAACCTAATTTTATTCCTATCTTGATGAAATTGTGCATACCTATAATTGTGTATATTTGAAACAAAAGGAAAATTCATGGCTACTTGAAATTTCACCCCCCCCCCCCCCCTTTTCGCCCCTTAAGAGGTGTGATAATAATTTGAAATCTATTAAACCAATTTTAACTGATTTTTTTGTAAAGGTATCTTAACTAATTCAGAATATCGGGAACACATTTTAATTCCCATTTTTGATAGTTCAAATAGTGAGATGAGTGGAAGGGGCGCGAGGGGGGTGAAAGGGTGTGTACTGTGTGTTCATGACTGGGGATCTACTGAATCAATTTGAACAGATTTTTTTGTATAGGTATCTTAACTAATTCAGAATATCGGGAACACATTTTAATTCCCATTTTTGATAGTTCAAATAGTGAGATGAGTGGAAGGGGCGCGAGGGGGGTGAAAGGGTGTGTACTGTGTGTTCATGACTGGGGATCTACTGAATCAATTTTAACTGATTTTTTTGTATAGGTATCTTAACTAATTCAGAATATCGGGAACACATTTTAATTCCCATTTTTGATAGTTCAAATAGTGAGATGAGTGGAAGGGGCGCGAGGGGGGTGAAAGGGTGTGTACTGTGTGTTCATGACTGGGGATCTACTGAATCAATTTGAACAGATTTTTTTCTACTAACAACTTGACTAAACCAAATTATATGGGACACAGTTTTATTCTGATGCTTTGCAGTTAATAGGGTGAAATCGAGGATAGAGGTTCATTGGGTTTGCTCATAACCTGCAATAGACTGATCCAATATGAACTGGGTGTTAATGAACCACAGCCGTTTGAGATCTGGCATAATATTTAATTTTTTATACGTATTGAAATGAAAGTTCTTGTTCTAAAATTTTATCTGAGATTTATATAATTTCAAAAACATTAATTTATCTTCAAAATTTTCCTCTTATTAATTTTTTAAATATAGGACTGATTTAATAACTAAAAATAGCAATTACAATTAATTTAAGGAAACTTTTTGATGAAATAACCATACAATAAAATATTTGTTGTTTTATTGTATGGTTATTGGATTTTATATTATATGGAAAAGAATTCTTGCTATTCATGTAAAAATTCTATAAATTAAACGCTTCAAATCCCTCAAACCTTCCATGGTAAAACTCTTAAATTTATTGAAATATATATTACATTAAAATTTATTTAATTTTAATTGTCGTTATTTTTTGTAGTTTTGTTTGTATGAATAACATTTGCATAATCACATGTATTTTGATATTTTTACATATGCACATGCAATTGTTAATTGAGCCTCTCCACTTTTCCTGCTCACGAGACACCACTGTGTGAGATCATTAATTCAACAGATATGCGAATAACACTGGTGATAAATTAATTGATGGTAGTGTGATAACAAATTAATGAAATTATGGTAGTGTGATAACAGTGTATTAGAATTAGAATTTTCCTTCGAACATTTGAAAAGTATTTTCAGCTTATCAATATAAATTTAATTGCAATTCTTTAATTAGAAATTCTACGTACATATATATTCTAACATGATATTTGAGTAACACCATTACATGAACTTATACAAATAAAAATGTAATTTTTTTCATTTTCTAATAAACATCAATATTTGTCTAATCAATATCATGCAATTTTTTTTAGAGAAAGTCAGTCTATATTTAAATATTTGCTTGCTTTCAATTTATTTAACCAATTAAATCAAAAGCCAATTTAAGTAACCAATTCAATCAAAAGACTATTAAACTATTTTTAATTTCAAAACTTATTTCTTACAAATGTTGTCAAAATCATAATTGGGATCATTAGAATATGAAATAGTTTTAAAAAGATCGCATTTATTTACATTTAAAAACGCTGGACATGTCAGGTCACAGTAACAGTTTTTACACTTTATTTTTCAGTAACAGTTTTCCTCTGAATGCTTGTTCGTTAGGGTGTAAAATGCTATTTTGAAAACCAGTGAAATTTCATGTAGTTATTAGTTCTTTTACTACATTTTAGTGTTTGATGCTTTATAGATATTATTTTAAAAATCTATAATCTATACATCATTGATTAAATTATAGAATTTTGAAGTTGCCCTTGATAGTCATAGAACTGTGGTTGAATCTCTTCAAGAGAAAGTTCTTGCTTTAGTAACGGAAGAAGACTGTCCCGTGGATGTGACACAACCTTGTACATTAATGAAACAACAATGGAATACCTTACTTCAAGAATTCCATACACAAAAGGAGAATGCTTCCATAACTCTTAAATATCAATCCGTAAGCTAATTTTTGTTATAATTTATTTTAAATCTTGATTTTTTTTTTATTTTATAGTTATGCGCACGGGCTAAGCTAATTAAAACTTTTGATTACGACAGAAATGTATAATTGGTAATATTATTTACTATTTCACTGAATATTCTATACTCATATTTTATAATCACAAGGATCATTTGATTTTGATCACTTATCTGTCCTTTTTTTAGCGGTTCGTTTTGACATTAAAACCACTCATAGTCAAATTAAAGAGACATTATAATTTATTTAAATTAGGGTCTTGTTATGCATAAAATGTATATGTGCACCAAAGTTACGAAAAAATTGTCACTGTCATTCAATAATCTGGCTGCATTAAAAAATTTCTGGAAATCTAGTTTTTTTTTTTTTTAATCTTGAGAATTACTGATTGTACTATATATGTTTTTAATATCCTTTTGGTATTTTCTTTCGTTCCCAATAGTATTTGATTAATAAAACTATGTTTTTTTTAACGAAAACGATAGTCAAAATTATATTTTCCTCAACATTTAAGAAGTATTTCCCCTATTTATATAAAAAGAGTTTTAATGAAAACTTAATTTTACGTGTAAGTATTAATGAGAATGAAAAAAAAAAATTCTTGCTAATTTTTATACATTAGAAATAGTACTAAAAGTTAGAAGAAGCAGAAACAAAATAATTTTATCTGATATGATATGAAGCTTAATATTGTCTTTTAATATTATTCTGTACAGTTTATGTGTGAAGCCAGTGAAATTGATTCATGGATAACGGAAAAGCTCGAGATTTTAAGTAACACTGACTATGGAAAGGATGAAGACGCAGTTGTTAAACTTCTTACGAAGCATAAGGTATGTAATAGCTGAAAAATATACTGGTCAGTCAAATGTCTCAATCATGTCTTAAAATATTGCTCATAATGCATCTTATGTCCTTTAACTGAAAGCCTTTCTATAATTAAGTACAGCATAGTGTTCTCTAAAACGGTTTAAATTTGTTTTTTATGAAAATCAAATATTGGTTTCTTTTAGTTTTAAATTGAAATGTTTTTTTAATTAACTTAGAGGCAATAATGTATAAAACATTCAAACATGTTTATCTTTGATGGAAGTTTTCAGATAATTTTATGAATTTGTATTTTAAAATGTTAAAAATATCTTATACAAACACCAAATCTTGGCACTCAAAATTAGTAGGACTCTTCTTAAAAGACTTTATTGTAGGTTTTAAGGGTTAAAAAATAATACATCAACTTATACATCAATTAACAAATTTAACTAGTTTTGTTTTCATTTTTAGGCAATGGAATTAGAGATCGACTCATATAAAGGTTTGGTGACTGAACTGGCGAGTCAAGCTGATGCATTGATTGAATCCAATCATGCACACTCTAAAATTGTGAAGAACAGAATGGTACACATTTTTCTCCCTGATCTAATAGTTTCTAAGATATTTTTAAATGCATTTCACCAATGGATGTTTGAGTAATAGCTAAAGGAAATTAAAATAATTATTTTAACGTTAATATAATTATTACTTTAATTAGACACTTTCTTTCTGTCATGGCCTATTGAAATACCAGTTATTAAATCTTTTGTAGTTCTATTTTAATAAACGTGAGTACTTAATGCTTTTACCAATTAAGTATACATATTTTCATTTATTTGTATTAATTTTTACTATAGGAAGTTATTAATCAAGAGATGAAAAATATTGAAAAATTGTGTACTGTGAAGCGAGAAAAGTTGCTGGAATCTAAAAGTCGCCATGAGTTTATGAATGAAACTGAAGATCTAAAAGCATGGATCAGTGAACAAATGGCAGAAGCAACGTCTGAAGATTTTGGTGAAGACTATGAACATGTTTTGGTAAGTAAATTTTAAAATGCATGAGCTGTATAGGATCAAAAATTATTCTGCAAAAATATTTGTTTAAAAATATATTGTGGTTATTTTTAAAATATTGAAAATAATAGGATTAAAAAAAAAATTACTTTGCAACAAAAAGAATCTAAAATGCATTGTTATCAAATGCTACAATATCATTTTTTAAGCAATAAAAGAAATTAAACATAGATGAAAGCCTAAAAGCAAAACTTCATAAATGATAACTTCTTTCTGTAGATTTTGATTTTAGCTGACATTTTTATCAATTTCAAAGGTACGAATGTCTACATCAGAATATTTTTCAATCCTAACAGCTTCAGTTCTATAGCGTATATTATATATTATAATTTTGCGATAGATTATACTTGATGTAGTATACATTTGTCAAATACTTCGTAATAAAACTCTTTCCGAGTGACGTCATACACTGAGAGACAACTTTATTATGGCCACCTGAAAGTTTTAAGCAAATGAGCTATTTATTGTGCCACAGTTAGGCTAGTGAAAAAATAGAAATCTGAGTTCCTGGCACATTATTATAGGTACAAAGTGAATATATGGGTAAAATCATGATTTGACGGGTTTTGAACATGGGATGATAGCAGAGAGTAATATCAACGAAATCACCCCAATTGTGAAATGTTTGCACGCATCTGTAGTGAAAGTGTATCACGACTGAAATTTCAGTCAAACAACTATGGTCGTCACCGAATGGTGAATAGCCGGGTGAAACTAAAAATCTCTCGAATTGTGAAAAAGAAAATAACAGTAACAGAATACCAAATTGCAGCAGATCTAAATTAATGATCATCATTTACCTATCATGGGTGCACCAAACAGTGCTCTCAAAGGTTTGTTGTATCATGTATCGCATCGACTATGAAAGTCGTAGGCCAGTGTGAATACCATTGATGCCTGCAACAAACAATACAGTGAAACGTACCAAATTCACTCAGGCAAATAAGGGATAGTAGACAATTGGAAAAAATCACGTGATCCGATGAATGCCGTTTTGAGTTATATGCAGATGGGTAAGAAAGAGTGTAGCGGAAACAACAGAAAGCATGAAAGTAAGTGCATTTCCATAACCCTTGAAGCTGGTGGAGATAATGTGAATGTTTGGGGACTGTTTACTTGGAAAGCTTTGGGTTCTTTATTTTGCGATCAAGGAAGTCTCAATCCGGCATCGTACTTAAACATCGTTGCTGACCATGTCCATCCTGTAATGCTGATGTGGGTACTTTTAAAGGGATAATGCGTCTGGCCATACGCTGCTTTTGTACATGATTGATTTGAGGAACATGACGGTTGGTTGAGATGACCACATTCTCAGGTGTCAATCTCATTCAGAATTTGTGGGAGGAAGTTGAAAGAGCCATCATACATCTATATTCACAAACATCTAATCTCATAGTAATAAAAGTGCTATTCTTTAAGTATGGTCTCAGATTTCATAAATGACCTATCAACTTCTTATAAAATCCATTTAAAAAGAATCAGCGTTGTAAAAAGCCAAAAGGCGGTTCAACGTTATATGGATGGGCCTAGTCACAATACAGTGATCGTTAATTGTATATATTTATTAATAAATGATTCTGTGGTATATATTATATAAAAGAGTAATGTAAATCAATACATCTCTCAACGAAGTACTTTATCGCAACTTTTAATCATAAGTATTGGTTTCAAATGTTCTGTTTCCTTTTTCCAGCCCAATGTATCGTATTTATATGCATGTCCTAAAGTTTCAATATATTTTGCTTAAGTGTCTCGTAATCAAAAGAAAATGGGTAGCCAAAGGATTATTATTTAGTAGCTATCGATCGGTAAAAGATCCTACCCCTGAGACAAAATATACTAGTAGCTAATATGGAATATATTTCAGTTGTTTCATAAATATTCCATCAAGTAAAAACAATATGAACTAATATTCCTCAAGCAGCGCAACCGTGTTAGCTACCAATTGAGCCATACATAACTTTTTGATATTGTGTTTCACAAAAGTAGCATTACAAAACATAAAATCAAAATAATAATTTTGTTGAAAATTCATAAATAAATGGATTGTATAATATAGTAGATAACTACTATATGGGTTAAATTAACTTAGTAAATATGAAAAGACAATTTTACAGAAAAAAAGTGCTAACTGATATCTAAATATTTTGAAACTACGTAAATATATCCTAGACATTTAATAAAAAGTGTTTCCCTTTAGGTTCTTCATCAAAATTTTGAATTTTTCCGAGCAAAAGTTGAAGGTGGATCCAAACGAATCCTGCAATATGAAGAATTTGCAAAGAGGCTTATAAATAGCAACTGCTATTTTATTGCAGATGTAGAAAAGAGCTTAGAAGAGCTAAGGTGAAATAACTTTTTAAATATAATTTTTGTGCTCAAGTGTTATAGTTTTGATTAACTAACATGCAATTGAAAAATATATTCGTTTAAGTATTGTTTCAAAGGTTAAAACATTAAATAAGTTTTCAGTGTCCCGATTTTAAAGGGAAAAACTCTTCAAAACACTTGTATGACAATAATGTTTCTCTTATCAAAATAATACTATCACTCTAATGTCTGTTTATCAATCTGCTGTCTAAATAAGAAAGTAAATATAGAAATGTAGCACAATAAACTTATTTCAATAATTAGAATCTTTATAAATGGGCATGGAATACTTTTTGTAAGTATTTTTTAACTTTGTATTAGTCTTTTTTTTTATCGTACATCATCAAGATATTTTCAAATTCCCCGTCTGAAAAACTCACTCTTTCTAACTCATCATTACAGATGAAAAAATATTATTTCATTTTAAAACCACTTGTCTTCAGTCCTTATCTAGTGTTGACATTTTTTTATTATGCATCATAATAAGGTTAATAATAGTTATGATATTTGGTTTGAAATCTAACTAATTTGGTGGTGTTGTAGTGCAAGTTGGTCAGAACTTATGGAATGCATCGAAGCCAGAGCTTTTAAGACTGAGGCAGCTGCTGAAATCCATCGTTACCATCGAGATGTTACGGATATCCTGTTTCGTATTAACAGTTACTATCGGACAATACCACAGGACCTCGGGAACAATCGCAATCACGTGCAAGACCTGATAAAAAAACATGACACTACAGAGAATGAACTTCTAGGAATCGAAGCTCAAGTAAGCACACGATATTTTTTTTGGGGGGGTGGGGGGGGGGATGTGGATCAATTCTTCTGTGTGCAAATACCCTAACTGCTTTGCAAACTAAAATTTTGCCACTTAGTGGTACTTCCTAAATGTAATGGTGAATTTTCCTAATTTTAAAGACAATGACTAGGACATTTAGAATACTTTATCTTTTATGAAGTAATTATTTTAAAATATATAATTACTCCCTTTCATTGATGATATAAACATATTCAAAAGCTAAGCTCATGCGGATGCTCAATATATGGGATTTCCTACTTAAACAAAATATGCTTGCCTTATGAACTTACCCCTTTATCTGACTAATAATCCCTAGATCAAATTAACAATAGTATTCAACTCAAACACAAGATACGGTAATTCACTAAACCCCACCACGCTTCTGTTATTAAAAATATCCCAATATATATCATGGTCATCTCTCTTTAGAGTCTTTGTATAATTTTCTATACTTTTTATTTTATTTCGATGCTATTAAATCAACGCTAAATCTGTACTAATATCGAAAAAATAATGAACTTCAGGTCCACATCTTACTAGAAGACAGTCGCCACTTGCAAGATGCCTACCCAGGTGGAAATGAAGAGCACATCCAAATGCAACTTGCTCTGGTCATCGAGCACTGGAATCTACTTCAACAAAAAGTATCGCAACGCAAAGCTCAACTTCTAATTGCAGAACGAGTTCACAAGTTTTTATCATCCGTGAGTATGCACATTACATTTTATAAAACTATTCCCAATTATTCAAACCAATATACTTATCATAAATTTTAAAATCTGGTTCGAGAATATGTGGAGGTACAACTAATCGTAAGAAATTTCTATGACCAACAAAATTAGTATAAAACGAGATCATTTATTTATAAAACTAATTTAATTCAGTATGCTTTGTATTGCTGCTTTTAAATAAAAAATATCATTAAAACTTCTTGAAGAAAAAAAAAAATAAAGGTAAATATTTCAAACTGCGAGATTTTTTTTTTTTTTTTTTTTAAACTAATCCGAGATATTAAAATAAGGTTCCATGTCTAAAATTAAAATCAGATTAATCGAACATATGTTGCAATTTTTTTTTAATAAAAACCTGTTTGTGTGTAGTGTCAAATGAATAGATTCATCAATATTATTGAATCAAAACTAACAAATGAAATCTACTCGATAAAATGACGAATAAATAGTTCTGTGGTATCGAAATTTTTTCTCTTGTGTTAGGCTCGAGAGGAAGAAAACTGGGCTAAAGAAGTTATTTTGGAGTTAGTATCTGAGACTGTGGCCAGAGATGTTCAGCAAATGGAAAATGAGTTGATGGGAATAGACATCGAAACCCGTCTCGGCCATTTCGAGGCATTAGCAGAAGAAGGAAAAGCCATGCTAGAATTCGATATTTTTAAGCCGCAGGTAAGAGTCATATTCATTCTATTTCATATTAAAATGAGGAAAGATGTTAACGGTCGAAAAGTTTTATTTACGTCAGGAAAATATGTGAAATTGCAATCACATGGTGTTTTTAGTAAAACATTCAAGTGTAGGTGGAGAAGAAAAAACATGAAAAACAAAAGAAGTTAAATTACAAATTAGCATACAATTTCCAATACTATTGTTAAATTTTTGCAAATAAGTTTCGAGGAAGGAATACTTGCTTCTTTATGCGTTTTCAAAATCAAGACAATTGTAATGACATAGTGCACAATTTTACAATAAAATGTACCTAAATTTAAAAAAAGAATAGATGTAGTGAAAGATAGGTGCCACAAATGCAGTTTTAAGTAAGCAGCACGAAAGATGAATAAAAGGACCATAATTAATCCTCCCTAATGAGAATTTCTCACAGAACAATTCATCAATTATCTCGATTAGTTATATTAATGATAAAAAGTATTAAAGCAATTTGGGTACTTGGTAATTTTTTTCAATTATTTTAGACCCTTATAATTGTGTATCCTTCCTTGATACTAATTGTTTAAATGGAAAGTAGAGTATAAATATTATCAAACTGAATATCAATATTTTTTAGATAAACTCTTGGATTAACGATAGAATAACGATGCATTTAAGGAATTTTCAAAGTTAGCATTTGAAAATACTAGGTTAAGCTATTACTACTAAACTGTAGTTAATATAACTTATATAATAATAACAACTAAGCAATAATTATACAATAGTTAAAACAGATAAAAAATGTCATATATTGTTTTATAAATCATTGTGTGATCGGAAAAAATATGTTATTTAAAACAATCTTATAAAATTGGCTTAATTGAGAAGTAATGTGTATATTTTTGTACTCTTTTTTTTGTTTGTTTGGTGACTGTAAACTGTTTATTAGATCGAGGAGAAATTGAAATCTTTATCTGACATTCAAAAAGGAGTTCGAGAGGCATGGGAAAGAAAGTCCACATTTGTTCAGCAAAAGAAAAAAGCATTTTTGTTCTTCCATGAAGCGAAGCAGATTCAAGCATCTTATGCCAAGAGAGAAGTGAGTTGAATGAATTCACCAAACATCATAGTTCATGTCGAATACATAAAATGCTTTAAATCTTTTTTATCCGTACCAGGTTCAACTTTGTGGCAGCGAAAACAAAGAAACTGTAGAGGACATTGACAAGGCGTTAAAAAAGCACCTAGAGTGCCAAAAGTCAATGGACATTCAAGAAGAGAAGGTGATTTCTTCTTCTTTAAACCTAATCGAACCATTTCTTTAATATATTAAATGTAGGTTACATTTCTGCTTAATCTTGGAAAAAGTAAATTATCAACTCTTTGAACTAGTCAAATATTGTTTTGTTATTAGTATACATGTATTATAAATTGTATTTACCGCTTTACTTCCTTAGTGCCTTAAGCTGAAAGGCTTTATGACACAAGTACTTTTTATGAATTCCCTATCTGTCTATTTAAGACACTAACTATCGAGTAAATAAAAAAATTATCTGACTATTAGAAAAGAAAGTTCCAACAGTGTCTATGTTTATCAGGAATCCCTATAATGTAATATTCCGAATTTTAAGCGTTGTGTTTGTTGTATATGTTACAGGCAATGTATGACACTCCTGTATTCTATAGAATGCCAGGTGTTTTTAGGCAAGTATGAAATATGAGATAGATTACGTACTTTCGCTAGGAATTGTATATAATACCTAGGCATTCAGTAGAATGACAAATACTATTATAGCAAAGTATGAGAAAATATCATGATAAGACGATTATTTAAAAGATGCGCATTCCTCAAAAATACAGATTTTATTTTGAAAAAATAATGAAAGAGTGTGATTAAAAAGCTTTTATTCAAAATTTGTAAGGTAAAATGAAAGCTGTACAAAATAAATTTCAACCTTTCTTATTAAAGACTAGTGGCGGAGATGTGTCAATATTTATAGGTCCGGCTTTCACTCATTGCCAGTAACATATACATTTGAAAGTTCGTGCAAGCTTTGTTTAAGTAGTCAATATGTTTGATAATAAAAGTTTTATTCTCGAATACTATGTTATTGAAGATGTTGAACTAGCATACTTTATTTCGTTTGGTAGTTAAGTCGTAAAAATAAAAAAGGAGATTTTAAAAGGTGACAGTGCTACTGTTGTTTTTTGTAAATATTCCGTTATTTTTTCAGATTATGAAAAGTTTTGTACGTGTTTTAGATATTTTAGATCAGCGTTCGCCACTAACTTTTAGAGGCGGGCCATTTGACTTAAATGTTGGAGCATTTCGTTGGCCATTTCGTATACATCAAAATATGTATCTTTAATTATAATCGATTTAGCAATATATAGCATTTCTGAAAACAGGAAAAAAATATATTTATATATTTTTTATCTTAATAAAATTACAATTGATATTTGATTATATTTTTTCAAATAATTAAAAAAGTAACTGTTTCCATTTTTAGTAAAACAAAGTCTAAAAAAGAAGTGAATCCTTTGTTTCAACGTTTTAACTTTTAATAAAAGTATTTAAACTGTATTTCTCGATTAGTCCATTTTAGTCGATACCAGTTGTGAGACGACTGTGAACGAAATCGTTTAGTTTATTTTATGATAGAATATATGTCTTTCAGAGTATTTGTTGCAGTCAATTTTAATAAATTGCCCAAATGAGATTCAGTTTAAGTTATTCCCGTGTTTATTCTTGATGAAAACCACCTTGTTGAAAGCTTCTCCTTATAGTTTCTTCAGGCACGTACTGTAGAACTCTGTTCTACATAGTTAACACATATTATTTTAGATAAATTACAATTATGTAAAAAGAAAAAGTCTATACCAAAAAATTTGATTTTTTTTATCTTCTGTAGTGCCTGCGGGCCGCAGAAAATCTGTCGCGGGCCAAAATCCGGCCAGCGGGCCGCATAGTGACTAACGCTGTTTTAGATGCTATCCCTTGCATAATTTAACGGATGCAATACTGTAAACAGCTCTTAATGTTAGAAATAACCTGCTACCTCTACTTTGTTGCTTAGTTTTTGTAGCTAAATTACAAACGAAATGTAGAATCAAATGTGTAGAACCAAAGAGTCATAAGATTTTTACGGGGTTTCAAGGGTTGAAAACAAGTATGGCAATCAGTGCATAGAGTGAATAGTGCATTCGACGACCCTACGCTCTTTCTCGACAACTTAGAAGATTTTTTACTTATAAGCTGGATGTTGAGATTGATGTACATAGTATTAAGTCTTTTAACAAATCTTTCAAATGTTAAAGTAGGTATACATATAAATCTCAAAGCCGCTGAATAGTAATTTGTAATTTTAAAGAATATCTGCTATTTGGTCTATATTTTACGTATTGCGAACAACCAAACGATCATGTTTGACAATTCGAATAATTTATTGCGGTAAAATTTTATGGTTGAAGTGGTAATTAAGTTATTTCCTTATTATTAAATATTTAACTACTATTTTATGCTTTATATTATTACTATTTTAAATTTTATTTTATTACAGTTTATATAAGTTTTTTATAACTTACTAATATTTTTTTTTTTAAATATTTTAAATAATACAAAATCATTTATTATTTTATAACAATTCATCAAATACATTTCTGGATGTATTACTTATTTGAAAATCTCCACTTTTCCACTTTATACATTCTGCCAATTTTCCGAAAAATGAAAAGATTGCGTTTATTTCTTTCTTTCATATTTTTTAACGATCTTAAAGATATTTCTATTTTTTTTTTTTTAATGAATTCCTTGATAAAGCGTTTCTTTCAAAGTCATAAACAGTATTAAGTATTTACATTAAATAATAACCACAGGTAAAATTAATTCTACGTGATCTTGAATTTTGAGTTAAAACATTTTTTGAACAACAATGTACATTTTTATGGAGTTTTGTTAATGCTTGAAAGTGACAAACACTTTTTATTTTTATAATTCTAGTTTATGAACTGGAAACAGCAGGGTGAAACTCTTTTGAAAACAAGAAGCGAAGATTCAGCTAAGATTGAGAAAAAGATACAAGATTTATCTGAAAGGTGTGGGTTTTAATACTTTCTTTTTCATAAAAGTGAATAATTCAAAATTAAATTATAAATTTATTTTACAAATGATAACTTAATGTAATTAATAATACTTGAATGTTTTTAATAATGAATTTATTATAATAAATAATTTATAATTAGGAGTACATTTACCTTTGAATGGAGGCAAGATAAACAAATGTAAGATTATCACAAATATTTTAAATGAACTGATAGCTTTAGAAAGCCCTTAATTATTACAGAAATGTATTATAAAAGCTACTTCAAAACTATTTATATTTTAATCAACTGATGCATAAGGGGCCATCCACAAATGATATCTCATGGGTGTTATTCACACACATTAAAAAGGGAGAGGGTTACAGTATAGTTATCGATAGCTAATACAAGCAAAACGTCAAGTTGCGTATATTTCTTATTGTCGCTATGCTTAGTATGTTAATATTTGTTTTTTCAGTTATTCAACAATATCGAAAAATAAATACAATAACCTAGTTAGCACATGTTCCTTAAAGTCATTAATTTTCTATTTGTATAGTTACTGCTTTTTTACTTGTTTGTTACCTTTTATTTTATGCTAAATCTCTTTTCTTATGAAAATACCTGTCACATAGCCTTAACTGTGGAGTTAGTTAAGTTTTCGTAAATCCATACATTCACCTTTTAAATCTAGCTAGTTAAAGTAAAAAAATACAAATACCATGTAAAACTTGGTGCTTGATTTCTGAACTGCTACTACATGTATATATATAATTTATTACGAGCTGCATTGATATTGTTGAAAGAAGAACGTGATATGTAACAAAGGGGAGGGGGGGGGGGTAAAATGTGACACTTTGTGACGTAAGAGAAGGAGGGATCAAACATATGGAGGAAGGTGGGAGCTACAAGAACCATTTATGGACATATCTTAAACTAACAATTTAGTAAATTGATTAAATGTGCAACAATGAAGTGAAATATTTTGTTTGCTGTACTTTTTTAGGAGAAAACGCCTTCTGAGCTTTAGTGCAGAAAGGACAAAATCTCTTTCTGAAGCTTTACAGCTTGCCAAGTTCAAGAGAGACACAATTGAAGTAAGACTTGATTGAGATCATGAATTTAAAATTCACGAATTTAAAGTACATTTTTTATGGATTTAGAAAAAATTAATACTAAAAACGAAGTTTTTACTGTAAATCTTTTTTATACATTGCCAACTTTTATGGGCAATTGCAACTTATGTAAGCTATTTTGAGTTCGGATCGAGTTTAACTTTCTCGATAGTGTTTAACCGCTACGAAGAAAACTATTGATTCAGTGCTATTTATTGACTTTTTTTTACCCCAAAACATTATAAAATGAATTTTCATCAACAATGAGTCTATATGCCAAGTTTCAGCCCGATTAGATGATGGCAATTTGGTTAATTTGCTCTCCGAAGGTATAACCTACCACATACAAACACACAAACAAAATCGAAGTTTATATGAAGGATTTAAAAAAAGTCCTTTCTGAGGTGTCACTTTAGCCCCTTTAGGAGCAAATGTATTCAGGTACCCATTCGGCTTTTATGACCTATTTTGTCTGTTGCACGTTTAAATTTCTGATTTAGTATCAGATTAATTTAATTTGAAAGAATCTTTAGTATTGACATACCTGCAAGAAAAGTAACGCAACTTAAAACTCTTCTTTTTGTAGTTAAACTGTGTTAAAGTCAGTCACAATACACGGATTTGATTTTGAAAGAGCGACACAAGTTGTAGATGACTTGTGTCATTCTTCCAGCGTAAAATCAAATGCAGTCTATGACTGTATACACTTTAACTACAAAACGAAGAATTTTGAGTTATGTCACTTTTCTCGCGGGTGGGCGGCATAGTTAAGATTTTTTTTTTTTGAATTTAAAGGTGTGAAAAGAAGCTAAAGTTCTTCGTTTTGTGTAAAATTGTGTAAAATTTAAACAAGTCTTCTTAACAAGTGATCGTATTTTCTAATCAAAATAACGTCAATCAGAAATTTTAAATTAAGTAATTGTCATAAGCTTTATTCGAAAGCAAAGATTGAATAAATTTTATTGTAAATTAAAATAAAAATTCCCCAAGAGAACGAAAGTTTTTTATATTCCAAGAAATTATCATTGCAACTTTTTATAAAATTTAGCTGCGTTAAACTTATTTAAAAATGCTCTATTTACATGGGTTTTTGCTTTTTAGGCTGAAGCATGGCTTCAAGAGAAGAAAAACAAACTTCGCCACGTTCTGAAAGGTTACAATCAACTAAGTGACGAGGAAAAAATTAAGTGCCTACAAAAACAGCAGGCTGTTCAAGCTGAACTGGATGCACACGAACCATTTATAAATAATATTGTTCAGGTAATGATGTTGAACAGAAAACACATCAGATGTTATACCAACACTGTTGATTTCTTCAAAACAGTTTAAGTAGAAACATTTGTAATAGTTGTATCACAAATGTTTCATTAGGGTCATAATGCATAATGCATTTCGTTGGAGTCATAATGCATTGTATGCTTCGTTGGACTCTGCATTGGAGTCATAATGCATCTAAATCTGACAGTCTGTGCTAAAAACCAGTTTCTCATTTTGTAGATATTTCCCCTAGTTTTACTCTACTCTTACATTTGTAGTCTTTGAAAATTTACTGCAAAGATGGATATCACGGTTTAAGACACATCACATTCATCAATAAGAAACATAAAAAAATGCGCTTCCTAATCTTGATTTAACATAATTACATTTCACTCTACTTCTCCTCCGTCGATAAAAACGCGCCGTTTCTAACGCCACATAAAAAAAATATTACAAAATCAGCAGATTGTAACTGGGAAATATTTTCAGGTTAAGAATTTCTATTCAGTTTCCCATAGCAAAAGAAATGTAAGCAATTCACATCAGAATAACAAAAGCCTGTAATTTTGATGATGTGTATTTTATTATTGACTAGAAATTAACCTGAGTATATGGTCAATTTATACAATTTGTAGTTATAAAAAATAAGTAATTGTACCTATTTATACAGAGTGAGTAAAAAAATGGAAAAAATATCTTTAAGGAGGTGGTAATACATAGAAATATAAACAACTTTCATAAAAAAAATGCATGGTCTAAAATGGAATTTATGTATGCTTTTTCAGACTAAAGTGCTTCACAATTTTACAGGCCTGGCGCGGGCACCTTTTATTCATTGTGACGCAACTTTTCTTGTGGTTTATGATTCTTCGCCATTTTACATGTTTTAGATCCTGCATTCTTTGATAAAAAAAAAAAAATTCTATTAGGGGGGGGGGGGGGAGGGGGTGTGCATTAAATTTTTCCATCTGTTTTTTAATCACCATGTATTAAAATGAAGGTATTTTTTTTAATATGATGAATGAAATGTTTCATTCTTTAGCAAAGTAAGGAGGTTGTAGCCGGCCAAGAAGTGAAAACAAGATTGCAACTTATTCTAGAAGACTGGGAGGAAGTGAAAGAGAATTCTGCTCGTATTGGAAATGACCTTCGGCAGGCGAGAGAAATGCTGCTCATCCACAATCTCTTTGAAAGGACAGATGCATGGATTAAAGAAAAGGTTCCGTTTTAATTAAACATTAAACACGCATCACGGACAGATTTTTTTTTTGAGAACGAATGTGTCGATTACCTTTTGTCGAACACACCTTAACATTAAACTATGATTCTTATTTCACCATCCAATTCGTGGTGGGGCAAATTCGTCGAAACATAACCAGAAAATAATAATTAGAGCTTTGCGGATAATATTTTAATGATCCCATTCAAATTATTTCTTCAATAATAAGTTTAGGACAATATATTTAGTATACTCCAAATTTGATATCCGGAAAGCATCAGTCATATATCAGCTATTTATTAACTTTTCATTTCTGTTTCTATAGGAACTGATGATTCAAGCAAACGAAGTCGGAAAAGATTATGAACATTGTCTGACACTTCAAGCCAAATTGGATGATGTTAATTCGGTAAGATAATCACACGAAAATTAACTAGTAAATACCTTCTATGACTCATTCTTTGCTGCACTTATCTGAAAACAATATATGCATAAGTTAAACTGGGTATTTTTTAATTGCAGGACAAAAAAGTTGACGAAAGTTTGTTAAAACAAATGAAAGAACTCGCCATTAAACTCTCAAGGCAAGAAGACCAACAAGGTGTTTATATTCGTTACGAACGGATATGTGACAGGTAAATAGTATATCAACTATGTTATAATTTGTGTTCTTTTACCATCTGTATACTTCCAGTTAAGTTATAAAAAATATATATTTATTCAAAATAATTCCTTAATAAATGTTACAGATGGAACTGGCTAAAAGAAGAAATTCAATTGTACAGGAGGAAACTAAGGGATGCCGCTCAAGTTCACTCTTTTGTAAAAGATATCGATGAGACTATTCAAAGAATCAGAGAAAAGGTTTGAAACCACATGTCTTCGTATTTAAAAAGTTTTTGTTCAAACATTTGTGTTTAAACTGCTGTGCTTGTTTGTATATTAATGTTAAAATTTCTGTTTTTATAGAATTTGATACTATCGACCAGAGAAGAAACTACTGAATTATGTGTTGTACAAGGAATGAAGAGAAAACTAGAACTTCTGGAGCAAGATTTGACTGCTCTTGATGACAGAATAAAGGTTAGATTTCATTTCAGAACAAGTTCTATGTAAAAATTGTTTAGTCGAAAATTTACTCTTTACGAAAATATTAGGCTAATTTAAATTCTATGTATCAATTTTATTCTATATAGGAAAACAAAAGATAACGAATCCAAGTTGTTGGCTATTACCAGATGTATTGGTCAAATTTCAAAAGATATATTGTGATTGGCTGCATTGCTGAATTTGGAAAATCGTGCATTAAGTGCATTTAGAAGATTTGTAATTAGATGTTTGAAGTCGTTGCCATTCTGCTCACAGATATACAGCCGATTTTGGGTGGCACACAAGAGAATTATATATGTTGAGATGGGTGTACCGGCAGGGAGAAAGTGAGGAGACGGGGAATTGGTCTCTTTCGAATCACTATGCCAGTTTATGGTGTCTGACAAACTTTTTAGTACTTCAGAGAAACGCAGGCACACATATCCGTGAGACAAGTTGAAACTTGGTTTAAACCATCAGAACTAGCTAAAGGAGGTGACATTTATTTTATTTCGAAGAGCAAGTCTTTAAGTGACACTAATTTCCGCCCACCGCTATTTGGAAATAATGCACAAAATTATAGAAATGGTAAACAAGGATCTTATGAAAATTTTCGAAAAGCAAATGACAGACCTACAAGGGGATTCTATAATCAAGGGAATTCGTCAAGACACGAAAATAATCCTAGAAATAATAATTCAAATTCATCAAATAACCCTGTGTGTGAAATCGAAACAAACAAAATTATACAACGTAATTAAATTATTATTGAGCTACACTACGAAAATGTTTTGGTAAATGATATCGTTGTTAAAACACTTATCGACAGTGGTATTTCCTTTGTATATCTGAAAACTAATTATTTACCAGCCACAACAATATTCGAGGGTACACTGCAAAAAAAATCCCGTCAAATTTACGGTTTTAAACTGGCAGCTGGGTCGCCAGTTTAAAACCGTAAAAAATACGGAAACATTCCGTATTAAGTACGGTTTTTGACTGATTGCAACAGTATTTCCCCGTAAAATGAACGGAAACTTTCAGTAATAATTACGGTCATTCCGTACAAAATACAGTATTTCCCCGTAAAATGAACGGAAACTTTCAGTAATAATTACGGTCATTCCGTACAAAATACAGTTTTCTCCCGTAAAATAAACGGAAGCTTTTCGTATTAAAAACGGTTATTGACTGGTTGCTAACATTGATCCCCGTAAAATAAACGTAAACTTTCCGTATTAAATACGGTAATTTCATGCAAAATAATTTACTCCCGTAAAATAAATTAATTTCCCGTATTAAGTACGGTGATTCCATACAAAATGCAATTTCCACCTGTAAAATAAACAGAATTTCTGTGTTGAATAAGGTCAATTCCATATAAAATACAATTTCTCCCGTAAAGTACACGGAAACTTTCTGTAATAAATTTCATATAAAATACACAGAAATTTTTCTGTATAAGAAACAGTTTACCCCTATAAGCGAAGTTTTTCTTATACAAAAACTTCCAGTGACAAAAAAGGTTTACAAATGTAAGTGAACGGTTTGCTTTTGCAAAATATTAAGAAACTTTACATATTAAAAGTAGTTTACAATTGTAGATGGAAAAGCTTCTGCCACAAAATATATGATTAATTTTAGTATTAAACAGTTTACAATATCAAGGAGGCATTTGTGTTCTGCTAAAGGTTTTGTTAGTAATAATGACCATATTCAATGGATGAAAATCATAAAAATTAAAGTACGATTCTGTATCACAGCAAAATATTCTATGTCCCATTATAAATTAAAGCGAAAAAAATTTCCGAAGCAATAAGGTAATCCTTCAACATAAATAGAAAGGTAAAAAATATATCACAAAATGAGCATGTCACACAAAATAATTTATTAATAGCTATCAGTCTTTTCTTATATCAAACTATAATAATAAATTTATTTGGTTATCTATACTATGATTACCTAGACTTTCAATTTGATTAAAACATTAAAAAAATGCAATAATTTACTAACTTTCAAAATATTTTTTAACGCGACAGGATTTAAATGTATTTTATGACACTGTGTATTAAGTATTAAGTAAAAAAAATTAAATTTGATAAAAATATAATTTTATTTCAATACACATAATATAAGTATACATAATTATAAAATTTCAATACACACGAATGAAAAGTGGTTCAGATTACTTTATTTAATAAACAAAATATTAAAAATTTTCTAGGAAGTATCTAGGAATAATTAATCATATCATTCAATACAAGCTGCGGCAACTTTTAAAGCCATATGAAAGTCATTATTAATTTTTCAATTTAGAAAAATATGCAAAATATACGAAAAGGAAAAATTTAGATTGCAGAATGTACAAATTATTGAACACATCTAATAAATAATAATTTTAAAATTTCAATACACACGAATGAAAAATGTACAAATTATTAAACACATCTAATAAATATAAATTATAAAATTTCAATACACACGAATGTAAAGTGGTTCAGATTACTTTATTTAATAAACAAAATATTATTGAAGCATATCTAATAATTATTGAACACATCTAATAAATTTTCAAAGTTGACAGTATAAAAGTATACATAATTATAAAATTTCAATACACACGAATGAAAAGTGGTTCAGATTACTTTATTTAATAAACAAAATATAAAAATTTTCTAGGAAGTATCTAGGAATAATTAATCATATCCTTCAATACAAGCTGCGGCAACTTTTAAGGCCATATAAAAGTCATTATTATTTTTTCAGTTAAGAAAAATATGCAAAATATACGAAAAGGAAAAATTTAGATTGCGGAATGTACAAATTATTGAACACATCTAATAAATTTTCAAAATTGACCAATGCAAGTTATATCTGAATAATTATGACTCTACAAAATAACTATCTTATAAAATGTCCAATTTACCACAGTAAACATACTTAAGGTATTTAACTGCTGCTGGAGAGTCTGAAGAATCATTCTTTCACTTACTTCTGTGTGTGGGAGCGAGTTGCCTGTTGTTGTTGTTGCTAATCCTCACTGTCTGACGGAGTGAGACAAGATCCACGAGTTCGTTGACTAAAAGGTAGTCGAAGACTAGGAGAGGATTGCTAAAGCGACCCTCCTTAGAGAGTCCCATGTAATCCAAGAGGTGCTCAGGAGAGGCCTGATGATTTTGGCACTTGGTGCAGGTGGCGAAAGTTTTCCTGCCCTCGTTGAAAGTGAAGCACTTGATGTGACCGCTAGCAAGCCTTGATAGAACAGTTGCTCCCTCAATGTACAGTAGGTCATACAGACTTTGGTGGCGGTATTATGCTTTGGGGGACGTTCTCTTGG
Organism: Linyphia triangularis; assembly: GCA_963978545.1. Lineage (NCBI taxonomy): Eukaryota > Metazoa > Arthropoda > Arachnida > Araneae > Linyphiidae > Linyphia > Linyphia triangularis. The sequence goes on along the minus strand of OZ021721.1, from coordinate 74,759,529 downwards.
GCGTCTCTGGGACCCGTGGTTGTGGTAGAGCAGACCATGAATGCTACAGGGTATCGGAACATCATTGCGGTGACTGAGCCTTTGTCTGGATTCATACCCAGAAGCACCTGTGATACAGATCAAAATAAAGTTTTTAATATAAATCCTTTATATGCATTGGCAACTTTTATGTGCAATTACAACCAGTGTTTAAGCTTTTTAAATGCCACTAGCATAGCTCTGTTACAATACTAATGTCATAATTAGCATTCACAAAAGCAAAACTATTTTTAAAACAAACCTCAAATAGTAAATGAAATAAACACTTATATGTAAATGATAGCAGATTATCAAAACTACTATTAACGGGTGGCCACAAAATTTACGAAAATAAATTCCCTGATTTTACTGCAAACTTTTTATCCAATTTCCACAGCTTATTCAGAAGTGTAGACATCCTGATCAAATAGAACATGTATGCTAAAGAGATAACGTACCAATTTTTTAAAAATAGTTTTGGCGGTAATGAAAAGTTCAAATTATTCAGAAACATTAAAATTTCAACGATTACTGCCACAGTTCTCTGGGTAAATGGTGCCAAAATGTGGATGAACAGGGAAATGTGCCTTCAGAACAAAGAAAATTTCCCTGATTTTTGTGAAATTTAAAAAAATTTCCTGATTTTTTCCAGAATGAGAAAGTTTCCTGACATTTCCATTTTTCCAGGTTTTCTGGCCACTCTGTATTAGTGTCATTTAAGTATAGCACTTCTAACAAAGGTGAAACAAGCAAGTTCTTGTAAAACTTATCTTCCCACGGAACGTTGCAAGAAATAAAAATGTTTAATTCTAATTATAATACACTAAGTAAATTTATTCTAAAAGCACTACAATTTATTCCAACAGTATTCTCACTTCAAATAAATAGTGTTGTATTTGTCCCTAAATCCTATGTATAAAGCAGTGTTGAAGCTGCTGTACAAAATTTTTTCAGCAAAAAAGCTCAAGTCACAATTTTCATTTCAGCAAAATGCTAAAATGGTTACGAGCTACATCCCTCGAGATGTTTAATTTAACTCAATGAAAACACTTTCATTGAGTTAACACACAGCATTTTGTTAAAACAGCACCCACAGCTTAATCCCAGCAACAAAATAAAATAATCTCTATAGTTTACCTGAAAAGTGCAGAGAGCTTTCGAAGTCTTCAAGGCATTCAGCACAACTGGTAGTTTCTTTTGGAAAAATTCCAATAAACTGTACAAAATATGAAAAATATTGTAAAATTTATCATCCTTATGTACATATATTTACACTCGTGAAAAGAATCAAATGAACTAGCTAGCATGAAATCGTCTTTTAAAAACCTTATTTTAAAATATGGATCTGCACATCAGGTGGGTAGTCTAGGGATGGGATAAATCACCTTCAAAAATAAAATTTAAGTTTATCTCCTTAAAATAAAGACTCAATATTTCACACAACAATATTTCTCATTATATCATTAGGTCCATGGCGTTTAATGTTATAAGTGATAAAACGATAATTTGCAGAAGGAATGGATTAGAAATTCTCAATTACTACTATCCGTTAACGCTAAAAAAAGAAATTTATCGAAAGAAAATCTTTTTTCTTTGCTCACAAACGTAGGCTCATTTTTCAGCTACGTTTTTAAAGAATTTTACATTAATTCAAGTAACACATTTCATAAAATGAAGAGGTCTTTTAAACCCTGCATTGAAAGGCTATATCACCACACCAATGCTATAGTACTTGAAAACAGCAACATTTTAAGTATCTGTTTTGCGATTAATTCAATCCCAAAGATCACCAGCCCTTCCCTTACTTTTGCCAGTGACCAAGTACGATAACATTTATGACAGATGATCTTGTCTTGACAAGCAAGCTATATAATCTTGAGGAAGTCAAAGTCCTCAGTCAAAGGCGGTGGGTGCCATGTAAGAGACTGAATATGTTCCCAAGTGATTTCTAATGCAATCCCAACAGACTGATTTGAAACAATCGCAATGAAACTGATGTGTCTTTTGACTGAGACTTCACACAATGGAACAGATGTAGTAGGACATTTGGCGATAAAAAAAATCAAAACAAGATCAAAAACATGGTAACTGAATAAGTTAAAACATAAACAATAATAAAATCAAATTAAAATATAAGTAATAAAACCGTTATTACATAACTAAAGAGCACATTTCTAAATGATAGCCAATGCAGTTACTTAAACTTCATTTAGTTTTACAACTCTTACAAACTCGTGAAATATTACGTACAATATTCTATATCACACGCATATGTTTCAGAAATGCAATAAAACAACAATTGCTGTGTGTTTTCCCATTAAATAAAAGAATAACATTTTCTGATTCTGATGTAATTTTATGTACATACATTAATTTAGAATTTATTAGTAATGAACAAATTAATTGTATAATGAAAAGAAACTTACGAAGGAAGCCACTTTCTTTCAAAACAAAAATGCCATCCTCGCCGTTCGGCGTCTATTTTGAAGATGGTGTAATGCGCATGCGCAGAGAGCGATTTTTGGTGAATGACGGTTATTAACCGTAGTCTTGCCTGTGAAAACTGCTTTAAACCGTAAATTCAGGTTTACGGATTTAAATCGTTACAATTACTGGGAATTTCCGTATAAGTGACGGTTTTTTTTTACAGTGTACAGTATCGTTACAAGTGCATTCGGAAATGAGGTTGATGCAAAACTTGCAAAAATAAAGCTAACACTATCCCAAAATCCTCAAAATCATTTAACAGTAACAGCTGCAATCTGTGAAGTATTATATGCTGACCTAATTATTCCTCCCCAAATCTTATTAGAACTGCGCAAGTGTCAAGGTCAAACAGGTCCTTTCTCGCCAATAATCACAAATGAAGAAGGCACAGATCTTCCCACGCAATCTAATAAATCGAAATCGTTGACATTACGCAGTTTGCAGTATTAATCGAAGGCTGTGGTCAATCTTGACGAAAACTGTACGAGGGATTCGTTTGCCATGCGTTGGCTTTTGCGGAACTTTAAAATACTTTCTTGTGATGTTAGTTGAAATTCTCGTAAAACGATAGTTTTAACTTGTTCATAGTTAGCTAATTCGTGTTCAGGAATATACAGTAATATATTGTTGGCACGTTCTCCAAGAATATTAATCAAAATCTCCGACTTTAATTCATGTGGGACTTTTTTAGTTATAAAAGCTCGTTCTAAAGATTGGAAAAATAAATTTAAACTTTCGGGTCTAGTGGGGTTGGTTTGGTTTGTTTGTACGCTTAACGACCTATTTTTGTGCAAAATAACTGCTAATCAGGCCGGGACCTACAGTTTAACGTGGATTCCGAACCACAACGAACATCCATGCCTGACCCAGCATTCGAACCCGGCACCTTAGGCATGCGAGGCCAGAGCTCTAATCCCACAGCCATGAGGTTGGCCTGGTCTAGTGGAGACCGGCATGCTGAGGGTTTTGATGCTTTTTATTAAGTTTTCAACTTTCGGTGATTTTTCAGTTGGTATGTTATCGTTTACTAATATATTATGGTTTTCTCCTGTGTTGTTCTTAAGGTTTTCGAGTTCTAACTGTTTTTCAAGTTGAGCTAATTTTATTTTTTCGACCTCTATTTTGTTTTTTTCTATCTCTTTCTGTTCTTGCGACTTTCTTTCCTCTTCTAATTTCTTTCTATAAGTTTGCCGACCAAACGGTATAGTGGTTAGCGTGCTAGCTTCTAGACCGCGAGGTTGCGGGTTCGAGTCCCGTGTTGGCATGTATGTTTGTAAATGTATGTTGGCTTGTCTAATGACGAATGTTTCGGCGCATTATAGCCCTCGTGTTGCTGACGGCGCCAGATAATCTGAATACAACCAACCTTTCTATAAGTTCTTGTGTTTTTCTATCCTCGATTGTTGAACAAATTTGGTCTTTGATGAAATCTGATTCGCTTTTAAATACAGAATTTTTCTCAATAATTTCTTTTAATTTTATGATTGTGGCACCTGTCGGTATAACTTCTCCTAACTCTGTACAAACCTGGATGAGGTCTTGTTTTTTCGCATTTTTAAACATGCTTAGTATTAAAATGGTTAGATCTTACCTGAGAATTTTGAAACGTTTCGTTAGTATGCAGCGTAGGGAGATGACTTGTTCAGTGGGGTTGGCGGCAGGATATAAGCCTTGTGGGTTCTTTCTGCGTCGTAAAATTAGTATAAGGATCGCTGCGATGCTGGTCGTGCTGGCTACGAGGATGGCTAGGATGCTGGTCGTGCTTCTAATTGGCTCATACACTTTCAAAATAGACGATTGTTAACTCGGCGTGGTATTGGCCTGTTGGATGAATTGCTGATGATGTCCGAGGGAAGTTCGGTGATATAATCAAAGTTCGTTAAAGTTTAGGCAGGGTATAGGCGGTTTTATTGGTCTGTAAAATGTGTTTGCGTTTTTGGTTCTTAAAAACGTTACGTTTGTATCGATTAAATGGCTTTAGTAGGCCGACGACAACTTCCTGTTTTGAAACAACTTTGCTATTTAGAAAATAGCGAGTTCGGTATGGCTGAGCACCCAATTTTGTGGAGATGGGTGTACCGGTAGGGAGAAAGTGACGAGACGGAGAATTGGTCTCTTTGTTTATTAGGTAATCATATTGACAGAGCTTAATGTGCGCGTGTGTCGTACGATGCAGATCTACAGTAAGTGTGTGTGAGTTTAAGTGTTATTGAGTGCTTCTGCTTCTTCTTGCTAGAGGGCGTTGAAACTATGAAAGGGGATAATGACTGTTGGTTCCCACATATATATATATAGATTGCACATTTTGTAATTTGTTTGAAAGTAGAATTAAAAAAACAAAAAAAAACAGTGATAATCCTAAGTAATCTCATACCTTCCAAAAATAGAATATAATATCTATCTCTGATTAATTTCTAAAAAGGTAGATTCTGTAAGCAATCTTAAATACGCTAGCTGCTTAGGGTGTACTATTATTTACATAGTTATATACCTGAAATTTATGCATTCATAATGTTCATGTTGCATTCCCTTACAGTCAATATGTCTGATTATAACAGTTCATTTATGAGTAGGTTTTAAAAGTAAACGAGTTGGAAATAATTGGTTATATTGTCCATAATCAGTTGACAATTGAAATGGAATCAGTATAGGATTTTTTTCTTTCTAATATACCAAAAACAAGATAATAATAATTTAATTTGACTTTATAGCATTTACGTTAAATAGGTATATAAAGTAACTTTTAAATATCTAATTTGACTTTTCCATTGTACAATCATAAAATATAAAAGATTAGAACTTATATTTATTACTAAGTTTGAAAGGGCCAATCCATATCAAATTAACCAATAGTCTGAGCCTTGATAACTCAGAAATTTATAATTTTGACAAAAAGTTCATAAAAACTATACAATTTTAAGATTCTTTTGACTCATAGTTTTTAAAATATGACATTTGAAAAAGGCAAAATTGAACAAGATATTAATTTTTTTTATCTTCTATGAATCACAATTTCTTTTCATGTTAAAAGTCTTGAAAATTAATTTATTTACCATATGTGTGTGACTTTATATGCTTATTTAACGTAAATGCGAAGAAGTCTGATTAAATTATTATTATTTTGTTTTGGTATATTTAAAGATAATCTACTATTTGATTCATATTCTTAATTGTTAGCTAATTAAGGACAGTATATTCATTTCCAACTCGTTTACTTTAAAAACCTACTCATAAAGGAACTCTTATATTCCGACATATTGTTTGTAAGGAAATAAACATGAAAAAATAATAATAAAGGTTCTATCATATTTGTGGGACAGATAATTTGAAATAGATCAATAGAAACTTTTAACACCTTTCAGCCCTATATTCTCATGTTCTACAGAGTATATAAAAAAATTATTTCTCTAAAGCCCCATGGTGTTCATCGTGAAATTTTACACACAAGTAGCAAGTAATATCTCGGGAACATATATTTAAAAAAAAAAAAAAAAAAAAATTAAAGTTCGCCTTTTTGAAAGACTAAAAAAAAAAAAAAAAAAAAAAAAATGCTTTTTTGAAGTTTTACTAAAAAAAAAACCCAGACAATTATCGTTATATTGGGTGTCATATGAAAGCTTATTTAATGAAGAAGAAAATGTCATAAATTTGAGGTTACTATCATTCATAGTTTTGAGTCAAAGGAGTTTAAAGACATGAAGACCTTTTTCAAAGGTATTTATTTAAAAACTTATAACTCCAAAAAATCAGGAATTTGTAATTTTTCCCTTCTCAATATTCTATATAAGTTTAATAAATGCACACACAAAAAAAATCATTTTAATCTCAAAATGTTTAAAAAAAATTGTGTTGCTGTTATTAATTTGGCGCGGAATGACAAAATGAGCTGTTCCATAGGACAACAACAAACAACATTCTGAATTTTGTGCATAGTAAAAAATGTACATACTATATGTTTTATTTCAATATACAAGTCCCCTTTTTTATTCAATTTTTATTTTTAATTGCAAAAGGTTTACAAGTGAGCAAGAGACAATACAGTTTTAATCTCACATATTCTGTATTACTAAGTTTACCCTCTAAATTGTGGTATCTTTATCAAGCTTTCTATATAATTAGGTACAAGATAACGAAGCATATTCTTTAGCAGAAAGACACCAGTTGTCCGCAGGAAGAATAATGGACAAAATGAACGAAGTGCATCGAGAACGGAAGGCTCTAGATGATGAATTAAAAGCAAAGTAAATGCATGATTTAGATACTTTTAAATATTATACACAAATTACTTTTGTGTAAATAAAAACTTAATTTTAAATAACTAAACTTTTAATTAAAAGTTATAGCTATGCATATGATTTTTATATGGAAGTTCATAAAAGAAAGATTTTGAGATATGCGTATAGAGAGAGATATCATTTCTGGTATTTGTTTAACCATTTACTGACCGCAAAGATTATTAAGGTATATTTTGTTGTTATACGATAAATATTTTATTTGTTTCTAATGAATAGGGATGAAATAAATTTTTAGTAAATATCCAGTCTTAATCGGAGGGTTTTTAATTATCCGAAACATCACCGCATATCCCGTCGTGCTTGGAAATTATCAAATATCTAAACATTTTATTTAGATATCTGATGGTCAAACATCCGTCTATTTCGACAAGGTATCTATAAAAGATGAGGGAGATGGGGAATTTGAAGCTCAAGAGGGAAATTAGACAGTGCAGAATACTGATTCTCTCCCCTGTATCCATCCCTTTCTTCGGTAAACTAGGGGTGTGGAATATTGTACAGCTTTCAATTACACTATATAATATTGGTAATTGTAGTGCAATTTAACATGGTGTTACTTACCATTTTCTTATTTTCACTCATTTAAATAAAAATGGGCAGTTTGGCTATAATTTTTACATGAGTGGCAAAATTAGTTATTTTATGCGATAGACATTACATTGTCCTTGCGTATGCGTGAAACGCAAAAAAAAAAAATAAAAAAAAAAATCAATCGTTGATGGGCGATAATCAAGGGCAGAGAGCTCTGTGTTAAAGGCACTCGTTTTTTAACTGTTAATGCTTTTATCGCACTTCTATTAGAATTTAGGAGGTGGGAATGTTAAGAACACCTTCAGAGGCATTACAGCACCACAGCGATTTTGAACAAAATCGTTAGAGCCGTTTTTTAGCAATTACTCAAAAACATGATTTTTTTTAAAGGTACCTTATGCGCATGCACGATTTTGACGCAAACATTATTTGCCCTTTGTCATCACCAATCCGCACTCCAAATTTGAACATCATAGGTCAATTTGTTCGGGAGTTATGCTGACCACGTACACACAGACATACAGACAGACATTTTTTTAGATCACTTTTTTGAAATCATGATGTTCCAAAACGTGGAGAAATGTTAAAAAAATCGAATTTTTTGACCGAATACTATACTTTCATTGCCCTAATGTATACATATGGGTAATTGAAAAAAAAAAGAGGCTAAGTTCGAAAACCAGAATAAGGGTGGCAATTGATTTGCCCAGAAGATTGTACCGCTTCGTTTTCCTCACTCATTTCAAGATTATCTAGAAAGAAATAAAAAAGTTCTTTAACGAGGTCCTGCATATCTATATTTTGTACTGTCGAGAAAAAAATTACATATTTAAAACACAACATATCAGAAAAATTATATAATCAAAGCACAACATATTTAAAAAAAATATTAGATAGTTATTTGGGATTCTCTAGCTTGATTTAACCATTTTTCACAAATAAATCAGAAATGAAAATTTTCATTTATTAATCATTCATTAGTATATTAAAAATTGCTACTTTCCAAACACAAGTGTTTTTTTAAAGATGTAATGTTGTCAATGTTGTTGTTGAAAATATAGTGTTTGGTGAGAACAGCGACATAAAACAAGTGTCAAAATGATTATATTTTTGCAATTACTTTATTTAGTTATCAAATTTCTGTGCTGGCAACCTTTTTTTATATCACTAGCAATCACAGAAAACTAATTTTATAAATATTTATTTTATTTCTTGATTTAAATAAAACAAATAATGAACATCTATTATTACACATTTTCTCTTTGCCTTTAATTCTTATAAAACAAATAAAAGTGGTATAAGCAGGAATAACATCTTATTATATGATATAAATTTGCCGAGCAACATTATTTGTAAATAAGATTTTTTTTTTTAATTTTTACTGTCGTACTTTCTTAAGACAGCGTTCCCCTTTACGCAGCTATTTCGTGTGGTCGCCGTTTGCAAACAAGAATAAAAATAAATTTTTCCTGTGTGGAATTTTTGTTTTGTATAGTTTTCATTTACATCAACATTTTTTCCAAGATTGTATGTATTTACTTTACAGAAGGCTAGCTAGTGTTCTAAATACATGAACATAACCAGATAATATATCGTAATTCATTAATAATTTTTTCAAAATGTCTATTAAATACTAAACAATATTTTAAAGATTCGTATTATAATTGCACGCCATATTGGTTGTTCATTCTGCACTCATGTTCGTGTACTGCATAAATCTTGGAATTCTTCTCATTATGTTTTAAAATTGAGGAATAAATTGTTGACCTGACCTTTTATCTTATTACACATCACTCTTACAAATCACCGTCCCTTTTAGAGTACTTTTTAAAATTAAATCCCAGTCAAATATAGAGACCTTTCATAAATTTATCTCATTCTGTTGATAGTATCTCTCACACAGAAGTTTAATGGTAGAATTCAACAACGATATTTCTACCTTACAAAAAGAAGTTCGTATTTATATTTGAAAGAAAAAACAGTTTAAACAAGCAATATATTTCTTGATTTCCCACTTATAAAACATTTTCTGTTGAAACGAATGTGCCTGCTGACAAAAAATCAATTTCTCAGAAATAAGCTACCTTGAATTTACAAGTAACCCACCCGAAGAAAAAAGTGTCTGTTTTAGGAAAATGAAGCAGTATATTTAAGTGTTGTAGAAATTTCATCCAGCAAACTTTACATCTCCTGTTATTACCATATCTTTATTTTCCATATTTTTTTAGCTTTTTAAAGTAAACACATTATTGTTTTGTAAAGTATTGGTCTTCCCAACTTATAACCTAGGAGGATCAACAATGATGTTGCCGTCCTTTTAGTGGGGAACGCTATTTACGATGATATGACAACTAAATCGATAGCATATATTTTTAGCTTTGTAAAGTAAATACATTTTATTATGATTATAATATATATATATAAATGGTAAGTAAACGCAAAATTTCTTCAAATTGATTTATTTATAAAAAAATTCTATCGTCTTGTTTTAGAAAACTGTACATGGATGGTGCTTATACGAGTTTGAAATTTATGAAGGATGTTAATGATTTTGTAAGTATTCCGTAAATTACTTCTATGTAAAACTGCTAAAAAAATCCCAACTATAAATTACATTCTCATCAAAAATATTATATAAATAATATTTATTGCATAATTTTTGTAATATATGAACATTGCAATTTATAATTTTCTATTTGCAATGTTGAGTATTACTATTAAAGCATTAAAGGCATCAATGATTTCTATATCATCAACTTTCAACTTAAAAATATTATAGAAAATATAGATGAATATTATTGTCTTTAAAAATATTTTATGAAATACTTTGGATATTTTGAGCTAATTTGCAATGAATTTAACCCTTAAAGCTCATTTACACGGGGAATAAAAAATGAACAGTATTAACCACCGCTTTTACCAGTCCTAAATTGTGCGCCTCTTCTCTGGACACTAAAACCCACATCAGTCGAAGAAAGTATTTGATTGGGATTTAACAGTATTTCGGTGTCGGACGTTAATGATTTTATTTCTAAATTAGTTGTGTATTTGAAGAATTCAAGTATACCAATATACAGAGTGAAGAATTAAAATTTGCAAGGACTAGTTTTTATGATGAAACAAAGCAGTACTGAGCTTGTATAACAAAACCTTTTCCTTCCAAAAGAAAACCAGCTCTTGAAGGTATTCTGTAGCTCTCCCTTATAATTTAGTCTGTAGCTTCCACCACTTTCTTGAGAATGGAAATATCCTATTACTTCATTGAGAATACACCGGTGATTTGTGAAATTCTTTTATTTTTAGATTTGTAAACATACAGGCGAGAAACTTTTTTTAATAATTGCAATAGAATTTTAAGTAAACTTTAAGTTATGAAGCTAAAATTAAGATACAAATACTATGTTCTGATTAATTAAATAATTTTAACTAATAAATTATGATTCACCTTTAGATTTTTAATATTATTATTATTATTATTGTAAATTTCATTTAATATTCATTAATTCTAAAGAAAACAGGCATGTTCAAACCCTTATTTCTTCTGTTTCGTACGCGATAATAAATAAGGCAAAATTTTATATATATTTAGTGTTGTGAGTATGAAATGAACTATAAGTACATCTTATTTGAGCCTTACATTCTTCTTCTAATCTGAGGTAAAATTTTGCAGGCAATCTTGGTTCATGAAATGGTAGTAGAAATTGAATTCGGTGAAATACCTTCCAACAGCATGGATGCTCAAAGTCTTCTTCAAGCTCACAATGATTTACAAGTAAATATTTTTAAACCACAAACTTTAATTCAAAGATTCATATATTTATAATATTTGTCTGTTTTATAAGAACGTAATGTATCTCTACATTGAAAAATGTAACACTTCAAGTTTGGTTCCTCCGATTGCATCATCTTAAGAAATTTCTCTGAAATTTGAAAGACGAAATACAAACTACACAATTAAGAAGACCTCGAAGTCTTAAAATTTAATTAGTTTATAAAATTTGGTCATAATGTAATTCCTATGGAAAAAATATTTGTGTCTCCGTCTATAGAAAGTACCTTCTACTTCACGTAAAGGTTTGAAATTTTAAACATAACTAGTAAACAATCTGTAATTGTACATTGGACAAATTTTTAATTAGTTTTCAAAATTAATTTTTGTAAATGAAAATTTCAAAAATCCTCATCGCCAGTTCTAACAGTGTCTGTTAGATGAAAGGGCGTAGTAGAAACGTACTGTTTTGCAAGGCTAGGAAAAAGAAATATCCTTTTCTCCAGTTAAAAAAATTTCGGCTAGATGAAAGGTTATAGTACGTATTGGAACCTTGTGCTAGGTTAGAAAAGAAGTAAAGAGTTGACAACTTTATTTAATAAATCCTACAAATTTATGTCACAGCGTTCCGCAGCGATTGTGCACCTGACTCCCAGTTGCAGTTTGTCTGCTTCTGACATAATGCAAGGATTAAGATATTTTTTAATCCATTGCAAAGCAATGGAAGTTTTGGACATTAAGGTTATGGACTAGGGAAAGTGGTTATGGACATTAAGGTTAACTAAACCTGATTAACTTAATATTATTTTAATAAGTTATTTTAAATAACAATATGGAAATATTTGGTACATTGCATAGGAATATAAAGTTTTTAATCTTTTAGAAACAGATAACGTCCCGACAAAAAGAAATCAAAATTTTCCAAGAATCTGGAAAAGCCATTCTTCGTGTTCCAAATGCTTGTAGCAAAGGCATTGAAAGCAGTCTGAAGAATTTACAAGAGATGAACAATGACTTAGATATAGTGTGGCAAAATCGATTGAAGACTCTGTTACAATGTAGAGATCTTCAGGTAACAACTTTGCAGATAAAGTGAAATGAGTATATAATTAATCAATCACTATACCTAAGTTATTATAATCTGTATTTGTTTTGACATTAGAGAAATATTTTTATTTTAGATTTTCCTGGAAAAGGCTAAGTTAGTTGAAAACTGGTTGTCAGCAAAAGAAGCTTTCGTTGCAATTGAGAATACAGGAGTATGTGACAGTATTTCTTATATTAACTATAAGACCAAAGATTAAAACTTATTTTGGGGTATTTTAATAACAATTGCATTGATTCAAATCCTATCATCAAAGTGTTACCTTTATGTAATCTACACTTTAAATTCTAATATTTATATTCAGTTCATTGAAGAAAAAAAAAAGGAACAGTATTTAACATAATGTTTTGTTTTTAAAAATAAACAGGACTCTATGTCAAGTGTCGAAGCCCTTATTCGGAAGCAAGAAATGTTTGAAGAGACTTGTTTTAGCAATTTCGAAAAGATCCAAGAGATCGAATTGATGGCAAATGATCTCAAAGATCACGAAGACTTTGAAACCATTCAATTTCGTTGTGAGGAAATTTGTAAAAGACGAGATGCTCTTCGGGAAGCCTGTAAACGTCGAAAGGAGATTTTACAAGATGCTAAATTATTCCAGCAACTACTTTTAGAGATGTATGAGGTAAGTTAAAATTGGCTTTCTTTTCATAATACGAATTATAATAATGTTCACTTTACTACATACATTTGATTAGTAAAACTGTAATTGGGCTTTAGAAATGAGGCAGGTTAAAATTTACTTTCTGTTAACTATTTCAGTACTAATTAGAGGATAATAATCATGCTCGTTTTCATACTTCCACAAACATATGTTTCGTAAAATTGTGATTGATGTGGCTTAGAAATAAACCAAACCAAATACAAAAATCTAAGCCACCTATTATGGGAAAATTTTAACTTTCCGAAACTAATTCATTGTTGTAAGTTAGAATATAGAACTTTTGTTGTAAGGGATAAATATCAAAATATTAAATTGGTTCCCTAGCTCTCTGAAAAATAAATGTCTCCATACCACGTCAAATCATTGATAGAAACGCACTTTATTTCTGATAACACCAATTAAAGCATTTTTGAACAATTTAGTGTGATTTTTCTTATTAGATTTCTAACTGGATGAGTGCAAAAATCCGAGTTGCCTCTGATGATTCCTATCGTGATTTAACCAATCTTCTAAGTAAAAGTCAAAAGCACGCTGCCTTCGAAGCTGAGATCTTAGCAAATCACTCTCGTGTAGTGGACTTTAAGAAACAAGCAGATGCACTCATAGAAGACAACCACTATGCTTCTTTAGAGATTCAGCAGCACGTTGAGCACTTGGAAAGCCTCTGGGAGAGACTGATGAATGCAACCAATTTCAAAAAAGACAGATTGCGAGAGGCATACGAAGTAAAAATTTACTGTCATTTTATTTTGGATTCTTATACTAAAAATACATATTTCATACATTTTAACTTCCACATTATACTATAGAAAGAAGATTATTAAAAAAATCAGTCATTTGTACCTACATCTATACTTCCACATTATACTATAGAAAGAAGATTATTAAAAAAAATCAGTCATCTGTACCTACATCTATACTTCCACATTATACTATAGAAAGAAGATTATTAAAAAAATCAGTCATTTGGGGTACCTACATCTATACTTCCACATTATACTATAGAAAGAAGATTATTAAAAAAATAAGTCATCTGGGTACATACATCTATACTTCCGTCTGAATGATGTCAACAGCTTCATTTAAAACTACTGTCTATCTATCAGAAGAATGGCTCCCGCCACGATGTTTCACATTGTCTGCTGTCTTGCAAGACAAGCCCCATTTAGGACGGGGAATTTCTAGAGAAAGACATCTATATTTTCCATATTGTAACCTTTTTGGATGTCAATTTCTTGTATGCATCATCCCTATTCTAAATAGACTATTCTTGTGCCTGTAGAAACCACTACCATCCAGAAAATCTGGCAGGAGCAATTATCCTGATAGACATACAGTACACATAATGTACATAAGGGTCACTCTTATTTCAAACCATAATAGTGAACGATTGTAGTAAAAATGGGAAACACGTGCTCACTAGTTCAATCTATTTTTTTTAAAGTATTATCAAGATTATTTGTTTTCATTTAAGATAATCCCTTTCAAATTCTCCAATACTCCGATTTTTGAAGTAATTCAGTCACTTTTTTAATTTTACAACACTTAATAAAAAGAATGAAATAGCTATTGTTTTTATGAACGGAACTGTATATTTTTTTTAATTTCTAGAATGTAGATACATTATCTATACCAAAAAATACAATTAAATATTAAAAAATGAGTAATGTGTGAAATTTTAACATAAAACAACATAAAAGGACAATTCTCTGTATGACGCACGGTACATTTTCGCTCTTCTTTCTTCCCGTAAATTGATTAGAATTGAAAATTAGGAAGAAAAAAAAAAAAAAAAGATGAAGGAAAAAAAAAAAGCCAAAATGTACCGTGCATACAGCAGATAATTTCCCCAAAACTGAATTCTCTAAATAAAAATGTCATAGACGTTTACAATCTGGGATATAGAAATGTGTTTTGTGCTGCTTCGTAAGATATGCTAGTGACATATTTCTTCGCAGGTAGGTTTCTTTTGCGGTTTAAACACGAAACATAAAAGATTTGACATCATATATCATTAAAGAAATTAAAGATAGATTCAACAATATATTAAAATTTTCCAATTCGATAACTACATGAAAAGATCAAAGCCAAGCAAACACAGATAATCACATAAAAGGTTAATTAACAAATCTCGCTCGGTGCGGGGCTATTTTCCTTTTCAAGATAAAGGAGTCGTTTCTTGGCCATCGAGTAGACGTCTACAGGAGGTACAAGCATCATCGGCGACACCTTTGATTTGCTCCGTTCATTTAGCATGAACATAATGCTGTGTGCCTATATTTCCTTCCATGAATGCTTTGGTCATGTACGTAAAAAAAAAAAATCAAAATCCGAACGATGGCAATATCTTCGGTTTTAATTATCGTAGAATCTTGAGGTTTGCACCAAAATATTTTGTTTACGATTTTCTATAAGTCTGATGCAATTTTTCCCCTTAGGGGGCTATTTACTAAATTCAATTTCAAATGAACTCCCTACTTATTTTCTATGTTTTCATTCGATTTTAAATACTTCGTTTACCGTTAATACCAAATTTCAGTTCATTATGTTGAAAAACACGTTACTTACAAGCGAAAATGTTTTGGCCGAACTTCAGGGCAAATCTCTCTAAAACGGGGAGGAATCGAACGTTTGCGTGGTTCAAGATCGCATCCCTTAAAGTGAGCTTTTTAACATTTTTGCTGAAATATTGAGAACCAAAAGTCAAAATGGAATGAAAAAAATTCTGGAGGGGTTTTCAACCATGATAATCTAATGACAGCAAAAAAAAAAAAAAAAAAAAAAAAAAAAACGTTTCTATTGAGCAAAAAAATTAAAACTTGTTTTATTAATTAATAATTATTTATTAAAACACTGTTTGGTGCAAAAGATGATTGCTATTTATGTTTGGCATTTAAAAATTATCGTATGCAACAAAAAATTATGAAGTTTTGTATTTCGCGTTTTTTTTGGATGCTAAATCTAAATATGGTATAATATTATGGGCTTTCTATTGAACTTTTCAAAGTTTGGTTCATTTTAAATATGTAGATTACCCTTTATGGCCAAAAAAAAAAAAAAAAAAAAAAAAAAAAAAAAAAAAAAATTATATACAATTATTCAAATCTTTCCACAGTTTACAACGGTACTTGACTTTTGTTATTTCATCAATTAGAACACAAGATATAGCCATCGTTCGGATTTTTTTTTGCGTACTGTACTACACTAAAGGTCCCACCAAGTCGAATTCTACAGAGCCTTAAATTGATCTTAAGAGAAATTCAGATTAAAATCAAAAACATTAATTCAGTTCACGAACTGAATTAATCCTAAGTAGAACAAGTTTGTTCTGCGATCGTAACCATTTTTTGCTTTAAAAAGCTGTTACCAAATTACAAAGAATTTCAAAAGTCATTATTTTTCTACATTGAAGGAAATTGGGGGTTCTGAAAAATGTTCCGTAATATACAACAGTTATTACAAAACCCATTCAAGTATTAGAAAATGTTTTATAAGACATAAGAATATTAGATATAATTCAAACTAAAAATGATAATTTTCCATTTGGGAGGTTTTTGTGCACTTCATTATAAAACATACTCATTTAGGCACTTCAATGCAAGCTAAAGTTAGATGACATAAATACATGGCTGGAAGAAACAGAAGCTCAAATCGAATTTGAAGAGTATGACACCAATGTGGCAACCATTCAGATGGAAATCATAAAGAATCAGGTATTTTTTAATAATTCGAAATTTAGCGTTTTTTTAATTAGCTTACTTGATATTTTAATATTACTGATATCAGTTTTATGTTATTAGATACGTTAACATATCTTAAATAAATGTTGTAACAAAGTAAAAGTTATAAAATATATTGCTTAAAATGTGGCCCCCTCACAACAAATTATAAAATGATTTTAAGAATTGTACTATTTACATACCCGTACTGTTACTTATTTTCACCAGTGATATAAACAAACATTCATTAGTAAAAGCCACATCTCGAGTATGCAGTACAATTTATGTCACTTCCTCTTAGAGATATTGATTTGTTGTAAAAGGTTCAATGTGTGAAACAAGTACACTGTTAAAAATGTTGTGCTCTTTTTTGCACCAAAAATTGGTTCCCATTTAACTGCAATCAACATTTGGTGCTTAGTTTCACGTTTTAATGGTGCTATCTCGGATCGCAAGCATCATTAAATCGTGAAACTAAGCACCAAATGTTGGTCCCAGCTAAATGGGAACCAATTTTTGGTGCAAGGTGGAACAAAATTTTTAACAGTGTATGATGCAGGGAAACCTGAGTTTGGATTATGGTGTTAGATCGAGGGATCTAAATATGTATGCTTTGGAGGAAAGAAGTCAAAAAGGGGACTTCATTCAGTTGTTTAAATTAATCAAACAGAATGATTTCTAGGGTTTAGAGTACAAATACGGAGAACAGGATGTCATGCATATAAGTTTATTAAACCGCAATTTAACTCGGAGTGTAGAAAGCAATAATTTATGGTTGATAAGGGAAACAATATGCCAGCCCACATCGTAATTGTAATGGAGAAAATATTTTTTAAAGATAACTGAATCTATACTGGTGGATTGTACAGAAGAGTTAAACTAGACGAACCTAGATGAGCTTTGTGCCTGTAGTTGGTCGTAATTATTGTATTTGTCAATACTAAATATAAAACTGCACATACATTTTGTATTTATCAATACTACATATATAAGCACATACATAAATTTATATGATTTTAAAAACCAACCAATATAATAACCCACCAATATAATAAATTATTGAAATTGATGTTATTGTAAATTTTTTCTGGTATTATTATAGGAACTCCAGAAAGTGGCAGAAGAGTATGCAGAAAATTTAAGACTTCTAAAGGATATTACTGAAGAGTTTGAACAAAAGAATCACTTTTCTAAGGAAGATATCACATCTCAGTTCAAGTCAACGATTCAAAGGTCTAAGTCTCAACCACTGTATTGAATTTTAAAAAAAATTGGTGAATTTGAGGCCACTTTTTAAGGATGATTGTAATACCTATAAAAATAGTTAATGGAACACGCAATAAATCATAGATGTGAAACTAAACTGCCAATTATGTGTACAAAAATAAGGTTAAGGGAAAGTGAAATTTCTTCGATGGCACCGGGTGGAATACCCACACCTAAAGCCATCATGAAATCGTTGGGTATTTGAACTCCTTGATATTGCATTCTAAGCATTCCATTTGTCAGAAATAGAAGGAAAAAGTTTTAATGCAAAAACTAAGTTCCATAGGTGTTTGTAGATATGTAGATAGATATTTATTACATTAAAAGTTTTTATCAGCGTTTCATCAGGACCTTATCGTAAGAATGGCATATAAAACATTTAAACATACACGCATCTAAAACACTAAAACACATGAAAAGAACTTTTCATAATCTGAGAAAAAGACGGATTTTGACACAAACCCTAAAAATCCTCGTTTTTAAATCCTTCATATTAACTTCGATTGTGTGTGTGTGGTTGATTGGCTGTGAAAGTTGATGGCGTGCAAATCGACGGTGGCCTAATTAACCCCTTGGTCGTCATCCAATCGGGCTGAAACTTAGCATATAGATTCGATGTCGATGGCAATGCATTCTATCAAATGTTGGCGGTTGTCACTGTTACTAAAAGGTCGCTTTTACGGAATACTACTAAACCAACTTGCCCTCGTCCAATCACGCTGAAAGAGCATTTAACCGATTATTGAAGAAACTATTTCCTGTTGCCAAAACTGTTTTAATAAATAAACAATACAATTATTTTAATCAGAATAAATAAAAGATGTTTGGATGTGAGTGCATAAATTCACATTCATTTATAATAAATACATTTTGAAAAGTAGTTTACCGCATATTTTGCTGATAGAGATGTTTTAAATATTTAAAATTAAATGAAAACACCTAGCATGCGCTCGAAACAGAAACGGTGCTTTATCAATGAATACAAAAATTGGCAATGCATATAAAGGATTTATATTAAAAAAAATATTATGGGTTATATTACTTATTGTTTGCGTCATAACTCGTAAATGAACTAACAAATGAAAACTTAGATTGCTAGGCAACTTCTTCAATATACAAGTAATCAAAAATGAATATTTCATTTCTCCATAAACAAATGGAATAGGTGACGAGAACTTTAAAAACAATGTAAAAACACGTGCACCCAAAGACTCGAATATTACTTTGTAGGGTTTTCACTAATCGTAGACACTGTTGAAATATATCGTTTACTTCTCTTACAGCTAGAGAATGTTTTAATTGCTTGATATTGCTAAAACCCGACAGGTAACGTCTAAAAAAAAAAAAAAAAAAAAAAAAAACGTGACGTGAGTCACCCCGTTTGAATTACTAATTTCTTGATTCACAAACTATTTCCATATCAAATGCAATCCATAAATAATAGTAGAGTTACAAAATAGACATATATTTATATCATAATGATGAGACTAGAACGTGAAGTAATAGAGATGTTAACCAAATTACTAGCAGCTTTACTGGTTTAGGGTACATTTTTATATAAAAACATACTTTTTTTAATTACTACAAGGGGATACACAATACCTTATGGAAGGTTTTAGAAAATCAATCTCACAATCAATATTGCATTATCTAGATTTTGAAATCAATATTATTTGAAAAACTATAACCATATTCCAAGGAAAATTTGCATTTTTTGCGCAGAAACCTTACAATGAAATATTCAAGAAAGGTTTAGATAAATATAGAATATTTATATATAAAAAAAAGTAGGGAGTTGTTAAACGTTGCAATGCTTTAATAAATAAATTAAAATTGAAAACTTGAACGATAGTTCCAAAGGTTCTATATATTAAAGAAAAACGTGCAAAATACCAAAAGGGTTAATTTTTTAGCTGTAACAATCTGATTGATCTCTAGGTTTCGTTCAATCGAAAGTACTTTATCCAGAAGAGGAAATAATTTGCAAGAATCATACCTGATGGCAGGAGTTGAAAATGATATCAATGATGAACTGTCGTGGATTGAAGAAAACATTAAAACTTGTGAAACTGATCAACCCTATCACAACGTGATGTCGGTGCAAGCTATGCAAAAAAAATTACAAGTAAGAATTTTTTTATAAGAATGCAATATACGTGGATGCAATTATGATTATAATGATAAATTTTCTTTTTATAGGCATTGGAGACAGAAATAGTGTCTCGAGAACCTCTTATTGCTTCGATAATTGATCGCGGCCGTCGATCGAAAATTGACACGGCTGAAACAAAAATTAAAGAGCTCGAACAACGATTTAATTATCTAAAAGACTGTATAAGCTTGAAGCGTCTCAGACTAGCTGATGCTCTGCAAGCTCAGACGGTAAACCACTTTTTATTCACATTATTTAACTTTGATAAAATATTTAAAAATGCCATTTAATTGAGACATTGATGTAAGTGTTAAATATATTACTATCTATACAATCTTTCTACGTTGAAACACTAAGCAGGTATATAACATGAATGTTACATACTTCGGTTGAAAATTTAGTATGTAAAATATTGAAGACCTTTGTCGCAAATACAAAGAACGCATCTAGGTATTATATGTACTATTGTTTTTCAATTAATAATGTATGATGAACACCATTTATAAAGATATGGTTGCTGTATTAAACTTAATATATAGGTGTCACAATTGATGCGAGAAATAAGTACATTACAGTTTTTTAAATAATTATAGAGTAAAAATATAGGAGAGTCGTACACTTTGCATCTCAATTTGAGATTGAGTTGTTTTACTTATAGATATGTTACATAAAGATGTCTCTTTGATGTGAATTTCATGTGCCTATGCTGCTCCACTGTGAAGTTAGAAGGGAAAAACTGAATTATCCTTAATTTATGGACTTGAATGTATACCTTAAAATGTGCAAAATATTTTTTTTCTTGAACTTTTTTTTCCAATAAACATATTTTAAAATGGCAGTATAGTATAGTATATAAGAAGGTCTGAGCTAATCGACCATAAAATATGAATAATAGTGTGTTTTATTAAAAAAAAGTAGTGTTTTTATTGCATGAAGGGATCAGGACGCTAGTATTAATTATAGAACTTCGCTATATCCAGCATTTTTGTTTTTCAATCTGCCCTTTCGCTGGATTAGGCTGGGTTTTAAAATTCTTATTGTTTGTCATTTTAGCAATGACAACGTTAAGATATTATAGCTTAAGAAATTTGATTAAAACACATAATTATCACGAGCTCTAATAAATCGGTAAATCTGGTTACTTATCCTTTACATTTGATTTTAATGAAATCACAAGTAAGTGACCGGGTTCTGCCAAATGCTTTGGAATATATTTTGGCCTTCTGTGAGTTCAGTTTTCTTTTTTCAGTACTATTTTGAAGCCACACAAGCTGAAATGTGGATGAAAGAAAAACTATCTCAAGTAATTGGTTGCGACATTGAACGAGATGTTTATTCTGTTCAGGTAACTCGTGATGTTCACTATAGTCTAATACTCTGTTCAAACAAAACAAGTATTCATTTCATGTATATATTTATTTCATACATGTTCTTTTTAGTTTGATGTTCACTAGTTGAATATTTCGTTCTTACAAAACAAATATTCATTTCACGTATTTTTTAGTCCCTTCAGAAAAAATTGAGTGCCGTTGAAGCAGCTACAGATGGATTTCGGCGCAGTATACAGACATTACAAGAACTAAGTTCGGAGTTGATAGAAAGAGGTCATTTTGATGGACAAAATATACAAATAAAACAGGTACTGTCTATGATCGTATAAACTATATTAATTCATTCTAACATTCGATTCATTCGTATTTTTGAGTAAAGGGATTAACGGTTAAAAACAAAATGGTACAATTATTTATGTGGTTGGACGAAGAGAAAATACTTTATAGTTCGTTCGTTATAATGCAACCGTCAATTAACCATTTTGTATCCATATTTCATTTTGATTGCTTGAGGTAATCCGCGAAATGTCTACTTTTAGCCATTTTTTGAAATAATTACATTTTATACCCTCGTAAAATACGCTAAATGTAAAAGTTAACATTTAAACTGAAAGAATGAGCTATTTTTTAAACGACTATATATTGCAATTGCTGAAAAACATAATTTTTTCAATGGCAGTTACTTTATGCGAATTCACTATTTTGACGAAAAATTTAATAACGAGTCCCATGGTAATCATTGACCCGTATACAAAAGTTGAACATCGTTTGGGAGTTATGCTGACCATAGACACACACGGTCATTTTTTCTATATAATTTTTTTGAACTCGGAAAATTAAAAAACACACACACACACACACATATATATATATATATATATATATATATATATATATATATATATATATATATATATATATATATATATATATATATATATATATATATATATATATATATATATATACATGTAATAGAAATCCTTTTTTAGAACTGAGTGTTAAATTAATTCCTCTTTCCAAAGCACAAAACTCTCTTTAATCAATTCATTCAACAACTTATTTAGGATAACTTCCCACGCCAATTTAATGTGCGAGATCTTTGCTGAGTCAGCATTCTTGTTTTGTATCCCATAATTAGTATTCCGTTCTGGCGCCAACATACTTGCCTTCTCACTACAATGTTTATAAATTACATTTCCTGAATCAGCGATTCCCACGATTTTAAAGACGCTGTTCTCTGGTCGACTGTACTATGTATGATTCTATCTCCTATCATGTAGTAGTTAAGACGTAACTTTAGCGCGCTCTCTCTCTCTCCGGTTAGGTTTTTAGGTTTATCTTGATTTTATGGTTTTTATCTTAATAAATGTTTTATCTTTTATCAAATTGACTCTTCACTATGGCTCCACGACCACGCTGCAATAACTTCAATTAAAATGGATTAATATATTACATAAGCCGACAGGATAATCTTTAAAGTGTTAATTCATTACACATATATATATATATATATATATATATATATATATATATATATATATATACATTTTTTTTTTTTTTAACCGAATGCAATACTTTCATTACACCTTTGTTAGCATTTG
This sequence comes from Linyphia triangularis, assembly GCA_963978545.1. Taxonomy (NCBI): domain Eukaryota; kingdom Metazoa; phylum Arthropoda; class Arachnida; order Araneae; family Linyphiidae; genus Linyphia; species Linyphia triangularis. The sequence continues at coordinate 74,736,588 of OZ021721.1, read as the reverse complement.
GGTAATCAATAAAAAGGGTTTTGAGACAAAGTGATGAAAGAATAGCGTACGACTTTTTGCTTAGGCGCTGCCAAAGTGAGAATTTTTTTACGGTAAATCGTTATAAATTCAATAGGCAACTATTGAATTATGAGGATTTACCAAGGATTATTCCAGGTAAGTTACTATTTCAATGATAAAGCTTCTGTTTTAGACGTAGACCTTCAAGTGTTTTGGCGAATTTATTTTCTTCCAAAAGTGCCTTGTTAAAGTTTATAGTTCAAATTTAGTTTTATAATAGTAATTTACATTTGAGATCTAAATATTCAATTATACTTGTTTTCTTGCATTTACCATTAAAATTTAATTAAGTAAATAAAGATTGTTTTCGAAGATGATTAAATGAGATTTTAAGAGAAATACATATGCTTGGGAACTTGTTTTTATTTATTTAAAAAAAATTTTAGTTATAGGTTTAAAAAAAAAATCGATTCGAAGTTTATTGCAAAAAAGTCGCTTAAAGTAATTAAACTTTATGTTAAAAAACTAATCATTGTAAAAATTGAACATGAATAATTTGTTGAATTTTCAAATTGTAATGGAGGCAACAAACAGTACCGAAAATAAATGAAACTCTGGTTAATAATTTCGAGGTAACCTAACACTTAAAAGTAAAAAATGAAAGAATTCAATATTCGAGCGCTTTCTATTCAGATATAGATTATTCTTGGATTTGCAAAAAAAGTTTTGTTTTGAGTTTTGTTTGAATATAAATCCACCAATTTTAATTCAGTATTTTTGTATTATTATACTAAGTTATTTTTATGTATATTCAAATATGTAATTAAATGGATATTGCACATATTTTTTTAGAAGACTCTCTCACTGTCGAGCCGCTACTGTTGTGAAACAGTTCTTAATAATTTAATAAAATGGAAATTTCTTTGAGTGTTCTTATGATCTTGTAAATCGAAAAAGGAATAAACGTATTTGCATATTGCAGGAGGAAGTGAATGACCTGTATGAAGAACTTCGCCAAAATATTTTGAAGAAGACAGCAATTTTACGCGAAAAAGAAGACTTTTTCTTGTTTGAAAGAGATGCAAGAAGCTTAATAAACCAATTAAAAGCTATGTCTAATGTTTCAACTGCTACAGATCAAGGAAGAGATGTTGAACATGTTGAGGTAAAATTTGCAGGATTTTGTAGAATATATATAATGAGTATTAATAAGCAACTACTACATACTATTTAGCAACTCAAATCAGAGTTTTATTATATCATTGATATACTGTAAAGATAATGCTTTTCTATATTTGAAGAAAACGTCAGTAAAGAGTATTTATTAAAATGTTTTGGCTTTAGAAGATTTTTGTAATGATATTGGGATGAAATAGGGTGAGTATGTATGTAAAAAAACAAATGATTTGACCATAACATTTAATGCATAGTTTAGACCTTTGGTTGATAAACTATTATATTTTTTTCTAAACCTTCTCAATTATTTACAAATCGGAGGCAATATGTAAATTATCGTTTCAATTTACTGAAATCTTAAATGACCATTCGAAGACGGAATTTGATATGATCGGTAAACATTTTCCATGTCCACTTTATTTTTTTAAATCATTGATATTCATTACCATTCCAGCTTCGTGAACTGAACAATCAGATCATGCTACTTTATCACGCACTGTGATAAAAAAAATTAAGAGGTCTTCTAAAAAAAATTAACCCACAAAAACAACGTTTTTACATTAAATTTTTTATATGCATTGATAATTTATGTATGCGCTTGCACTTATTCGAGCAATTTTAAGCTCAGATCAAGTTTTTTCATAGAGTTTGATACCACAAGAGAAAAAAAAAGAAAGGAAAAAAAATACATTCTGTATCATTGACTAGCTTTTTTCTCCCCTCAAAACATGATTATCAAGCCTATTTGCGAAGCTTCAGCTCGACTGAATGATGACTAGTAGGTTAATTGTCCCTCTGAATATTTTTCTCCCCTCAAACAAAATCAAAGTCAATATAAATGATTTTTAAACTTTCAAAACGACAGGTTTTTTTTTTTTTCTATCATGGGAAAGTTTTAGTCATTAAATATTATCAATTTGTACAATGTGCATGCTTTAAAATAGCTTGGCTCAAGGATCTGACGTACAGTAATAGAATCGTGAGTAAAAACAGCCTTTTAGTAGCAGCCCTTAAAACTTGATAGAGTACATTGTCATCGACAACAATCTGCCAAGTTTCAGCTTGATTGGTCAGTGCGTTATTTGGCACTCAGAATATTTTGCTCACCTTACACGAATACAATCGTGTAAGTTAATATATAACTGGTATTGACTGTCTTAATAAGCAAGTCATGGTCGAATTAAAACAAGACTTTATTTCTAGAAACGAGGAGGGCAGGAACGGGAGGTGACGCTTGGCTAGAGCAAAGGGTTAAATTATATCAAAAAGGGTGTAGTCCAACAGAAAACTGGGGTTTTTATAGATTGGTAATGCTCCAAAGAACCGGTCAGAGCCGGTTTAAGTTAGACCCAACAAGATACAAGGTGCATCTCACAAATTCCGGAAAACGCTAAAAAATACAAAAACGAAAAGGGAAGTACTAAAGGGAATACATTACAAATATATAGATTTAAAAAGTAATCAAAATAAAATATATAGATTTAAAAAGTAATCAAAATAAAATATATAGATTTAAAAAGTAATCGAAATAAAATATATAGATTTAAAAAGTAATTAAAATAAAATATATAGATTTAGAAAGTAATCAAAATAAAATATATAGATTTAAAAAGTAATCAAAATAAAATATATAGATTTGAAAAGTAATCAAAATAAAATATATACATTACTTTCATTAGAAGTGTGAAACTAATAATGATTCTCTGTGTGTAGCTGCATAGTTTCAACATGAAATTATGTTTATTTTCAGTCATTGCTACAGAAGTATGAAGCGTTTGGAAACCGCCTTCGTGGTCATGAGAGTTCGATCGAAGTGTTAAGGGATCGAGGAAATGGCCTCATTGAAGAAACTGAAAGAGAAAACGTAGAAGAAATTTTAAAAGAACTTGATGCTACGTGGCTCAAATGCAAAGAAGCCGCTGAATCACGATACAAAGTATATTTTTAGCTGAAACACAAGCTTTTTTATTTAACTATTCATTGCAAATCACTTACCCATTTGTTATATTTTTTACCAGGCACTGGAGAAAGAAAAGGCCGTTTACGCTTTTTACAAAAGTGTAGATGAAACTGTCAGTTGGATTTATGAAAAAGATGTAGCACTTTCAGCAGACGATTATAGCCATGACTTGGAAAGCATTAAGACGCAATTAAGACATCATGATACCTTAGAAGTAATATAATTCAATCTAAATATTATGAAGGAAATACTCTGTTATTTTGTTCTAAATTTCTTACTAAAATTACAACAATATGATAATTTAAAATCTTTAATATTTTGCATGATTACTTGTTATTTTATTAAGGTGTTTAAGATTATTATTATTAAAATAAAAATCATAAATACCAATTGATGTAATAAAATTACAATATTCTAAAGTATAAACTAAATAGGTTTAATTTATTTGTTAATTTATGAATATTTTAATATATATGGTGCTACACCCATTAGGCTCGCTAAGCTAGCTGATTATAAAGCAATCCCTTTGGTTTGCTTCACAATCTCCAAGTCTCTAATATAAAACCGTTTAAATTGCGTTACTTTCGTGATGGTTTTAACCATCTTCGCAAACTTGAAAAGCATGAAGCTCATTCGAGAAAAAAAAATATTCCACGTTCATACAACTCTCTCCCTACATCGAGTTTGATCAAATTAAAATGGTATGTTGAAAACAATGTACTGTTATAATTTGTTTTTCTATAAATCCCAAAAATCCTAAACTGTCCTAAGTTTTTCCAAAATGCTAGAGAATATAGAAATACTTCATATTTGGCGGACGTATACCAACAAGCAGGAAGCAGCAAAACTAGCTTCTGTTCAGTAATTAATTTTCGGATATTTAAGCGGTAATTCATCTTTCAGCAATTCAATTCGATGTAGAAATACCCTTTCAATATTGATTCAAACTGACGTACTTACTACGCGTTTTTCAACATACAGTATACATTGAATACATTGAATAGCGACAAGTGGAATACATTGAATAGTGTGGTGAAAAAAGAGGTTTGTATTAAAATATTTAAATATTTTGTTTAAATAAAATAGTAGATGACCTCTTTTTAGTTTTTATATAGAAAATCGTAAACGAAACATACGGACGCAAACTCTAACACTTTTAAACAGAAAATATACACATCGTCTCCCCCCTCCCCCCCCCTCTCACTCTTCACAGGGCTGAAAAAATTATTTATGATATGATTTCTTCACCATTCACTTAAAGCTTATTCTTGTTCCATAAAATTTACGTTATTTAATATGCCAATCTTAAGAATTCGGCGTCCCACATATTTTATCGTAGTCAAGACACAGATTCGTTTGAAGAGGAATATAAGAAACAACCAAATAGCTATGCTATAGGTTTAAAGTGATCAAAATTAACTTTTTCACCATCGTTTCATTCACTCTATCTCACATTTTAAAAATTATTCCTTAAAAGCTGAAAAATTGAACCATTATTGGTGTAACTTCATAACCATTTTGAGTTTTACTTAACAAACTTAAATAACACAAGATTATGTGAAGAGGTTAAGATAGTTTTTGTGTTTTCAAAAAATAATATACATGTAGAAAAAGCTCTTGTGTTGTAGGTTGACGTAAAGTTTTGAACAAGAACTGATATGATTCTTATGAATAAATTTCAAAAGTTTAGTGTATTAAACTTATCACTTATATTGACAAGCGATTATTTAACAGGGTGACTTAAAAGCCATTGAGGAACAAATTCAAGCTCTTAAAGAAGAAGCTTCAATTCTGTGCAATCAGTTCCCTGACTCAAAAGAAGACATCGATGCGAAATTCCAAGCAGTTGCAAACTCTTGGAAGGAATGTACGGAAAAGGCAGCTAACAGAAAAAATAAACTATTGCAAGCTGAACAGCTTCAATCTTACTTCGATGAAGCAAGGGACTTTCAGTAAGTTACCACAGTCATTATGAATTAAACATTTTACGAAGGATGTTTGCAATTGTAGATAAATATAAAATGAAAGGGCCGTTGTACTTGTGTGGGAGGGATATAAACCAGGATATAAATATTCGGATACGTAATTGTACGTAAATATAAAGCTAATATATTAGTGGAATGTTATGTTTTTTAAACACTTTACATCCCAAACTTTATGAGGTTGTAAATACCTAGAAATAGGAGAAAAAATCGGGTTTAAATATTTTCTTAAATGAACTTTCCTCCTAAAATTTTTTTTCTTATATTGCGTTACAATTTGTGTTTAAAGAGAGAAGACTATCTCAGAGAAATTGGATAAGTTTTTGTTTTAAATATTTCAACTTTATCCTATCTGAACTGAAACTGAATATTCTTTCGTTCAACCTGAATTACAAAATTATCATACTCAAAGAAATAACTATTAGTTTAATAATTTTAAAAACAGAAACAAATTGAACTTTCAAGCAAAATTTCTGAATAATTTAAGATAGCTTTTAGCATTTTCAATTTCTTTATAGACGGTATTAAAACAAAAAGGGGAAATTTTAAACCAATCAATATAAAAACAAAATATGCGAGATTTATATACTACGACACTTGAAACGGATCGAGTAGCGATAATACTTAAATTTTTAACGTAGAGCTACTATTGCACGTAAAGATAATATATCAAAAGTATACATAAACAAATGTTAGGAATGAAATGGACAACTATATTTAAGTCATAAAACGTTTCTATCCATTGATTTAATACCAACCTTTATTCCTATTAAATTACTGATTGTACATTTAATTGATATTATAAAATTTGTGCCCTTATATATTGAATATTTGTAATATAATCTAAATGCAATTACCATAATTCCTTACTTATTATATTTGCTTAAATTTAAGTAATAACTTAACACAAGTTTTTATAAAAGATTAACGCAAATCGCAAATTTTTTACTTTTTGGCCTTTCCCTCCTCCATATCACGCTCCAGTGGCAGATCCAGCGAGTGGGTCGTTCAGGGTTAAATAAAAATAAATATAAATACGACGATGAATATTTTATGTGTTGTTTATCATGATTATAGTACACAAAACTCTAATGATAGACTCTTATATTTAATTTATATATATTTAATTATATTAACTTTAATGAATGTTTCATTTATACAAGCTTATGAACTTGTGGGAGATTGGAATTAAAAATAAAAGTAAAGTACTAAATAGTTTTTAAAGCTCAAGTTTCAAAGCGCGCTTCTCTCAGGCTTTGGATGAAGTCAATGAAGATTTGATGAATCCGTATTGAACACCTTTCATATAAATGTTCTCATCCCAAAAAATGTAGATGAAAAAACCGAGGACGAAGCTCAAGACTACAACAAAGCAAATTATAGTTTTGATTGTTGTTTATGTAATCCTTATTAGATTATCCTTTCTATCATATTTCACAATACTTTACCCTGAACCATATTGTTAAAGACAAATCTAATTTACACATAGCGTCACCTTGATGATATTGAGACTTTTTAGCTCTCGGCATATTTTGTATAATCAAGTTAAGTTATCAAATGGTATAGTAAAATAACTTACTAACAACAAAATTTACCTAAAATATTCCATAGTCCTCGCTCCCTCTGTTATAAAACACTGGATCCACCCTTGTAACGTTCAGTCACGTTTGATTTTTATGTTTCTTACATCCCCCTTCCTAAAAATTAATAATTTACCTCCCCCCCTCCCCCCTGCTCCGTTTAAAAATTAAAAAAAAAACTACATTTTTATATAGTTTTAAAATTAAATCAAATGAAATAAATCCAACTTATTGCAAATTAACATTCATTGATGTGATTCTTAGTAAAATGATTAAATGCAATTTTTTTTAACTTTAAATTGAGCCAATAAATGTTAAGGAATTTTTTCATGCAAAACGGATGTCGCACAAGCTATTACCACCCACCCTCCTTTCCATACCACGAACCATCATATGGGATAATCCCCCTCCTCCCTTTGCGAGTGACATAGCATAAGTACGTCCCCTTACCTATAAATGATTTTTTGGTAATGAAGTGTTTTGATCTAATTTTGATATCAAATCAAGAATATTTAGAAAACTTGTCGATCACATTCTAACCAAAGTCTTTAATAAAAATGACGTTTTAATATGTTTTCTAGTGATTGGATATACGAGATGTCAGCCTTACTCAAGAGCCATGAGTCACCTGAAGACGTTGCAACTTGTGAAGCATTGTTGGCCCAGTTTGAAGGATATAAATCCGAAATTGATTCTCGTTTTCTTTCTTTCTACAATTTTGAGGCACGAGGACAAGAAATTACTGAAAGTGGCCACTTTATGTCGCAAGATATTCAGATAAAACTAAATGAATTGGGTGAATCCCTTAAAGAATTACTAAATAGCTGGGAAGCAAAACGAAACATTTATGAGCAAACACTTGATCTTCAGGTTTGATGCATTCCATTACTTTTTTCAATATGCGGAATGCGAGTACTTAAATATGAGAGAATGAAAATTGATGGAGCATAAAGTTCAATTTATGGTCCTTCAATTTACATGTACGCTGTAATCTCCTTATTACAACCTGTCAATTTTTCTATGTACGTATTGAATAAATATTAGGATGCTTTGGAACACCTTGTAGCCAGTAGCCCTGTCGCAATGAATTAATATATATTTATAAATCATACAAAATGAAAATATATTTTAAATTGAAACAACTTTAGTTAAGTTTATTTGAATAATAATTCTTGAGCAAGTAAACGGGTGATTATATTGGCGTGATATATTATCTGCCAATGAAAATTATATTAAGTAAAATTTTATATTTTATTGTAGAATTGGGGAACCTGTTGTTGATTGGTATGATATCGTTTGCAGCCCTCTTTGTTTATTTTTTTAATATGATCAGGGAATACGCTAAAAGAGGTTGTTTCGTGTCTCAACTAGTGTAAATTATTAGTTCAGTATAACTGGAAGAAATTAATAGAAGGCCTTCTAATCGGAAAATGGTACATTTTTCCGGTGTAGAGTGTTTCTCTACAAACTGCAAATCGTAAAGTTTATTTTAAAATTTCAAAATCAAATAAAATGAATATCCCTAATCCATGTAAATGCAAGAAAAACTCGAGAAATATTCATTGCTGACTAATTTCAATTTAAATTACCTTTGTAGTTTCAAACAAATTATCTATTATTCTAAGTAACATCAAATAAATATTTTTAACCCATTAAAGACGACTTTGAAATAGATAAACAGTCATTGTTTTTAACTTTTGTCTTATTTACTTAGATCATTTAAGGTATATTTTGAATTTTTAAGATTTTTGGGAACATTATTTTTGTGATTTTTGAAAAACTCTAAATGGAACCACAATCGCAATTTATTAGAAAAGAAAAAAACTAAAATGTCGATTGGCAAGTTTTCTTGCCAACCGTCGTTAATGGGTTAATTTTCATAAAAGATAATATTTTTTTAATGCATTATCAATTTTTAACAAAATCTATAACGTTACAGCTGTTTAAAAAGAAACTATTAGAGCTAGAATCCTGGTTAAATAGTCAAGAGCACAATTTAGACGAAGAAAATGGGCGATCAATTGAAGATGTTGAACACCTTATTCAGAAACATGAACAATTTCAAAAGAAGTTGGAACTGTATGAAATAAAATTCCAAGAGCTCGTTGAATCCACTAAAGTAAGTAAACTTCGTGTAATTTAAAAAAAATTTACCCATAAAAACAAAGTTTTTACTGTAAATCCAATGCCAACTTTTATGAGCAATACCAACTTATTTAAGAGATTTTGAGATCAGATCGAGTTTTCATTGTGTTTGACATCCATTTCACGCCTTTGACTAACTTTTTTTCACTCAAAACTAGAAAGAATGCATTGTCATCGGTAATGAGTCTAACTTCCAAGTTTTAATTCGATTGGATGCCGGCAAGTGAATTAATTATCCCTTTGCAGGTTTTGCTCACCCTAAACAAAATCGATGTTAATATAAAGGATTTTAAAAAATTAGCATGGCAGTTTTCTTTTATCATATTTCATTAACCTTAACATAAGGAGATTTCAATCGTTAAATGTCACTAAATTGTACATGTACATGTTTGAATATGGTTTGATATCTGGATGTGACGTACGGTAATAAAAAAGCGTGTAAAAGCAGATTTTTGATGAGATAACTCCAAAAACTTGCTAGAATGCATTGCTATCGACAACGAGTCTATCGGTTGAGTTTCAGTTCAATTGATGATGGAAAGTAGGTTAATTAACCTTCCGAAGATAATGTCCGACTCACACAAACACAATCGAAGTTAATATAAAGGGTTTAAAAAAAAATAACGCAATCTAAAAATTTTAATTTGTATTAAAATTTCGAAAATTTATAATTTTAATTTCTTTTTGGATTTATCTTGGTAAATAAGATTTTCATTATGTATCTCTTTCATCAGCACAAAACAATGAAAACAATTATCATACTTCTGATGGTAAATATTATATTGATGACAGAATTTTATACGAAAATATACATTTAAAAGACTTAAGTAAAGTAAAGAGAACTCGCTATTTATAATTCTGGAAGTGGGATCGTTAAGAATTTCTAAAATATCTTACTGAAAAAGTAACAAACAAATAAAAACAACCAAAATCTTTTGAAAGATAAAACGTCTAATACAGAAACTATTCGTCTCCTTTCGTCATCACCCGAAATGCATATAGACTATAATAGTAAGATAATTATTTGTGATTTACTAATTTAACACAAATATTAAGAAAGCATATTTATATAATTATTTGTTCAATTCATTTAGGTAGAAGAAGACATTATTCACAAAAAGGAAGAAGAAGAAAGAAAAAGGATTGAAAATGAAAAACAATACGAACAACAAAAACTAGAGGAAATCAGACGCAAAGAAGAAGACAGATTATTAGAAGTAAGGGTGCTTAATTAAGTAGTATAAAAACTATATTAACTTTTTATCTTTCTAAATTTTTTAATTACATCCTTATTTTCCAGGAAAGAAAGAAGGATCGTATTCAAACTGATCAAACTCAAGTAGATGACCCATACGACGATTATCTAGATCCTGATAAATTTAATTCATTTAAAAGAGAAGGTAGTAGGATATGGCATCATAGAAAAGAACGTACACCGGAACCCTCCGGACCACCTGTTGTACCACCCAATAGAACTCCACCTAGTTATCCACCCACTAGAGCGGAAGGTTACCTTGCTCGAAAACAAGAACTACAAAGCGGAAAAAGACGTTCCACTTCTAGACAATGGAAAACTTTATACACTGTTCTTTGTGGTCAACTTCTGTGCTTTTTCAAAGACAAAAAAGCTTTCCTTGAAAGCAATTCTGCGAAACCTCCTGTAAATATTCTAAAAGCTCAATGTTTCGTACCCAAAGATTATCACAAGAGGAAATTTGTTTTCAGGTTAGAACTATCCGATAATTCAGCTTTTCTGTTTGAAGCCCCCAATGATATAAAGAGAGAAGAATGGATGCAAAAAATAAATTTCACTGCAAAGTTGCAACCTAGTCAACAGTTGATGTCCTCTGAAGAACAGTTTGCTGCTAAAGAAGAAAAACTCAGTTTAGGAACAGTCGATGAACTGTATTCAACAGCTGATGAAATGCTACCAGAATCTGTTGCCGAAAATCAACCCAGAGCAGTTTCGGACATTCAGCAAAACTTTTTTTCGACTCCAGTTTTTGAAAACCCACAACAATCAAACTCAACAGTTAATTATAGTAAAGTTTATAATGATTTTTATGAAGACCCGTTTGGAGAAAGATCATTTTCTGTTACTTCGCAAGAAATAAATAATAAAAATCCAGAATCAGCAAGGTCTTCCCTGTCTAATCAGTCTAGTTACGTCACGGGTAAGTTTTTTTGTTGATAGACATTCCTAGTTTTAAATGTAACTGAAAGAAACGGTTTTACTAAATCAACAAAAATCATGCGAAATTTCAGCAATATGTAGGGGAAAAAAAACTAATAGTAAAAATATGTTTTAGTCTTCCACCCAGTTTACCGAAAGAGTGTGAGAAACCAATATTGGAGGTTCACAAATGACTTTTTACTAAATATCTTCCGATCGCGCATTTAACTCAAAGTTTGAAAAAAATACAACAAATAACTATTTTTTCTAAATTTTATAAAATTTCTAAACGTTATATATTTGAAAGGTAATTGTTTGCAATGTGTAGTGAAAGAGTGGCATAACACTGTAAAACACTATTCTATGTATTTTTAAAACATTTATTAATAATTAAAAATACTCAAAAGTAAAAATGTTTGTATAAAACAATATTTTTATTGTAAACTGGGTACTAACGTAATTTCTTAATTTTTTATAAAAAAAACCATGCTTTTTTTCATTTAGTTCACTTTTTTCTCGCTTTCTACCCCAGTGATGCACTTTGAAGGAAACTTTTGTAGAAAAGTCGGGCATTATGGATCTTTTTTTTTAAAAAAGGTGTTGTCCTAATGTCTTTGGCGTCAGCGCCACCCACTTTTTGTCTTGTCTCTCTACACAAGCGTTCTCCAGCTTGTGAGCGACAAGGAAACGAGTTGAAGTCTAATTTCTGTGGTCCCTAGTAGCACAGAAACGCTGACCAGTTTCCCCAGAAATAGACCAATCCCGATGTAGAACGTTGTGAATCGGTCGTTGGAACAATATTAGCCAATCTATCCCAATTCTGAATAAAATATAGAAGATGTTTTGAAATGTCGATGCACAGTTTTAAAATTGGGATATTCTATTTATGAAAAACAAAACTATGTGGCGGTTTTGACAGGTTTGTTTGTTGAAAAATCGTGTATTTTGGAACTATACTTGGCCAGAATTTACCAATCTTCCACTGTTTCATCCAATACAGGTGTGCTACCTCGGATGGGCCAGTCTTTACCAAGAAATGTTCGTTTGTTACTTCTCAGTTCTATTACAAGCATTCCAATTAATTATGTCCAATTGTGGCAATAAATTTAAGTTTGGTTGCCTTGAAATGCATGATTGTCTTTCTCTAGAAAAGTTCTCGAGATTTCATAACCCGACTACACAGTTCTCTTACATCTCTCCTTTCGTACAAAATCATTACCGAAATCAAATGTTTGGGTGAGGGAAGGAAGCATTTCGTTTAGCAACCGAGTTTAAAATTTCCAGTGAATATTCAGGGAGGTATCGAGACAATCGAATTGCCTTATCTATGATCTTAGGTCCTTCAGAAAATTAACTTTTTTTAATGCAAAAATATCAAGATGATATAACTGATCTGTGGTCAGTACTTTCATCTCAATTTGAGGAATTAAACATTCAACACGTAAAAAATCAGTCAGGGGAAATTTTTCACAGTTCTTCAATTTTTTTTATCTATGTTCCTACTGAAAGATGTTGGTCCTTTTGTAGTACAATCTACGTGTTTAAAAAGGCATCTGAATGATTATTCTTTGAAGTACAGGAGGCATTTATCCCAATGTAGTAATCTCTCAACGTGCAATTTGATCCGTCAGATTTTTTCTAGCCAGTATTAGTGGTAGTCCCAATCACATCCATATGCGCTATGATCCTATGAATAAGCAAGTAAGTTTATGAGCTTCAAAGGAAGAAAAGGCACCACGAGAAAGGCCACCTAGATTGAAACCCTCCAAAGCACTGTTTTTATCAATGTTTCAAAGGTTATGCGCGAACGATTATTATTGCATAATTACTAATTTGATTTTTTTCCAAGTTCTATCTACTTCATTCTACACAATACAAACTAATGTGCCTCGATAATTTAGAGATTGGTGTATTCTACAAATTGATGGAAAAAAGGTATTTTTTGTATTTATTCAAAACTTGGAAGTGATTGCTTGAAGTAAATAAAACAATTTGAACAAAAATATGTAAGAAAGAACGTTAAATACATTTAATAAAAAAAATCAATTTTTTTAACAAAAAAATGTATTTTTGAATATTTTTAATTATTAATATATGTTTTAAAAAGGCATAGGTTCGTGTTATACCACCCTTTCACTACACATTGCAAACTGCTGCCTTTCAAATATATAACGTTTAGAAATTTAAAAAAAATGTAGAAAAAAAAGTTATTTTTTGTATTTTTCCCAAACTTTGAGTTAAATACAGGATCGGAAGATATTTTTTTTTTTTTTCAAATTTTTTTTACAGTTTTTCTTATCAAGATATGTAACAACTTTTTTACCTCATGTGTTTCAAAAATAATTTTTTTTTTCGAACCACCCTAATGAAGGTATGGACACAGTCAAGGAATGTCAAGGGGGTACTTGCACTTGCACCCTCTACCCTCACCCATCGTTGGAAAACTATTGGAGAAAAGTATATATGTAGTTACAGAAAAAAGTATAATATAGAGTTTTAAATTATTCCTTTAAATGCGCAATTAATGCAGAACTATTAATTAGTATATTAGATGGCAATCCAACTATCAATTTTGAAAAATAAAGGTTGAAAAAAAATATCTTGCGCCCCCCCCCCCTCTCTCTGTATGCGCTCTTCTCCCCTCTCTACTCCCACACACAAATAATCCTGCCAGTGCCCACACTCGTAGGTCATAAAATTATAAAACAATGAGAAAAGATTTTTTTTTTAAATAAATAGAAATGGAAATACCTCCCTTTAAATCTAAACGACTCGCAAAGCCTCCTCTTTACTAAAATTCTGTAATCTAGAGCTTTATTTCTCAGCTGCTGCGTCGAATTCAAGTATCTCCACGTTGCAAGATGACAGGATTCATGATGTAGCATCATCAGATGATGATTGGGCATATGCAAATACAACACCCCGAGGGAGCTATGCAATGCCAAGTTCAACACCGCGAGGGAGTTATGCGATGCCAGACTCACCGCGAGGAAGCTATGCGATGCCGGACTCACAGCGAGGAAGTTACACGATGCCGGACTCGCATCGAGGAAGTTACACGATGCCAGACTCACAGCGAGGAGGTTATGCGATGCCGGACTCACCACGAGGAAGTTACACGATGCCGGATACACCCCGTGGAAGTTTTATGATGTCAGATACCTCACGTAGAAGTTCAGAAATGCTGGATACCTCACGTAGAAGTTCAGAAATGTTGGATACATCTCAATATGGAAATTATGATTTACCGGACAGAACATTACAAGGTAGTTGTATATTTTTCTTTTATATAATAAATTATTCACTTCACTTGGTAAAATAATAATATAGGAACACCAGACAATCAATACCTTAAGAGAAGCTTAAATTTGAACTGAGTTATATTAAAAATAGCAAGATATTTTTACAGATTTTCCCTTGTATAATTTTAAAACCAAATGTTTTCATGGAAAGGGGTGATATATCAGAAAACATCTATTCCTTTTCAAAACAATATTAAGTAACCATTTTAAAGTGATTTTTTATTAATCCATAAACTATTCGTAACAAATAGAGAATATATTTATTCAAGATGGCAAAAAATAATAATTCCTAATCTTTTAACACACATGCTCCGTAACATGTTACACATTCGTAGATTATACTCACCTTTCAAATATAAATAAATATTTAAATTTAAAAAAAAAAAAAAAAATCTGAAATTTGAGGTGCAAAAATAATAAAAATAAACACTGAAAAAACAAGCAGTATGTTTGTCTAGTTTGCGTATTTGGGGTTTATTTTTAATAATTTTCCATGTTTTAATAATTTTCACAAAAGTGTCTGTTACTCAAAGTTTCAAATTTGTTTTTAGATTTACTGTCATTTATATATATATATATATATATATATATATATATATATATATATATATATATATATATATATATATATATATATATATATATATATATATATATATATATATATATATATATATAGAAAAATTAATTAATACATGATAAAAATAAATAAAATTAATTAAATACATGAATTTCAGGTTTTTCAGAAACAGAAGAAGCTTCTAACAACATGGTCAGTAAAAATTTTATGTATAGTAATCAAAATAGTATTTAAAAATTTTCAATAAGAATTAAAATTATATTAATTTTTTACATTTTATCCCATAAAGTGAAATTAGTGCAGGCCCCACTTTCTTTAGATCAGCGTTAGCCATTATGAGGCCGCGGGCCAGATTTGGCCCGAGAGAGATTTTTCTGCGGCCCGCAAGCACCACAGAAGATTTTTAAAAAAAAATCAAATTTCACGGCCGGACTTCTTTTTACATACTTGTAATTTATCCGAAATATGTGTTGACTAAGTAGACATAGTTCTACAGTACGTGCCTGAAGAAGCTTTCATCACGGTGGTTTTCATCAAGAAAAAAAATAATAGCTTAACTGAATCTCATTTGGACGATTTATTAAAATTGACGCAATAAATACTCCGAAAGCCATCGACTCTAGCAATAAGAAAACTGAACGATTTCTACAGCCATCGTCTCACAATTGATATCGACAAAAACGGAGTAATCTGGAAGTACGGTTTAAATAATTTCATTAAAAGTTAGGCCAAGTCGCATTGTCCCGTTGAAACAACAGATACACTTCTTTTTTAGACTTTGATTTACTAATAATGAAAACTATTATTTTTATAATTATTTGGAAAAAAGAGAATCAAATATCAATTATATTAAGATTAAAAAAATTTCAGTTTTCAGAAATGTTACATAAAGTTAAATTGATAATAATTAAAAAAACATATTTTGATATATCCCGCCCGTGAAAAGCTTCAACATAAGTCATACGGCCCGCCTCGTAAAGTTAGTGGCTGACGCTGCTTTAGATGATCCTACTTTCTTTAGAAGAATTGAGAAAATATTATGCGTACTAATCATTTCTTAAACTTAATTTTGATTCCCATTAGTTTCACAATTTCAAATAAGGTCTTGCGTACCTTAAAAGATTTTTTTTTTTAAATAAACTACAACAGCGTTTGAATCATATGAAAATTACTACGTTTTCAACTGCACCTGAACAATTAAATGTGTTTCTTTAAGTTCAAATTTTTAATACAGTATTTTTTTTTTCAGGATCTATTAAATATTTAAGTAACACAGTTTGTTCCAATCATTTAATATTTTTATGAAAGAATATTTAGTTTTCAAAAAGATTTAAGATAAAAATTTAAGAACTATAGTAGAGTGGTTTATAGTTATCGTAAAACTATGCAAATTTTTTGACAATATTATTAGATATAAACTCTCAAAGTTAAAAGAAATATCTAAAAAATTAATCTGGTAATATACAATCAATTCATATAGTACTTCTTTTCTTGCACAGCCTTAGCGCATCAACTTTAAAGTATTTTAAATTTCATTTCTTTATTCTTATATTAAAATGTTCAAAGAAATTTTTTTATCACGTTTCGGTAGTATATATTTTTTTGCATTTTTTTTTTTTTTTTAATTTCTAACATCAACTCAATTTTACAATTGTATTACAGGTTTTTGAAACTATTACATTATCATTATCTCTTGTAAATGATAACTTTTAGTATTGATAAAGTTTTATTGTAAAAAAAAATCCTGAGCAATAAAGACAACATATCAAGAAGAATTTTATTTTCAACAGCTATTTTTTTTTTTTTTAATAATTTCAAAATAATTTCTTATTTTTAAAATGACTGATTTAAATTTTTTTTTTTTTAAAGTCACAAACCGTTGATTGGATAATAACTACATAAGATTTTTATTAATAATATTAAGCATTCAGATAAAATTTTAGTGCTATATAGACTTTTTTTTTAGAAAGTATTGAGTCAAATCGCATTTTCTTGTACTTTGGTGCCGTAATAAAATTAAAAATCTGTGTACACAAATCGAAGTAAATGTAATGTTTGCCAAATATATGTGTTTAATAACTTTGAATTATATCAAAATATTAAATCTTATTTTTAACTTAAATTACATGAAATTTTTCTAGTTAAAGAAAAGTGCTACCTTACCTGAAACAAGTGTGCCTAAATTTGAAAAAGTAAAAAGGAAAACCAAGAAAGAGAAATGGAAGATATGGAAAAAAAATTAAAACTTTGCAGCTCTTCGTGCATTATTTATTGCTTGATTTTTATTTTATTTTTTATAACAAAGATCAAATTTTTACTTATATCAATTTAATTGATACACAGTGAGAAGTTAGTATAGTTGTAATATTTGTTGTAAAATTATAAAGAATTTTTTTGTTACCTTTTAGTGAAACTTATTGTAATAAATATGTCATCATAATTAAACAATATGGCGTTTTTGTGTTTTGAAATTGATTTTGTGTTTTTTTTTTGGGGTTGAAAAAGAATTATTTTAATAATAGAAGTGATTGATTATTACCAATATTTTAATTTCACATTAAAAAGTTTAATCACCAAAAAAAAAAAAAGGTATTAGATTCTTAGACATCCTAATGATTCAAATTAAAGAGAGTTATAAATAAGAAAGTGTCAAATGTCATTCTGAAAGTTTTTAATTTGGTAAAACTTGAAATCAAAAATGAGAATGCGCCATCACTTCATTCTTAACGAAAAACTAGTGTTGTTTCCTAATAAACGTTACAATGCAATATTTATTTTTCCAACCGAACAAATTAGTTCCATTCCTTGATTTCCATATACAGGGAATATTACAGAATATACAGAATTCCA
The DNA here is from genome assembly GCA_963978545.1 of Linyphia triangularis. NCBI lineage: Eukaryota > Metazoa > Arthropoda > Arachnida > Araneae > Linyphiidae > Linyphia > Linyphia triangularis. The sequence goes on along the minus strand of OZ021721.1, from coordinate 74,718,840 downwards.
TACACAGAAAAGTTATTTTAAAATTCCCTGATTATTCTCTGTAACACCCAATTTTTTCCCTGATTATAAGTTATCGACAAAATATATATAAATAATAAACTTTCAAGTAAAAGAACATTCAAATTCACCATCATAAAGAAAATTACGATGCATGTAATGTTTATCTTTACACATTTATGACACAAATACCAAATTGCTTCATTTAGTGTAGTGTATGTATAGTGTACCTGTACTGTGCGTGTCCAATTATACTTTAAAATCCCACTTTTTTTTTCATTACAATCTAATCTCAAAAAAAGAGGACTCTAGTATTGAATTTCAGATTTAATAAGATGTTTTCTTAAGTAAAATTTTAAAAATAAAGACAAACCATAAATCATGTCAAAATGGATCAAACACACACACACACACTTAACAAATACTCTATATATTATATTAACTATTTTTGTTTTCTGAATACTTGAAATTGTAATCAAATTTTAAAAATCAATAATTACTTTAAAATATTTTCGTAAAGTAAAATTTTTATATTTTATGAATTATATATCAATTTGTGTATTTAAAAAAAAAAAAAAAAAAAAAAAAAAAAAAAACTGTCTTTAAATGTAGTTGGATTGGGGGAGTTACACCATTTTCATTGGCTTTTTAGTTTGCATAATTTCGTTGTCCAAATTGTTCAATTTCATTATTTGCATTTTTCTTTTTTGTTTAAGATCAGCTGTAGCCGCTGTTTAAGTACAATACCCAAGCAAAATTTTTACAAAATAAACACATTTTCCCCAGACAATTAATTTTAAACAATTATACATAAAAAAATTGCTTTGACTTTAAACTATTACTTACATCTATAGTTAAAATGTAAAATTGTTTTTTAAGTTAAAATAAACAATTTTACATTCAATAGCAGTTAAAATGACAATTTTAAATAAGGATACATAACAAAAACTGGGACGATTTGGATTAATTTCTTGTGCAAAATTAAATTAAAATTCTAATCATTCATCATTAATTCAAACCAAACGGTTAAAACGATCCTCACATACACACTAATAACGTACATAGCGGCTTTCACATCAGCGGAAGTCTAGGCGAATGACACCAAAACGACGTCGCGAATCTCGCCAATAGCTTCAGTCAAAACGGCTTAAATCTAAGTGAAAATTACAGCTACTTCAACGTAAATATCGGTGATAGCGTCCGCCGTACCGGCGCAAGTCTCGGCAATTATATTAAACCAACAATCGGCAAAAATGCCTGTACCGGTTCAGGCAAAATGCCCGGTAAGAAGGTTCCGTGATTGCCAGACTTGTAAGTCCAACAAAATTGTAAAGCAGATATGTATCGATCTCAGGAATGATCAAAATTTCAATTAAAAGAAAAAGTCGAAATTCGCGTTTTAGCTGAACTGTACTATGTCCGATAGATGCAAACCTCTGCAATAACATCAGTAACTATTATTTTGGAGTAAGACTCGACGAAAATGAGTATCACACAGCAACGTAATAACGGCGATAACGCTCGCCATAATTGAATAACTGCGATTTCATCAGCGTAACGTTCTGCAAAATGGCTATAACATACCAATGTAAATAATTCCGATAGAGTCTAACATTACAGAAAAATAAGGGGGGAGGGAATAATAATTCCATCGGTGGTTTGGGGAAGACTGAACGCATGCAGGTTCCATGATTGTCAGGAAATTTTAATCTCCGCGAGATCAATTTGAAAATTGTGGGAGGAAAACTTTGATAAGTGGAAAAATAAGAAAAATTCACGAAAGCGGAAAGATCGGCGGAAGCAATCACATCCCTGCATTAAGGCAACAATCGGCAAAAATGACCATCACACCAACGTAAATATCAACGTTAGCATCCAATATATCGATGGAAATAGACGCGATTCTATCGACGTCACAATCTACGAAATTGACAATCACAAGCGTAAATCTCGGCGATATAGACAACTATTGAGGCGCAAACCTTGGAATAGTGATTAATAGGGACTAAAATGAACATCACAAGAATGTAAATCTCTCGGTGATAGCTCCCTTCTTAGCAGCGAAAATCTCGGCAATAACAAGCTTAACATCAGAGTAATGTTCGGCGAAACTAACCACCACACACCAGCATAAATAACAGCGATAGATGCTGGCAATCAGCAAGAAAAGTGGTCATTACATCACAAGTTTGGGGAAGTCTGAAAGTATGTAGGTTCCTTGGTTGTCAGACAAGCAAGTAAACCCAATAAAATTGTAATGCAGTTTTGAATCCGTCTCAGGAATGATGGAAATTTCAACAACAAAAAATGCTGAAATCCGTGTTTCAGCAGAACTGTACCATGGCTGACAGATGCAATCTCTGAAATAGCGTCAGTGACACATTACGAAAATGAGCAGCATGTAAGAACGTGTTTCTTGCCCTCTATAATCACGAAAATATCGGCCATTTTACCATCGTAACGTTCAGAAAAATTACCATCAAATACCAACGTAAATAATGCTGATAGACTACTATAATATAAGAGAAAAATGAGGAAGAAATGTAGTCATTCCATCGGCGATTTGAGGCAAATCTGAATGCAAAAAGGTTCAGTGATTGTCAGGGAATTTTAATGTGAAAAGTTGCGTGGTCGGTCTTGCGGTCCGATTTTTTTTTTTTTACTTTTTCTAATTTTTTTTCAAATTGATTTTTATATTTTTGGTAGCAAGGTATTTTTAACTGTCAAAATTAAAAATTTCATTTTAATTTCGGAAAATTCCTTTAAACTTTGACAAAATCCCTGATTTTTCCCGAAATACCGAATTCCCTGACTTTTCCCGATCTGTGAACACCTTGATATAGTGAGGGAAAAAATATTTAGAAAAAAATCCAACCGTCGTTTTTAATTAAATTAGTTTTAATTGTTGCTAATTGTCAATAACAGGTTGAACTGTACCATGTCTGACACTATGACAGATGCAAATCTCTGCAATACCGTCAATGACTTATTTCGGCGTAACATTCGAAGAAAATTCTCATCACGCAACAACGGGATTCTCGGCGATTTCGCCCTCTGTAATTGTAGGTTGGTTGGTTTATACGCTCAAAGACCTATTTCTACGCACAATGACGGCTAATCAGACCGGGACCTGCAGCTTAACGTGGATTCCGAACCCTGACGATCATCCATGCCTAATCCAGGATTCGAACCCGGCATCTTTGGCCTGCGTGGTCAGAGCACTAACCACACAGCTACCAGACCGTAATTGTGGGAGTAGAGGTCATTTCATCCCCATACGCTCAGAAAAATGGCAATTACAAACCAACTTAAGTAATGCCGATAGAGGCTATGGCAGTAAAGAAAATACTTACTCCATCGGTGATTTTTGGGGAAGTTTGAGCGCATGCCTCTGTTTTGAATTCTTTGTTAGCTGTTGAAAAACATGAACTCAAGTGGAGCTTTTCCCGTTAGGACACTACCGTAATTGTCCATAATTGAAAATAAAAAAATACGGAAATCCTGAAAACTTTTACCCATGATCGAAAGTTCGAACGTAAGCAGGTTCCGTGGTTGCGAGTCTTACAAGTAAACTCAATAAAATTGTAATGCAGATTTGAGTAGATGTCAGGAATGATCGAAATTTCTGCCAAAAAAGAGCTGCAATCCGTGTTTCAGCAAAACTGTACCATGTCTGACAGGGGCAGTCCTTAAAATAGCGTCAGTGACTGTTACATCGTAACACCCCAATGATATTAGCATTATGGAAGAACGTAATTCAAGGCTATAGTGCCCACCATAATCACGAAAATAACGGCCATTTCATCGCCGTAATGCTTAGAAAAATGGCCATCACATACCAGCGTAAATAATACTGATAGAGTTTATAAGATTAAAAGAAAAAATAGGAGGAAAATTAGTCATTCCATTAGTGATTTGGGGAAGTCTGAACGTATGCAGGTTCAGTGTTTGTCAGGAAATTTTAATGCGAGAAGTTACGTGGTCAGACTTGCGGTTCGAATTTTTACCGTTTTTCTTTTTTTTAAAAACTGTTTCTATTTTTTTGCAAACTGATTTTTGGTATTTTTGTTAACAGTTTATCTTCAGTTGTCCAAATTAAAAGTTTAATTTCAGGGTGGCCATTAAATTCAGAAAAAAAGTTCCCCGAGAATTTAAAAAAAAAAAATTTCCAATTTTTCCAGATGTGTAAACATCCTGATAAAATAGAACATGTATGCTTAAGAGATAATATGCCATTTTTTGAAAAATGTTTTTTGGCGTTAATCAAAAGCTTAAATAATTCTGTAATATTAAACTTCTAACGATTACTACCACAATTTTCCGCGTAAATAGTGCCAAAATACGAATGAACGAGGAAACGCACCTAAAATAATAGAAAATTTCCCTGATTTTCGTGAAATTTTAAAAGTTCCTTGACATTTCCCTGATTTTTTCCAGAATCAAAAAGATCCCTGACAATTCCCCGATTTCCAGGATCTGAGGTCACTCTTAATTTCGGAAAATTCACTGATTTCTTTCAACTTTTTGACAAAATCCCGGATATTTACCGAAATGCCGAATTCCTTGATATTCCCGAAATGCCGAATTCCTTGATATTCCCGAAATGCCGATTTCCCTGACTTTTCCCGATCTATGGACACCAACAGATACGATGAATGTAGTAAAAAAAATAATTAGTGAGTTGTGTGGTTAAATATACTTTCAAATAAAATAAATCCAATAAATAAATAAATTTATTATCAATGAAAGTTTTACCATTAAAATATTTTTGCTTTTCTATACAGAGAGAGTGTGTCAAAATGTACAAATATATTTTATGTCATTCTCATCCCTACAAATATAAAAGCAGAACCAATATTTTTACAATAAAATATCTGCAATTATTTTACAAGATATTTTGCTGTATTATAAAAGGACTGCATATTTTATTTTTAACATCTGTTTTTGCATAGATGACATTTTAATAATATTCACAGAGCTTGGCTAGCAGAACTCTGACTTGCGTAAATCACAGCTCCTACAAAATTTATACACCCTGCCAGAGCAAAAACAGGGAACCAACGACCATGGGACTGTGTAACCAATTCTGCTGTAACTGGACCACACAATATTCCTGGAATTGTTGCCTAGAATTAAGTAACTTTTTTGTAAATATTCATCATAAAAAACTGACATGATGATAATAAAGATTACTTTGAATTAACTTACCATTGTATTTGAGATAGCAAATGTCATGCCAGCATGGTTTGGAGCCACATCAGCATGGTTGCTTAAATGACCTGCAGAGTTACAGGCACATAATCCCATGGAAATGGACACAAAACTAGAAATACCAATTAAACAAATGTTTATAGGTATGAGTAAAAATGCTATAGATTTTATTGCATAGATAAGTAGAATTTTTCTTTTAAAACAAAAATTCATAATTAATATAATAAAAAGTTCATAAATATATACTTACACAACGGCAGCTAATAAATTATTCACAGCATTAAAGCAAAGAAGAAAGATACCGGGCCCTAACAGACCAATGCATGTCATGAGCCTTCGAACAGATAAAACAGTCCATTTTCTGGATACCAACGAATCAGCAAAATGACCAGACACTGAAAGAAGGATATAATTGAATCAAATGAACTTATTTTGCATTCTGAAAATTACAACAAATTGCAAGAAGTATTGGAAAAAGAAAAAATAGCATAAATATTAATACAGTCAAACCCTATTAATGTGAAATCACTTAACATGAAATTATGTTTAACGCAAAATATATGCAGTTTTCCGTATGATGAAGCTTAAACCATAATTTATTTAACATGAAATTGCATAACATGAAATCCTACTTAAGACAAAAAAAAATGTGTTCCATAAACCACTTTTTTTAGATAATGTCTTCATTATTTGAAACGAAATTTAAAGAATTCAAACTGGAAAAATGCCTAAGTGATCAAATTTAAATGAAATCGCTGCAAAATTAATTAATTTTGGTGCGAATTCAGATACCATTCCTCCATAAACTGGTTCACATGCCTCTCCTGCATCTAACAGAAAATTTAGAAACTAAATTAAATCGCATTTTGAATCTTGTCAATGAGTCGGAAGCAACAATTGCTATCATTACAAACGAAGTAAAAAAAATTAAATAAAACTGATAAGTTCTTTAAAAAACGAAGGGGAAAAAACAGAAATCACGGCTAAGTATGAAATTGCTAACAGCACTCTATCAATGATTATAAGAAATCGCAAAAAGGTTAAAATGGCTTATAATGTAAATCAATTTGAACTTGCAAGGAAAAGGATTTGGACTGGCAAAAACGAAGATGTGAAATAAAAACAGCAGTATTAAATACACATATAGATAGTAGTTTAAATCTGCATAAATTGGATGAAAAGGTTTGTAGACAGTTAATATGAAATTCAGTTAACGTAAAAAATTTCCTCATCGACTTTGTGTTAATGGGGCTTGACTGTATAATAAATAACTAGAGGCTGACTAATAAAGACAGAGTATAAGTGTAAACACCAGTTGCACAAATTCCAAATTTTCTGGAGAATGACCCAAATACAAAACACAATTGGTTAAATTCTTTCTCTTCAACTTTCAAACACTATTTAATAAAATACTATGTTTATAACATAACTTACCAACTCCAAACAGAGAATTTACTAGGTAAGGCATAGCAGTCAAACTAACTGCTTTCTGGTCTGCTCCAAGATTTCGAGACAAGTAAGTTGGCAACCACTGCATAATGATGTAGTTAGACCAATTCATGGCAAAGTGAGCCACATAAATAGCCCATAATGACCAATGACTAATGAATTCAATCCATCTGACATTCACATTTGTTACCTGAAATAAATTAGATATTGAGATTTAAAAAAAAGGAGAAGATTTAAAAAGTAAAAAATCTTTTCTTAACAAATTCATCATAAATGTATATCAAAACAAAATTAGAAAAAAAAAGCATTGGTATGTTACTAACATTCATATCCAAAAACCCAGATGCCTAAACAAGGAGCATTAGTATGTCTGAGCATAATAGGTAATATTTTAGTTACAAAACTAGCAACTCATAAAAATACAATTTTTTATGTACAAACCTAACTAATAATCCACTATTGAATATCAAATTTGTCTATGTTGGTATATTATGGACTAGCTTTGTGCTAACTTTCATTTAAATTGTAAAAAAAAATTTTACGGTACTACACTTTTTATGTTTGAACCGACATGCATCAAAGTGATTCCTCGAGCTCTGTTTTTCATTTTTTAAGGTATGTAATAGTACTAAAAATTATATTTTTAATTTTTTTCAAGCATTTTTCATTTTTTTATGGGAAAAAATAAACAGGATCAGAACTCCAACCATTCAATTAGAAAATCTAAGATCTTTTAAAGGTTTCTAACTTTTTAAAAACATTTTCAAGTACTTAAAATGGCACACTTTTTTTCAATTAATTTGAAAGTTTTCAAACATTTAAATGAATCCTGAATTAGTAATTACTACAAAAGACAAATAAATTGTGGGAAGCAAAAATAATATCTTTCAAACTAGATATTCTTCTTTTAATTTGTTTATTTTGAAATAACTGCAATTCTATTTGTATATATCTGATATAAATTTTAGTTTTCAAAATGTACAAATGTAAAAATTTATCGCTGGCTACGATTTTGTTTTTAAAAGTCGTAGAATTAAGTGATTGGTCCTTATGTATCTTATTTACAATTTTGATTGTTGTCTCTCAAAAAATTTGAGGTATTTAGCATTTATCCTGAAACTAAAACTTCAGTACTGTGCATGAAAAAGTACATTAGGATTAGGTATAAGTCAAAATGGTTTTGATGCTAATGTTAACATTAGCAACAGTATTTTGAAGGTAAAATACCATGAAACTATTTAATTCTACAGGTTTTGACGTACAACTCTAAGTCACAACTTTTCATGCATTGGTGGAGGAACTTGTTGTACCTTTAGGCACAATTTTGTTTAAAGCACTTTAATTTTTGAAAAATCTAAATTTAATTTGTTAATGTGGCACAAGAGGTTTTCAATGTGTCTTGAATAATTTAAATACTCATTTCAATCTACCCATAAAAAATGAAAGAGAGCTCTATATAAACTATTATAGGACCAGGGTTCAATGACTCCAAACTGCATTTTCATCTATAAAGTTAAATAAGCATTATTTTATATTTGCTCAGATATTAACAACCTTGCTTCAGAATGGAAAGAGTAAAATATATGGAGTGTTTTTGACTATGTTGATTGAAATAAACATATAATAATACTCATGCTTAGCCTTTAATAAAGTATATTTCTAACAAAGAGTATAATTATTTATATTTTAACCATCTTAGTCTAGGGCCCAAATGTGATTTTTCACCTTAACTCAAGATTTCGACACATACAATGTTTTTTTTTATGGTTTCTATATGTAAAAAGGGTGCTGAAAACGAATATGATGGGTATACAGTTCATACCCTTGAGGGTTTTTTGATATGATGATATCAATATATATCCATGTTGGTATAAAATTAAAGCTCTAGATACCTCGATTCCATCTAAACGATTCTTGTAGGCCCCATGGCAAATTTCATAGGCATTTTTGCATTTTTTTTCATCACAGTGGCAAATGGGTTCTGGAAAGGTTGCTAAATGAGGTTTGAAAACAATTCATGAAAGGGGAACGTGTCATGTACCATAAACCAGGTATTTATATTGCAATATGGTTGGATATGTATATTGAGTTGACTTTCATGAGGTATGAATTTGAAGGTATGGTCCTGAAAGATTGAGAGTAATAATATATTTTAAATAACACTGTGAAAAAGTGGGCCCTTAGTTTACACATTTCAAGCCACCTTGTCAACAATTTGGATTATATGCGAGAAAGCCATTGATGCACATCAATTATGAAGCATAAAGAAGAAAAACCATCAAGAATTAACCTTAACAGACTGTATAAAGTGAAGTTCGGAGAAAAACTTGAAATGTGCATAGACCCATTGAGTACAGAAAATGAAGGAGGTACCCTTGTTAACATTGTATCTGGGAGAATAATCTTGTGAAAATGTTAATGTAAATTCTTCGATATAATTGGGTATAAAGGCAATTAAGTTGTATGAAGCACATTTACCTGCTAATCTTAAAGAGAATAAACTAAATACAGTGTACAACATGAAAGAAAATGTAAAGCACATTGGGATGGGTAATGCCAAAGTTATTGACACAGAATTGATTTACTCAGACGCTATGATAATGTGGATGACTAGGGACAAGAATGATGAAGACATCATAAAATTTGAATTAGCAGCGATTTCACAATCTATTTTTGATGAAAATGGCAATATTGGGATTCCTAAGACAAAATCAATACTAAAGAATGAATTTGCAAGTGGAATAATCTGACTGCACTTTAATACGAGGAGGAAATACTGGACATGCAATATTAATTGATGGTTGTGCAATAATGTGGACAATCCATTGGTCAAAACATGGAAATGTTCAGTTATATCTGAATTCATTTGAAGCTTACATATGGAAGAGACTGGAAGAAACTGATGTGTTTCTAGTCTTTGATCGATACTTTGATTTCAGTCCCAAAAGTGGAACACGTATATCAAGGGGTAAGTGTACTTTATCATATCATCCTTTCCTTTAAAAAGTTAACTTGTGTTTGTGTAATAGAAGCTACACAAACCCAAAGAGCATCGATAAACATCAAAGCATATGTGTAAAAACATATTGATATTATATATCAATTATTGGCAGTGCACGCTCTACCTGGCTGTGACATAGTTGAAGGATTATTTGCCAAAGGAAAGCTCAGTGTTTTGAAGTTCTGAAATCTGGAAATAAATTACACAAGCTAGGTAATGAATCCGCATCTATTGATAATGTTAATATTGAAGCGAAACAATTTAAAGGTTTGTACTATGGTTTAAAGCACAGTAATTGTAGGACACAGGTTCGGTTTGAAGTCTGGAAGAAGAAAATATCAGGTAAGAATGTGTCATTGATGCCCAAGCTCAAAGCTCTACCACTAACAGCAGAAGTATTTTAAAAAATGGTTCACTACCAGGATCTTGTTTGGAAGGAACCGTCAAGGAAGCATCCTCCTAATGTTGTGCTAAAGCATAATGGTTGGACTAAGGACGAGTCTACCAAATCCCTTATTGGAACAGCGTTGCCACCAGGAACAAATGTAGTCCCGAATGATCTTTTACAAATGATCAGTTAGAAATGCACTGCACGCAGGATGTGCCTGTGCCTTACACAGTGTAAATGTGTAATTGCCAATCTTTCATGCACATGCTTTTACAAATGCTCCGAATGTGACCCCAGTAGTAGAAACTTTTCTACCAATCTAAGACACTAAGCTGGGTACTGGAAAATAATCTGCAGCTTAATTTTTTTAAGTTTGCATAAAATACATAAGCTCCATATTCGTCAATTTTATCAACAATTTCTGTTTTACATGAACATAGAAATTTGGCAAAATAAATTAAATATTAAAACAGAAATATTTAAAATTATTGTATCTTCAATTAAAATTCTAATCATTCTATATAAATTAAAACCAAACGGCGAAAGCAATCTTCACACTAATCATGGACATAACGGCTGTCACATCAGCACAAGCCTATACGAATGATACCAAAACGGCATCGCAATTCTTGCCGATAGTTGCAATTAAAACGGCTTAAACTTAGGTGAAAATTACCACTACTCCAAAGCAAATATCGGCCACCTTACCGGCGCAAATATCGGCAATTACATAAAAAAACAATCAGCAAAAATGACCTGTATACCAACATTAATATCGGCGTTAGGGCCCAATATATCGGCAGAAATCTGGAAATTTATGCATTAGAGACGATTACACTATCGACGTAACACTCTACGAAATTGACTATCACTACCACGTAAATCTCGGCGATGCTGACAACTATTATATCAACGTAACACTCGTCGAAAAGGAACATCGCAACGGCGTAAAGATTGGTGATATCCCCCGTCTTAGCAGCGCGATTCCCGGTAATAACGGTCTTTACATCAGCGTAACTTTTAGCGAAGCTAACTACTACACACCAACGAGCAAAAGCAAATAGAACTCATTACGTTTCTATACAATCTCCTTGAAATCGCGCACGGAGAGCATCACGATTTTGATTCCTCTTTCATGAAGTGAAGTATTGCGTATGCGCGTTGACTCAAATCACCCAACTTACAAATCAGACTAAAAAAAAAAATTCTAATGTTAGATTTGTAAAATGATCTGCAGGCTGCTGAAAAATCTGTGACGTCCGTCTCCCATTTGGCATTTTCTGCTAGCGGGAATGTGACAACTGTTTAAATACGTGCACGAAGAGAATTTCAAGGATGAATAGTGACAGTGTAGGTGATCCATTTAAATTGCTTGAAACATTATCTCTTTCATATTAAAACTTTTTATGGTAGGGGTGGTTGGGATGGGTAAGGTGGGTTTCTTTGCAGACTCTTCCACATGGCGAGATCTGGTTACTGATTGAGGGTCAATCTATTAAATTTAGACTCTCAATTTGTTAAGATCGGCAGTGAAGAACATGGAATCACACTAAAAATTAAAGTATCATTATGAAATACACATTAACAGAGTTAAAACGATGAAAATTGAAAAAATGCCAATGTGATGCGTCATGAGGCTTACAATAATTTTTTTTACCGATTTTGGTTAAAGTGGTTTGGATCTGTATAATCTGTAACTTAAAAACCAATTTTTTCATTGACATCCACAGTCATTCATTTTACTATAATTTTTATTTCCATAAAAACTACTAGTTGCAAATCAATGAAACATGAAATTCAAACTTTTTTTAGATACTCAATTCAAATATTGAATATTATTACACTATTTACAAAAAGTTTTATAAATGTTGAAAAAACTTTAATACATAGAAAACACCTAATGATAATAAAAAACTGTCTCTCTATATTAAAAAAAAGTAAGGAATCCAATTCTGTGTTGTGTGTATCTCAATTTCTGGTGCAAGGAGAACTGTGAAATTTTAAACATAAGTAGTTTCTGCATTCATTTAGTTCTAAAAGAAAAAAATTTGAATTTTAAATTAGTTTTTTTTAAATTAAATTTTAAAATTTGGCTGTAATGATAATCCAATAGGAAAAAGTTTTTCCACTAATGTTCTATCTGAATAAATACTTGAAATATTTACTTTTTTTCATTGAAAAAATAATGGTTATAATCTTTGAAATCTTGTCTCGCAGGTGGCATTAAAAAAGTTGCTGGATGATAAAAAACTAATTTCATACATCATGTTTTAGTGAACACTAAAACTAATTTTTTGTGCTTCTTCCCTTGTACGGAAGGCTATTTTTCCCTCCCAAAAAGGGTGAGGGAGACGTTTGGGCAAACAATTGTGTCACTCCGATGACATGTCATGCATAACATCCAAGTAATACGTCATTCAGATTGTGAAGTTTGATTAAGACTTTTAACAATAGATAGCCCAAGGAAGTCAGTTTGACTGCTTTTTAATTTCAATTAGAAAAACAATTATGTATGTGATGACACAATTTCTTAAGATTTTGTGACTTTTTTACAATATATAAATGCGTTTATTAATAATTGTGGTTATCTCCCCCTCCTTCATTTCTTGTGTGTATATATATATATATATATGAAGAAATTTGTATAACACATATATATATATGTGTGTTATACAAATTTCTTTACATATTAGTTACTCTTTCACAATGCAGTCATTTTGATTGCTTTTGGGCAATATAGGTATATACTAAGTTTCAGTCTTTCTAGTGTTAATTGACTTTCGGCTAACAACTGACTTTCGGCTTTTACTTGGTTGAATTTTAATTAGTTTTTTTAATTACACATTTTAAAATATTGCTCTTTATATTAAAAAGAAAACATTTTCTTGGGTTCTTTTGTATTTTTAAATAGCAAAGATCAGGGCAGCTGCCATTCCTTACTGCAAATTTTAAACAAAAGTAATTTTACCCTTGAAATTTATTTAAATAGAGCCACACGATAGTAAAATTCAATTACTTTTTAAAATTGGTTATTCAAATTTCTATTTAAGTCCCGAATTTCAACAGACAATCAATTTCCTGTTGTTTCTTTGGTGAGTTTGTTGTACGTGCAAGTCGTTTTTTTGTATTTCAGTTTTAAATGCGATTAGATATTGCTATATTTTAATAAATTAGTAATTCGTAGGATATGTTATAGCATTCAGAACATGTTTCTATTATTTCCATTGTATATTACTATTTCAGAATGGAATTTATTCTATTATTTTACTGATATAATGTTTAGATTCAAACTTGGCCATTGCTGTGTTATAGTTAATTTTTATTATTTGTTATAATTTTAGACAGATAGTTGAAATTGTCAATTAGTAAATGGTTTTCTAAATTGGCGCCTGGGGGAGTGGGAATTATAGAGATGGATGTCAACAGTTCGGTTACTACATTTTAGTTATTTTTTATTATTCGTCATTTTTTTTTTTCTTCACATTTTCTGATTAAATCTAATTTTAGACCAAAAGATTCATTTGATATAATCTGTTTTTGCATGTCAACAGTTTGGTTTTAGTGTGATTTCTATTGTTAATTATGAATTCTTATTATTCAAGAACGAAAATCTTTTTCACATTTTTAATTGTTATACGTGCAAATCAGGTCTCTTACTGTTTCTGTACCAATATATCTTTGGTGTTTAATTTATGACTTTTGGTTTTTGTGTGAATAATTATTTTTGCTTTATTTAACAGATGTGGTCAAAGGCATTGTAAATTAAAGAGGTGTTTTGTGTATCAAAGGACCTTCTCAGGGTTTTGCGAACGTTACCAAGCAAGCAACTTGAAGATAGAGGCAAACCAAAAGCATCAATTCACGAGTGAATCACAGTAATTGTGTTAAAAATCTCAAGCTATTCCATTTTTGTTAGGTGTTAACAATATGCAGCCAAGGTAAGGGGTCACTGAGAAGGGGCCTCCTTTGGAGATTGCGCAGCGAGGGCGTTCGGGGGTTGGCGAGTGTTAGCGAGCAGGAGCGAAGCCCCTAATACATTAAAAAACCCATCTATGAATTAACCATAGGGTATGCGCAGTCAAAAAATCACTTTGGAACGCACAATCAACCTGAAAGGTTTTTCATGTATTTTACAGTGGAAACATTTCTTAATTGTTTTTGGTTGAGGAATCCCAAAACACTTGGATTGACGAAGTATCAAGCATTTCTTTATTATCAAACATACAAGTTGCTCATTTTCAAAGACAAGACAAATTTTTAGCATCTTACTGGAAGGAAGGAATAAGTGGTAAATAGAGGGACCTCTCAAGGCAAACGTTCCGAAAGGGTTAAAACAGTTCATTTTTTTTTTTTTTTTTGGCATCAAATAGATTATTCAATAAAACAAAGGTTTGAAATTCTTTTTGTTTTCTGTAAATTAAAGACCAAACAACCAAACTTTTGTCACTATAATGAATTATAACAAACCTTATAAAATAAGAGAAATAATTATTAATTAATGTGTAATTATAGTCCGAATAATCTTTATTATAATCTTTGGATAGAATCAACAGGGTATCGTAAAAATAAGAATGAAATAGTAGAATTCTATATTTACATATTATCTAGAGTTTTAAACAATACAACATAGAAAAAGTTAACCGATATCCTTACTTTTGGAGAAACTAAAGGCAATTCATCATATCCATAACTAGGTATCTCTGTATAACAAATCATCCATAGGAAAACCCATATAATACCAAGACTTCCAAATGTATAAAACATCCAAGGCCATGGCAAATGAGGACAAATCTAAAAGAGAATCCAACAAAATAAATAAAATGTAAATAAACTGTGTGCTAGGTTTCTAAAAATAATCTAACTAGGCTTTACACAGGGTGGCCACAAAATTCAGAAAAGAAAGTTCCCTAATCATTTCCCTTTTCCTTTCTAAAAAAATCCCTGACTTTACGGCAAATTTTTTTAAAATTTCCCCAATTTTTTTTTATAATAACTACATTACAGCCAGTGACCATGACTACAATGTTATCAGTTACAAAATGCAACTAAACAATCATTATAACACACTATATAGTCCAATTATTTTATGCCAAAAGTTACACTTACTTAGTTTTGTAACATTTAATTGAATTCATGTATACACACTTTTATTTTAAGAACTAAATATTCTTAACTATTGAATCAGAAACATTACTTACTATATTATTACTATTTTATTACCTAATATCTAACTAGGATTGAAACAATCAAAATAAAATTAATGCAAATAAGATTTAAAATTTTAATCATCTTTACTTTGTTCCCTCCCTAAAAAAAATCTGTATTTCCGCATTTTTTAAAACAATACTAACGTGTTACGTAAGCATTGAACGCTTCTACGTAATTATGATTCCCATAAAGCTAAAAACGCTTGGAGCTCACTCAATCAAACTAAAATCTCAGAGCTTCCTCAATTTTTTTATAAAACGTGGTAACAAGCAAATGGATCTCGAGCAAAAACAATGATGGTTCCATACTGTGAATGAAATAAGAATTACGGTTCCCGAAGCTAATACTGTGCATTTGTGCACAAGTTGATTACAACAGAGAGAAAAAAACACAATCTGAATTCATGAACTAAAGTATCGCACATGCGGGGAAACAAATGGAGCTCGTCTAAGTGCATTATGTTGGCTGTTGCGGTATGTTTCTATACATTCTTGGAAACATTGTGCATGAATGCAGGATAGTACCTTGATACCTCTTTCATGAAGTACCGAGGAAGTATTGTGCATGTGCGAAAATGAGTTGAATTCATCTACCTGTGCAGTGTTGCACTTTGTTTCTACACATTCTCGGAGAGATCATCCGAGAATGGAGGTGGCATTACGATTCATCTTTCATGAATAGATGAAATATAGCGCATGCGTACTGACTGGTTAAGAACACTGTGATGTATCGGTTTTGAGCAAATTGCAACATCAGTTTTACCCGACATATCGATACATCGCTTCAAGAAAAGAAAAGACTGTGGTATGACTCATCTACCACGCTTGTCTAACCACCGACAATTGGGGTGACATGTAAAGCAGAAACTGATTTTGGAATAAATCTCGAATTTACTGCAAAATGAAAAATCTAGCTGGTTGTCATCATATTTTAAGTCACCAAATTTTCAAGTTTAGTCAACAAGTGACAAAAAGTGAGTGCTTATTTCAACCATTACTTTTAACAGTCTTGCCTGGTTGATTTTCAGGATGATGACATATGAAGCAGAATTACTATTCTTATAGCATATAGTTAACTATGTGTCAGAATAATTCCAGAAAGCGAATGGCAAGAAGAAGGGCCAGGGTTGTGAATAAAAATGGTTTGCACTGGATTGTCCAGTCTATATGAGGATTGCACTCCACTCTTAAATTAGCATTTGAATTAGTTATGGTGTGCTAAAATCTTAATTTAGTTTATA
Organism: Linyphia triangularis; assembly: GCA_963978545.1. Taxonomy (NCBI): domain Eukaryota; kingdom Metazoa; phylum Arthropoda; class Arachnida; order Araneae; family Linyphiidae; genus Linyphia; species Linyphia triangularis. Next base: position 74,702,346 of record OZ021721.1, on the reverse strand, counting down.
GTTCAATTTGTAAATTGAGTTTTAAATTCAATATGCTAGAGTAAATTAGATACTTGGATACCAGCAGACAGGAAAAGAATACCTGAAATTAGTTGAAAGTTGAGTGTAACATTTGAGTCTTTGATGACTTATGGAGACCAACTCAAAAATTGTGTTTATCAGTCAAATGCTCTGGTGAGTCATGATTTACAAAGAATGAAATGTGTTTTTATTTATTGTTCAAATTTAAAACACTTTTGCATTTGTAAGTTTAAGTGTTAGTTTATGTCAGTAATTGAGTATTTCTTCATACTGTCTGTGATACTTCCTACACGACCATATGTGACTATGGTTTTTAGACTTTGTGCTGACTTGTAATGTGTTATTCTTAGTAAAAATTTGTTTGTTTAAAATGTTTTTTAGCATTTCCTCAATAAATAAAAAATGACTTCAAAAATAGAATTACAAGCACTGAAAGCATAGAGAAAAGTCACCAATACTGTATTCAAGGCAAATAATGCTAATAATTAAATAAGAAATAAAAAAATGAATTAACTGATTTGAAATAAAATTACACTTTTGTAAATTTAAATGAATGATAAAGTTACAAAACTTGAGTGTTGTCAAAAAATAATAATAATAAACATTTATTTCGAAGTGAAGAATAAAAATACATGGATGGCTCATGATTGCTTGTTCTTGATAGAAGGAAAATTACTATCTTAATAAACAACAACCAATTTATGGGGCTGCTCTATAGCAAAAAATTTTCATCTATATCAACAACTGAAACGTTTATGTTAGAGCAGCATTCGCCACTAGGCCTGACAAATAACTTATTATTTTTTCTTAAGAATGCCAATAAGATCAAAGAAATAGAAAAGAGAACTTATGGATGCCTTAACCTTTGGTTGTTGAATAGATCAGTTCTATTTCTGTTTTTTTGGATCCGATTGATGGGAGTGTTTTAGTGAATGTTGGCCTCTTCAGGGCTGCCACTGACTATAAGCCTTGAAAATAGTTGCTTTAGTAACCTCGGATGTTAAAAATAGTAGTCTTAGACGTTGAAAATAATAGCCAAAATAGTAGTCTCAGACGTTGAAAATAGTGGCCTCGCTATACATAACTTAATAATGATTTCTTCTTTCAAAATATTTAATGTTTAAACAATTATATTTTATTGAAAATGACAGGCAAATTTGATTAAGCCCAATTTTCCAATTTTTTAAACAACATTCAAAGAAATTAAATAAATTGCTTCAAAATTGAAGTTACTTGTAGTTATAAATTTAGCTACAACATGGAAATTTTAGTCATTCTGCACCGATTGACCTACACAGCGAAATGGATCATCACACCGACACAAATCATGTACATAATGTCTTATAACATCAACGGAAGCCTTGGCAAAAACAGGCAAAAACACCCATTATAAGAATGCGAATCAGTTATAACATCGGCACCAAAACGGCGATGCAAACCTTAGGCGAAAATGACTATTACTCCAATGCAAATATTGCTGATGGTGCCTTCCATACCGACTCAAATCTCAGTAATAGAGTCTACTACATCAACATAATACTTGGTGAAAATTACCATCACAAGAAGTAAATATTAGTGATAGCATCCCTCATAACGGTGCAAATCTCGCAATGGTCTAATATCAGCATAATACGCGGCGAAATTAACCATCGTAAAAACATAAATCTCGACGATCGCCCAGCATACAAGCCCAAAAAATGGCAATAGCAGCCATTACATCGACTTAACACTCAATGAAATTAACAATCACACACTAACATAAATATTAATGATGGAGAAACGTTAGTGGAAGCAGCGATAAAAGCGGTCATTCCATTGGAGATTTTGGAATTCTGAATGCAAGCAAGGGTCTGTGGAGAACAGACTTGTAAGCAAGTACACACATGCACCCTCTTGAAATTTAAATTCGCATTTGCATCCATCTCAGGAAATTTTGGCCAAAAAAGCTGAAATCGGCACATCCACGGACTGTACCAAGTGTGATTTTTAGTGTGGATTTCATGTATTTATCTGTATATGTTTAAGAAACAAAAGCTTGCTTTTCACAAGTTTTGTTTCACTTTCAAGCATTGTTTACATTTAGTGATGTGTAGATCTAAAATGCCATATACTTTGCTCCTTTGAGTAAGGAAAATAACAAGGGTTTTTTATACTTAAATACTTATGCAATTACCTTGGCATAGTTAGGAGACTTTTTTAATAAGAGAGGAAATTATGATTATCAAGACAATTAAGTTGCGCAAAAGTAGATGCCCCATTGGTTATGTGGCAATCCTCAATTGCTAAATGTACATTTCAATTGGTATTTTTACGCAGATATAAGATTTCAACTAAAAAAGAACAGATTAAGGAAGCTGTCCATACTGATGGCATTTTCTTCCGGTGTTCAAGGCAAATTTCACAAATTCATTCTTGGCAAGTAATGTAAATAAAAGCAAAATAATTTGATATTTGAGAATATAATAGTGTATGTTGTTGAGCCCTGCACTGCAAAAGATAAAACATTGGAACTTAACAGGTAGACAAAAATAATAACTGTGCGCATATGATTATCAGGGAAATACTATCGTTTGACTAACGAGGTTACCACTCGACCCGCAAACATGAACTAAAATTAACACCTATTTTGGTAAAGTACCCCCCCCCCCCAAAAAAAAAATATTGCTATTTTGACAAAACTGCGCTAGTAATTACCTTAGTGTCGATTATTTTCCGTCCTACTATCAGACAGTATCTACTTTTTTTAAAAAAATAGTAGCCTTAGCCCGAAAATAGTTTAAGGTTTAGCTTAAAATAGTCGTTTTGGGCCCTTTTTTCACAAAAATAGTCGCCAGTCACCTGGCCACTAAAATAGTCGCTTTAGTAGCCTTTTTAGTCGTCAGTGGCAGCTCTGCCTCTTCTATAGGACAGCTTTTGTTTTGACGTGAAAAAAGTGGCTTGATCCCTATAACTCAATAATGACAACCAATAATAGTAACAAAAGATTCACTTCCTTTTTTGGACTTTAATTAACGATGGAATGAAAATTATTTTCCTTGGTTATTTTTTATTTTTTTTATTTTACTAAGATGTAAAAAGTTTAATTATTATTTTTAGTTTTCAGAAATATTTATATTTTTGAATCTATAGTAATTATCACATTTCTGGCATTGAAATAATATAGTGAAACTAAGATATATATTGGCACAAATCTGTGGCCTACAAGAAGCTTCAACTTAAGTCATTTGACTCATCTTTAAAAGTTAGTGGCAGTGTTAAAGGGTATTGATCGATGTGTTTAATTACTCTTTGTTTCTGAAACAATGTCCTTCCATGGTAGAGTTATAGGTGACAGAATTTAAAAATGGTACCAATGGAAAAGGAGAGAGAAAATTGCTATGCATAAATTAAAACTTGCATGCTTTTAATCTGGCATGAATCCACTATTCATACAAAATATTTTTCCATATCTGGAGTTTTGAAAATTCTTATCCAATATTACCTGGTTTTACAGGTGATGACATAAATATGGATATATCTAATGGTCTTGATACTGTTCCCTATAAGAGAAGAATTCATGGCCAAACAACATCTGTGCACATCTTCAATTTCTTTTGCTAATTATACACAGGGCTGCTTTCATTAGATTCACGAACAGCTCAATCACATGCGAATTAAACCTTGAAACGATGTAAGTGGCAGTAAAGAAACAATTTCAGCTATCCAGAGCCTTTTAGAATTTAAATAAAGAAGTGTACGTATTGTTTGTCAATATATCTAGTTTTTAATGTACTTTGCTATATGCCCCTTAAAGTTTTGTCCATATTTTTAAACATCCTGTAGAGCTCTGTATTTCAAAAACATGGAAGTAAAAATCTTGTACATATGTAAGAGAAGTTAGTAGTTGGGAGAGAAGTTTTAGATAAAGTGTAAAGGAACATGGTACCCAAAAAATGACGTAAACGTCCATTTTTCAATTTTTATCCCATAATGTGGAGAATATCTTTCTGAATAGCTGTGCAAAAATTTATACTTGTACCTTTGATAGATAAAAAATTATATTGTATTTTCTAAATCATCTCACACAATCAAAGCAGAAAAAGAAATCTTTTACACTGTTTTTCTCAGTTTGTTATTTTTCAGTTTAAGTGTTGTTTAAATCCCTAAGGTATTTTTCTAAATTTAGTTAGGATTGGGAAATTTTTATAGCATATTTATATACTTCTGATAAACAAAAGTTAGTATGGAATAAGGTGAGCTATGTTAATTTTTTTTTTTTTTTTTTTAAATTAAAAAGTTGAAAACTTGAAGAAAAAAAACATGTTTTTCTGCTGTTTTTAAAGTAAAAACATACAAAACCTTTTCCATAGCTTGCATCTTCAAATCCATACTAACTATTGTTAACAATTATAGTATGAATATATTGTAAAAATTTCAGGGAAAAATACTTAAAATTGTGGAGAGTATTGTGCATTTAAAAAAAAGTTTGAAAAATTAAAAGAAAATTATGTAATCAAAAATTATTTATTCAAGATATTTTTGTAGGTTAAATTATGTTTACTTACCATCAATATAATGTAAAATTACTATAGTTTAAATTTTAGTGGTGCAATTTCTGAAAATAATTTTTTGGGTACCATGTCCCCTTAAAGACAAAATTTTCCAATGACAAGTGATTTGGATGAATGAACAGTGATTAGAAGAGCTGAAAAGCATCTATTACACCCAAAATATTGTAAAGGCATTTAAATATACTCACAAGGGCAGCGATTGTCTGTCCAGCAGTGCCGCTTGCAACTAGATAACCAAATGCTCGAGATCGTTCTTCAACAGGTACAGAATGAGCAAAAATATTAAATACAGTAGGAAGGCCTATTTGAGACAAATATTCAATGTTAGATACATTAAAATTTTTACAATATTATGAGATAATCTTATAAATGAAACAAGCTTACACTTTTTGATAGTTTTAAAAAATCCTTAATCAACAAAACACTAATCTACAATAATACATCATATTTATAATTGAAGAAATAAAAAATATGAACTTAAATTACAAGAGACAACAATTAAATCAAAAAGATAAATTTATTAATATTTAAAAAACTTATTATTATACAAATTTTAAGATATAACTAAGAAAACTTTAATTTTGATTATTGCTATAACGTGATCAATGTACCTATGCCTTCTCCAAGACCAAGTAGAATTCTACAAGTAAGAAGCAATGTCAAAGATGAAGCAACAAAGGGAGTAATAACTGTTGAGAGAGACCAAAGAAACACAGCACATGTCATGACTGTTTTCCCACCAAACTTTGAAGCAGCACTTGCACCAATAACCTGCAATAATTATATAATTCAACAAAATTACACGATGACCCATTCCTATTAATTCAGACCTTAAAAAAATATGTCAACTACCAAATAATTTCAATAAAAAGTAAAAGTACAACACTCATTAAATAAGCAAGGTATTTATCCTTCATTATATTAATTTAAAAGCTAGTGATCAGTTTTGAATATTTGAAATCCATTCAAAATCCATATACCTACTGGTATATTTCAATATCTAATAACCAAATAGTAACAACACGTACTAATGAATATTACTCTCAAAACTGCTCAAAACAAATGCAAATCATAAACAAATATTTAACAAATTTTATAAAAATAGTAAACCTGTCTGCTTCAGTTAACAGGGTGTTGATTTCAAAGAACTATTTTTTTGTCACCAAGTTGAAAAAGTAACAAAAATTAATAAATAAGTAACTACATAAATTAATGCTATTAACTTTTATTAAATTAGTGATTTGGCAAAAGATTCGGGAACTTGAGTAGTAATGAAACTACCCTGGGGAAAGTCATCAAAGTTAGAGTGTCAAATTCTCTTAAACCTTAATACCTGTATTGCTTGACTGTCAGTCTCCTTAGCTAAAATGGTGACTTTTAGGGAAATGAAACATGCCTAACAACAGCTCTAAGGGATACAAGATTTTTTGATGTTAAGAGGATGAAAACCTCCAAATAATTTATTTTTTTTATCTGGAGAGTGCATGATTGTTATTTTCAGTCGGCCAACACAGCAACCGCTTTTGTAAATCCGTTTGATTTCTATATTGCATATTTATGAAGATTCCACTACAAACACAAAAATCACTTCAAATTAACCACTGTTATTTATCTTGTTGATAAAAAGAAACCATAGAATTTGCTGTGAACAATGGAAGAAAGTGTTACAAGGATGCACATATAAGATAAATCTGCTTTTTATAATTGAAAACTTTAGCACAAATAAAAATACAAACTGAAATGTATCTTCAGGAATGTGGAAGTTTTGTTTACATTTTTTCAATTTCTGCAGAACCTATAGCGTATCCACATTTGCACAGTCTAAATGGCATGATAAAGTTATCGCAAATTGGATTTCTGCTTTTCCTGTTAAAAAAGTTGCCAATCTTTGCAAAGGTATGACTCGAGTAACAAAATTAGTTTTTGGAATTAAACATTTATTTTTTACTGCACCCAAAAGATATAATTTTTCTTCCTAAGGAATAACCACACAGTTAAAAAATAACTATTTAATTCTTCAAGAACTTTATAATTTTTAAAACAATACAAGCAATTCATAAACAAGCTTACATCAAAACTTCAGTCATACTCACTCAACATTAATGAAAGCACAAGTTTCTTTTGGTTCTAGAAGATAGATCCCGGTTTTCCTGACAGCTCAATGCTAAAACGTAGACTAACTAAACTGAACCCAACACAAGCCTTTTGTAGGTTGGTGATATTCCACATATTTCCAAAAAAAATTTAACGTAACTATCACCATCACTTTAAAGCTTATGTTTCCACAATAAACATTTGTACATTAGTAAAAGCTAAACTAAAATAGATTGCAGAATAAAATAGAATTGTGGAGCAATCAAACAAAACCAGACTTGTCTACAAAACAAACAAAAAATTTAAAAAATTCTCCTCAAACTTGCCTTTATTTGCCTACAAAATATTTTCAATTAAAAGCAGCTGTAAAACTTCCAAAATAATTGTTGAAAACACTTTTTCAATCAGATTATTTGCTTATTTTGGATTTTGATATCTTCTGATCTCACTAGGACCCACCAAATTGACTTTGTGTGCTAGCTCTTCACACACACACAATTAGAACTTAAGCAATATTTAGAGTTATTTACAAAATGTCGTCGGAACAGGGCTCCCTCCTTAACTCTCTTGTCTCTGTTCCGGCCCCAGTCGACCGAGTCCCATTCTGGCCGTGTCTCTTCACTCACAGTTTCTACCTCCCGTTCTTGACTGGACATTGGAGGTCCGAGCACTCACTACAATTAACTGCACACTACATGCGACAGAAGACTCTCTTCACAGCGGGAGGGTGATTTTTACGACTCTCGTCGCAGCAGGGGGGTAACAGGTGATAGTCCGAAACCCGGTAGCAGAAAATGCGAGACGGGAGACGGACGTCGCAGATTTTTCAGCAACCTGCAGATCATTTTACAAATCGGACTTTAAAAAATAAAACTTTTTTTTATAGTTCGATTTCTAAGTAGGGTGATTTGAGTCAACGCACATGCGCAATACTTCATTTCATGAAATCGGAATCGGGATGCTCTCCATGCACGATTTTAAGGAGATTGTATAGAAACATAATAAGTTCTATGTGCTTTCGCGCATTGGTGTGTAGTAGTTAGCTTCGCTAAAAGTTATGCTGCTGTAAGGACCGCTGTTGCTGAGAATCACGTTGCTAAGAAGGGAAATATCGCCGATATTTACGTCGTTGCGATGTTCCTTTTCGGCGAGTGTTACGCCAATATAATAACCCTTATTTCGAAGGTTTGCGTCTCAATAATTGTCACCATCACTGAGATTTAAGTAGTTGTGATAGCCAACTTCGTAAAGTGTTACGTCGATAGTGTAATCGTCTCTATTGCATAAATTTCCAGATTTTTACTGATATATTAGGCGCTAACGCCGATACTTACGTTGGTATAATGGTCGTTTTTGTGGACTGTTACTTTGATGTAATTGCCAAGATTTGCTCCGGTAAGGTGATCGATATTTGCATTGAAGTAGTGATAATTTTCACCTAGGTTTAAGCCGTAGTAGCAGCTAGCGTAGTAGTAGCCGTTTAGTAACAGCTATTGGCAAGAATTGCGATGCCGTTTTGGAATCATTCGCATAGGCTTGAGCTGATGTGACGGCAGTTATGTCCGTGATTAGTGTGAAGATCTCTTTCGCCGTTTGGTTTGAATTTATACAGAATGATTAGAATTTTAATTTAAGATACAATATTTTTAAATATTTCCGTTTTAATATTTAATTTATTTAGCCAAATTTCTATGTTTATGTAAAACAGGAATTTTTGGTAAAATTGACAAATAAGGTGCTTTTGTAATTTATGCAAACTTAAAAAAAAATAAAAAATTACGCTGCAGATTATTTTCTAATATTCTAATTAGTGTCGCAGACTGGCAGAAAAGTTTCTGCTACTGAGGTCCGAAACACAAATACTTTGTACTGCTAAAGAAAAGAAAAACGTCTTGAGGATATACGAGTTGTCAACCTCTGCCTGGAAACCAAGTAGTGAAGAGAGATAAATCATCCTTAGTTTAGCCAATTATTCCCCGTCTCTCTAATTGCCCCCCTTGGAGGGGTGAAAATGATGTTTCATCTAGGGCAAGAATCCGGTTCCTAAAGGATATTCCAGAAAACTGCAATGGGAACTAAAGAGTGAAAAGACTAGTCATCCTGAGCTTAGCTACCACAAAGGCGAGAGAAATACATTTATCTTAATCTAACAGTTTTACAAAGTCTAAGGTATTTAACTGAACCGCATGATGTTGTTGATAGGCAAGACAGATTAATCTTTTTTTTCTTTTTTTTGTTAACTCATATGTTGCTGAATTCTAACTATGTACTAGGTATGGCTGTTCAGCTTAAAAAAAGTCTCAGTAAATCCTTTTCATAGCTCGCAATGTGACTGTAACAGTTTCACCTTTCTCAGAAAATAACAGTTTTTCATACTGCAACACAGAATCCGATGAGTTCAACACAAAACAATTCTAGGTCTATAGCTAGTTGACGTTAAAAGATGGCCAAGCCGATTTGGCGCTTTTTTGTAAACTAATATGGCCCTCTTTTTTTTGGACGCGCATGCGCAATTGGGATTTTATGGTAACCCTAATTTTGAATGCATGGGGATGGTTGTGGTAATTTCAAATTTTGCTTTCGATTTACGATCAACAGTGTTTTCCGTTCTGTTAAAAGTTACGAGTATCTAAACTCGTAAATTTTTTTCTTGTTGGAATTGAAAGGAATACACCAGATTTTGCAATGATGTATGGATGCCGGTTTGAAATCGGAATTCTTTATTTGTCTGAAATGTGGTTTATCTGGGTAAAAGAGACCAGTTGACCGATGGTTTTCGAACAGCCATTTGTTTCTCTCGGTGTTGTGTTTTGTTAATAATTTGCTTATTATGTAAATTTTTATTAAATACTTAAATATTCATTATGTTTTCAGACATCGTTTATTATAAAAGGTCATTTTGACCGCCATCTTGTTTATTTCGAATCACAAGCTTTCTTGTGGATTTGAAATCAACCGCCATGACGGATTGGCGCCATAAGTAATTACAAAAAAAATTATTTTGAGGGTGAGACTCCACAGACGACTGCCCGAATTAGGTAGGGGCATTTTTTTTTAGGTTCAATTGGCCGTAAGGCCAACAAAATAAGTTGTAGTTTCTCTTTTTAAAGCGCAAAGCGCGTGCAAACCTTAGTTTTTAGCAAGTGATTAAAAATATAAATATTCTGGAAGTGGTTACATATTTGTCATTAATGTAAAAGTTTAATGAAATTTTACCCCTTCTAAATTATTTGAAATTAAATTTTAATTGCTTAAACTAGTTTTTAATTATCGTTTAAAATTAAACTCCTTAACTTTTTTTTTTCAATTATCATTTGCAACTTCATTGCCTTTGAATTTTTGCCGATATCGAATAAACTTACGCAAATCATTTTAATTTCTTCCCTGGATATACGTTTTTAATATAAAAGTAATTGAAAGGAAAAGAAAAAACACTTAATCTTACTACAACTTGCATCGCAACCGTAGCATAACAGCTTTGGCATTGGACTTCAATCTTCCTATACCACAAATCATAGAGCAGGTTCGATTCTCGTTTTTCATATTGTAATTCCGAATTGGCGACATTTTGGCCTCGTCGCCAACTTTTCAAAAGCGCGCCAACTCATTAACGTGAACTAGGAATTTACCCAATTCTATCAGCAGGACTTCTTTACACTAGACAACTTTCCATAATTACTGTGGAATACTACCTCCCGTAGGTGCTGCAACAGACAAGTATAAGGCAAGAAGGTACAAGGTATACCATAGGTAGTACCACTTTCGGTTTATCAATTTCCAAGAAAAATATGGCATTTTGAGCTTGTCATGACGAATTGTGAATGTTTAAGGTACCAGGTATGCTATAGGTGGTACCACTTCCGGTTTATCAATTTTAAAGATAATTATGGCATGTAAGGTATCGTCGAACTCAGTTTGAAGAATTATAAATATTCCTGGCAAAATGGAACAGAAACTTAAATAGTTAGTCTTAGGTTAAAGATAGTGCCAATTGGAAAAGCGCCTTCCCTACTTACTTAACATTGCCAGAATCTGTGCAATGGACATTACAGCTATGAAACAGATGAATAAATATTTATAAAAGTAAATATTCATTATATACAAGTACCTTAATTGATGCTTGAAACTATACCAAAAAATAAACGTGTATTATTGACTTAAATCAAGATAGGTTCAGACTGTAAGGTTCCTCTTGCCGACTGTTCAAATGTTGGCAATTTGATGCCAGATGTGACAACCTGTCACCAACTTAGTTTTCTGGCAGCCCTAAAAACCAAAAATTTAACAAAACTTGTGTTGGTGCCTATTTTACTTTTGCCACCAAAACGGGTGGTTTTTTTTTACGAATATCGCCCAATGTTTTGTACTAGGCTATTTTGGGTTATTAATAACAACCCTTAATCATGGAACATGGTTTTTTTTTCATCATTTCTTTTTTTATGTCACCATGCCGTCCTTGCATTAACTTTTGAATGAAAACTTTTGTTGATTTATTGAAATCATGTTTTGTTAATAGTAAGTTACTTTTAACACAATCTCAGATACTGGATACAGCTATTTATTCATCAGTTTCAGTAAAATTATGGCATTATGTTCTTCAACAAAATGTTTTTAGGCCATCTTTGATTCGTCAACACAGTGTAAGGATATCAACATTTATGTCGGTTTATTGAAATCATGTTTTGTTAACAGCAAGTTACTTTCCAACTCCATCTTGGATCTAGCTTTTCATTCTTTTAAGTAAAATTTAGTCATTAAGTATGTCCTTGGATTCAATAGCACAGCCTTTTGACACTATTTTATATTTGGCGACACTTTGTTTTAATGTCATTTTTGAAAAATCACCAAGAGGGACCTTACAGTAAATCACGACCTCAAGAAATTTTTAGCAAATAAGATATTAATATATATCTATTGCATAATTAAGTTAGTTCACCAAAAGAGCTCTTAGGTAATTTTAATATAAACCAACCTGAGGTAATCTAACACTTACTTGACTAGTAATGTAGCCAAATGCAAAAGCACTTAATATCCATCCTTGCCAATATAAACTCCAATGGTAATGATCTGTCATGGGAATGATGGCAATAGGCATAACAATCCTATCGGCAGCATTGATAAAATTTGCTAAGGAGCACAAGGCTATGATTTTCGATGTTCTACGAAGCATACTGGTAATTCAACAACATGTTGCTAATCAGTTTCAATAGTAATAGAAAAGGAGTTTTACTCATATCGCCTTCCCAAAAATGAAGGCGATTTTTCTGATGTATAATATAGTTTTACTTTTAGTAACTGATCTTACTTTTCAAAATTTCAATGATTACAAATTCAATATTAACGAAACATATATTTTATGCGCTATGATGAGAAATCTAACTTTTAGATTTTAACCATAGTTTTTTAAAACAAGACTGACAGTATAAATGGTGAAATTTTAGGAAAATAATCGCGCTTTGGAATTTCAAAGATTTGCATTTCGTGTACAGTTGCAAAAACATAACATTCACGACTATTGTTACACTTCAGTTCTTTTTAATCAAATTGCATGGATGACAAACTACGAAATATAATAAACAGATTTTACATACGATTAGGCATTAAACCATTAAAATAATATTTTTTTTTATTGATCTAAAATATTAACCTAAGAAAAAGCATTATTGATATTTAACATTTTACAATGCCTATACTATGACGCAATTTCCTTTGGCAATAGCTTTGACGTAGCAACCTTTTAGGTGATGTAAAGTAAAAAAAAAAAGGTGTGTTGTGTGTTAAAAATGTAATAAATGTGCAATTTTTTTGTCATTAGTGGTTATTTACATCATAAATTGTCAAAAAAAACAACTATATATTCTATTAATATTTGTTTCAAACGAATCTGTTTGAAGGTCAAGCATAAATAGCATTCAACTTTTGGATTAAACAGTTTTTTAACTATTAAATTAATAATAATAAAAATAATAATAATATCTTATTTTTGGCTTTCATTCCCTAGTACCAATTACTGAATGGTGGTTCCTTGGTCAATCATCGAGACTCATTCGAATTCCCCCCCCCCCCCCCGCGCTTGCGGCGAGGAGTATGTTTACTAACAAAGCAACTCCAGGGGGGGATGGGGGGGGGATAAAAACAGGTTCCTTAACATTCTGGTCTGGCAGAAAACTGACCTGTAAAGCACAGGATTCAATGGGAACTTGTGTATTGCAATAAAATTGTAAGTAATCAAGTTTCAATCGACTAATTCATTTAACTGACGTTCTAAATGGATTTTAGACATTCTGAAAAATATGTTGACTTCTTTAAAAAAAAAAATTATCTTCTATTTATTTATGGCTCTTAATGATAAAGTTTCGAAGAAATCGGAGTGAAAAGAGCTAATTTCGGGGTGATTTTTGTTGGCAGCGTAGCAAATTACCGGTCCTATGATGTCACATGCTGCCACATTGCTCCCTCCACGATGTCCAACAAGACCCTGGCAAACTCATTAACTGGAATGTATTGTGGATTTCTTCCCCAATGCTGCAAACAAGATCCCACCATTGATAGATTCTCTCTACTGTTTTATTCATCGATATAGATAAGCAACTGGATAGACTGCTCCGATGTCAATGCAAGAAGAAAAACGTGCCGGTGGTTGATGACGCTGCGCTGGTGGGATGATTAACCAATCACAGTTCAGTTTTACAGTTGGATGGGAATGTGAAAATCCTTGTAAAGTGCTAGAGTTAGATATTTTTTATTGCACATAATTACTAATTAAGGTCTACTATTTTACATTTCTGCTGTGTACAACCCAAAATTTTATTTTCAATCCTCGTCAATCCGTATTTTTTATCCCACCAACGGCATCTGGCAACGGCTTCATTTTCCGAGTGTTAAGCAGTCTAGGCTGGATCAATGGAAAATCTCAATCAACAGCATATTGTGTTTTTGTGAGTTTCACTTCTCAGAAGACATTTCATTCCAGATCATATATCATCAACTTGAGATTTTTTCCATCCTATCACAAAAGATCTGTACCCCATCTATCCAGTTGTTTATCTATATGTAAATCGGTGATTTTATTTGGGAGAAATCACGAGAGAAGGATCACGCTTTTTTGGGCTACGGATGGTTCTAAATGCCACACTGGAGTTGGATTTGGCATTAACAAGCACGATTACTCCATCTCTTGTTCCGTGCATTTCCCCTAAGTTTCCATATTTACAGGGGAAACCGCGGTAATCTACTTTGTGAAATTTCAATTGAAAGACTGGACTACAGTGATTATGTCAGACAACAAGGGTGTAATCGAGGTAATGAGGCATGTACGGGAAAACTTGGGTCAAAGCTGGGAATCATTCAAAAACTATTTGTTATTTAACAGTCGGATAGACCTCCTCCTTTTTAAATTCTATATACAGTGCTGGAAAAAACGTTAAGGTCAAGCGAAAAGCTTCATTATTTCCCCAACTACTTTTTGGAACTTTGTGCAAATTTTACACAATGTAGAAATTGACAGCTTTAATTATACAGATAAAAATATTACGACAAATTGAGTTACTTTTAAAATTAAAATTATAATGATTTTTTAAACATGCGAAAACCTGGGGAAAAAAAATAATAGGGCCAAGCTCAAATTTATAGTTTTTTCATTTTATTTATTGTAGTATTATAGTCGTCTGCAGAGTTACTCAAACAAATTACGTAGACAAATGAGAACGATGGTAGAGAATAATATTTATGAAAATGGGAAGAGGTAAAAATATAAACACTGTTTGAACAAGGTAAGATCCTTAGTTTTAAAAAATGTGGTTTAAGTACTTGGGATATGGCTAAAATATTAAGCAGATCTAAGACTGTGATTAATAATTTTCTATAATGTAGTGATATTTCCAATCAATGGAAAGGCACAGGACGTCCATCGGCATTGACTCCTCGACTAATGAGAGCTGTTGTTAGCCGAGCAACACAAAATAATCTTTCTTTGAATCAAATTGTGAATGATTTGAAGATTTCTTACACTTGCCGAACTGTTGGAAATGTGTCAGAGAAAAACCCAAACGTAAAATTTAGTAAAATGAAACGTCAACCACCTTTAAGTAAGAGGCATGAAGTTGCACACCTAGAGTTTGCAAAAAAAAAAATTAAAAAAAAACATTTTGCTTTTGGAGATAAATGGCAAAATGTTGTTTTTTCTGACAAAAAGAAGTTAAATCTCGATGGCCCAGAGGATTTTAAATACTACTGCAGGCAGAAGTGTAGTGTAAAATAAAAAGGTGTGGGAGCGCTATGTCACGTCGTTACAAACGTTTAGTTTTTTTTCTGTGAGGATGCGGGGGGAGAGGGTAGTAAAAATGACAACTAAGAATAAATAACTTTATTAATACTACTTTAGTAATTTCAAAAGAAACTACATGCACCTGAAAAATACAAACGTCAGTTCATTTCTAATGAAGTAGCATTAAAAAATTGAAAGACTGGGAGAGGGAGTCTAATTCATCAATCGGATTGTTCATGGAATGGCCAAGGCGGGTTGCCGCGCCTCTTTCAAATGTCTTGCAAATACTTGAACTTGCCTGCCCAACTCATCTATCAATGGCTGTGGATCGAAAATGAAGGCATAGTTCTCACAAAAGAACTTTTTAATTTTCTTATTTGACTTTCCGTTAAGTGTCACGTAAAGAAATGAAAAAAAATTCAGGTGAGGGAACGCCGTTCCTCCTTCAAAAAAGGTAAAGGATCTCCGTTCCCACGCGTTCCCGCTCCACTACACCCCTGCTGGCAGGATCTTCGAAGTGAACCCTTCTTTTTTTTCTAAACGTCAGTTTGATGGTGGCTCCTTGATGATATGGCGGTGGGTTTGCTGGTAGCGACATCACCAATTTCTTATCTGAAAACAAAGACAAATTCGGAAACCTATCAAAACATTTTAGAAGAAAATTTATTGCCGGAGGCTCCTTTAATAACATCTGGAAAATACATCTTTTAGCAGGACAATGCGTCTATTCACAATTCAAGCTCCACAAAAATCCTGGCTCGAAGCTAATCATGTCTAAATGCTTGAGTGGCCATCAAGGAGCCCTGACCTGAACCTTATGGTATGTGATATTTATGAAACAGGTAAAACTTACACCACCAAATATGAACTGAAAATGGCTATTGAAAACAACTGGAAAAGCCTCCCAAAAGACACTTTAAAATAACTTTCGTATTCTATGACAACGAGAATGATTAAATTAATTGAAAAGAATAGAAAGTTTTTGGATTATTAGCAGTTTTGTACATAATTTTGAGTGTGGCCGTAATATTTTCCCCAGCTTTCTGTAGATATAAAAGAAAAAAATAACATTTAAATGGAAAATAATTTAAATTTTTGTAATGTTTTTGTACAATATAATTAGAACTGCCATTTTTTGTATTGAGTTTAAATTTGCATAAAATATATTAATGCATTTGTACGAACAATGAAGTTGTTCAGTTGGCCATAACGTTTTTTCCAGCACTGTATTAACTTCGATTTTGTGTGGGTATGTGTGTGGGCTGTGTATGTCGATGGCGGGCAAATTGGAGGATTTCTATTTAACCCCCTTGCAGTCATCCAATCGGACTGAAACTTGGTAGGTAGATTCGATGTCGATGACAATGCATTCTATAAAATTTGGGGCGCTGTCATTTTCACTATAAGGTCACTTTTACGGAATACTAATGAACCAACTTGCAGTCATCCAATCACTCTGAAAAAGTATTTAACCGATCATTGAAGAAACTCTTTCCTGTTGCCAAAATTGTTTTAATTAATGAATAACAAAATTGTTTTAATAAAAATAAAAATATATATATTTGGATGTGAATGCATAAATTCACATTCATTTTTAATGAATAATTTTTGAAAAGTAGTTTGCCGCATATT
This sequence comes from Linyphia triangularis, assembly GCA_963978545.1. Lineage (NCBI taxonomy): Eukaryota > Metazoa > Arthropoda > Arachnida > Araneae > Linyphiidae > Linyphia > Linyphia triangularis. The sequence goes on along the minus strand of OZ021721.1, from coordinate 74,685,783 downwards.
TTGCTGAATGTGCGATGTTATTACTATTTAATATTAGATGCAAACACCAAGCACACGCTGACAACAGAACGGCCCTATGTTAATGAATATAAAATTTGGCAATGCATATAAAGGATTTATATTAAAAACTTTGTTTTTATGGGTAATATTATTACGACGGATTATCCGTCTCTCCAATGTGTTCGTTTGTCTTTCAACCAATATGAGGATCATCTCTCACATCGGTTATTTCATTGTAGGAGATTTTCGTTTGCAGCGTTCTGAACTTTCGAAGTTGGCTCCTTCCTTCCCGTCAATCACTTGCATCAAAAGTTTAATCACCAGTTTAAATTTTTACCCCCCCCCCCCCCTTTAGGTCAAGCTTTGCGCAGTTTTTCCCCCTTAAGGGTTATCTTTTGTTTCGCTTGGCTGAAGTCCATTAATTGTTAACATTAATTCGTTATCGGTATCTAAACTACTTCCACCATTTGTCGATGTTAATAAATTCATGGAAAAAGTTATACATACGTCAATTTTGCTGATGAATTTTCGAATCTGAAACAAATTAGCTCAGCCGTGGTGCCATCTCATGGCGACCAGGCATTTCTTTTTGTTCAAGGACGAATGAAGGGAAATTCACTTCTTTGTCTGTTGACTTGACAGATATATAACAGTACAAATACAAAGAAAGTCTAGTTTATTTGATAGTTGAAAATGCAGTTAATTCAAAATGGTGGATCAAATTTCTTTTTTGTGGTTCACTCACCAAATAGCTGCGCCAAAACCCCACATACAGAAAAAAAAATCACATTAATTTTTTAATACCTCGAAAAGTTGCTTGCGACAGTATTTCTCACGAAACAATTTTTCTCCACAAGTTAAAATTTTTAGCTGAAATTAATTGTGGCTTTTAAATTCTTAAAAGTTTTTAAAACACTGTTACTTAGTCACACCCTTAATAAACAAGTATTTTTGTTCTTAGAATGTAGTTTATAAAATTGATGAATAAACCAAATTAGAAATTTATAGATCTACTAAATCATAATAGACGGCGAATTTCTCAAGATTCTGTTTCGGTAAATCAAAAACAGATTATTTTCTTTTCGATGATAAACTAATGTGCTTAAAAACACATTTTATTGAGGCAATTTGGACATCGTGAATTTTTTTAATATTAATATTTAGAAGACTAATTTTATATGAATAAATCTTCACTCTCATTTGTTTTAGATTTCCACCTCTTATGTGTGAGAAAATCCAGAAAACTTTCACTGGAAAGCCCTCCATTTAATGAGAAATCATTTGTCACAATCACTTTCATGTTTACTGGTTTCAGAAAGCAGAAGTTTCAGAGCATTAATGTTGTGTTAGGGAAGAAACCATTTGTGCAGTATTTCCTCTGCGACATATTTTAGTGCAGAAGTAGATAAACTTGAAACTAAAATTTTGAGGAGAGTTTCCTGGTTCTTTTTTACCCAATACAATATTTTATTAAAGCGCAATAATTTTTTTACACAGGATATAAATATCCAAATACAACCCACCGTACAACCAAATGCATAGCTTAAAGAAAATTCCAACATATAATGAACATTTCAGCCAGCCTAGAAGCAGGGCCGTAGACAGGAGGGGGGGGGGGGGGCGACGGAACAACCTACCTCCCTCGAAATTATGTGAAATGTTTCACTATTTCCCCTTCTTTTTTTGTGTAACTTGTTATATGTATTTATTCAAATCTTCGACCATACCCCCGCCCCCCGAAAAAAAAAATCCTGACTACGGGCTTGCCTAGAAGTAAAGCTACTAGAAGTACAGAAGGCACTTTTTTATTTTTTGCATTTTACCTGCACTGGTCTGGATTTTAGACGACCGACCCCTTCCTAAATTATATAAATAAACAAATTTTTTAACTCGTTAATGTCCACTGCTCATTGAAAAGTCTTAAAATACCAAGCAAAACTTTACTAAAACTTCATTACATGTGCTTAATATAAAAAAAATTCCTGTGTGATGTTATTAAAATAATGACTCCTTCAAAACATACTTGTAATACATTATAAGAAAAGGCGGTTAGTATCATTAGGGACAACACAATCCGAAGTTTAACCAAATTAAATTTTTTTTTAGTAAAAAAAAATATTTTTGCTCAACATCAACTGAAATTAAATTAAAAAAAAATCAGGGAAATTCCAAGGGGAAAAAATATCAATTTAGTATAGCAAGCCCTCTTCTCCCTTTTCCTCCCATAAAAAAATTTCTCATATTTCTTTTGAAAACCATAGCCCTCCGACCGTTTGGTGACAGGCCCTTTGACAATTTTACCTACAAACTCTAAAAAAAATCAACTAAATAAGAAGGAAAAAGGGGTGGGGGGGGGGGGGTAAAACGAGATCATTGTTCAAATAGCAATCGACAACTCTTGAATGAGTAGTTGAAAAAACTGGCGCTGAAAGAATAGCTTAAATGAATAGACCCCCTTTTGGTGATCATTGATAGAACTTCCATATTGTTGAAATCATATCGATATGTTGCCCACCTGCGTCTGCATCTCTTGAAAAACTTAATTGAAGATATTTCCATTTGAAACTGTGAATCATCGGACAGTGTTTAAATAAAGCTATTGCGAAAAGGAAAGTTCAGTGCAACCAATCAGCAAGTAGCAACACAAAAAAAGTCGGAATATTTTTCAGAGCAAGTAATAGTAGTAAATTTAAAGTTCAGACAATTTATACAATTTTTTTTTCTATTTATGTGCATAATAGTTGCTTGGTTGATTTTTACGCTTAATGACCTATATTTGTGCACAATAACGACTGATCAGGCTGGGACCTACAGCTTAACGTGGATTCTGAACCACAACTAACATCCATGCTTAACTGATTCGACCCCGGCACCTTTGGCATGCGAGGCCAGAGCACTAACCACCCGGCCACCTGGTGGGCTTTGGAGCATAATAAAGTTACTTTTTTAGTTAATCAAGTTCTATATAAAAATTTTTTTGTAAAGTTTGTTTTCAGTAATTGAAATGTAATTGATTTTCATTAATCAAGTCTTGTGATAAACTTTTTTTAATTTAAAATTAATATACATTATTAGCTCAATCATAAAACTTAATATTTAATCATTCATATTGATCTTTACATATTTTTTAAGAATGACTAAGGTTTTTTGAATTAGTAACTATATCTAAAGTCACACAAATTATGATTGTGTCATACATTACGTATAATTTTACTTTTAGTAAAATTAGGTATGTTTAGTTAAACCCTTCATTGTTTCATTTGAAATCGCAGCAATGGAAAGTGATGTTTCTTTTTTCAGGACATTTTGAAAATCTCATCACTTTTTTGTTTGAAATGCTGAACAATTTAACACTCAATTACTGTCCTCAAAAAACTTGCGCCATTGCTGTCATCGTATCTGTGGTATACATACTATAAATTTTACATTATATCAGCTTTTTATATTATCATTGTAGACAAAAATTGTAAATAAGTGGAAGCAAACCTTCTTTTCCTATTCATTACCTTCTTTTACCTATTTATCATCTAAGAACATACAAAACATACGCCCCACCATCTTATGGCCGCACTTGCACTGAGAAAAAAAAAGTTAGTCTGTATATCACAGATACAAGAACAGAGTTCGTGTGTTAATGCATCTTTAACTGGGTGTTTGGTCGTAGAATGTATTTTATAGGTCGTGGTATGTATTTGTTGATGGGGGGAGTGTTCGTATACGGTAAAAGTACTGCAACCCAGCACCACTTTAAAACACTGATAAAATACTTTTCGCTTCTCATAACAGTAGTTCTGGTTTTATTTTTTCTTGTAAATGGAAGCAGCGATTTAATATTTTTTTTCACCGAAGCAGCGATTTAATTTTAAAATAAGTAAATAAAATGGCAGTGAATAACCGTATCAAAGATTTATTAAAACTGCTTTGTTTGCGAGATTTGCTTTCTTTTTCTTTCATATTCTATTCAGAAAAAATAATGGACACGAATGTATTCAGTGCACAATGCACATGTCGAAGATTTCGTACTAGACTACTGGGCAGGACATACTAGATAGTCGTATTTTTCCTCTAAGTCTGAAGTTAAGAAACACATTATTCTTAAGGATATTTTGTCCTGCTAATTTAACAAGGTCCTCTAAATTTCTGTTTCTCTATTTGAATAAGTATCTGAACTAAGGTGACAGGTGTTTCAAATGTTTGTTCCGTTGAATTCTTTGGAAAATTCAAAATAATCGACACATTCATTGAATAGTTTGAATGCTCTAATTAGTATTTTTAATTTAATATTTTTAACACATCATAATTAAAGAACTTTTTTCAAATTTAAAATAATGAAATTAAAGAGAAATAATTTGTAAACATTTTTAATATTTATGTTCTAAGATGAAAAGATTAGTTTTTAGGTTGATCAGCAGTATACTCAAATCGTTCAACCTTTCTATTAGTGTTATTTAACTTTTCAAACAGACGGAACAGACAAACAAAAAATATGATTTTACAAGTGTTGTTTCTCCCTTCAAGGGTAAATACTGAAAAAAAAAAATAATAATAATAATAATAATAATAATAATATTGGAATATCTTTCTCTTGAGTGCAAATTTATTTTAAATATCAATTCTGCACTTTATCTGCAAAGCTGATATATACACTGCGATGCAAGTCAGTCTCGGTAGAACTAGGCTGTAAATTGTATTCTTTTCAATGACTTGCTGACATACAGAAAACTGTAAAGAAATTTCTGATATTAAGCTTTTAAACAAGAATAAATAACAAAAGCAGATTTATTGGTTACATTTCAAAACGAAAATGAAGATTTTATTACACTTGATCTATTAATAACTTCATGTCTTTTGGGGGAAGATTTTAGAGATTGCTAACGAGATTTCTGAAAGCTATTACATGGTATTTTATCTCCTTTAGATTTTATATTATTTTTTGTATCTTCTTTAAATCGTCTTAAGGACGACCTAAAAAATTAGCACGGCCTCTTCAATATAGGTAAATGTTATTTTCCTGATTTTAAAAGAGTGTTTTAAATTTGAAGGGCTTAAAACAGAGTTAGCCACTAACTTTTAGAGGTGGGCCGTGTGACTTGTGCTGGAGCTTTTCGCGGGCCGAATACACCAAAATATGTATCTTTGATTATTGTCGATTTAACAATATATAGCATTTCTGAAAACAGGAGAAAAAAAATATAATTTTTTTTTTATCTTAATAAAATTACAATTGATATTTGATTCTATTTTTTCCATATAATGAAAAAATAATAGTTTTTATTATTAGTAAATTAAAGTCTAAAAAAGAAGTGACAATCTAACTTGACCTAACTTTTAATAAAAGTATTTCCGTTTCCAGATTATTCCGTTTTAGTCGATTTCAATTGTGGAACAATGGCGGTCGAAATCATGCAGTTTATTTTACAATATGTCTTTCGGAATATTTGTTGCAATCACTGTTAATAAATTGTTTCTATGAGAATCAGTTAAGTTATTCCTGTGTCTATTCTCGATGAAAACCACCTTGCTGAAAGCTTCTTTATATAGTTTCTTCGAGCACGTAGTGGGGAACTCTGTTCAACATAGTAAACACATATTTTTTCGGATAAATTAAAATTATGTAAAAAAAATTCCATACTGTGAAATTTTATTATTTTTTTATCGTCTGTGGTGGCGGCGGGCCGCAAAAAAATCTATCGTAGGCCAAATCTGGCGTGCGCTAACTTCTAACTCACTGTGGAGCTCGGAAAACATTAAAATTATTGTGAGAAAATTTAGTTTTTGGAGATTTAAATGTAATAGTATTTTCCCGTATTTTATTGAGATTTTGTATCTTTTTGTTAATAACATTTAAAAAAAAATTAAAATTCGTGAAATCTAAAATGTGTGCATGCTCCTGCGAATAATGAAGTCCAGTGAGATTGCTTCCAATTCGTTATTGTGCACCATCAATTAATATTTCAAGTAACAATTGTTTGAATCTGATGATATATATTTAAAATATGTTTTTTTTTTGTTTAATTTTCTGTAAATGAAAGATTTTGCATCCTCTAAATTCCCATAAATGGTAAAATTACATTATCTCGCAACCTAAATTATACTCAAGAGCATAACATGATTATTTTTATGCATAATGAATTTATATAATTTCATATTGTTAAAGTTAACGTTATGTTAGTGTAAAACTAACGTTAACATATTTACCATTTGTGTTAATATTGCTATACTGGTAAATATCTGTCAACAAGTACCCCTCTCAATACATAAATCAGGGAAATGGTATATATTGCTAGAAAGGGGATGGAGGTCAAGGAAGTTATTTTCTCCAAGACATTGCGTTGAACGCCCGATTGCGTTGTAAGTTTCATGAAAAGCACGAAATTAAAGAAATCACTGAATGATCTGGTGAATTCCAAGTAAAATTGCAAGGGATTTGGAGTTTGGAGATAGTTTGGGATACTAGTGAAGGTTATTTATTATCAAATTGACTGCAGGTAGGCTTTAAAATGAAAATGAAATATCTCAAATGCAGTGTAGGAGATTTAACTGCAAATGAATGCCATAAATTAACTTTTAATCGGAATCAAGGTATAATAACATAAAGACAGTTGAAAACTTGAGTGGAGAAAACTTAGAGAGCTGCTGATCAGAAGAAACGATATCGAAGCTGAAACTCTGGAAACTAATTGCTTCCTCCACTGTAGTTTTTTTTTTTTTTTTTTTTTTTTTTTTTTGGCAAGAGATTTTGACTTTCTTTACAAAAATAAATCTGCAGTGATCCTTTGAAGGTACATGAAAAAAATCATAAACATTTGAGGATAAATATTTTCGAGCATAAAAAATCATTACAAAACCTAGTAAAGCTAAACTAGGTTCCATCAAGTTATGCATTAATTACAAAAAAAAATTGTTAAAACGAAGCAAATATTAGTGATAATAATATGAAGATAAATTTGAGTTACATTTAGACGAAAGCCTAATTGTGCAAAGAGAAGAAATTATATAAAAAAATACTTCTCTTAAAAAAGTAAAATGTTCATCGTTATAATAACATGATTTTGCTAAGTACAGCAATAGCAATATATCTTTAAAAAGAAAATGAATTTGGAAAAATTCAAGGAAAACACGCATGAAACATTTGTAAGATAGTAAATTTGACAGAGCTATTGCAAATAAATCCGAGTTTCATTTAGATGAGAAGCTAATCGTTCAAAGAGAAGAATCGATAGAAAATCTCAGTTGTATATAGTCCTGTTAATTTCTCACTCTTATATTAATAACAGGTTTCTTTTGGAATTTTTTTTTTATAAAAATATTTCCTAATAAAATGCAGTCATTTTCCTAGATTGCAATGAAATAAAAGCATAATCTGTTATTCAAATTGATTTACAGGGATGTCACTGGACTTCTTGAGTCACGTACTGCAGATTCTTTGTAGTATATTCTTTGTATAGAGATTCTTAGTATAAAGATTTTTTGTATGTAGAGATAATACATAATGGAGTAGCAAAACCTAAAAAAAATAAAAAATTCTGTACCTTTTCATTAAAATTTAACATGCAAATTTAACATGCTAAACAACAATGAAAAGATACCTTGAAAAATGTTAATAGTTTAAGCATAGTTTGGAAAGTGGTTTCAGCTTTATCTCATTTGAATTTCAAGGCTACAGAAATATCCGAAATTTTTAGATTTCAGAAAATAAAACAATGAAATATTATTGACAAAAGTAAAAAATTTCAATATGAGGTTGGAAATACCATTACATTTTACTCTTCAAAGAGAAGATTTCCTCTGAATTATTTTAATGCTTTATTGCTTTAGATATCTCTTATTACCCATCTGATATTTAGATTCATAGAAACGAAATTTAATGACAATTGTGTTTGAATTTTTCAAATTTGAAATGTAATGATGTACGGTTCAATTCTTTTTTCTTTCTGAAAAAGGGTCTTTTCTAAAATGTTAGTTTTTCTGTTTATCTCAGGATTCATATTTGGACCCATGCTTTCTTGTGATAGTTATCGGGTTAAGCCAACAGAATTTCTTCTGATTAGAGAGCACCTGTTAAAGCCGAGTTGTTGACGCTGGCAAATAGAAAGGTGCCATTTCCGTTTGCTGTATAGGGAAGGGCTGTCAATTCTCCAATTCTCCTTAGAATTGCAAAAAGTATATAATCCTTTAGAAAATCGCTTTTCTTACATTATATAATGCGGAATCATAGACTATTTCAGGATAGCTTTTTTTTTTGCTGATGATCTCTTTTTCTTTTTTCAGTTTTTACAAAAGCATTGATACATGATATACCAATTTAAGTCCACTTCTGACGAATACTTTATTTACAATTATACAACATACACTGTATTACTTCTTTAAAAATCGAAATTAATTAATTTTTTATTTTGGTATTTTATAAGAGGGAACTTTATGTAGGGGATGCGTCATCTCGGCTAGTAATGATCCTGCTTTCTCCCCTCTTCTTTGAAACAACAATAAATGATTGTATTACTGTTTTTTACATGTAGTTCTACGATTGAAAAATTCCCTTTATTATTCGTTGATAAAGCGAAATCGAATGCGAAAAAAAGTACCATTAAATACTCTCTAATGGATGTATGGGATACAATTTATCACCAGAACTATCAGCTACACGAGCAGTACTGTGCCGAGTTCTGTATTCCAAATTAAAGTTCATTATATCTCTCAGAAATAGAATGCAATATCTAACTCTAGTGAACTTCCAAAAAGTAATTTATTTAAGCAATGTTAAATGCTCAGATTGAGCATGGTTTCACTAGTGGTTATGTATATTTTAATGCGGTTGCTCTGAATAATGGTTTGGTTTATTTGTACGCTCAAGGACCTATTTTTGTGCCCAATAACGGCTAATCAGGCGGGGCCTACACCTTAACGTGGATTCCGAATCACAACGAACATCCATGCTTAACCCAGGATTCGAACCCGGCTCCTTTGGCATGCGAGGCCAGAGTGCTAACCCTACAGTCAGGTTGGCTGTTCAGAATAATGAATAAAAATTAAGTAGAATATTTTCCTAAATAAATAATATCTTCTGAATTATTTTGCATTTTTTTTTTAAGTGCACTTTTTAAACGTTATAACCCCAAGTTGAGAAAAAGATGGAGAAAAAATATATTACTAAAATAAGAGATATATGTGCTTGTTAAAAATTATATTTAAAATGAATGAAGTGTCAAGCAAGTAAAATTTGTTTTAGTCATGGCTCCGAGATTTGTTTATTGCAGTATAAGATAGAGAACCATCAAATAAACAAACTTAACACCGTCGTATGCCAATTGCATCGGACTACACCACATTGTACTATATGGTGTTACTTAGATAATATTCACTGTTTGTCCAAAATCTCTCTTGATCATTTTTAATCTTGGAAACGGACAACAGTGAATTATTTTTATTAATTTTATGAATCATACCGGAATTTATAAATGAGCATTCGTTGAATATCCCTACTTGAAATCCTGATTAAAGTAACAATTTTCAAATCATTGTTCTTGTGTATGGTTTATAGGAAGCTATTGCAAACAGAATAATATTAAAATTAATTTTTTTTTGTCCTGAGATATTTGTTTGGGAATTCATCGAATACACGCCGGGGAATAATACAAGTACTGACGAGTAAATGCTTTTCTGGATTGCAGTGGAAGGATGAAATTAAACCGAAAACAGAAATTAGAAGGAATTTGGAGCTTCAAAAGGTTACATTGGTAGTACTGATGTAATCTGAATCATGTAAAGATCAAAACTATTAATTTTGAAAGACATACGAAGAATACCTAATAACGTAAAGTGCTTTTTAAAATAAAAAGAGTCACATTTAAAACTAATGTGAATTTCATTTACACAACGGAAATTTGGTTAATTTAATAATATTTAAACAGTCATAATTTTAAAGGCATTTTCATATTGCTTTAGATTGAATTTATTGCAAAGGAATTAAATTGAATGAAAAACATATTGAAAGGGACAATTGAGGACTAGAAATGAAAAACGACCCAAGTCCAAAAAAAAAAAATTTTCAAGAGAGCCGAAAAATGATCGCATCTGGTACTTTGAAGCAAGGATTAAGTACATACTTCAGATTGAATTTGAACTATTGCTACTGGAGTTCGCACCTTGGGCGTTCACCACTTTGTTTAGCTTGGTCTTTAGGACATTTTTCCTTAAAAGTTTTTTTTTCGGTACTTAGATCGTTTTCCATTTTTAGTCCTTAATTCTTTATAGTTCAAATGAACCTTTACTTCCAATCAGAACAGTAGAGATTTTGCTCAAGTAAATTGATGTGGATTTCTTAAAGTGGAATGTTACACATTTTTAGGTACTATAACAGTGTCCACTAGATGTATTTTCGAAAATAATTTTGGGATATATTTCCCTATAATAGACTACTGAGCAGCCAGTGCATTAAAAATTGCTTAAAGAATTACTTTTTTGGAAGTTCACTAGAGTTAAATATTTCATTCCATAACATTCAAATTCAATTTATCTACTAATAATGGAGGGAATCGTTTAAATCGTAGAACTACATGTTTAAATACATTTATTTATTGTAGTTTAAAATACGACGGAAATAAAACGAATGAGACCGAGTCTATAAATCTCCATCATAGAAAATCCTCTACATAAAGTCTCCCTCTTATAGAGTACAAAAAAAAAAATTCATTTCGTTTTTCAAGCAAATTAGACAATGGGCAATTGTAAATTAACTAATCGTCAGAAGCGGAGGTCTTTAAATTGATATATTATTACTCTAATTTGGTTTTAGGAAGAAAAAAGTCCCAAAACGCTTAAATAATATTTATATGTCCCTCAAATCATCTCAGTCAGAATTAATGAACTAAGGAAAACCCGACATTTACTACTTCCGGTGGACTATAAGATTGACAAACATCATTATGAGTAAACACATATTTTCAGATTTAACCCTTCCCAAGAAAGGAATGTTTACTTCCAGCCCAATAAAGATAATATCTTCTCAACTAGGGAGAAGGGGGCATTCAAACTGGATTGTCCTCTTGAACGATTAGTTCCTCTAAAGATTAGAATGGTCTGAGTGGCACCACACCGTACAGACAATTTCCAACTGTCTGCTTGCAATAAGAATGGAAAAATACAGTCGAAAAAATGCTCGAAAAATTATTTTTTATTTTCATTCAAGACCAAATTTTCTTTTGCTTTCAACGTTTTCTTCGTAACACTATGCAAAATCAAGACTTTTCAAAGATTAAGAACCATGTGTGACCCCAAAAGTAATAATATAACCCATAAAAAAAGTTTTTAATATAAATCCTTTACATGCATTGCCAATTTTTATGTGCAATTGCAATTTCTTGAGCTCAAATCGAGTTTTCTCAGTATTCACGTCATAGTGTTTGACCACTAAGAATAAAAGATCCATTCCGAACGATATAGTAACTTCTTTTTTATCCCTCAAAACTTGATAGAATACATTGTTATCTACAATGAGTCTATTTGCTAAGATCCAGATGGATTGGAAGACGGAAAATGGGTTTATTAGCCTGCCGAAATTTTTGCCTTGTTAACCTTATGGGAAGTTCCTGTCATTATATATTGCAAAATTGAACAGGTTTGAATTAAACTTTGTATCTGGATAATAGAACGTGAGTAAAAGCTGATAAGTCTGACGTAAGGCAATAGAAACAGATATCTTTTATTTATCTTGATTAAAACAATTTTGGCAGCAGGAAGGAGTTTCAACAATGATCGGTTAAAATTATTTCACTTATAGCATCGTTGCTACGCAATGTAAAATTCTTTATTTATTTTGATCGAAACAATTTTTTCAACAGGAAAAAGTTTCAAAAATGATCGGTTTGATGGGATTTATTAGTATTCTGAAATGATTATAGAAACGTGTGTAAAAGCGACTTTTTAGTGAGAGGAACACCCCCAAAATTTGATAGAATGCATTGACGAAGTCATCGACATTGAATCTATCTGCCAAGTTTCAAAACCGAATAGATTACGGCAAGTGGGTTAATTAAGCATCCACAGATTTGTCCGGCAGTGACACACACACACATACACACAAAATTGAAGTTAATACAACAGATTTAAACACTCATACAATTACTTCGATGATTGAACATTAAAAATTGAATAAAGTGGGTTTGACTATTCAAAGGAAATTTGCCACAAAGCATTGAAACTTGCTAAATTAAAATAATTTCCCATAAAAATAAAGTTTTTAAAGTAAATCCTTTATATGCATTACCAACTTTTATGAGTAATTGCAACTTAGTTAATCAATTTTAGGCTCAGATTGACTTTTCATAATGTTTGACCATTACGAAGAAAACCAAAACTTGATAGAATGCATTGCCATTGGCAACGAGTCCATATGGCAAGATGACGGTAAGGGGGTTAATTAGTCCACAGATTTACCCATCACAAACAAATATACAAACAAAATCGAAGATAATATAAGGAACTTAAAAGTTATTTTTTAAACTTTATTTTTAATATTCATAACATTTTTATTAACATTGTGTTTGGTCACAAATAAAAGCTACTGAAAAGAGAAAAAACACGAAAATAGGCTTGATGCAGTTTCTTATTATAAATTATACAGTCAAAAGCACAAAATGTTGGAAAATAAATTCAAAAGTCCCTAAATTCCGAAACTTCCAAGTAGATAAATTAAAAAAAAAAAAAAAAAAAAAAAAAAAAAACCAGTAAAGTATAAGAATACGAATAGTTTAAAAGAAAATTACTTTAGTTTCATCAACATATTTTAGTTTGTAAGAAATAAATGTCAACGTGTTTAATATTTGAAAAATAATCAGTATAGTAAGTTCCTACTTGTGGTCGTTATGGTGTAGCTTTTAGAAAGTAAAGAGATCATCATCAGGATCGCTCTCTCTAACAAATATGAGTGGATTACCCGATCTTGCGGGAAAAAACTAAATTTTACGGAGGGCAACTATTACGTAAAAAATTATCTTTAATGTAAATAAAATTCTTCGTGTCAAATAAAATGTCATTTCTATTGGAAATATATTTTTTCCCTTTAAGGTTAACATGTGCACTTGGTTTTATCCTACCAATGGAGTTATTTGATAATATCAATTATTGAACGCATTATTACGTATTTAATCACAAAAAGGGAAAGAAAGCCTTCTTTAGGAACTATTTATTATACTCAGTTAAACTATGCATAATTTTATTAAATCTGACAAACTAAAGATTGAATAGTATGGCTTCAGTAGGTTAACAAGGGCAAGTGCCCCTAATTAATATAGATATCAGTTGAAAAATTAATTTCGATTGAAATCTGTGCCATATGGAAAAAAGATACAAGAAAATTTGACCATATTTTCCAAAAACCTGGATTGCAATAACAGAATATCCTCTAGAGACCAGGCGTCCACTTAAATGGACACACTTTTTTATTTTTTTGCATAATACATTTTTTTTAAGGTCAATTATTTTTATGTTATTTGATCCCCAAAATAGGGAAAAACACACAAAAAATATGAAAAAAATCTCCTAGCAAGCTCAGGGTTCTAGATGATATATAATAACAGAGGAAATCTATTGCATGCAAGTATCACAGGAATACCATTTCTACAACAGTGAAGATTGACTTGTTATGTATGCAAATATATTACAAAGGCTTCATTTCTGGTAATTCTAAGACGTGTATTATACACAAATTTAGAACTTGATGCACTTTCAAAACGAATTTTTTTTAAAAATCCGCCTAATATTTGCGCAAATATCAAGTATTCATATTTTCTCTAATGCAATTCAAACGGTCCTCAGCCGCTGGCTATTAAAATAACTTATTCACGAACTGCCTGTAAAGGGTAGATGAATTCCGTTTTTAAAATGAAAAATACAAAAATTTAAAACAGAGCTGGGAAATTACTTGACATTTGTACGACAAGTGCCGTGATCTAGCTTTGAGTATTTGCGGGGGGGGGGGGAATTCAAGTAAGGGAATGGCAATTTTTGAATGATAGAAGGACTGTAAGAAAGACGATAATCTTTTTTTTACTTTTTCAATACTAAAGGGGTTAAGCTAGATATTGCGCCAAAATTGACGAAATTTGTTGTGGATTTTAATTGACCCACAACAATTTTCCGTGCTATGCTAAAATCGATTTCGAAAAAAAAAAGAAGTTGGTAATTTTTGATTAACTCTACTGAATAAGTCTATATATTTGAACTGAAGTTAATAAGGAATAAATATAGATATTGAAATGAATAACATCAAAGTAATGTAAAATATTGTTCCTTTTAATGTAAATTTTATGATTTTCAGCATAATAGAAAGCACATTTTAAATATGATTAGAATGAGCATATTTATACAAATTTTCTTAATGAATTATTTAGGTAATAAATGAATAAATAATAATAATGATGAACTATGCTTCCATTAAGTCATGTTAAAATAAGAAGAAAAAAATTATGACAGTTTAATATATGAAACAAATTTAAAAATTGGCAAAAGGATCATTCAACTTAAATTTGAAAACTTTGTATTTTCATAAACTCTGATTAGCCCATTTATATCGTATTTTCAAGTGAATTGGAAGATGTTAACTCTTTATATTAAAATTAATTTTTGCTTTTTGATAATGGAATGAAATAAAGCTATTTCATAAAAAATATTTAATGCCAAATTTTAGGTATATGTAAATAGGATTGAGGGCAAAAATAAAACACCTACGACCTAATTTAGATTTAAATTAATGCATTGGGAATTCTTTTGCTTTAACTTCTAAGTAAAATGATTACAAAAAAGCTAGACCTATCTAATGAACTAATTAAACATTTGTTTGTGCGCACATTGAGATAAAGCTGTTTTATCCATAGTTTATAATAAAAATATTATGTAAAACGATGAAATACCAAAAAATAATGAAATAATAAATGATAAAATAATAATCTTATTATAAAACAAATTTTAATGTTTTGAAAAGCAATTGAACTTTGTAGGTAGTATAACTTGAACAAAATTTTATTCCACGAATGTTCATTTCAGAATGATTAAGAGTATTTCATAAATTAAATATGAAAAAGTTTATAGAATCAATTTTATTACTTTTATCCATATTTTTTTGTCATTTAAAAACTGCATGACTTATGTGATGTGAAATATCATTTCTTAACCTCCAGAGACAACTAAAATTTTGAAAACTTTTTCAATTTTATAAGGATTAATTTTATGATTTATTTTAGTAAATTTGAATTACTTTATCTTCATTATAAAAACTTAAATTTCAACTGTAAATCGCATTAGGATTTAGTTAGACATGATTCCTCTGTTTGCGATTAAATACGTAAACATGAGTGCAACAACTGAACTATCCGAAATGAATCTCCAAATATTATTATTATTTTTTTTTTTAATTTTGCAAAAGCAGTATAACTAATTTATTTTCAATTACATAGTTTCTTTTGTTGATTTAAAAAGATATTCGCAGTATCCAAATAGTTTTTAGCATTATATTGTGTCGTGTAAGATGAATGGATTTATTCTATAAGTCCAACTGATGGAATATTTATTGAAATACAGCAATAAACATAAATTAAAACCATGTTTTAAGATTCTTATGCCAAAATTCCATTTAAAAATACACAAAACATTCGAAATAAAACCCAATTTATCCTCATTGTTCAAAGTATTCAATGCATGCAATTTAACCTAATCTAAGAAATTTGAAAATGTGAAAATATGCAATATTAAAACTTATATCAGCATCGGCTACAATAATAAAACACAAGCAGAACAAATCTTCTCTCACAAAATACAAAACTAAACACAAATTAACAGATCTTCTTCAAATTTTATGTACTGAGTTAAGAAAATAATTCCTAAAAATAACAAAATTAATTATATTCTTTAAAAAAAAAAAAAAAAAAATGAAGTAGTTCAGGTTTTCACTGGTGACGCTTCGAGAACAGCAATTATTGAACAAATATTGAAACTTTTATTGGATTTCTTCATTTATGACCTATAACTTGATTCACAACTTTCAGTTTATAATTTCCATAAAAGTTCTTAAAGATTTTTTCTGATGAAATATTTACTGAAATATATAAACACAAGTTTAGGGCGAACATGTTAACTCATATATAAATATTCGATATAATTTTCCAATGGTCTAAATCGCATGTATACTAAATTTGATGAATATTTACTCATAGGTTCTAGATGCATCCTGTATTGCAGCATAGATAGGGCAATTTCTGATTTGCAGGGATTCATATATATTATTTATATTTCCATTTAGTCTTAGATTTGTGTAAAGTATGGTGCAGTGAAATTTATAGAGTTACACGATGGTTATACTGTCAAGATTTGACCTGAACATTTGAACTGAAATCAAGATTTGTGAAGGAAGGGTTACCTTTCAAGAGAAAACTGTCCCGTATTTTCTTCTCAAATGGGTGAAAACTCATATACTCCTAAAGAGACTTTCTCCCACACTCGCTGTTGTATCTACTCATTTTGAAAAAAGCAGAGAGCCAGAGGAGAAGCTCGATCACAAGGCCGCCAATATGTTAAGTGGGCATGGCATTCTGCTTTTCAATCCGGAGGAAATTTATTTAAATTATTATATGAAGATATAAATATATGAAGAGTTCTTTTATCTATATATGAAGAATTCTTTCCTCAATATATGAAGAATTCTTTCATCAATACATGAAGAATTCTTTCATCAATATATGAGGACTATCATAATATAAAGAATCTCACGCATGTAGAAAGAGGATCCTTGTCTCAAATGATGATTTGGGCTTTGGTTAACTGATCCTAAAATAATGAAACTTATACGAACATTAAAATTATCGACGTTGCTTCTGTTAATATGAGAGAATAAAATAATAAATAAGACCTTTTTTACGAAACGAAGGCTGTCTTTTTTTTTTTTTTTTGAAGTCTTATATATATTACTATCTCACATGATTTAAAAAATTGGTATCACAATATGCAATCAAAGATAAGCAAAAACAGACTCAAATATTAAGAACTGATTTTCGTCAAGCAGTATCGAAATTTTACCACTCTAAAAATAATAAAATAACTAAGAAACAAGAGATCAGAAGAATATTGTCCATTTTAGACTTAAAATGTTCTTGGAACAAAAGGCCAACAATACTCTCAAAATGCGGTTTCAAATGAACCGCATCACTAGCGCCGAGACGGACCAATGGGAAAAGTTGTGTGACGTCACGAGTGAGGAGTGAAGGGACTTTCCACGGGACAGAGCGCTCAGTTCTCCGATGTAGTATGAGGTGTGTGCTGTGCGTGATTTTTCTTCTGTGGTCGGCTGCCGAAGGCCTAGGCTCTCCGGTAGGCCCGTGTTACAAAGAGTGCGACGTCAGATTGGTGAGTGAGTTTCGGTTTGTTTCATTTGACAAGTTAGCTTAAAAGTATTCATTTTTGGAAACATTTGTGTTTGAATTTGAACACTTTTAGGAAATTGGAGTATAAGTTGGATTTTTTTTGGTTAAGAAATACTGTTATTAAATCATTATTGTTTCTTTTTGAAGAATCGACTGTTAGAATTTTTTTAACCGGCGAGATATGTTATTAAGTCAGTGATAATTATGTTTGATAAATTTTTGTGACAAGTTTTGAGGATATATTTTAAAAGACTTTTACTTTCAGAAATATGACTAGTTAAATGAATTTTGGGTTGGGTATTATTGATGAATTTCGGGTGTCAGAGAAACTTGTTCAAAACACGCTGTTCTAAATACTATCCCGACAAAATATTCTTCAAATAGGAATGAATTAGAAAATTGTAGACTAATAAAGTTTTGCATATTTACTTTATATGATTTACATAGTAATAAATATAATTATTTTTAATTAAAAAGACTAATAATACATTTTGCTGAATATTTCAAATCAAAAATTTAAAATTAATGTATAGTTCATTTTGAATCGTATGTATTTTAATGATGATTTGAATGGCTCTATAATTATTACTGTTAAGTGTTTCTTTCAAGTCTTGAGTTCATTGTTTCAATTTTACGGTTTCACGTGTTCATGTTAAATTATACAGGGTTTTTCACAAGGTGGTTCATTGAAATTATTTTTTACAAACTTCTCAAGCCTGGTGGTATATCACATGGAAAATCTCAAAGTGTAGTTCTAATTGCTCGAAGCTAATCCAATATTCCAACATCTCCCATTTAAAGTGTATAACATTTCTTGTCTTTTTGAATCTGTTTCTGCTGTATATCTTGGGATCCATCTTGTCTTGACCAAATGTTTGAAAATGTAGAATTTTGGCTCTTTTAATTCATGTTATAATTTACGTACATCTTTTGATACTTTGTTTGAATTTATAACATTCTGAACACGTTAAACAATGTTCTTTATATTTTATGCTTAAAAGGACATGATATTTCCACTTAAATATTATTTAAGTTTTTAATTAATTAAAATTGTTTTTACTGTTCTAAGTTTGATATAATATGTAATACATTATTCCATAAAATACTTAACAATTCTTTAAATTAATAATTGTTAATAAAAAAAAAACGAGGAAAACTTTTTTATAAAAAAAGGGGAGACTGAGAATGAATAAAATACTTTTTAAATTTTTAAATCAAACAGTATTAGAACGATAAATAAAATTTAAATCGATAATGACAAAGCAACAAAACAAAGCAACGGTATAGTTTTTCTATCTGTAATAATTTACAAGATAAGCGATTTTTCGTGTACGTCTCAATTTTCATTGGTATTTAACGGTGATGATAGTGTCTTAATTTTGAAGCCTTCTCTTTCCCTTTGGGCTATTTGACACCCAATTTCTACCACTGGAAACGGTATGGGGAATGAATAGAAAATGAGTGATTGCATAACAACAATTACCACATCCAAGTTTATTGTTTTTTGTTGTTTTTTTAATCTTTTATAATAGCTTTCATCGTGTTTGTGTCGTGCAAAATCTTTGGAGGGTTAGTTAATCTACTTGTCGTCATTCAATTAAAGTGAAACTTGACCAATAGACTCGTTGTCGAAGACGATGCATATCAAGTTTGGGTGTTATGATCCTAACAGCACAATTTTTATTCTGATGTCTTGTTGGGGGATAGATTTTTTTCTATAGTTTGGTGGTTAAGATTATGATATAGTATTTTGTATGAAGTTTAGACTACAAAAATACGATGTATGGGTAAAAACCTTATAACACATATAAATTTAATTTAAATAAATAGCACTAATTACAAAGATTTCTAATAGATTAAAAAGTAGGTTTCCATTTAGTTGGCCATATTGTGAAAATTGAAAAATTTATAATTATCAAACTTGCTTCATAAAGGGGAAATAAAAATTCAAATTTGATATCTTCAGTCAAACAATTTGCGACCTTGTTTTTTACGTTGTGGTTAAGGAACAACAGACCATTGCCTTATTAATCTTACTATCTACTCTATATAACTAATTTGTTTAAAAATCGTTCTCTCTAAGCCGGCGGCACTATATTCTACTGAAAATATAGTCATTTGGGATGCGTGACTTTCTGATCGCAGCTATTTTAAGATGACAATGCTATTGAGGAATGTGGTAACAGTTCAATCACACAAACTTATTTGCGTTTGTCTTCTAGAGGAGTCAATATCTACAACAGTAAAAAGTGTAATACTGTCAGAATTCTTTATAATTTGTATCTTCAACTAAGTAATTAAATACTTAAACAATGGACAAATGTCAAAATTTTAGGATTTAACTTCTTAAAAATGTGAACAAGCACTCACATTTTTCCTACTCAAGTTATGTATCTGGCCACACTTGTTAGCCAGTATCATATTTTTCTCTGATGCGAAATCTTATTCATATAAAAAATAACTCTTTTTGTTAGAGTTGAATTAAATTTCGAACTATTATTCTTACTCTTTATCAGTCTAATTTCAATTATACATTTAATTAAATGAGTACAAAATAAATCTCATAAAATATAACGCAATTCTCTAAAGACTTTGAAGGGACAAGTTTTTGATTAAAAGAATAAAATTAAAATTTTGATTTCTGAATTTGATATTTCAGCTTCGTAAAGGTTTCACTTAATTACCGCACAATGAACGCGCAATTCTATTATTCAATAACTACGCTATTTAATCAGCATTGATTTGTTTTTAGACTTTCAAATGCACAACTGTGAATAAACAAAATTTTTAATAATTGCCGAAAAATTACTTATGAAAATCGATTTCTAATTTCAGTTGAATTTGATACATCGTAAGTTTGAAATTTGTTTATGCTGTTTTAATATTAGCTATTAATATACAAAGTAGAAATTATAACTGAATTTTTTTTAATTATGTACAATGCAGTATGTATCTAATATGCAATCTCGATTTAGAGACACGATATATCTTCGTGTAGACTTACTTTTAAAGCAAACTTTAAAGCACATCCGGTAGAATTAATGCAATCCCATTAATATTATTGCGACTCTCAAACTGATGTATAACAGAGTAATAATTTAGACTTAAATAATCGAAAATTGCATCACGGTTGCCATTTCTAGTACTTCTGTGAAATTCTAGTATGGGAACTAGTCTCAATAAGATCTTTCATTTTACATATCGCACTTGGCATTCGTAGTTTTGTTTGGGCTTCAGATGGGTATTCACTATATTAGTTAATGGAATACTTACATCAATTCCTGTTAACCTCATATTCATAGAAATTTAATGAAACCTGATTAATGTTCCAGCCTTCGTTAATAGATACAGTATGAATATTGGTGATGCTTAAAATCACAACAAAAACTCGACGTGTTAATACTTACTTACACTTGACTTAACATTTTTCATCTTAAACATAGTATTCATAGAAGCAAAGGGGAGTTGATATGTATTTAATGCAAATAATTCATACAGTGTCCTTTATTTGCTAATTAATTTGGATTGACTGAAATGTAACAAATTGTTTGAAATTAAAAGTTTATCAAAACTTCCATTCCAATATGGTAACATTCTTTACATCATTCTTTATTTCCTTTGTTTGTACGATGTGTGAATTCCAATTTTCCACAAACATAAAATTAATCTCATTTTTTTGTCAAAATATAAAAATATTAATCTCGACATAAAAAATAATTAATCCATAAAATGTAATCGCTTTTGAACTCAGATCGAGTTTTTATATTGTTTGACTATTACGAAGAAAACTATCGATTCCATCTCACTGACTAACTTTTACTTACCCGCAAAACCTGATAGAATACATTGTCATCAACAACGAGTCAATCTGCAAAGTTTTATCTTGATTGGATTATGGTAAGTGAGTTTTGCCCACCACATACAAACACACAAATAAAATCAAAATTAATATAGAAAGGATTTAAAAAATAAATGAATACCGAATAAAAGATTCGATACACGAAGTAGTCTCCAACACAACAGACGAAAATTCAGTTTGGGCTTTTTCAATTATGTTTTTTCCGAGATTATTGAGAATACCACAAAAATGTTGGATATATTTTTGTTTGTGGTTTGATAAGTAAACTCAAAATATTCATTATTTTATCCTTAATACTTTTCTTCACCGGAATTCGTAAAAATAAAATAATACAGAAGAAAAAAGAACTAAATGTTACCAATAAAGTCTGCAAATACTTCTCTTTGATTTTGGTATAACTAATCAATATTTAATTAAAATAACCCTTTCTATTGGTTTGGTTTGCTCTCACTCGATTCCAGAAAAAGTGCAATTTAAAATCTTCAAATAAGGAAGAAAATGTTGCGACTAAAAATATCTCAGTTATTTCAAAGCAACCGAGCATTCAATATTTCACTATAAATTGTTAGGTGAACTGGAATTTTAGAAATATATTTTTAATTTTTTTTCTTTTTGTTTTTTACAAATAGCCCACATAATATTTTTATTTAATAGTTTCTTGGTGAATTTGTGATACAAGGCTTTAAATTTTTATAAAAATATATTTTATCTCAAATACAAATACAGATTTGAAGACCAACAACAGGCTCAAGACCCAACAGGGATGGTCCAGACAAAAATAAAACATCGAATTTGCATGCATGACAGTGAATATCGAATTGGCAGAATAGCGAAACAAAAAGTACAGAATTTGCAGAACACATAATAAAAAATAATAATTACAATATGTATATATATATATATATATATATATATATATATATATATATATATATATATATATATATATATATATATATATATATATATATATATTTATAATCAGTTTAGGGTCGACCTAGGTATGCCTACTCAATGTCTTTCTTGCGCATGACCAAACATTAAGTGGGGACGGACGCCGGACCACACTTTTGACCAATTGAAAACAATACTCTTGGGCTTAAGCCCAGAGTAAAAAAAAATACCAAAACTGCAGATTATATAACAGATAAAGTATATTTAATTAAATTTACGAGTTTGAAAACGTTAATTAATAATGATTTGAAAGTCATATCAAATGAAACGTATGGAGGCCTTAAAAATACATAAAATAAATACAATTCCTATTGTTATATTTTATAGAATTATTGTTAGATTGCATTCAATTCAATTAAATAAATTATAGCATTTTGGTTGATGGACTTTTGAGAATGGTTGAGTAAGAAAAGTTATCACTTAAAAAATAACAACTATAAATAAAGAAGCTTTTAAGAAAAATACATTTCTTTTGATATTTTTAGTTCAAACGATTCCGTGTGGCTAGGTGCAAATTACCTAGAAGTCACCTTAACAATGGCATTAAACAAAATCCCTTGAGATTAATGATTCAGTATTACATAAAATTTCGGACGCCATTCAAAAAATATTTCATTGGAATCCGACTGGGTGTTGCATTAAGAACCAGAATTCGGTACCGGGTCGTTTTCGGTTGTTTTCGTCGGTTTTTAGGGAAGGCCCGATACAATGCACTTCCTGGCTGCGCGCTCGGTTGCTTTGCGCTTCCGCCGTCAGCTGTACTCTTCGCTATTCGAAACGGAAGTGGTTGATACGCCCCAATGCACCTTGGACCCCTAAAAAACTATCCCCGTAACAAAATAGTTTGAAGGGCGATCCGCTGTCGATGATGAATTTGGATCGCGAGGGATGTAATGTCGCATTCTTCACTGGGGATTTAGTTGCAATACATTAGTTGCTTTTTTTATTACTATGCGGAGTTTCTTTTGTTTTTCGAGAGAAAAAGTTTCGTTTTACTAAAAATAACAACTGATTTTTATAAATTTTTATTGTTTCACAATCGTGACATAAACTAATATTTATTAATTTATTCAAAAACTAAAATAATTATTTTAGTTTCGAGGTTTCTTTTTTTCTTTTTTTTTTCTTTCTTTCGGGAGAGAAAAGTGGCTTTCTATTCAAAGCCTTTCTTTATTAGTATTTTTTTTTAAATTTTCATTAACTATTATGAAATAATGAAAATGAATTAAGACCAACTTCGGAAGGCTGTTTATCTAATAGTCACACTCCAACACAACTTCAATTTCGTCAATATGTTTATTTACATAGATACTAAAATAATTATTTTAGTTCTTGTCAGAAGAAAAGATGTTTATCTTTAATGTTTCGTACCCCAAGGTGATAAAAAAAAAAAAAAAAAAAAAAAAAAAACTGGACACTTCGATGTCTGTTATTTCCGTACGAAAGATTAAATGTTTTTTTACGCAGGAACTAGTCTTGTGGTAAAAATTAAATTTGGCACATATAGCAAGTTTAAACATACCAGTACATATATAAGCAAAAAAAAACTTAATTTTTATTAAGTTTCCATATTGTTTCAAGTTTAAATTTTTTTTTTAAACCTTGTGTTTGTACTAAATGAAACAGGTGAGAGGACATGTATAACAAGTGTGGCTCGTTATAATATTTTTGAAAACAATTACCTGCTCCCCTTTAATTCTGAAACTTACAGGAAGAAAATTAAAAAAAATTCAGGAAAATAGATGACAATAAATAGTTCCTACTCAGTTCAGATTATGACAAGTTCATCAGAATCTCTTAAATTCCAAGAAATAAATTTAAACATTACTTCCTTCATATAATATGATTCAGCAATGTTTATTTGCCATAGTATTCAACTAATCATGAATGACTATTCTCTGCGAAAACTGTTTATTATATTTCTTACGTGACCATACTGGTTCAGTTGATAATGAATCAGACTACTGGTCAAGCGGATAGGTTTCGTAGCCCGCTTCATAGTACATTTTACGTTTAGTAGCTTCATCCAAATTTTCTATCCAATCTAAACGGCGCTGTTTGGCCCTTGTGTTGCCCTTGCGCCAAATAAATTAAATTCAACCAACCAAGTTTCCAATCTAAATGCTTAACTTCAAATATAGTTTAAAAGGGAAATTGAAAAATATAGTAATAACTTCTTTGTAAAAAAGAAAGGGATTTACAAAAAGAGGGGGGGGGGGGGGATTATGTGGGAGGTCTCACTCGCGCAGCGTTTGGGTGCAGAACGTTCGAATTGTGAGTATTAGTCAAAAAAATTTATCAAACGCAATACATATATATATATATATTTTAACTTTTATTATTTGACTTCTACAGGGTGGCCAGCTTAAAAGGGGCTCCAGATTATTTTCAAAATATAAGTTTGGAATCTATCATTCGGAATTACGTTTAACTTTCTGAAACACTGAGCCTCTATTAGACTGACCACCCTTTACTTTAGAAGGCTGTTTATTAAAAAGTAATTTGTATACGATTTAAATTTGCTGATACTAAAAAAATATTTAATTTATTATGTAATTATTTGGATGATTTTTATTTTATAAGTCCTCAAATGTATTTTAATGATTTAATAAATATTCATTTAATCAAGCAATACATCTTTCGTTTGGAAGAAAATAAACACCACGCCCAATTTTAGAGAAGAATTAATCTAAAATTTGTTTACAGATTTTTCGCTCATGATTCACTCCAACGAAAATAACAACAAGATCAAATGACCAGTCTTCTAAACAAATAATATAAAGAGACATAACATTTTATTGCGATATTAAATAGGACATCAATTAGCAATGACATATTATTGTGACGGTCAAATTACCTTCCCTAAAATGTAATAATTACTGAGAATTTCTTAACGTAGTAATGAGAGGAAACGTTAATTATGAACAACAAACAATTTCCAGCACATCTTCATAAAGTAGTGAAATTAGGTCAAATAAGTGGACGCTTATATATCTCAATAGGATTACTAATCAAAAAAGAGTTAACTATATTGATTAGCCATAATAACTGTTAAATACAAAATCCTTGAAATCCGCTAATTATATTTTCGCTCCTTGCTCATCAAGGATCTTTAAAGAAATCAGATTTCCCTTTGAGGTAAATAAAAATGTAAGATTGGGATTTTGTTATTCAGCAATTAGGATAATGTTAGTGCACGGGAGAAAACTTAATTTTCTTGTTCGTTAATTTATTCGGCGAAAAATAAGGCTTTTCTGATTTGATGAGAAAATCTGCTTTTTCATACTTATTAGATTATTTTGTTTGCGGAGTTCCGCAAAAAGGATTTTCGTCGTTTCAATAAACACCTAGAACTGTTTAAGTGGGATTAATATTACTTTTACAATAATAGATGAAAAATTGATATCGCGCTGAATATTGAAAATCACTTTTTGAAATGTTTATTTTCTTGGAAAATAAATCTAGTACTTGAAAGTATAACATGTTACAGGAAAGAAAAACACTATTCCAATTTGGTTAAAACTTTTAATTTGAGTTTAAACCTTTCACTTTGTAAGTTCAGAACTACTTCCTTTACTCGTGATGTAGTAAATAACATTCTTCTGATAATGTTTGTAACAGTATGCTATGGAACGAAATAAATCCTAAATTTCGCTGCTTTTTAAAATGAAAATGTAATCTAAACAAGTTTATTTGAAAAACTTAAATGAATCACACATAAGTCTATTGATTTTTTTTTATAGTTTATGGACAAATATTAATATTATAAAATTACAATTTGACTTCAATTTGTTACACAAATTACAATAGTTATTACAAATATAGAGAAGAAAAAGCGTTGGTCAGAATGAAAATTTCTAAAAAAAAGCATATGTTTTACCACCGTTTTTCATTTTATATCTTAAATTAACAAATCGAAACGTGACATCTTCAACTAACTCTTAATAAGACATTAAAAAAAAAAAAAAAACATTGATTTTGTTTATTACAATGAAAGTAGCGTTAAATTGATGCAAGACTAAGAATTTACATGGAAAGACTAAGAGTTGTCATTATATTGGATATTTTCTTGCACAAGAGCTATACACAATATCGAAATTATAGCATCGTTAGATCACATTTTTTTATACTTATGTAAACATTCTTGAGAATATTGACATTTCAGTGCACCATAATGGAAGCCGTTTTTAAAATCAGAGTAATACTGCAACTTCTTTACTTCAAATGATGATTAATACTTTACTAATAAACATGTGCGTAGTCTTTAAGATTGAATGGCGTTTTTAGAAGTTCATTAAATATTGTATTCTATTGCTGAGAGATAAATTGATTCGACAAAGTATGGCCCGTGAAGCTAATGATAAATCCGTAAATCTATCATAGAATATAAAATGGAACATTTAAGTTCGATTTATTAACAAATAAGGGAGAGGATTGTTGAAAGAAGAGAGCTATATCTTTAAAATAGTAATGCATTAATTTATTTAAAGTACGACGGAAGAAGAAAGGATTATTGTCCAACTGATTTTTTGCATCCCCTTCATGGAATATAAAAATAATAATAATCAATTTCGATTGTCAGACAAATAAAACAAAGTAAAATTTTAAATAAACTATTCATCAAAAGGTTTAGCATTTAAATTGGGATATCATTTATTAATTTTGGCTTTGCATAAGGACAGAAAAATTTATCACCACAAACAAACATCATCCCGAAATAAAGTATTAGATAATTTCGGTGACGATAAGGCACTCATGATCACTGTTAGGATATAACTCACACGTTTTAGAGTGTGAAACATCGAGTTTTTTAAACCTGATCAACAAATAACACTTTATTTTTTACATTTATAATAAATGATAATTTGTGTGGATAATTGAAATCAAGTAGCCAGATTTTTAAATGTGCGGGCACATTTTAGGCACTTTTTCTATGTATCACCAAGTCGATATGATAAGAAGCAGTTATCTGTGTTTCGTTCGGTTTTAATTCTCTCTCCCTAGCGGAACAAAAAATAATTATCTTTTTAAAAATTATGGATTAAAATCAACAATAAAATGCTTATTTAGAAAAAATGGAAAAATTAGCAACCATAAGTTGTTTTCCTTTTCTTTTTAGTTAAACTTTACATACAATCACAATCTTAAATAAGTACCTAACATTTTAAATAATAAACTATTAATCAATGAAAAATAACTGAATCGCATTAAAAAATAACAATTGGCTTTGATAAATCATAATGAAATAATTACCGACCAATAAATAAAAATCACCTTAGAAAAATAATTTAGCTTTGCCATATCACTAGAATATAACTCGAAACATTTTAAGGCACGTTAGTACAAATTCTAAAGAGGACAAAACAAAATAAAAGGAGTTTACATAACTTTCATTTTATATTTATTGCGCAGTTATTCTATTTAATTTTCCCTGAATTTATTCTCTGATGATAATACAAGAGAGGAAGTGCTTGTGTGATTGTAAAATCTATTTATCGAGAGGACGAGGCCATTTAGTTTCAATAAATCAAAGGAAAAGTATACGAAAATTTACCTAGAAAATCTAAGATTGGATGAGATCTACCAGCGCATAGTGTTGCTGTGAAGGTTGCTTCTTATCAGGGACCAACTCACAAGTTTAGGGGCAAAAGAAAATTTGGGAAACTTTCTATCAAATAAATCTGTAACAAAGTAAAATCATTAATAACATCATTAATAAGCTTTGATCCAAGGGTTAAATGACACGAAAAAGTTATATTTTAACCACTACAGTTTTTTTAAAAATTTTTTTTTTTAATATAATTAAAAATATAAAACTATATTACATTGAATTAAGATTATCAGTATAGGGGTTATAATATCAGTATAAAGGTTACATAAGGGACGTTAAGGGTGTAGTATTTCAACAGAGTTTCTTTCATGCTTTCTGTTCTTTATTATCTTTTAGACTTCTTTCAGTTGAGCCAGATTGGTATATGCTGCCCATTTTACAGAAAATTGGCATATATTACAATATCAGAAATTTTGGAACAGGAACAAAATATCAGTAAAAGACAAATCCAAGTGCCTACAAACAGATGTAAGTTTGTGGTTGTGATTATACAATAAATTGGGATGCATCAGGCACATGCAAGAAGTATGAAATTGATTCGGTTGGATAAAATCGGCAAAGTTTCCCCCCCCCCCCAAAAAAAAAGAAGTTTGATTTAAAAATTCAGCGATTAGAACCTTTATATTTCTCCTATTTTTACTATCATAAGAATGTTTGGGGGCTCTAAAATGAGGGGCAACTATTCCTAATGCCTGCCTCTTATCAGTGATAGCGAAAAGATTCACACGCTCAGTATGAGAAGTCTGACGGTGAAAAATTTTTATCAGAGAGATTAAATAGTATTTTTTTCCCCTTTCACTAGAATTAAATTATAAACAACTATTTTTGCTGAATTGCTTCTATTCATTTTTTATACATTCCGCTCTTCAAAAAATATTTTAGTTTCTTTAACAGTCTTTCGCTGTGTTACTATATGCTGATTATAATTGATATTTCACCTTTCTAAAAAGCTATCCAAGTCTTTGATTTATAAATAAATTTTTATTCAATTGATTTTTTCATAAATTAATACGACTAAAAATATATTCACAGAAATTGCAGGTTAGGTTGAGTGAATTGAAATTATTTGAATTTTTTTTTTTTTTTTTTTTTTACTTTTTCGACTGTCACATAAGTCTTAAATTTTATCCCTTTATTTTTCATTTTAAATTTACAAATATAGTGTTCAGATTAGACGTCGACATGGAAAGATAGCCATGCGCTTTGTATTAAGTTTTCACAAGACTGTAGGTAGGGTATAGTGTTAAACTACAAATAAATAGCTTGTGGCTCTGTAATTGAGTAACATAAAAGCTGCTAATAATATTAGTGGAGATGTATGTACTTGCAGGATTGAATCAGTTTGAATCTTTCAATTAGAACCGTACACTCAAAAATATAAATTAAGGAATAGTTGAGAAGGTTACAAGCCATCGCAATAAGATTTTGGTTTGTATTAGTAGTGAATAATAAAATTCTTTTATAACCCCCATTTTAAGACGTACAAAATAGTCTGCTCATTTGATGAACTCTTCCGTATTAGCACTTGAGTTCAGTAATTGAGAAAAGAATTCTAATTAGAAGGCAACCTTGGCACTTCCTTTTTGAAATTAGCTCTCTAATTATCTGGCATTATAAATTCCCCTTATGCGTTCATATTTTATTTTATAAACTACTAATAAAATAAAGATTGGTTTTATTGTTGACACTCTAATCACAACTTTAATTTTTTTCTTAATTTAAGACTAAAAATATATAATATTATATTTTGAAAACTGATGATTTATAATGATTAATGCCTTTATACTTGTATATTTTAAAAATGACATAAAGATTGTTATAAATAAATTTAAAAAAAAAAAAAAAAAAAAAAAAAAACATTCATTGATAAATCATAAAACTTCGGTAATTTATTATTTGATTTCAACTAACACATTTGTTTCGCGTGCTAATCATATATTTATTAATTCGATGACTAAATTTATGAAATAACAATGTTTTCTACAAATGTCATAATTTTGTTAATACAGCTCTTGGAAGGATATTTTATTTAAACCTATTTTTGTTCCTACTTTTCTTCACTAAAAAGGATACAGTGACTAGTTCGCCCATGTACCATACTTATCAACCTTTAACCACCAAAACTTTGCAAAATGAATAAATGTAAAAAAAGACATTAATATAAAATCAGTGTTGTACAACTTGTAGTCATCAATTTAAAAACGTACTATAATCTGTAACACACTGTTAGATTCGATTAAATAATAACAGATTAAGTTAGTAAAATGTTCATCAATTTGCAGTCTCTAAATGACTATAGTATATTCTTAGTATATGGTAGAACAGTTTGTTCATCAACAGACAATGGTTTATATATAATTTCCACTCAGAAATTGTGCTGGTCTTTTTCTGTGTCTGTACGTTTTAGTGCCATCTATTATCCTTTTAGTATGTCCAATCAATGACTAAATCAACCTTCACATATTACTGATTAACCAATGTAGAAAACTTGTTTTAATTAAGGTTAATAAAATCCCATCTAGAGCAAAATATAATTGGAAACATCAGTCAGTTTAATTACAATTCAATAAATATGTATTTCAAGTAAAAGCTGCTTCAAACGGATATAAGCAAATTTATAAAAGTAGAAATAAGATTCAATTATTAAAAATATCAAAAAAGTTAGGATAAAACAGAGATGATGAGAGACCAGTCGGGGCCTCCAGCTCAATATCTAATTCTAATTTATGTTTGCTTTGAACGGATCTTAGATGCAGATAAGATATAGAAACAAAATGAAATCATATTTCAAATGGATTTCACTTTTAAAATTCAATAATTGACGATATGTTTGGTTTTGATTGACTAATTTGAAAGTTATCTAGTTCATGTTTAGCCAAAGTCATAACGAACTGGACAGTCCCTTTGCAAACTAGCTACACCTCAGCACTTACGCTATTTTGTCATAGAATTAAAAGGCAGTGTTAGGATAAGTTTATGAAATCATAATTCACTCAACAGTGTTATTCATTTTGTTAATTTTGCAATATGCGTCGGATTCAGTTGGATTTTATCTTACGCAGAAAAAGAATATTGTTAAGAAATTTATGAACCTTTTATATATTATAAATGTTTAGATACTGGCAGTCCAAATTAAGTTTAGCAACATTTCAAATTTACATAGAAAACTTAGTCCCTCTAAAAATTTACATCCTGAGTAGGTAACTGTATTTAATATTTTACTAAAAAATGTAGGGGTAAAAGTAGTGACACTTCTTTGAACAGTAATGTTGATAAAAGTAATAGAATACGTCAGATGACTTCCATAAAATTTAAAATACTGTTGTACACATTGGTATCAATGCATTCTAGTATAACTAGAATACGAAACATTTGTCATATTTTGTCTTACTAAAATTACTTTATTCCGACTAACAGTTTAGCTGTTATTAATTTGGCTTTTCCAGGTGACAATGTTTTATATATAGTAAAGAATGTTCATTGCGCAAAATTTATCATTCCAGTCCATAAAATGTCTTCAATTTTACTTAAAGTGATGCAAAATTGTTACGTTGTTGATTTTTTTTTCTTTTCTCTGTTAAAATTTTAAAATGGAGGAAACAAATAAATTTTTCATTTGGAACTTAGTTTCTATTTATCGATAGTAACGATACACGAACTAAACTGTATATAAATAGAATTGGATGCAAAAAAACCTTCCATGTTATTCTTAAGTTAAAAATGTGAATTCGCATAAAAAAATTCGATTATATACTAAAATCGAAAATTAGTCTTTTCTGAAGCTAAGCTAGTTGAGATATAACCGTTTAAATTCTGTTTTCTTTGGAGAACTAATTGTTTTTCTTCTAAAATGACGTGTCTGTCTAGAAGTCACTTTTCAATTGCGAACACAATTTGCCTGAAAGAAAGTTCTTGGCTCTCCACACCAAAGAATATTTCCTCATTTAATGCACAAAAGAATGTTCATGGATTCCGTTTTTACAAGGAATGACCTTCTTCGTTCTGTCTTTGTTAAACACTCAACACGGCATTAATTTTGTCTGACGAGAATTCGCTCGATCAGTTACGTTAACCGCTCTCAAATGGGCCTAGCTGTCAGAAACTGTCGTTTCCATTTAATAAGATAAATGAAGAACTTTTACCATGGCTTTGAATAGTGTGTTCCGTCTTGCAACAGTTTGCTAAAACTATAATCTTCAAGACTGTGACTTGTTGATTATAGTATGTCCCGACTTCAATTTGATGTACCCTTTGGGGAAATGTGTGTTTTCATGTGTTGTTTGGCCTTTTCAAAACAATCAAACTATTGCAATTAACTAGGGATTTCAGTATTACAAAGAATGGAAAATTGGAAACGTGTAGACATTTGGTTGAAACTTTTGTTCTTTTTCTGTCAAGTTTATAAGTGACTTTCTTGAACGAAAAAATACATATAAATTTGAAATATTATGTTTGGTTCTTTCAAATTTCATGGCCAAAGAGTTCAGCAGTTTGGATTTCTGTTTTAAATGTCTAAGAAATGCAATTAAAAAGTGATTGTCCTCCTTGTCAACATTATTTTTCTCTTAAAAACCATTATGATTTTCATATTACTATAATAACACATAAATGTGTATATGTTTGAATTTCATAACGTTGTTTTCATAGGGTCTTGATATGTTCTTTGTGATATTAAAATTTACTTTGTCAAATTTGCAAAACTCTTAGTTTGAAGTTTTATTAAAGACAAAAAGATCTTATCATCATTTTAATAAATTATTATGTAGGTTTCTTTCAAAACATATAATAAGGATTTTAGAATATTAATAAGGGTATTTAGCAAGGATTTATCTGTATATATTTTTAAAAGAATATTCTCTTCAGAAAAGCATACGTAAAATATTCATTTTCAATATTTGATTGGTAGAATAATTAATGGGATGATACGAATTCTATAGTAATATCAACTGACGTATTGTAATGTAATGAGTTTTAAACGCACAATATCAATTAAAGTCAACTTTGTGATATTTTTATTTCTTGTAATATTAACATTTAATTTAATCAATTCAAATGTATTTTTAAAAACATGACACAAATTTTTAAACCAATGCATGCGTTCATTAAAAAATAAAAAATAAAAATGAAGTTCAAACAATGATGCATCATTAATAGAACGGATGCATGATAAAGCCACATTTAAAGTTATCAGAAATAATTGTGCTATTAAATATTTATTTTGAAATTCTTCGTAAATTTCCAAAGAATTGATAATTATCGTATTTGAAAAATAAAAATATAAATTTTTTCGAGGATTACGTATTTGGAAATTCGACAAAACAAAAAACAACCTCTTATCTATACTAGAAGACACCCTGATTTGAGCTCACTCAATGCTTTACAGCCATAGGGGAAACAGTTCCTACAGCGTACTCAGGGATCTCATTTCATCCTGTCCTCTAGTATAGTATGTTATCATTGACTACGCATGAAATGTGAAAAAAGTAGCCAATAATTTTTTTTATAATAAATCCTTTATATGCATTGCTAACTTTTATATGCAATTGCAATTTATTTAAGAGATTTTGGTTCCGATAGAGTTTTCGTAGTGTTCGACTGCTATGAAGAAAGCCATCGATTCTGTGCGATTGACTACTTTTTTGTTTGTTCCCAAAACTTAATAGATTACATACTAGTCAATCAGTGGATGATTGCAAGTAGGCTCTCCAATTATTTTGCCCTCCACACACAAACAAAATCGAAGTTAACATAAAGGATTAAAAAAAATTATTTACATTTTTTGCTTGGGAAGATTACATGAGCCTGGCAAAATTACTGTTTAGACACTCATATTCTTAAAAATTCTGAAATTCATTATTTTATGCATATGTATATAGCCAATTTTCATTTCAATCAAACCATTAAAATACAAGAATTGATTTTAATTTGATATCAAAGAAACGTCCGGTGTTTGTCAAGAAATAGTTGGGGTTTTTTCTTCTTTTTTTTTTCTCTAACTGGTCTTTCAAGTATATATGGGGTTTGAAAAAAAAAGCCGTGCCGCAATTCACTTCGTGGAAATTGCGCAAGTACAACATTTACTTTATAGGAAGATGACTAACGTATTCTTTTGTGGTTTTTGTATCCTCCTTTTGTAAACTAGAGACATTGCTTTGGAATACTTCAAAGGTATTTAAAGTACACTTCTTATATTGAATAGTTTGATGCTAAAAATGGTACCTAAAGAAAAGAAAAAAGTAACAACAGATTGGCCGGAAATTAAAAGACAATTATTTAATAGAAAGCATAAATGAATGGATTCCCTGATTGTTGTGTCACTCCGACTTTAGTGGAAAAGATGAACTCTTAATGTCCTCTTCCTGCTGTATTGAAAAATGCTTTAGGCTGAAATTCCTCCGTTCGTGAAGTTATAACATTGAAATACATTATATTATTTAGTTACATTGAAATACATTATATTATTTAGTTACATTGAAATACATTATATTATTTAGTTACATTGAAATACATTATATTATTTAGTTCTAATCATTATTGAATTGTAGTGATTTTGTTAAACCACTTGAAGAATTGGGTGGGAAAAATAATAAAAGTTTAAATATTAAAAAGGGTGTTTGCCTAATTTGCAAATAGAAAGTAAGATTAATTTTAAAACAGCATTGTGTTGCCATTTGGAATTCAAAGAATAATAAAGTTTTATAAAACAATATTTTCAATAAAACACAAAAAAGCTTTGAATTACAGTTAGTCTTAAAAAAAATTGCAAGAATTTTCCAGTGAATTTATGCCCCGATTATTACCAGGTTTGAGAATAGCTGTACTTTGTATTTGTTTTTAACAAACGTATTATAGTATTTAGAGTGGTATCTTTAGATAAAAAAGGTAACGTGAAATAGTATTTATCGACATAAAGTCACTCAATAATGAAGAATTATCAAACTTACGTTCTTTAAAATGTCAGCATTCTTTTCTAACTAGAGGGTGCAAAACGGAAACGATTGGCCATCAGCTGATGCAATCAAATTTCTTGAGATTCAAAAATGTATTCTCTACGTATTGGAATGAATTAGAAAAAAGACATTCAAATCATTTACAAGGGCTGTTATTTCGAATCATCAAATCATCAGAATTAATTTTTTGAAAGTGCTGACATTAACATCCAATTTATAGTAGTTTTGTATGTATATATATATGCTTGGTTGGTTATACTTTATTATATTAATATATTTTTCAATCCCAATCGTGTTTTTAAATAATTAAAAGTTTTGATTTATCCATATTGACACTTGTTTAATAAAAACTTACTGAAAGTGATTGAAGTATTATAATCAAATATCGTTGAAAAATATTTACTTAATTATTTAAAAAAAAATAGTTGAACTGTTTCTTAAAAACAAAAATTAAATTTTTGCAAATAATTTAGAAAGAAA
This sequence comes from Linyphia triangularis, assembly GCA_963978545.1. Taxonomy (NCBI): domain Eukaryota; kingdom Metazoa; phylum Arthropoda; class Arachnida; order Araneae; family Linyphiidae; genus Linyphia; species Linyphia triangularis. Next base: position 74,650,518 of record OZ021721.1, on the reverse strand, counting down.
ACGATTATTATAATTAGATAAAATCAGCAATATGCCAAAAAAAAAAAAATCTAAATTGAGTGCCACCGTTTGGTTCGAAATTTGCTCTTCCACGAACTACTTATTCTAAATCCATTTCGATAAATTCGGTTTAAATTATTATGTTACGATTCGTTAAGATACATCTAGCTTTATTTCGTCTCCTCCGATAGGAAACTAGCTTTACTTGATGTATTTTCATGCTTTGTTTCTTTTAGTAAAGTACTGATTTAAGAAACAGATAACGGTCATCAAATATCTCTCATCATTTATCAGAGTTATCAACCATGCTAACACGTAACAAAATGTTTAAACTTTGTTTATTGCTTTCAATCGTTGGATATATAACATAAATTTAACTACTGTTGCTAGTTTAAATTTCGTGTTTCCAATTCATTTTTATCTTTGGGTACTTGGCTGTTTTTGCTTGTGAAAACATTTTTATATTATTTTTTTGTATAAACGTTGCTGGGTGTTGTGGCTATTTTTTGTTCATACAATGTCTACCCTAACTGGCCTATAATTAATAAATAATAAGGAAACGCCCAGAAGAGTTTAATAAAATATTTGAAGTTGAAGTATGACTACAATTTAAAAAAGTTCACTTACTCTCTTTGAACGTCTTAACTTTAGCATTACATTTTGATGTGTAAGAAATAATAATTGTAATAGCAATAATGATGTTAATGATAATAATAGTAAAAATTATGTTAATAATAATAATAATGAAAATGTTAATAATAATAACAATAATAATAATAATAATAATAATAATAATAATAATAATAATAATAATAATAATAATAATAATAATAATAATAATAAAATAATAATAATGATAATAATAATAACGATGTTAATAATAATAATAGTTAAAATGATGTTAATAATAATAATAATAATTATAATAATAATAATTATAATAATAATAATAATAATAATAATAATTATAATAATAATAATTATAATAATAATAATAATAATGAAAATGTTAATAATAATAATAACAATAATAACGATCTTAATAATAATAATAATTATAATATAATAATAATAATAATATTAATAATAATATTAATATTAATAATAATATTAATAATAATAATAATAATTAATAATTGTAATAAAAATAACAAAAAAAAATTGAATCCACACAAAAAAACTTTTTTAAAGTTTTTAAGAAAAAGCTCCAACCTCCCTCGCTGAAAACTGCACTCTGAAAAGTTGCTGCCGGAAAAGATGTGATATCAAATGCTCACATGCTTTTAATACTTTGATTTTCCATATTTATGTTAAATAGGTAGATATATCACATGAATAGAAATCATTCCGCTCACTAACAATAGCATGTTTCTGAAAGTTAAAGATATAAAAAAATTGCATTGCGACATAGTGACCATCTTTTTAAAGACATAAATGAGTCTAAATACACATCCGTATTTCAAGTTTGAAATTTTTTTCTTGGTTAGCTTCGATTTTGTTTGTATATTTGTGGCTGAGGGTAAAATCTTTGGAGGGCAAATTTACCCACTTGCCGTCATCCAATCGAGCTGAAACTTGGTAGATAGACTTTGCTGTCGATGCATTCTATCTGCCAAGATTTTACATTCGATAATGTTTTTTGGTGGAAAATTAGGAAATGGCATCGAACGGAATTTTCTTCGTAGTCATTGGATTACAGTAATAATTTTATTTTATGGACTTTTTTTCTGTATCTGAATATCACCAGAAGGTTATTAGCAGCAATTTGTTCGATTTTTTTTTATCATTAAATTTCACAAACTTTCATTGTTTATTTTAATCGATTTGAGGGATTTCTATCAATACGATATATAACTTAAATAAGGAAGGTTAAAATAAAATTAAAAAGCATTTCATCTCTCACCTTTTTAGCCGCAACTTTTTAAAGTTGTTTTTATGGGGATTGGGGGGGGGGGGAGAGTTCTGGAAGTATCAAATTGAAGACGGAAAGTTCTCTTTAGGTGAACTGACAACTGAGGTAGCCTCTTTTTCGGGTCTATTCTTTCAATTTTTTTTTTTTTTTTAATTTTCAGCACGCCAACTATCGAACACGATTCGTCTCATATACTAGGCAATTAATTATATCTCTGAATCGTGCTTGCGGCCAATAAATAAAAATGCTTCACTCATGGCCACTCTTATCTATTTTTTGTAATTACTCTATTTACATACTGCCTGTACAATAGCAAAAATTTAGCTAGAAATGTATGATTTTTATTTCGATGCGATTAGTTTCGATTTTGTTTGTATGTTTGTGACGAACACAAAGTCTTCGGAGAGCTAATTAACCCAATTTCCGTCACCCAATCGTACTGAAACTTGGCAGATAGACTCGATCTCGATGACAATGCATTATATCAAGTTTTGAAGGCAAAAAAAAAAAAATTTTAATGGTGCGGAATGGTTGTTTTCTTCGTAATTGTCGAACACTTTGGAAACTCGATCTGAGCTCAAAATTGCTTAAATAAGTTGCAATTGCATATAAAAGTTGGCAATGCTTATAATTGATTAATAGCATAAACTTCGTTTTTATGGATTAATTTATTATTATTTTTTTATTTTTTAAATCTGAAATTGGCGTATCATAAAATCACCACCTGGATAGGAAAGACACAACTTCCAAAAATATCTTTGATTGATGCAATCAATTACATACTTTAATTTATTGAGTTACACTGAAACATTAAGATGAATGTTACTGTGCAAATAGTCTATGGTCTCGTATTTGTATTCAAAATCGTCTAATCTGAAACAAAATAGTAATTAATTTTCGCCGAGCCAGAGTGGACTCCAGAACATAGGAAAAGAAGTCCGTTCTAAACATACCCCAATGATAATGATAACATATTTTGAAAGATGTAGGACTGGCTGTGACTAATAGACACAAAGTGTGAAATGACACCCAGTTGTTCTACCTCCAATTACTCTTTTTGTCGAAAACAAATGTTCAATTTTGCTTCATTTAAATCCATTTGATTAGATTCTTATTTTATTCAAGTTTGATCTGAATTTGATTTAATTTCAATTCGATTTCATTTTTTCCCCTTTCTATTTATTTCTTACAGTCAAACCCCGTTAACGCGAAATAGATGGGGTCACTGAAATTGCTCGCGTTAACAGAATTTCATGTTAAAGAATAAATTAACGTTAAGTTTTAAGTACGGAGAATTGCTTTTACTTCGCGTTAAACGGGATTTAATGTTAAGCGATTTCGAATTAATGGGGTTTGACTGTATTTATAATGGTTTTTGTTGGAACGCTTTATAAATAAAAAACGCAGATATCAAATAGACAAGTAAAAAACTACGCTCAGTGTGTATATTTTTGTAAAAATTGAATTTTTATAAATTTTATTTTGTAAAACGTAATTTTTATTTTTCATCCATTTCTTTAGTCTGAATACCCGATAACTTTTGAGTAAATATGAAGTAGGCGAAGATCGGTAAAGATAACTTTTACCAATATCATATACAGTATATTTATGGAAAGAAATGTATTTTTTTTTATCAGAGCCTGATAAACTCTTTTTCACAATTTGCACCCCATAATGAGCTGTATAGTTAAAAAATCTATATAACATATAGATTGAACATATAGATACGTCTGATTGAAGTTCAGTCTCTAATAGGTTCTGCATAATATAATCTTCTGAAATGAATTCTTAGTGTTCAAGAAGCCTCTAACATTTATAAGAAGCATAATAACATTTATAAGAAGTAAAATAACATTTAATTAATTTCATTTGTATCTCTTCCAAAATAATTCATTTACTATAACTACATTTTAGCTTATCCCATTTACAAGGAACAAAATAAAAGTTGTATACTGGAATGTCTATAAGGTACAACTGGTTACCTCCACAAATTAAATAGTCGTAGTATCAGGTTATGCTTACATTAAACCATAACCATGACACCATTAAATAGAACCGATATTTTATTAGATTTACCAACCCTAACAACACATATAATTTAAATCGTAGAAAATATAAGAATCAAAATGGAAATTTCAAAATATTTAATTTCCTAAAGGCTTACTGAAATGAGTTGTTTAGAAAACAAAACAAATACTTGAGAGAAAGTTATTGATGCCAAGACGGTTAACTACAACGTCAATAGGATGTAGAAAAATAACTATTTCCACCATCCTTTCTCTTCGAAAAACCTCATTTTCATACCCTGTGCTTTTCCTGATTTCAAACTCTATCAATGCCACTTTTATTCATATCACACTCCATATCCGATTCCTCGTTCAATTCATAATTTCAGTCTGATAATAGCTGTCAACTTTTATTAGTGCAGGCACGTGCGCATCAATTAAAAACTTCCTGTTAGTTCTATCGCAGCATCCATTACATCGCCAAAACTACTACTGCGACGAAACTATCCTAATACGTCGTAATTGGAAATATCACGTCTCTTTGAGTCTTAGCGTTAGTTTTGAAAAACAGCAACCATTGTATAAACTTTAGGCTAAAATGAAAACTAAAATAAAGCTTTTTTGGAACATTGCAGCCGAAATCATCTAAGTTGATGATCGACCAGTTTAAAGTTTTTCTCACGAGTTTCCAAATTAAAAATGCATAATTTATGAATAAATGATTGTAATAATTATACTATGGAATATTATGTTCTTCTTTAAATCAAAACCTAAATATTTTAAAACTAAAGGTATTGCTATTATTTTATTTAAGAATATAGGTTTCACTATAAACAAAAGGTGTGTTTGTCAGCACTACATAGTACGTCACCATTATCGTTTGGATATTCTAAAGGATTTCTTGCTATTGCTCAAAAGAAGAAAATGTTCAATATGGATAAATAATAAATATTTAATTCTGTTTATCTTAACTGAATACATTAGTTTGTGTTTACATGGTGCATTTCTTTTTCCTTTTTACCCCTTCGCGAGGTGGATCTTATAGCTTAAAATTATTATCTGACCTGCCTTTGTACTGTTGTACTCGAGCCATATAGTTCCAGCATTCATTGGCGCAAAGAAAAGAAACGTCCCAAACATTTGTTTTTTCTCTGAGATATTCTTCCCAAACAGGTTTGCATCGCGAGGAAAGGCGACACTTCTTTCTTGAGTTTCGCGGGTTTTTAGAAGTATCCCCAGTATTAAAGAAGAGATTTCCCGGCCTGAAACAGGATGCGTTGATTGTTGAGGGCACTTCCCGTTCGCTTCACATCCTCATTAGAAAGTGCATCTATTTTCAATCTGGGGCTTTCTGTTCATTAAGAAGGGTGTGAAAAGAAAAGTTCATTTGAACAGGTGACACCTCTTTTGAATGACTTCTGATAGGGGCTTTCCATAAAGGACGTCACACCTCTCCATATTTTTGACCAACCTAAATGTCACAAAGTGTCATACTTCAGTCTTCCCCATATCTCCTCTATCGTATGTCTTTTACTTCCTCCAACAATATCAAATCCAGCACGAAATTACCTATATATGCATATACTGGTGGTTGTAATGTTTGACATATTATATTGTAACTTTAACTCTCTGGTCCTCAATGGTGAATGAAAAGATTTATGAGAACTTTACTAACAATACAATCCAGCTATTTGAGAAGTACTTTTATAAAGAAATATGGTTAGACGTATAACGAAAGGGTAACGAACAATAAAAAAAAAATTTAAAAAAAAAAAAAAAAATAACTATACAAATACAAAAATTAAGACTAACAACAGGTACAAAACCCATTAAGGTGATTGTACTTATTTGTCGATTCTGGAGAATAATTAAAAACAAGTATTAACATACTAAGCATACTAGTTTTCCTTTACACTTAAAACTTTTTTTTTTATTTTGTCGAAATTTTATGATTTAAACCAGAAATTAAAAGGTTTATTTTGTGATTTTTTTTATTTTCATGGTGGTGTAATATAAAGTAATGAAAGTATTGCCTTCGGTCAAAAAAATTTATCGATTTTTTTTATTGCATTTCTATAAGTTTTGGAACGTCCCAAGTTAAAAAAAAGTTATCGAGAAAAAAATTCTGTCTGTGTATCTGTGGTCAGATGCCCGAATGAACTGGCCTACGATGCTCAAATTTTGAGTAGATATTAGTAGTGGCCATGGAACGACAAAACTGTGCATGAGCGTAAGGTATCTGCCATTGAAAAATTTATATTTTTCAGCAATTGCAACAACAACAAAAATTACAGTTTCTCCTCCATTTACTTACCCAAAAGGTTAATGTAATAATTATTGAAAAACATATCGCCAGTTTCGCCATTTTGGAGGGTTTTTAAATTTTCAATGTAATAATATATTGCCAAACTAGATTTTGAATCAATGAAAATATAAAAACGATAACTCTAATTTACACCAATCCAAGTCAAATATAAATGCAGTGTCCTGTATTATGTGCAATGTGTAATTGAAAGTTATGAGAATAGAGATGTTCCCCCCCCCCCCCTAGTTTTGTTTGTTGTATAGTGTTGATTTTTTTATGTGTGTGATGTCACACTTCTTGTGTGCCCATTGTCACAAAGTATGACAGCTTTGTAAGCCTTCTCAAACGCGTAACATATTATGGCCACATAAGTGGATAGCGTGAAAATGATTGATAAGCTTAGATACAAGTTTAAAACATACGTGCATTTCCAGTTGTTATTACATTCGCGGAACTTATAAAAGTATGTATAATCAAATGTTGAAAAATTAAGATTTTGTTCTAAATTTACTACAATGCGATTTAGTGATTAAGATATATGTAAATGTCAAATCATTTAACTGATACAACTTTTGTTTTATCTGGATACATTGCCCTATAAATAGAGCGATAGGATAAAAAAAAAATGAGCATAGGTAAGTAAAAGCGACGTCTAACAAAAACCTTTTATTTATAATTTTATTTGTTTGAAGAATATGATCAAAATAGTTTATTGAGCAATTTTCTTCAGTTAAAAACATAAAATATTTTTCGTTCATGAATAAGGAGAAAAGATTGGAACAATTACTTATTTTCATACATTAACAAAAATATCTTATTGGAATTTTAAACATTACCGACAAATATGAACTATAAATATTTTGTTTTTATTAAATGCCGGTACTTTAAAAGAGTTACAATTGCTAACCCAATTCATATTACAGTTTCCTATATTTGCTTTTGTAAATTATACTACATTATTCATCTTACATTACTTACAATATTTTGATTTTCGAATGATGCTAAGGTGTGAGTTAACTGAACTTTTTTTCCCAATGGAATAATAAAAAGGTAAAAAACTGAAAAGTATCTAACCCATAAAAACAAAGATTTACTATGAATTCTTTATATACATTGCCAACTTTTATGTGCATTAACATTGTATGTTTACTTCACGTTTCCTCATTAACAGTTATTAATTTAATAAAATGTCAGTCGAGATTCAAACTCAAATGCAATCAATTAAACGATTCAATGTTATTTTAATTCAGACCTGGTTTATCGCAGCCAGTTCTAATTTTTCAATTTGAAAAGGCCGTTTTGAGTCACGGAGGATATATAGAAAAGTGTATGTGCCTCAATACTTGACAGAATGCAATGTCATCTACTACGAATCTATATGTGACAAGTTTCGACTCGATTGGAGCATGGCAATTAGCCCTCCGATTTTGCTAATGGACGAAATATCTGTTTAAAATGTTCATATATTTCAATAATTTTAGATTTTTTTTTAATTATTTGAGGTATGTTTTTGGATATGAAAGATTATACTAAGTTAATTACTTACATCTTTCTTTTAATATTAATCTTTCGTTTGCCTAATTTTTTTTTCTTAAATTATCGTTTCAAGATTCACTGCATTTTGAATTGTATTATTACTTTAATAAATTAATACTTACTTTTTTTTTTATCCAACCAATATTATTACCAATTTTTAATCTTTGTCCAACATTTGCAGTTCTTTCTGTCAGATGAAATTTTTAAATCTTTCTATTACTTTCTTTCTCAAACTAAAATTTTTTTTAGTTGCCATCTTGAAATGCTTTTCATTGAAAGAAAAGTAATTTCGATTAGTATTACAACTCTCTATACAAATTAACTTCAATTCATTGCCAACAAGACGATACATTATGGGAAAGAAGTTAAACTAATACTTTTTATTAATTTCAATTCGTATAATAATTAATATTATTTTGATGTGCTAATTGTCTTCTTTTAAATTAACTATTCCCACCGAAAATTGAGTGAAAGAGAACTTATTCCTATTTTGTCTTTACCAAAAGACACTGATAAAATATTGTTCTTTGCTTTCAGACATTTTCAACTTCTTCTGCCTATAAAATTAACTGCTGAAAAATGTTGTGAAAGACTTGAAGGATTTTCTTTTCTAAGTAACCTTATAAAAAATAATTTTAGAATATTGTTGCGCCATTTTTTCCATGAAAGCAAAAAATTAGCAATGTAGATAAATGCTCTATATTTTTCCATGAAACGTTATTTATTTATTTATTTATTTATTTATTTATTTATTTATTTATTTATTTATTTATTTATTTATTTATTTATTTATTTATTTATTTATTTATTTATTTATTTATTTATTTATTTATTTATTTATTTATTTATTTATTTATTTATTTATTTATTTATTTATTTATTTATTTATTTATTTTAAGAAATTTCTTGAAAATATGGCTTCCGATAGTCTTTTGAATTAAATTTAGTTGTAATTGAACTTACTTAAAAAAAATTCTTTTACACTTTTCACTCTTTTATTTTAAAATTCTTTACAATTTTAAACCCGATTTAGGAATAGTTTATTGAAGAAAGTCTATAGATAAATCGTTGCATGCACTCAAATATTTTTCACATAATTTTTAAACTGTTATAGGTTTAAATATAAATTAAGAACACATAACAATATCGTCGTTATTACTGCCGTCTGGCGGGATGATTATATGTCACTTTCTGAATTTTTAAAAAAAAATTCTACCTTAACATGTGGTTAAAGTAACTGAACAAGTAATACAACCTAGTTACAAATCTTAATCTCCCGTTCATCAGTTAAAAAAAAAAAAAAAAAAAAAAAAGAGGACGAACTTTTTTCGTTTTAACTAAGCCACTCCATTAGGTGGGCTGAATTAGTGTCACCCTTGTTTTCTCACTTGAAGGCCTTTAAAAGCAAATCTTATTCTTAAATTTAATCAAATAGCATTTTTTAAAAAAAAAAAAAGGAAAAAATTAACTAGAAGAATCAAACAGAAAAGGAAGCTTTTCCTTCGTTTTCCTCAGATGTCGTTCTACTATCTCTCTTAACCTCCCCTCCCCCATTTTCCCATCTCCCACTTTTGACGGGTGTTTGAAAGGTAGATTTGCCTTTTTTTTTTAAATCAAAAAACCAGATCACAGATTAACTAACCCCCATTTATAGTTTTTAGAATGAAGAGTGCCAAAGCCTAAAGCCAATAATGGATAGACAACATAGAAAAACGACATTTTTACTATTACATAAACCAGATAGTGAGAAATGAAGTGATGGCTCAATCTTGATTTTACATAAGATTTAAGTAATAAAATTAGTTCATAGTATCTGTAATAAAAACTTTCGCCTGACTGTTTAGGGTTAATGCGTGCATTTTGGTGAAATCTTTTGGATTATCCTAATTATTCTGAAAATAATATTTTCTAATATTTATCTAATTGGACAACACACGAAACATATAGATATAAACTATGTTTTTTGTGAGACTCAAATGATATTCGGTATATTTCAAATGGAGGAAGTAAATATTTAAAAATGTGTAATGCTAAAAAAAAATATATATATATTCCATCCAATTTGGTTTGCATTTAAAAGGCTGTTCAGTATTTTGTTGCTACTTCTTGATCCGAACCTTTGGGATAATGTGTATTTTATAAACTGTGATATGTTTCCTTGGTCTTTTCCGGGAATGATGAAGAGATGCTCAGTCGAATTTTGTTGAAAACCATCTCCTTCCTGGCGGCGGTCATTGAGGGATCGGATAAGGGTCACTATAGTTGAGTGGTCAAAGGAAATTTCCTTTCATGGGAAAAATAGACTAAGAAATAGGATACATTGGGAAAAAGCTATAAGGTGAAAGAGATGCTTATGTATAAATTTATATATATGAAAAAAAGTATGTTAAAATCTCCAGTCTGTGCACTAAGTCACTCCTTTCCTCTAAGTCTCTGTTAGAACTATTTAAAAGTGTATATATTAGATTCATTACGATGAGAGAGTAAAAACTACCCTGAGAGGTACCCTGTTCCATGAGAGAGTAAAAAATCATCACTTTACCACGGGAGAAAAGCTAATGTACCCTTAAGAAGAGTACTTTTCGTCATCTCTTATGCTACAGATCTTTATTGCATGATAATTTACGATACGATAATTTACTATCAGTGATAAATATTGAAGTAATAGTGCTCATAAGAATTAATGAATATTTATTCATTATCTTGTCCTATATACATTCAAAGTAAAGTTAAGGCTCGTTATGCAAAAGCATTGTTAAAACTTCTATGACATTGTTTACTGATGTACACCCTTTTAGGCATATTTGATGCTTTTTGAACAACTGCCAATATCAGTTCCTTGTTTACAAAAAAATATGATATATGTGTATGATGTGAAACATTTTTTCTATCTGATTTGCTCTCCGTGCAAGCTGATAAAATGTGATGAAGTGCGCTTCACTCTGATAAGATGTCATCGAAAGAAACCACTTCTATTTACCAATTAACATTGATTGAACCACATACGTCGGAACTGTTATGTGTGTGGTCACCGCATGTATAATACTAGAGAAGTCTTATGTAAGGATATTTACTTTTGTGTTGATAAGTTCATGTTATAAACTTGACATGGCATTAAGGGAATTCGTTTTTTACTTAAGTTTAAATTAAAACTTCCAATAATTGATAAAAAGATTTTTAGTTGTAACACTCTAGAAAAAACTATCAATTTTGTGTGTGCTTGCTAAGAAATCTAGATAAATTTAGTGTCCAGTATATTTTCAAGAAATAGTAACTCGGAAAAATTGGTAAACTTTTTAAATAACAGATTGAAATCCAAGTAAAAGTTTTGATAAATTCTTTCAAATAAGCGATAATGCAGTAGTATTGCAAAAAAAACTACAAATATAATGGTTTTTCAGTACAATTTACGTACTTGTTGACTATTAGAAAACTTTTTGGAAATAAAATGCCTTTCTGATGGTGTATGGCACATCTATGTTGTTACATGCAGTTACAATATTCAAAATAGAAGCCCTTTTTGGAGGGTATCTGTAAGATCCTTGTAATGGTGTCCATATTTTACTGCTAGGTAAATGAGTATCATAATGGTTAATATTTACACAATGAAAAATCAAATAAAGCCTTGACACCTTTCATAATATGTAGATGTGGACTCAGATAATATACTACTCGGATAATGAACTACTAAGCAGCTTAAACTTGTTACGACACAGCTCTTTAATTTTTACTCTCGAATGTGATATACAGAAGAGTGGGACTGTGTTATAGTGTTATAAGTAACAGATAATGTGAACAATATTAAGATTTTTCATCATCATTAAGTCAAACTAGCATCCACCTCATCTTCATTTTCATCATTATCGTACATTAGGTCAACAATTTTAATACTCTATCATTTTATAAATTTCTAGAACAGTTTGTAAACACATTTTTTTTTTTTTTTTTTGCCTTTTCCCGAGAACAAATAAAATAATTGACCAGATATGTTTATGTTTAATATTTTAGAGTTATACGCGTATTGGAAGTCACTTTGTAGAGGAGCTTTAAGAAAAAAAAAACTAGTTAAAATTTTAACATTATCTGTTTGTCAAAAGTACAATTAAAAGGTCAAAACTTTTTATGTTGAAAATTCCAGAACACTACTCCAATTAGAAGCATGTAAGAGAACTTTAAATTAAAAAAAAATTAAAAATAACTAATTAAAAATTTTAACATTATGTTTGTGAAGATCAAAATAATAAAACTAAAATTACTTATATTGAACATTTCAGAGCTCTACGTTAATTTAAAGTCAATTTATAAAAAAATAACTAAAAAAAAGCTTTAAAAATTTAATTAATAAAAACTAGTTAAAATTTTTGCAAATAAAAGTCAAAACTACTTATGTTTAGAATTTCAAAGTTCTATGCATATTGGAAGTCATTTTCTATAAATCCTCAAGTTTAGAGTGACAGACATACATACATTGAGAGAGACAGACTCTTTTTTTTTTTATCATTGTAGATAATTTCTTCTTGAAATCTTCAATATAAGTATAAATATAACATTTGGGGAAGCTGGTTTATATTTTCTTTAAAGGTTAATTTTTTCAGAATATATTTGATTAAGATCTATAATTTAAGGGGGCTTTACACTGTAATTTAATTATAATTATTGTTCCTACTTTGTTAGATATCGAAAATGTTCTTTTCTGTGAGTAGTAAAATGTTAAATTTCAATAATAAACGTAAAATAATTTGCAAATGTGGTATTGATCTATGCTTAAAAAAACTATTAATAAATTTTTTTACTAGCTTCAGCACTTTTCATGCGGATTTATTCAGTGAAAATATCCTTTTATAAAGTATGCCAAGTTTTGAAAGACTACTATTTATAAATGCTTTTTTAAACTGTAATTTTACTTGAAACATAGAAATTGACAAAAATGCGAATTTGAAATTATGGAAGGATAATGCCAATTAATATGAGCCTGCAAAAGCTGTATTCTTTCATTATCCACAACCCTATCTCGTTATTCATAATACACTATAAAATATACTAGGGCGTGCATTGCAGTATGTTATTAAAATACACATTGTATGTCTCAAAGGTTCAGATAAAAAAGTAGGCCACAAAAGGGTTATCTTTGGTAGGATTATGGAATTTTTCTTTCATTTGTTATTATTAGGGGAGAAAATTGTGTTTCATTTCAAACTTGGGAAAAACCAGTAAGGATGTTTATTTAATTTCACGATATGGGTAAGCATACAAAAATGCAAGTGTTTGTATCCTTTTTTGATCAAAAGCGAGTCAATTGCTGATTAATGCCTTGCAATCACTTTAAAAAAAAATAACTTCAATAAACATACGACCCACCTATTTTATCTACTTCAAAGGATTCAAAGAGGTGTGTGTTAAAAAAAAAACCTTGAAAATATTTAGCTGCGCACACATACATCTCGTTCATTTATTAGCATGCAAACCAGCTTTGACATTTACTAACTCTTTTACTCCATTAGTGTGAATAACGTAGAAACAAATATATTCTTGGATTGCATGAGAACACAGAGCAAGCTTTTCAAATAACTTCCATTGTAAAATATAACTGACATCTTAACTAAAAGAGCAACTAATGATTAACTTCAGTAAACTGATGGGTTTACTACATTGTATCGACTTCAAAGTGCGCTTTAAAAAGCAACGAAAAATCCTCCTGTTAATAATTCCCTCATTCACATAATTAACTTGTTATTATTTGAATTCACCATCTAACATCCCCTCCCAACTAACTCAATGTCTCATATATTGGAAGGAATGAGATTGATAAGAAGAGCGTTGACAGAAAGGATGTTTATACCATGCATAAAGGTCGATGGCCAACATTCCCGGGATCTGATAGCTCTGGATCATTTACTTGCTAGTGACACACAGGAATAAGCTAATCGAAAGATCTGAGCCCTCCTGCCATGCTTTAAACCTTTTGTTTGACCTCAAGTGAAATAAATTAGAAGATAAGCCCCCACCCAAAGCGCATTTCCAAACAACGAAAGACATTCCTGCATAGTTTCCTGTAGATGCAGACAAGGTCTGAATACCGCACAAGCCAACAAAGCAGAGGCTTAGAGCCTCGAAACTTTAGGGGCGCCAACAATTTCGAAGTTGTTGTGGTTAAACTGAACCTTGGTCTTTTTTTTTTTTTTTTTAATTGCGTTTTGAACACAAATAAACTATAAGCTTAAAGTGATTTAAATTAGCAGTCGATAAACTACTAAATCTCCAAAAAACCTGAGCTTAATATTCAAATGAATTACATTTTGGTTGATTTTTTGTTGTATGATTTTGGAATTAAAAAAAATGGCCCTCAATAAACTTGCAGATTAAAGATGAAAATTCTTGTCAATATAACTATTGGGGCGTTCTCTCCACAATTTTTTTATAGGGTCCGAAAGTGTCGTGTGTTTTGAACCACGAATGATTCAAGTCAGGCCTTGGATATGTACATATAACATTCGTGTAAACTGTTGTCAATGAACAAGTAGCATCCCTCAAAATTGCACCATGTTGTTGGATATTCATATTACTACCAAGAATTCAAGATTAGACCTGGAATAGATGAGTCGTTAATACAATTTGTAATACAATTGCACTATTATTATAGTTAATAATTCCGTAAAAATAGTACAAGATAAGTTTTTCTATTTGAAATAGTTTTAGCTTCTACACTGTACAAATATAGAAGGTAGTACAAGGGATCTGTTTGTCTGTTCACTTAAAAAAAAACTTTTATTATCTAAGAAAAAGATGTAAAATTTACCAAAAGCAAGTGGCACTGTATCTGCCTTCAAAGCAGTGTTACTAAACATAGTATTTTTAATACCACTCTGTTGTTTTTCCTACATCAATATTTTTACATAGTGCTTTTCTTTGTATTTTTTGAAGTGCATGAAGTCTCAATTTTTTAATACTATTGATTTTCAATAAGTAAAAATATTATTAAATATGCTGTTTCCAAAATGCATTGTGAAAAATTGCTTATCTAACAATTTTATGTCCAAGTTAATATTCGTTAAGTTGCTTCAAAGTGTCATTCTCTTATTATGTATATCATAACTAGTCAACGAGTAACCATACAAAAACGTAAACTGTCACGAAGCTTCTTTAATTATATAGTAATAATATAGCTATCGTAAGTTAAACTTACCTCTTGGGAAAAAACAAATTAAATAGGTGATCCAGATGTGTTTACATGAGCTTTCAAAACAATATATAAATTATTACATAGTAGCTTTCCGTGATGGCAAAGATTTTTTTAAATCTCTATCAGATAGGCCTAGATAATCAGATAGGCCTCAGATAATTCTCTATTTAAAAGTGGAGTCTAAAAAGCAACAGATAGTACATATATTTTTTAAAAAAAAGAGGTCTGTGGCACAAAGTCACCCCGTTTGACTGTATTTCCTAACAAATATACATACGTAGACACTTGACTTGGAATACATCAAATGAAAAGCCTCGTCCAAATGAGTTCTCTTACCAAAATTCATTTTGATCTCGTAGGTTTATCACCCTACTCGCCAATATAGGCACATATTTGTTTATATATAAAAAAAAAAACTCAATTTTTGTTATATTATGCCCTCAGCCGGGTGATATTGCAGTTATTAAATTTCTCCAAATTAAGCCTGAACCTGAGTAGAAACATGAGTAGAAGCAATCCAATTCATTTCCACATAAATTTGTTTTCCATTTCTAGCCTTATTTTTCCTAACTTTTCTAAATTCTGTCAGTATTAAAAACCATTAAGAAAAGGAAACTTTTTCGAACAACCCTGTTGATCCTTGAGTCTGTTGTTGGTCTTCAAACTTTAAAGTCACTGCAAAAAATATAATTCTGAGGCATAATAAAATAAAGTATAGTTTAGTAGAATAAAAATTATGCATTACTCAAGCAAAAATTAAAAATTGACGAATATCTATTAAAAATAGGATTTAGTATTTATTGTAAAACTTCTACTCTATTAAATTATCCCCTGAAATGAATTGGATACAACTACAAGAATGAAAGCAAAGTATGTGCTTTGAAAGGAAAGGTTATAAATATCAAGTGTTTATAGCACAGTTTTACGACCAATTGTATCAAATAATGATACAGTAAATTAATGATCCTGATTAGAAGAAATAAAAACATTTCTAAATTCAACATCACGGAAGCCATTAAATTCTAATGACTAATGAACTATACACACCAAGAATCCGATACTTTGCACCGATATTACAAATAACTTTTAAAAGGAAAAATTTAAGAATTCAGAATTCTTATTAAATCCTTTATATTAACTTCAATTTTGCTTGTGTGTGGACAAATTTACCCACTTGCTTTCATCCAATCAAGCTGAAATTTGACAGAGAGACAAGTTGTTGATGACAATACATTCTATTAAGTTTTGGGAGCTATCACTAAAATGGACGCTTTTACATATGTTTCTATTACCGTACCTAAGACCCAGATACCAAACCATATTCAAGCATGAACAATTTGGCAATATTTAATGACTAAACCTTTCCCTTTTAAATTGACAACATATAATTAAAAAAAAATAACTTGCAGTTTTTATGTTTTTAGACCTTTAAATTAACTTCAATTTTGGTTACAAAATTTTCGGAGGACTAATTATACACTTACGGTCATTCATTGGAGCTGAAACTTGGTAGATCCAACCAGGGGCGTAGTGGGACATAAAACCTGCCCGGTGATTTTAGATTTATGCCGGCTCATAGTTTTAATATAATCATAAATCTAATTTTAATAATTTTTGTTAATAGTAAAATAATTTCAGTTATTAATTTCAATAATTAAATAATTAATTTCAATAATTAAATAATTAATTTCAAGAATTAAATAATTAATTTCAATAATTAAATAATTCATTTCAATAATTAAATAATTAATTTCAATAATTGAATAATTAATTTCATTAATTAAATAAGTGCTTTCATTAATAAAAAAAGTTTTGTTTATTTGTTTAATAATAAATTTATTAATAATTAGTTTAATTAAATCAAATTTTCTTTGTCTCTACTATTTATATCTCTTTTGAGTGAACTTGGTTTCAGTAAACCATTTATAGTTGTTGTAAAAACTAAAACAAAGAAAGCTAAATTGCAAAATAAAAAATGTCCAGGTATATAACTAGTATGCTTATTAGAAAATGACATCCGAAATGATAATATATATTTAACCTTAAAAGTTATAAATAAGTAAAAAGTCGTAAAACGATAATATATAACTCTTATTGCAACTATTTTCTAAACACAACATTATCTATAAAATTAAGGTAATGGGAAATTTAAATCAATTTCTAATATACAAACTCAAGTAATAGTTTAATGGCAGTCAGTAGTTCTGGTAGGATTGATTGGAATTTGAATGCATTGAGCTTTTTAAAAAACGTAAAGGAAGGCAACTACTTACATTAGTAAAAAAAAAAAAAAAACTTCTGTTCTAGACCGGCCCATTCTTTTACACCGGACAACCCTATGGCCAGTAATCATCAAGATCCAGTCGAGCGGACTCGTTGCTTATAGAGTGCATTATATTAAGTTTTTGGGTAGAAAAAAAAGTCAATGGCATGGAACCAATGTTTTTTCCCCCCTTTTTTTTCTTCTTCTTCGTAGTGATCAAACACTATAAAAACTCAATGTGGGCTCAAAATTGCATAAATAAGATACAGTTGCACTTGCAAGTTGACAATGGATTTTTATTAGATGACATTTTTTTAAATGCTAAAACTTTGAAAGATGGATATTCAGTATTGTGTAGTTTTAATTTCGTGAATGCGCTTTTATAATATCCTAATATTGTTAAGATTTCTTGTAAGATTTTAGTCTTTGGAACAATGCGCGTATGCTTTTTTTATGCGGAGTGTCGAAAACCGCTTGAGCAGACGACACAACCGTCTGATCATTTGATGCAGCTCGATAACAAGTTCTGCATTCCCACGAATGCGATTGGAGATGCGGTTCAGTTTTGAGCTTGATGACGAAGGATCGAGCAAAAACTGATCGGTCAGCGGCTTAAAATAGGGCATAGTTTGGCATCAAAACAGAAAGAAAATGAAATAAGAATGTATCAACTGCGGCATTTAAATATGCACGTAGAAAAGTTCTTTGTGACTGTGTTTGGATGCTCAAAAGGAATTTTTTTATTACAACCTCAGCTTTTCATGCTGGCATAGGTGTCATGCACTAGGACAACTTTCATAGTGTCCATTATCGCGTCTACATTATCAGCGATAATAAAATAAACTATCAAGTTGGAAGCTATGTAAAATATTGTTGGTAATAGTTTCTGATTTTCATTTATTTGTGTTATTACATCAAGTTCAAGTTCAACTGCAAATGTTGCCGCTTAGCTCGAAAGCCGTTATTGAGCAGATTACATAAGTAATCTTCAGATTATCTTAAGTTTCTACAGGTACAGAATATCTGATTCTATCTAGAGAGGAAAAGTGGCGCAACCAGAAAATTTCTGTGGGGTCGGTTTTACCTAAGTTTGCTCCAGTATTTCTCTGCATAAAAAACAACTTCCATGCAACTTCGTGCTTTCTCATCCCATATTTGTCCCATGTCATCAATATTTTTGCAGTTTCTTAAACTTAATTTGTCACTTACTGCCACAACATATTAAAATGGTATTGTCCAATTTCGATGGCAGATAGATTCGATGTCGATGGCAATGCATTCTATCAAGTTTTGAGGGCTGCCACTGCACTGTTCCTAAAAAGTCGCTTTTACGTTTTACGGAATGCTACTAAACCAACTTGCCGTCAGTCAATCGCGCTGAAATAACATTTCTCTGATCATTAAAGAAACTCTTTCCTGTTACCAAAATTGTTTTAATAAATAAATAAAAAAAAAACACACACAAATAAATAAATAAATAAATAAATAAATAAATAAATAAATAAATAAATAAATAAATAAATAAATAAATAAATAAATAAATAAATAAATAAATAAATAAATAAATAAATAAATAAATAAATAAATAAATAAATAAATAAATAAATAAATAAATAAATAAATAAATAAATAAATAAATAAATAAATAAATAAAAAGAGATTTGGATATCAGTGCATAAATTTACATTCATTTTTAATAAAGAAATTTTGAAAAAAAGTTTAACTTATATTTTGCTGATACAGATGTTTTTAATATTGAAAATTAGATGCAAATTTCAAGCACACGCTGACAGCAGCTATGTTAATGAATATAAAAATTGGCAATGCATAAAAAAGGTTTATATTAAAAACTTTGTTTTTATGAGTTATATTATAAATTTTTACTTTATTTTTTAAATATTCGTCTATTTGTTCTAGTGGCACAGAACACAGTTCATGTTAATGTTAATATATTTATCTAAAGCTATTAATCCAGATGTATTAAAAATAAATTGGTCAAACACAGTATGTTCAGATTGGTAAAGATATTTTTATTTTCGCTTGGAAATGCCATATTTCTGAGAATGATCCACGTAAAAAAATATCTTGATGTTTGACACAACACTTCAATGCAGCTTTATATATAACAATTGAATAAACAAAACCAGAAACATATATACAAGGAGAAAACCAAAGTAGCGCAATTTCAAACTACCATCTTAGAAGAAATTTGTTTTAAGGTTGTAAGGTTGTAGCTCAGCTCTTAGAAAATATTAGTGGGAAGGATTCATTTTCCTGTTTCGTAGACGCAACGATTTTGGGAAAGCAAAAATAATTTGTGTCTGCGGCAGTAAATCGTCTCAACATCCCGGAAGAATAAATTTTGATCAAAGTATTCCGATCCTAAGAAAGAGGAACTTCTGACAAAAGTTAGTTTCGTACTGAACTGCATCATATTCACAACTAAGACAATCAAACTTTTATACGATCCCAAACTGTATGTAGTATAAATGGAATTATTAGTTTTGGAATATGGATTTAAATTTTAATTAAACTTTTCTTAGAAAATGACTGTAAGGCAAAATATTCCCTGAATTTTGGTTTCAATAAAGTTGTTGCAATAAATTTCATTTTTACCTGCCATGAGTTCCAAGTTTAATTCAAAGAAATTAGTATTTTTAAATCCTTAAAAAAGAACAGTTGTATATATTTTTTAATGATTTATGTAACTGAAATCTATAAATTATTGTTGTTTTTGATGGCTAATAATTAACTAAAAATATTAAGTATGTGGAAAATAATATTTTGTAATTTTAAATGAAATTGTAAATATTTAAATTCACTTTTTGAAATTGTGATTCAAATCAATTGATATTAAAAAATATCTAATAAAAGATTTGTAATTTAATACCAGCAGTTATAATATTAGCGGTGATTTATACCACTCTACGTTAAAAGTGAGATTAAAGTTCTTTAACAAAATGTAGAAATTAAGTGCTAAAATTTCAATTTTGATAATCTTTAATAGTTTTCCAAACAGATTTCAAATTTTACTTTTTAGGTTAAGAGAATATAGACACCCAATTTTAAAACATAAAAAAACCCACACCGGCGTTTCATAGTTTTCCATTTGATGTTTTGATCTTATTTATAAAGTCCTACGTATTTAAACATTAAAATTTCCTTGATTCCATCTTCAAAGCATATTAAATCAAATATGAAACCAAACATTTAAGATACTTTTATAATATATTAGGCTGTTTGTGTATTCAAGAATATAAACATATCAACAAAAGTAATGCACCATTCTTTGTCATACTGCCACATCCATGGTCAAGCTTTTTTCTCGGACATGATATCGACATACATGACAAAACAATAGTATTTTTTGGCATACCATAAATTCTCCTTTAGTATTTGTTAAATGATATTTGAAAAACAAAGGTTTTAATAATATATTTAAAATTAAAACATATATTTTATAAATTTAATTGATGATGTAAA
Organism: Linyphia triangularis; assembly: GCA_963978545.1. Taxonomy (NCBI): domain Eukaryota; kingdom Metazoa; phylum Arthropoda; class Arachnida; order Araneae; family Linyphiidae; genus Linyphia; species Linyphia triangularis. The sequence goes on along the minus strand of OZ021721.1, from coordinate 74,629,833 downwards.
TTCTGTTAGGTCAACTGATGAGAAGGTGACATTCTCATCTTAACCTCTCAAGGTATAGATTAGAATGTCAAGTTCAATAACTTGATGAAATTCTTTATAAATAACCAAGTCTATAGCTTGTTATTTTCATTTGAACAAAGCACAGCCTGACAACTTATTTGCTAATCAAATCAGTATATCATTGCCAACTGCAAGGTTTTAATGACACTTTTTTGGGTGTCTATGGATGTGATTGGTTATTCTTTAGGTAGGTTACTTAGGTTATAAGTTTTATAAATGTGTTTTAAATTTTTTTAAAACTAAAAGTGAAGTCTAAAGAATTTTAAAAGTGTTTAATTTATTGAATATTACCATGGAAAAAGTCAAAATAGTAAGTGGTGACAGTCTACGGATGTGACATTTACCTGTCTGGGAGTAAAATTTGAGTAATAATTAAAATATTTTATCGCAATTTGAAGCCGAAATTTTATATTTCAGTCAGACTAAGGTTATTTATGTATAAAAAAAAGTATTTTTATTAAAATAATTTTGTAATAAACACCAGTTACACAAATTCCTGATTTTCTATAAAATGATCCTAATACGTTATGACCCTATTTGTTATGATATTTTATAAATGTGTGATTTTTAGGATTTTTGACCACAAACCCAGTACAAAAATGCATAAAAATAGACACATCAGTAGACCATTATCGAAAAATTCAATGGGGGGAAATTATCCCTTTCCCTCAAAAAGTGTATTTCACCCATCTCACCCGGGGCAATCTTCAAATCTTGAATTCTACTGGCTACTGCTTAAAAATGTTATAACATCAATTTCATGAATGTATTTATTCATGAAATTTTGATTTTCAACTGCTAATTTTTTGTGTATTTTACATGTACTAGCGTAAAATCAATGAGAGAAAAGTGTACCTTATTAAAGGACAACCCCATTTAGAGAAATTGACTACAGATATTAAACCAGGTATTACAATCTCTTTCTGCTTTCGAATTTTAGAGCTACTTCTTATTTTCAAAAAGCATTATACCAATACATCTTTAAAATAGGAAGATTGGTATCCATCACATGATGGCAATTTTTTTTTTTATATATTGAAATTTAAAAAGTATATATGGATTTATTATCCTCTGAAGCAGCTAAATGCAAAGTCTTTTCATATTACCTAAAAGACTGTCAATATTATTGGGTTAAGTTACCTAAACATAGAACCTAATTCACTGCGAGATAGTGCAAAATGTGTAGAATACACTATTCACTTTTGCAACATATAGAATGGAGAGGTGGAAGGTGTAATTTTTTCAAAATAAAATATTAAGAAGTATACAATTTGTCAATCCTATAAACTTGGATTTTGTTTATGTATTTGTAGCAGAAAAAATCTTTGGAGAACTAATTAATCCACTTGCCATCAACCAATCGAGCTGAATCTAAGTAGATGGACTTGTGTCGATGACAATGCATTCTTCAGATTTTGGGGGCGAAAAAAGTTAGTCAATAGCAAGGAATGGATGTTTTCTTCTTAGTTGCCATTGGTCAAATACTCTGAAAACTCGATCTGAACTCAAAGTCGCTTAAATAAGTTGCAATTGCACATAAAATTTGACAATGCATGTGAAGAATTTCTATTAAAAATTTTGTATTTAATGTTTTCCCTTTATACAAAACTAAAATCGATAAATAATTTATTAATTTAAAGACAAAGACCTCTACTTCTAATGGATAGTTCATTTACAATTGCACATTGTGTTATTTGTCTAAAAATCGGAAGATTCTTTTTTTTTTTTTTTTAATTTTTTTTTTTTTAAATTCTGGTACTCTATGAAAGAGGATTTGTAATGGGAAGATACCTGGAAGAATAAAGGTTGGACGCCTTTCTCCTTGAATTATCCCACTATGGCGTGATCATATAAAAGCTTAGCCATTTGATATTCTCTATCCGAACACAAAAAGACTTGACATTGACAAATATCGGTTTATTCAAGTCAATTAGAATAATAAAGTTGCGTTTGTATCTTCACTTATAAATAAACACAACATACAGAAAAAAATCCCAGTATTAACGTACCAGAAAATACACTATCAACCAACCTCCAAATGGGGAAAGGTGGCGAAAAATGTGAAACTCACACTTCCATGATACTGTCCTTTCCAGTAGACGTCCATACCCTAATCACAGAGGCGACAGCTTACGACAAGAAACTACTCGACTCGCATCAAGCACAAAAATTTAAACATGCCTTCTTATCACTATTTGACAATTGAAACATTTTTGAAGATTGAAACTTGTCTTCATATGTCAAGACTAGGTGTACAGAAAAATACAAAACTTAAGTTATCTATGTGTACTGACTTAAATACAGTCCAGAGGATGACTGAGTCTCTCCTTCTAGTGGTTACTTTCACTAGCAACACATTCTGCTCTACAAAAATTCTCCCATGAAAATATTCCTAAATTAATGCTAGACATATCCCTTTGCTCATCCGGCAGGACTTTATAAAGAAGATATTTTGGCATTTTATGTAGAATAGAGAGTACTTAATGACAGAGGATTTTAGGTACTCTATGAAGGGATGCATTAACTCGGCGTTGCAATTATCCTCTTTTCAAGTAGTTCTTTAAACAACAATAAATAAATGTATTACTATGTGTTTCAGAGATGCGGTTTTTCGCTGTATACAATTGTATTTATTATTTCTTGATTAATTGAACTTAAATGTTAAAAAAAAAGTTCAATTGGATTATTTATATATGATGTATGGGATAAGATTTATCCTCACACCAACCAGCTACATGACCCATGCAGTATCGAAATCTGTTTTCTAAATCAAATTTTATTTATATGTTATAGGGAATGTATGAAATGCAGGCATTCTATAGAACGCCTGTCGTTTTTAGGCAAAGTATGAAATATGAGAATTATTATATACTTTCCTTAGGCATTGTATATAATACCTAGGAATTCTATAAAATAACAAATGCTATTTAGGCAAAGTATGAAAACATTACTTTTATTTATAGTGTTTGTGATGTTGAGCTTGAAACTATATACCAATAAAACTCAAAGCTATATTTTGGGGGTTTTATAGTTTATGAAATATGAGTTTTAAAAAGCACACACCTTAGTTTTTAGAGTTTTACAAGTACAAACTAATAAAAGAGTAAATTTGAGGGTGAAATGCTACAAACGACTGCCCGAAATAGATAGGGTTATTTTTTTAGGTTTAATTGACCGTAAGACCAACAAAATAGGTTGTACTTTTTCCTTTTAGGGTGCGAAGCGTGCTCTCATCTTACATTTTAGAATTTTTAGCAATCGATTAAAAATATAAATATTGTAGAAGGGGTAAAATATATTTATAGGGGCGTGTTAAAAGTCACGTGTGTTGCTACGTGATATACGATATGAATCGGAGATGTATTTCATACTTTGCTGATTTCTCATTTGGCATTTTTAGAACGTCTAGGAAATGTGTGAAATATGAATCGTTTCATACATTGCTTGCTAGTTTTAGGCATTTTATTGAATGCCTGATTTCAAACTTTTTTTTATAACATACATATCTCATCAACAGAATACAATATCTAACTCTAGTGTACTTCCAAAAAAATAATTCTTTTAAGAAATTTTAGTCGCGCGGGCTGCAGGGGGTCCATAAATTTAGAAAAAAAATAAATCAATGTAAATTTTTTATTCTTTATCCTTGACAGGTTTATCGGACACAGAAGAAAATATTTGGGTTATTTCTCTGTGTTAGTATACATATCCGCCCTTTTTCGGCAGTCAAATTATGTACGATTTCCTATTCTATTGTTAAATATTACTTGTTTCCGGGAAATCGCTCTTTTTAACTTGTTGGTTATTGTTGAGACTAGAATTAATTGGCTTGCTTCTTTTTAGATTTCCGACGAAGAGGACTTTGATGTCTCTTGCAACGAAACCTGTAAAGTGCAAAAGGTAAGTGTTTCCTTTCTGGTAAAATTATTAAAATGTATAATATATATTGATGAAAATGCTTGATAGTGAGGTATTCAGTGAATCCATAAAAAAATATTTTATTATTCTTTGTTCGTCTTACGCTTTTTCTATAGGTTAAAAAATTGGTTAAGACGATGGCGTACAAGCTTTCCATTCCTTTGGAATTTAGTGCTTTTTTCATATTTCAAATATTCCGGCAACCCCGATAACCACCAATCTCTGTATATAAAAGACAAAGCCATATTCATTCATTGACACATCACTAATTCACAACTTCCCATTTATTCACAACCCTTACATTTGGTACAAATTTGAAGTCAATCATAGGAAAATTAAGGTATTCTGATCTTGATAAACGACTTTCGGGCAACAAAACGGGATGAAACTTTTAAATAAAGAATATACCAATCTATATATATAAAACTGTACATCTGAACCGTATACAAATCCACAGTTTTGCACCTAGAGGTACGAAATTTGGTACATAGATTGTACAAAATTTTTTAATACGTGGAGATTGTAGAGAACAACTTTTAAATTCGATTAAAACTTGATTTCATTAAAATTTAATGGCATGAAAAAAAAATTCTTGGAATGGCAACGATATTTTTTATTACATCAGAATAAAACCAAAAGTTTTTTTAATGTGTCCCCCTTATTTTTCTGATTATTTTTATGTATTACAATCATCTGTACAATAAGAATTTCGAATGTTATTGTAATATTTCAATATATTTACTGTCAATCGATAGCGTACGCAACTTCTGCGCATGTGCGGTTTTAAAGCATTTTTTTTTATGCATCGTTTTGTTTTTCTAAGTTTTAAATTCATCCTGTTTTTGTTTACATTTTGTGTTGTCGTCAAAGATGTTTTGCACTCAGCGGGTATTAACATTTTGATTTTATTTAATGAGTATTAATAACATTTAAAAAAAAAATTCGTTAAATTACTTTGTATTTTATTAGAAAATATGTTCTGCACAATAGTTATCATATACATCTAACATTTAAAAGTTCGTTTACAAAAATCAAGAACTTGGTACAATATATTTTCTTGGTTAATTTGAAAACAGAGACTAGAGTTTGCACTATATACACCTGGCATATTTTGTTTAGTATATTTACCGGTGTTTTGTACAGGTTAAAAAAAAATGTACAAAATTTTAAATGGTCGAATTTTTCTGAATGGATTAATTTAAATTATGAATCTAACTTCATTTGATGAGAGTGAGTCAAAATATACATAAAATCTAGCATAGCAACGAATTATTTAGACGCAATTTGATTTCGTCACTTTTGTAGCCTCAATCGTAGATTCGGTGGATTATTGAAATTCACTAAAAAATTTCAAATCATTTCGACATTTGCTAATAATCCGGCTAAGAGATGAAGGAATATAAATAATAAGTATAGAGCATCTGCCGTTAGAAAGCTAGGAAATCGCCGCAACAAAAATAGCATCGACTGTAGAATAACCTGGCGCGCTATTACAAAATGAACGAAAACATGCATTTGTTATAGTAGATTGGAAGCTGATCACAAACAGCAATTAATCGGAAGAAATTCCGAGTCAATATATAACACAGAACTGATAGATGTCCTTCAATGAGTCCTCAGCAGAGCGGGGCCACACAACTAGTTTTCGATAAAGTAAAGAACGCTGCAAATCGATACAAATGATCTCAAAGCTGAACATAATAAAACACAGCTATCATGATTTCTAATCACCACCCTTTAGAGTAGAAAAAGGTTAAAAAGGTCCAAATCCTAATGTGGAATATCCTAATGTCCTATTTCCAATTGATCCAGAACACTGAAAATAGGTAAACATGCTTCCAAATGCATCGTAAACCAAGTTGTTTCAATTTCTATAATGCAAATGCATTGATTTTTAAAATGCACATGGTAAAATTGCGAATGAAGCGTGGATATTCAGCTAATAGTGTAATTAGTTTCAGTGAATATAATGCCAAAACTATTCGTACATTTCTAAAATCGTGCATTTGATTGTTTTTATAATAGCTTTACTTGATAGCAATACAATTTTGAGACATTTCCCAAAAACCTTTATCTGTAGTACTTATTTCTGTACAATTTATTTCAAATTTTTTAAATAGAAAGCATATACAAGGAGCCCATACTGAAGTCGATTCCCATCCTTTTAATTGTCAAACGGCACTTTTCTAATACGGGTCTAGATGTGCATTGCAGCTGACGGAGAGATGTTTGAACATTGAAAACGAAGGTATCTTGTAACAACTAGTAGGTGTCTTTCTAAGATCGTTTCGTGACGTCACACTTTTCGGAAATCACGAACAAAAAAATATACGCTTCCAACGTTCTGTTTTTAGCATTCATATCCACAAAATATTTTTCATTCTAAATCAATAATGTTAAACAACTTTGTAATTCACCTTTTTCCCCTATCTCATACCGTTTTCAAGATAGGAACGCTAACTCCGCCGTTTTTCACCAAGTGGGTAAACGGTCTCATCTAGTAGCGCATTGCTAGTTGTTTACTATATGCAACAGCAATAGACACCACATTTATGACTATACTACTGCTGGTAGGCAGTTAAAAGGGTAGGAACAGACTGTAGTGGGCATCCTGTTTAATTTAAAATAAATTTAATAATAAAAATTATAGCACATAACTCTGTGTGTCAAAAATATTCGTACTTAAAAATAATATTAAAAATTTTTCAGAAAATACTAAAAATTATATTTTGTAGAATAACCTTTTACTTTGATTACAACTTTCATACGTTTGGGCATTTATTTTACTAAATTTTTTATAATTTTTGGTGGTATTGATGAGCATTCTTCAAAAAGAATGGTTTTCAGGTCATTTTTATTCTCGATGTGTCTCTTTCAGATCTTGAAATTCTCCACAAATGTTCAATAACATTTATATCAGGAGACTGTGGATGCGTATGAAGTCGTTCCATAGTATTAAATAATACCAAAGCTTAGCACTTAGCGCAGTATGCTTAGGATCATTATCTTGCAGGAAAATAAACTTGTGTTTTCGACCCCTTGATATCTTTATACATCCCCAAACGCCACCTCCTCCCGTTGGATGGAGGCTGAAACTCTGTATTCTTATAATGTGAACCACACCATTTGCCACCCATCTGAACCTAACACATTAAATTTGCTTTCATCGGAGAATCTTCGGCTTTATCAACATTTCTTTTGGTGATTGACCGACGCTTATTTCTGTTAATCTTCGTCACAAGAAACTTTTGGTTAGACCATGAAATCCTGCTTCTTTCCCTAATAGCAATCACTGAATGGTGATTCCTCGACAATGATCGAAACTCATCCGAAGTCATCGGTCACCGATTGCTGGTATTGGTAATGGAACCTATTTCTGTCATCCTCCGATGTGCAGTAAATTCATCGAGAAAAGTCATACAAAAGTCAATTTTCAATAAACCGTTTTTTTCTGGTTGGAAATATACCTTATTTTCATTGGGAAGTGATCGTTATTGAACCCCATTTTCATTGGTTAATGCAATTATTTTCATCTATTCTCATCAAATACATTGGCATTGATCGTATTTCTTCGAATTCTGATAATAATTAATCGGCTAACGATGATCATCCAAGTGAGCATTTGGATCCAGTTACGAATGCGTGGGTGAGTTTGGGGCGAGAGACCGATGGTCGACCACTCTCTTAGTCATCCGACTCCGAAAAACCGAGAAATAATTTCTACTATGGTTCAAGATGAGGTGAACGGTACATTTTGAGACTAATACCCCTTGAATGAGAAGCTGTACTTTAATTTTGGAAACATTTCATTTCGTTTTTGTTTTAATTGGTCTTACAATTAAACGTTTATGCTTACACGTGAGTCTCTTTGAACGCCCACTTCACAACGTATTTTTAATTGAATTTCTGTTGCAATGTCGATCAATAAGATTTTATTTCGTCTAGATCTTCGAACTGTTTTCGGTATTTCTTGTAAAGATTTGCATCGATTATGAAGTCGAAAGATGAGTTTCAGTTCCACTCCCGTAGATTTTTACCCTTTTCTACCCATATTCACTTTCAATTTAAGGAGTAATAGCTAACGATGAAAAATGAGTTTGAAAACCTTAATACAAACACAAAGAAATCCTGCAGTAAATTCCAGATGCTTTAAATCGTCTAGTTTTCTTGGTTTAGGCCGGAAGTTTGAACTGTACGAATACTTTTGACGCATTCACTTACTGTTCATTATAAGTTTATTTTGCAGAAGTTCATGTGATTATTGTCGTGTTTAGTTTTTTTTTTTTGTTAAAAAATGCTTGTAATTATATGGCGATTATGATGTAATTCGTCTAGTGTTTAAAAAAAAAAAAATTTTTATTTCGAAGGAATAAATTTAACGAATCTACAATATTTTATGGAATGTAATTATGACCTCTACTTTTCTCAATGTTACATCCCTGAAAATTGATACATACCAAAACCAAATTTAAATTTCGCCATAAGTTTTAAGTAATGTTTACCTTTAGATTAGAACAATAATGAATAAACTAGATGCAGACATTTTGAGATGGGAAGTTACTCCTCCTTCCACACTTTTTTTTAAAAAAATTTGTGAACATCATTGACGGCATTATCTGAATTTTGAAGATGATCCTCCCCCCCCCCCCCTCTCTCTTTCCCGCATACACACTTGCTTTGTCCCTTTTACCATCTTTTATCAGGAATTAAAAAAAAAAACCTAAAACTAAGAAGAGATTCTATTTATCAATAACTAGCTGAAATGTCCGGCCTTGTCCAGGCTCAAACAGTTGTGGCCAGGTGTTGACCAACCCAACTCTTTCATATTGGTTCAGTCAATTGCAAGATGAAAACTTATGACAACTTTCTAAATCTACAGTCAAGCTGTTTTGCCTGAACTTTTTAAAAGAAAGAAGTTTAGACATACAATAAAAGGGGAATCAATGAATCGAACAACGAAAAATGAAAATAAGTAATAACTATACAATTACAAAAATTACGATTGACAAGCATAAGACCCATCTGTAGGATGTGTACTTATTTCTTGATTCTGTAGAATAATTATGAATCAAATATTAACATACTAAGCCCAACGACAATAAGAATTAAATGCAACTCTATGTTTTGCTTGTTTTAACTATCAATAATTACTTTACATTAACTATGGTAGGGTGTAATCATAATATATTGAACATTAAGTGGTGATATTTATGTTTAGTTAGTAATATCTGCATCAAAGTGATGTAGTCAAACTGCATTTAAACCATGTTTTAAAGTTATAAAATACAAAATTGTCGTTTTATTATAAAAACATTTTGGACTCTGACTGAAATTGACTAAACACTTTCTGTCCACAATTCATCATTTCCTTTATTTATAACTTTTTACCTTTATTTGTGTAATTTAAAATAGTTATAGCAAAAATATAAATATTTGGAGAAGGTAATAGTTGAAAGTTCATCGTTACAAAAATTAAATAAAAAAGTTCTCCGAATGTAAACAATGCTACTCAGCATTATAATGTCAAGTAGTGGTAATGTCAATTAAAAATTCGACTGCTTACAAAAGACAGTACCAATACCAATTTATCTGACTAAATACAACAAAGGCGTAAGACACGTCTGAATGCAAATATACAGGGTGTTTCTAAAATATCTGGCAAAATTTAGTGCGAAGTAGAAGTTACCGAAATAAACACATTTTGTAATGGAAAGTGTGTACGAAAATGGTGTCTCTTCAGTAGTAAGAAAGGGAGAATTCTGCGCCATGCAGAGGTGCAAAGGGGCATGGGAAGCGATCGTGGCATGGGTGATGGTTAATTTACATGTGTGCGTTGACCTTTTTGACAGTGAAGGAGGTGGAGAGAAGGAGAAAACCGCCAACGGACCACTTTCAGCTATTATCTAAACATACCCTCTAACACAGCAACGCCTCTTTTACGCACACCTTCCATTACAAAATCTGCTTATTTCAGCCCACTCTACCTGCCTTTGCATATTTGCCAGATATTTTAGAAACATTTTAAATACACGCAGCGTTACAGTGCCAAATGAACTGTTACCGTTGATACTAATTCGAAATTTTCAGTTTTTCGTAAGTCTGAACCCATACCAACTTTTCCAACTATCCAAAGACAGAAATATTGCCTCCTTAAATGTTAATAAAAATGCCTTACATCACAATATTGAAGATTTAAAATTCTCCAGCTAACAAAGACAGCCCCGACATCATCTTCAAAGACGGTGAAGTTGTCTGCGTAAATGCAACATCACATTGTCGAATAGCCGCATAATCCAAATTTCTCATCTTGCAGAAAACTAACCAATATAAACTTCCCCGGGCAGCGAGGGTGACTGCAAAGGGGAGGGAATAGTTGGACCTAAATAATTGCCCCAGAAAGTCAGTTATGAAAGGAGCTCGGAACGACATGATAATTGCCCTTTAGCCTCACCCAGTAATGAGCCACTTCCTTATTAGACTCACTCGGTACCTGCAACGACATAAACAAGACTTCTGTACTATGGCTGATGGACAACTACGGTTTGATTTTAATAAATGCACAAAGAAGAAAAAAAAACGCATTTCTATAAGCTTTGAAAAAAAAATTGCTGTCGGAAAATTATGTAATTTTATGGAGAAGATAAAAGGAGTTTGACTGGAATGCACTTACCGAATATTTTTGTCAATTAACATATAAATGATTCGCCGATTAAAATAAGTATGTGTACCCTCGATTAAAATGTCGGAATTGGATGGTAAAGAAAGGGAAATAATAATCAGCAACTTTTATTCCCAATACCGGTATTGCAGACTATTTTAAATTAAATCCCATAGTTTTTCAAAGAATCAGCTTCATTGTACTCATCTTTTTTTCTAAAAATAAGATTGTCAAAAACTTCACCGTAGTACAAAATAAAAAGTAAATAATTTTTTAAAATTGTTTATTTTATTAGAAAGTAAAAACATTTAATTAAGGAAAAGCCAATTTTTAAAATAAATGCGGAAATTTATCCAAATGGACATCAAAATATTTTTCAACTCCTACAGAAGCTATGTCTGTTCGTCAGTCTGAGATCAACATTCCTAGACAAAACTAAAATTACTACAAACACGTGTGATTGTCAAAAACTAAAGTTGAAAGGTTTTGTTGAGATGAGTTCCCCTTTTTAAAAATTTAAACGGAAGTTGCGAATGAAGATATAAAAACTAAGATCAAAATTCTATCTTCAACTGGTACAGTTTAAATTACCACAGACACGTGTCGTATTTGGAAGGTTTCGGCAAGACCAGTAGTGTATTTACAATAACTTTATCCATATGTTATTTAATATTTCATGGATTTTTATACTAACTCTATAACAAGTTCTCATCTTGACAGTGATAGCGGATTAGAACTTGGATGTCTGGCAATACATTTTGTCCTCCATAAACTTAGCGAAATTTTTGTTAGTAAATAAACACCCGCTAAATTGGTAGGATTTAAGTTATCAAATGTCGACCACTTTACATTGAAGGATTACTCTTTGAATATTAAATATCACCAAGTTTTACAAACTAAGTATCGCCGCTTCACTTGAAATAAAAACAACTGATAAGAATTTAGTATTCCCGGGTCAAATCCGTAAGAATTTTTAACCTGTACACAAAGTAGGCAACCTGTACTCAATTTTCATGGGGGTGTGCATCTAATGAAGCCGACTGTAAACTTAAATTTATACTCTCATTTTAAAATTATTTTTATTAAAGAATCCCGACGTCTTCTTATATAATCCCAATTGAGAATGGTTTATCTATATACAGGATGTTTCTAAAATATATGGCAAAAATTTAAAGGCAGGTAGAGGGGATCAAAATAAACACATTTTGTATTGGAATGTATGTGCGGAAATAGCACGTGTAAGTGCGTAAGGAAGGTGTGAAGTAAAGGGAAAATCTAAAGGGAAAAAATTTCTTACTACTACTTAACTACTTTATTTTGTACTCGTGGTGCTCTAATGGGCAATCACTAACAGTATTGCAAGATTCACAGTGGTGGTGCATGGATTGGAGGTCATTAACAAACACGGCAGGTGTTTTACACACATTTCCAGCAGCAACTTGCAGTCTGACCACTAGACCTCCTTTGAACTCAACGGGACTTTTCATAGATCATGCTCTTAATGTGTCACCAGAAGAAGAAATACAAATATGTCAAATTAGTAAAGAATAGGAGAGTTCTGAGCCATGCGATGGTGTACGGTGCGAGGGGGCGTGGTAATACAGCGTGGCCGGAGTGGTGGTTAATTGACAGTTGATTGAAAGGTGTGTATTTATCTTTTTGACAGTGATAGAGATGAAGAGACGGAGTGGACCGCCAGCGGACAGCTTTCAGCTACGATCTAAACATGCCTTCTGACACTCAACGCGTCTGTTGCACTTTCCATAACAAAATCTACTTATTTTGATCCCGTAACCTGCCTTTGCATTTTTGCCGAATAATTTAGAAACACCCTGTCTGTAAAAAAGAGTGTCCGCGTGTATGTATTTATGTGTATATATTTTTTATAAGAAGCTACAGTTTATTCCAATCGTGAATTTTCTACTTCAAGTATTTGAAATAAAAGGAAGAACCCTGGCTATAATCATAACTGGACATCTGTGACTTTCAAAAAAGTGGAAGGTAACTCACTGCTTGAATTTTGACCTTCCCTTTTGTCGCTCCTTAAGTAGTACGATCATGATATGTACAGTTTTATTCCGATCTTGATTAAATTTTGCATACTTGATCAAACAAGTGGAAGGTAACTGGATGATTGAAATTTCAAACCCCCTCTCTTTTTTCACGCCTAAGGGGTATGATCCTAGTTTCATTCTGATTTTAACAAAATTTTGCACACTTGATATCCGAAACAAGTGGAAGGAAGTGGTTACTTGAAATTTCGATAAACCTTTATCGTTCTCCTTTTTAACGCTTTAAGCGGTATGATCATGAAATCTACAGTTTTATTCCGAGAGCCTGTTGAAATTTTGTCCACTTGGTCTTCGAAAGATGATGAAACTCCTGGATACCTGAAATTTTAACCCCCCCCCCCCCTTTTCTTCTCACCCTTCAAGAGGTATGATAACAACTGGAGATCTACGGAACCAATTTGAACCGGTTTTTTTTTTTTTTTTTTTAAGGTTTCTTGACTAATCCAGATTATCGGGAACGTAGTTTCATTCTGAAGTTTTGCAGATAAGATGGGGAGAACAAGGCTAGGGGATGAAAGAGGAGTGTGATCATAATTTGAGCTACTGAACCAATTTGAGTCAGTTTTTTTCTACATGTATCTTGACTAATATAGACTATAGTCTATGAAAATCAAGATACATATAGAAAAAACCTGACTCAAATTGGTTCAGTAGTAGATTTCAAATTATGTTAGCATTTCATTTTGTATATGCTTACATTAAATCTTTGTATATGCTAAAATTTACGAAAACCGTTACAACTAAAAACTCAACACAAATTTATTTCCCTGCTAAAAAAATAGAATTGCGAATAACCGCATGTCGAGGATTCCTTAGCCGAACACTCGAAAATTATATTTTTCTACACATATCCATAGCCATAAGATTCGCTAGTAACTCTGATCCACAGTAAAATGGCTTCTTAGATAAAAGAGTCCAATCCGGAATGCTGAACCCAAATATCACCTTCAAAAAAGCTCTCTTTTAAGAAATATAATGCAATTTAGCATTGCAATGCTTAAAATAATGCAATTTAGCAATGCAATGCTTAAAATAATGCAATTTAGCAATGCAATGCTTAAAATAATGCAATTTAGTAAAATAAGTACATGGAATCCAAATTTTCGGGACATATTTCATCATCTCTATACACAAACAAGTTAATGGATCATTTACATAAAGTTTCTATTGGTGACTTCGTGAAGTTGTGAATGCGCAAGAGCAAGCAATAGTTCATAAACTCGAGAATCTTCTCGAACAAAAGATCCGAGTGACTTCATTTCCTTCCTTCGCCATTTCACCATTGTCATCAGTTCTTCAAATTTTTCTTTGAAAAATAAGAAAGCCTTATGTTCTATAGCAGTATTGAAGGCCCTGCTTATTAAAATTTAAAATTAATAGAATTTTTGGTAATGCAAATTTAAAAGTGTTGCGGAATTTTTAAAAATTGTCATACTAAGAATTTTTTTACTCCATATTAAAGGTCCGTAAAAGAAAACTTTTGAGGACTCAGGCGTTTTCATCTTCGAAAAACTATCTTGAACAGCAAAATCTAGTTTCTTGATAAAAATTCTAAAAAAATGAAAATTTCAAAGGATTACATATTTAAAATTTATCTAATGCAAAACATTTTTTCCTTCCATATTCAGTGTTCTAAAAGGAGACTTTTGAGGTTCCTAAAAAGAGAATTTAAGATTCGAAAAATTTTCGAAATCGAAAAATGTGAGACCTCTAATGCATCCCCAAAGTAATTAAACGGGTGACAACCATTAGATTTTATAAATTTTTCTAACTGAACATTTTACCATTTTACTCGGCGTCTTTTTTTATTTTCCGTTACAAAGAAGTTGTTTTTTGGGAGATAAGAGATACTCCCTTCGCCCCTCATAAACTGCAGGCTGAAAGAAAGGTCCGAAGAAGATTAAGGAATTATTAACTAATATATATTATAATATTTACACATATAAATGTTTCTCAATAATAGCTACACATACAAAAAAGAAAACAAAAAAAAAAAACGTAATCATTTCTGAGTTTTCTTTTTCATATTTGTATTTAGCACATTAGTTTAATTAAGAAATGTCTATTTTAATTTTGGAAATCAGAAAATTTTTGACAATTTGTGGTCTAGTGTAGTTAATGAAAAAGCTACTTTCCGTACCGGGATTCGATGTTAGTACCTTATTAAATCTGTACACTCATGAATGCTGTGACGTTAAAAAATCTGTCTCTTTTTTTGAATGGGCCAGTTTAAGAATAAATCACATATATTAAAGTAGGGATGTGGAACATCACACAACTTTGAATTACACTATAATATTGGTCATTGCATTAAAATTTGATATGATGTTACTTACCGTTTTCATATTTTCACTCATTTGAATAAAAATTTCCAGTTTGGCGATATTTTTGGTAATAATTTTTACATGGGTCAAAAACCCATCAATATGGCAAAATTGGCGATCTTATTCGATACACAATTACGTTGTCCTTTCTTGTGTGTGAAACAGAAAAAACATCAACGATTGATGTTTTTTGGGCGATGCTCAAGGGCAGAAAGCTCTGTATTAAAGGGTTCGTTTTTCAACTTTTTACGCTTTTATCGCATTTATAGAGGATTTTCGGAGGTAGAGATGATTAGAACACCTTAAGAGACATTAGCACAGAGATTTTAATCAAAATAGTTAAAGCCTTTTTCTAGCAATTGCTTAAAAACGTCATTTTTTCATGATTTCAACCTTATGCGCATGCGTGATTTTGATGAAAACTTTAATGGTAGGTCCTATGGCCACCACTAACCTGCACACCAAATTTTAACATCGTTGATCAATTTGTTCGGGAGTTATGTTGACCACGGACACACAGACATACATTTTTTCTAGACCACTTTTTTTAAATCAAGATGTTGCAAAACGTGGAGAAATGTAAAAAAAAAAAAAAAAAAAGAAGGAAAAAAAAAAAAAAAAAAGAAGAATGCTATTATGTAAACATAAGGGTGATTAAAAGTAAAATGTTTGCATTTATTTCCTTGAATCTACGACATTTTAATTAATCAACATAATTACCCTGTAAGCAATTTTTAGACTTCCTTTTTCATCAATAGTGTTTTCTTAAATTCTTCCAGCAAGTACATTGTGTCTTTTAAGTTTATAGAAATTCACAACAGCTTATATTTGTGGTCTCCTCTCATTTGCAGCTTTTATTTAGTATTACACCTAAGAAAAGATTTTACTCATACTTGAAAAAAAAAATTATAGAACTGAAAAAAATATTTCTGATTTTCTTATTTGTTAATGTTTGTGTATTTATGGATTATTTGTGCGAAAATTTTCATTTGAAGCATCATTCTATTAATATTCTATTTTCAACCTTTGAGGTTACGTAACACTAAAGTAAACTTATAAAAATAGAAAACACAATTTATAGATGAACTTATCTAATAGTTTTAAGGCTGATTAACGAGACCATCTTGTGGCGTTTTGTGTTTTTTGCACGTGTATATTTTTTTTAACAACTTATTTATAATCAGCATTGTTTAGGTATACTGAAGATATAATTAAATAATTACGATTTGCTGATTTTTTCTAATGGGTGGAGCATTTCTTCCACCCCCGTAGGATCGGAGACATTAATTTAATATAATTTTTTCTTTTGTCATGAGGGGTCATCTACATATATTTAAACTAAACCAAACTTTTAAAAAGTCCAATTGAAACCCCATAATATTTTACCATATTTAGATTTAGAATTAAAAAAACACGTCTAAATACCCAAATTTCATAATTTTCCAATGAGTGGTTAGCGATATAAATGATGTAAAAAAAATGACAAATTAATTTTAAAAAGAAAATTTGTTTTTTGCCATAAATTCTTAAATAGTTAATATATTATAGCAGTTTTTGTTTTTAACGATAGTTTATAAAAGACCAAACATAAATAACAAAATAACATGCAACTTTTATACTAAACCGTTTTTTAATAATCAATTATTAATTAATAAAACAAGTTTTTTTAATAATCAATTATTTATTAATAAAACAAGTTTTAAAATTTTTAAAATAGAAACTTGTATTTTTTATTTTTTTTTGCTTCCATTACAATTATCATGGTCGAAAATCCCTCTAGAATTTTTTTCATTCCATTTTGACTTTTCTATCATTCCATTTTGACAATATTTTAGCAAAAATGTAAAAAAGCTCACTTTAAGGGATCGTGTAATAGATTAATTCTTGAAGCACGCAAACGTTCGATCCTTCCTCGCTTTTAAGAAATTTGCTTTTCAAGATTGGCCAAAACATTTTCGCTCATAAGTGACGTGTTGCTCATAGAGGTCAGCGATATATCAATACGACTATATTTTTATTGATATTTTTTTAAATATCGATAAAAAAAAATCTATAAAAGTCACCGATATATTGATATTTTTAAACATTTATAATTTTTTGATGATTGATTTGTAGTTCCATGAGTTCAATTTTTTGTAGTTCCATGTGTCGATTTCCTTTATTCTCCTTTCAAATTTCAATATTAAAGTTTGGACTTGGATGGGAGGCATTTAAAATTGGCACCCATAACAAAAAGTAAAATCTTGGGTATGGTGACTTCACCAATGAACAAAATGAGCCCATTAAAAGCAACTACATTAATGTATAGTTATTGTTTCAAAAATATAAAATTCCAAGGAATACCACGAACAACGTTTGAAGATAAAATATAATGGAATGAAAACTAAGATCATATATTAGTATTAACCTATTGTGTTTGTATTGCATTCAGCTCTTTTCTAATTTTTATTCGTGAATACATTCAAACCTGATCGAGGTGCGTCATAATTTTTCATAAAATTAGTATGCATTTTGTAAGAAGTAGGAAGTGTGCTGCTCTCCCCAAATTTTCTCTGAACATCATCACTTTCTTAGTTCCAATTTTGTAAAATGAGCATTTTTCATTAATCAAAAACTCACTATAGTTAAATTCGAACAGAAGAAATTATTCATTAAAAATGTCACTGCCTGAGACAGGAAAGAGAATTCTTGGTGGAACTGATTTAGCCTGATGAATGCATCTGCGAAATTCTAAATCCGCCTCTGCACTGTGCTAGCCTAAGTGCTAGTTATGATTATTATGCAGTTCAAATTGCATATTTTCCAAAAATATGAATTTAATTTAAATAGAAATAAGCAGACTTCATTTAAAAATACATAAGATGAATGGCAGACTGCATGGAGACTACCACTGTACCCATGCCTGGAATTTTTCAAAAATAAACTATTATTTTACCAACATTCAACATTTTGCCACTCACTTCATAATCATATTTAATTTTTTGTATGTTCTATTTGAAAGTTGTACTAGTAACCAAAAACTAAAACTTGCCTAAAAACCACGCTAAAATAAAATGACTCCTATACAATTTTTTATATATAAATTCACTCCTCTGTTAATTTTTCAATTATTTATATTGCAAAAATATTAAGCTAAGTATTCAGCTTTGCCATTAAAAGCTATTGAGAATTGTCTAAATTTTTGTTAAAGTCACTGCAACAATTAAATGAAAATATAACTTTTTTTTGTAATAGATCCCTTTCATTTGAAACAAGGGGTGTGCGTCATCGCACAACTTTCAATTATACTATAATATTGGTCTTTGTATTAAAATGTAATAAGCCAGTTTGACGATATTTTTGACAGTAATTTTTAAATGGGGGAAAAAACCCGTCAAAATGGCGAAATCGACGATGTTATTCGATAGACATTACATTGTCCTGTCTTGGGCGTGTAAGAGGGAAAAAAAAATTGTTGATGGGCGATGCTCGAAGGCAGAGAACTCTGTGTTAAAGGCACTCATTTTTCAACTCTTTACAATTTTATCGTATTCTACGGAAATTTCAGATGCGGGGACGATTGAAACACCTTAAGAGGCATTAGCACAGAGATTTTAATCAAATCGTTGGAGCCGTATTTTAGCAATTGCTGTAAAACATGCTTTTTTTCATAATTTCAACCTTAAATGCATGCGCGATTTTGACAAAAACCTAAATGGTAGGTCCCATATGGCCACCACTAGCCCGCACACCAAATTTAAAATCGTAGGTCAATTTTTCTCGGAAGTTATGTTGACCAAGCGCACACCGACAGACATTTTTTCTAGACCACATTTTTAAAATTAAGATGTTCCTAAGCGTAGAGGAATGCAAAAAAAAAAAAATCTTTTTTTCCCCGACCTAATGCTATACTTTCATTACCCTATGTAAACTAGGGGTGTGGAACATCGCACAACTTTCAATTAAACTATATAATTTTGGTGATTGCAGTAAAATTTGACATGATTTTACCATTTTTTTTATTTTCACTCAATTCAATAGAAATGGCCAGTTTGATGATATTTTTAACAATAATTTTTACAGGAGATAAAAAAAAAAAAAAAAAACACCACGACAAAATCGCAAAATTTTGGAATTTATTCGATAGACATTATATTGCCCTTGCTTGCACGTGAAACGCAAAAAGAAAAATCAATCGTTGATGTACGATACTCAAGGGCGTTTTTTAGCAATCATAGAAAAACATGATTTTTTCAATGGCAGCTACCTTGGGAGTTATGCTGACTACGTACACACAGACTCACAAACAGACATTTTTTCTATATCACTTTTCTAAAATCAGGATGTTCCAAAACTTGGAGAAATGCAAAAACATCGAATTTTTTTTTACCGAATACTATACTTTCATTACCCTATGTATACATATGGGTAATTGAAAGTAAAAATCATGAAACATGTAGGATATCGATAAATCGAATGAAAACATAAAAAATAGAGTTCGTATTAAAATATTTAAAGATAGAGTTAAATTTATTTAGTGTAAAGCCCCCTAAGAAAAAAATTTACATAAGACATATAGAAAATCGTAAACAAAGCATTTAAGTGCAAACCGCAAGGTTCTACGATAATTAATTAGAACCGAAGATATAGCCATTATTCGGATTTTTTTTTTTTTTTTTTTTTTTTTTTTGTGGACTGAACATTAATGAAAAAACGAGTGTAGAAGTGAATTTCTAGTAACAATGAGTGTGAAATTCTAACTTGTTTATTACAAATTAATATTCTAATTTGATTGGCTACAAATGAATTGGTCAGTGGACCCCTTCGTATTGAGAGATAAGAACTTATGGGTTCAAGAGTCGTGTTTCCGTATACATTGAGCAAGTGTGAGCTAACGGGAGTCGAACCTGGGACTCCTAGGTCAGTATATAGGCGTGCTAATCCCTAGGCAAAAGCAATCCCTAGTGCCTATGTGTTGTATCTGTCTTTTGTACACGAGACCACCACAATATTATTGGCATTACCACTAAAACAAATGACTTATTGCTATGTTTGTTCATTCAATATTTTTTTGTTATAGTGTCATGATGGATGCGATCTGTGGACAAGTGCTATATCTAGTTCATGTCGTGAAGTCTGTGTAAGTAATTGAAATTATTTAATTTTATGAAAATATTTTGACTATTAAATATTTATATCTACCTTCTATGCTTATCTTCTTCTATATAAGTAACAGGGAAGACATATTTTTATCACAGCCATGCCTCCAAAGCTATTCAACCAATTTTTATGAACAAGATGTCATTTTAGAGAGATTGAGCTGTAGATGTGCTAAAACTGGCGAAAAAAATTAATTAGTTTAATTCCATATATTTTCGTTATTCCGCTATCATACATACCTCTACAATAACAGCGTTGTTTTATAATTGGAATTTTCAATAGCAGACTTTACAGGATTTGTGATGTTGTTTACATACGAGGGGCAAGTGATATAACAAAACCGGTTATGTCTTATGATGCTAACCAAATTCTACCTGAAATCGTCTCTTTTCACCGCGATTTCCTCGAAATTTTGATCATTAAGAGCCATTTAACTAAAAAGTACAATTTTAACTGTCAAAATATATTTCCAAATGTCTCGAATCTATTAAGAAGATATGTTTCATTAATTAATCGATTGAAACTTGATTATTTAGCATTTATTGCAATACAGTCACAAATTCCCATTGATACCTATGCTTTACAAACCAGCCTTTTACCCACTCAGAACTGGTTTCCGCCCTCCTCAACTGCTTTGTTAGTAAATATGCCCGTTGTCTATTTTTTTAGACCTGACAGTTCATTGTGGTAGAAATAGACAGCCGGAATAGTACAACTTAAATTAAAGTCTAACCAAACCTGACCCGCATTTTTTAAAAGTTATTGTCTGCTAATTTATTTTAAATCAATTGATTTAAATTAATTCTTCTTGGTACTGGGATATAGAGTGCCATTTGGTTCAACCTTCGATTGCATTGTTTATATTCTTGCCAGTATCATCTCTGTTAATAGCGAATATCGAACACATGACATTATTGAGGACTATATTTACATCCAACTTCAATGGCCTAAATTATTTAATTCTCAATGTATTTATAAACTACTTTTTTAAAGAATTTGTTGTTAGATATTTGCAAATTTAGTAATTGTATAAAAACAATTATAAAACATAGAATATTTTGAGTTTATAAGTATTTTTTATTATTATTATTATTTTGCAATTCTCTCAAAATAGTGATTTTAAACACATTGGTACACTTTAAAAATCTATTCATTATTTCAATTTAATTTTTCTTCAGCATGTTATATAAAAGTGAGTTCTATATTGTAGACCTAAAATATCTATTATAAATATGCGTATATTTGTGAATTTTATGTCCTTCATTTTTTTCTTTTGGTTCATTCATAAACTTTAAAATAAAGACTTTTGTATTTGTCAATTAGTTTAATTTGAAGGAGATGTTCTATAGTGAAGGGGAAATTTATAAACTATACATAAACTTTAAAAACAATATTTTCTAAAAAAATAGGTTAGCAGCTTGAATTGAAATATTTATACTTAACATAGGTAATTTTTTCATAAATATTTATAAGCCATTTTGTCTGGAAAACATATACCAAGGCAAACAACTACTTTATTAATCTGAAAAAATTACACCTTTTAAAAAAATGCTTATAAACTCAAAGTATTCAATTTTTATTATTTTTACACAATTACTATATTTACAAATACCTAACAAATTCTGTAAAAAAGTGTACCTGTATGTTAAAAATTAAATAATTTATAGATTATTGAAGTTGCATGTAAATGTGGCTTTTAAATTTTGTTGATGACTATCAAGTCCCCTAATAGTTTCTTTTAAGAAATTGCTGCTGGAACTCTTTCTACCAAAGTAATTAGATACACTTTTAAGATTTGATTCCCTAAGAAAAGAGGATTATCAAATGTTCCTTATTTTGACATATAGATTCTAAGAGACAATTTTTATCTTAAGGAAATGTACTGTTAAAGCTTATAATTTCAGAAATAGGATGAATATCACTAATATATTTGCTAAAAGATAGTTTGTAAGGAGACAATCCTATTATTTCAGTTTGAAAAAGTTCATCCAATACAGTTGCACATTTTTTTAGTAACTTAGTTTGGATCTGAAACTTGGATACTACTTATATATGCTATTACACCCTTTCTTTTGAATGAAAATGGGGAAATGATATTATACTTGTGTACTTTCCCATTGACCATTTGCATCAAACAAAAGCTGACACAAATGGTAGTACTGTGATGTTCAGCCAAATGCTAATTTCACAGTACCAGCTAAATTTGTATTTCGGAAGGTGACACGCTTTTTACTTACTTTGAATACTCTTTAGGGTTTTAGGCTGCTTAACTGAATTGTGCCTCGAGAAGGGTATTAATAAAATATGATTCTAAATTTTATCCAGGATAAATAATTAGCCAAGACAATGACTCATATTATGTAAGAAAAGTGGTACCAGCAAATAACTGAAAATGATCTAAGGAACCAGATCAAATAACGTATAAAAAGAAAAGTATTATTTAAAAAGAAATTAGTTTTCCTGTAGTTAAGTCCAAAAATCTATTTAGCTTTAGTAAATGTTTTTAAAAAGTAATAAAATCTATTGTGTGCTTTTATCTATAGTTTTAATTTATGTTTACTACCTTCTTACAAATTCTTTAAAAAGGAGCATAACAGGAGCACTCACATAATTTTTTTTATTAAATAAGTTATAACTTTTAGGTAGCTGATATTTAATCTTTAACATTTGTACTGTAAGAAAACTATTATAGTAAAAGATACTTAATTATATTATGGAAAAAAATATCTGTATGTTAAATGCAAAAATTCCATGTCCTTTTCTAGTAACATGAGAAATCAAACTTTACTTTATTTGTGCTATTAAAGCAATTGATGCTTACCAAATTTTCATGCATAAATAATAAAATTAAACACTTTTTCAAAATGCATAGCAAAAAATATATGTATTAACATTGCTGTAAGCAGGAAATTCAAAGGAACACCAGGCTATTAGTAACATGAGTAACTGTGGAATTATCATATTTTTTAAATCCTTTATATTAACTTCGATTTTGTGTGTGGAGGGTGGCTGGCTGGGTGTGTATGTTGATGACGAGCAAATCTGCGAAGGCCTAATTAACCTCCTTGCCATCATCCAATTGGGCTGAAACGTGGCAGATAGATTCAATGACAATGCATTCTATAAAATTGTGGCTGTCACTAAAAGGTTGCTTTTACAGAAGGCCAATAAACCAACTTGTTGTCATCCAATTGCGATGAAATAGCATTTAACTGATCATTGAAAAAACTCTTTTCGGTTGCCAAAATTGTTTTAATAAATGAATAATAAAATTGTTTTAATAAGAATAAATGTAAGATATTTGGATGTGAATGTATAAATTCACATTCATTTTTAATGAATGAATTTTAAAAAGTAGTTTACAGCATATTTTGCTGATAGAGATGTTTGCAAACACCAAGCACATGCTGGCAAAAGAAACGCTGCTATATTAATAAATATATAAAAATTGGCAATATTTGGATTTATATTAAAAATTCTGTTTTTATGGGTTATATTACTTATAGAAATGTATCACTCAAAACATTTATATTTTTATTTTACAAATAGAAAAGATATATTTTATAGAAAATATTTTATTGTATAGAAAATGCATTAACATTCTCATTTTGTTTGTAAGTTTTATTGAAAAAAAATATTTTTATTGATTTTAAACATTTGACATGCCGTAAATTAAAACTGCTATGATTTAAACCTCTAAAATTATTGCACGTTATTTTCATTATCAATACGTCTTGCCGTGAATTCATTCTATAAATGTTTTCAGTAGTACACATTTCCTATCATTTGTTGACTATATTAAAAAAAAAATTAAATATATATTCACTTTAAAAGAAAACTAATTAAAATGTTGTGTTTTAATAGTATGTAGTAATGAAATTAATTTTGTATGCTTAGTATATTGACTGAGCAAATATTTGTATCCAATTTAATGAATAATGTTAATTTATCCAAAGTAAATATGTTGTCAGTATTTTATATAGTAAATATTAATTGTAATGGATTCTCATACATTATTTATAATCTACAGGAAGGTGACAAAAAAGTTTTTAAAAGTAAATTGGTAAGTATAATAATATGTTTTAAGTAACACTTTATTTCTATTGAATTGAAAAAAGTATATATTTGTTTTAATTATTTTATGACTTAATGAGGAGACTAAAATCTCTTTAACAAAAATAAGGATAGATTTAATGAGAAAAATTATTGAAGTAATGTGTGACATAGTAGTATTGCACTCCTAATGGAAAAGTAAAAAAAGTATGTCTTTGAAGAATTTTTTTTTTTTTTTTTTTGCAGGAATGGTAAAAAATTCTTTTTTTTCCTATTAGCTAAAAAAGAATTTTATAAACTAATAAAGCATATCTTAAAGCAAATTTTTTATAAAATGGTTGCTGTTTAAAGAAAATTCATTACAAAATAGCTGCCTTACTCAGTTTGGAGTTTTATTAATGTACTCCTTTTTGTAAATGAGAGACTGATTAACTGTTTGCATCATTATGGTTTTGTAATATGACTAATTGTTTAATATTATACTTAAAATCAGCACTAATTGAATTAATAACATAATAATTGACATGAACACAGTTATATGTTATTTACTTGAACTCGTTTTCAGGGCCTATATTGCATCACAGGATGCAACATAGCCATAAACCTCTATATGAAAGCCATTGAAGGTAAAGTTTTTAAGTTTGATATTTATATTTTAGTAAATTTCTCTGTATAAGTAGAACTTTCTTATTTAACCACTAATGGTCCAAATAAAAAGCTTTTGACTATATATTTGAAATGTTTTGAACAGATAACAATTAAAATATATTTTTGCTAAAGGTTAAAAAAAAATTTCTAAAAAAAGTATTTATTCAAGAAATTCGAAAATGGCTGGGGTTGGCATGGCACTGTTAAAAAATATGCCACATCCAAAAGGAAAGTTGTAATCAAAATTTGTATCATCTTATTCCTGAAGTGCAACATTTATTGAAAACTATTTTAAATGTATTTTAATCTAACTCATAAATTAACAGTATTATTTTATCATAATTCATTAACATTGAATTATTATTTATACATTGTCTCAGGATTAAATCCCGCTATTATGCCTTAATACTAGCTATTATGTCCGCTATTGTGCCTATGCACATTCTCGGATTCTAAAGTTAGTTGCGGACTTGGCGGTGATTATGACAGTCAGTTGTTGGACTTCTGAGAGTTTTCAGGATTAACACCCGTTTGAGATACAAAAAATGCTAGAAAATATTTGATATACAGTATATTTTATACTGATATTTTGTTCATCTTAACTTAACAATTTGAAAACTAATTTTGTTATCATTCAGCTATTTTTGTCAAATTCCCAAATAGTTGGTGTTGGTGTTCCGCTATTAAAAAAGTATGCCTCATCCAAAAGAATAGTTTCAATCAAATTTTTTCTCATCTCATTACAATGGAAAGTAATACCAAAATATCTAGGAAAGTTTTAGAAAAGTTATTAAATTTTTCAGAATTCTAAAACTTGCAATTATAATAAATATAAAAAACGTTAGTAACTTTCCAGATAAGGCTTAGAATATTCTATGTGAACTTCAATTTCTCTAAGATACAATTAATTTTCCATGTGGGGGAGATATCTAAAATGACTTGTCTATGTTTTATGACAGTGTGTTTTAAAATTTGGAACTTTACTAGAACACTCATGGAAAATTGTATATAACATTCTTTAAATAATATTAAGGCTGCAGCAAAATATTTTTTAGAAAGTAGTTAATTTTTTATCTCAAAAATTTCCTTACTTAATTGATAAATCTAGTAATAGTTCATATTAATTTTTAGGTGAAGTAGGAACTCCTGCTCAGCCATATTTAGTTGCTGAGACTCGAACTAATGTTTCGATTGCAATACAGTGGACTCCAAGTTCATATGAAAATATTTCATATTTGGTGCAGTTACGTTACCATAATTTACATGAAGTTACTGACTGGGTATACTATAACCCAACAAATCTTGTAAAGGACCATTATCTCAACGTGGAGAATTTGCATCCTTACACTAAGTATAGGTTTAGAGTAGCTTGGATACTACTGGAAAACTACCCACCTATATTTTCAGCAGAAAGTATTACAATTTCTACACTACCATATGGAGGTAAGTTATATATTTGCATTAAAAGAAAAGTACTATTATCCTTTGATAAGGAAATTAAATTTAGTGTCTTATGATTCCTGCTTGCCGAAGAAGAAGTGAAATGGAATTTCAGGGATATAAATGTTTATCATTGCATTTCGATCTGCATATTTGGTTAACTGTGCGAAAGTTGATGGTCATTTTTTGCCAAGGGTTACACTCATGCAATAGCTGCTACTATCATGGTTTCCACCGTTATGGTGATATAGTTAAAATGTACATATTTATTAATTATTTTTGTCAAGGATTGTGCTGTTTCCACTGTTTCCTAGATTTATGCCGACAGTAACAGACACTAGATCACATGATACGTGTCTGGTGTTTGGCTAGATTTTGATTTTGTAACTACACTTTTTTTGTATTTTAATTTTGTAAGTGTAGAATTTTTTTTTTCATTCAATGCTGATTTTTAACTAACAAAATCGTTATAAATGAAAGCACTGCTTTATCCTCTGATTTTTCTATCAGACAAAATATAAAGTACTAGTAATATTTATGGTATACTTACGCTTTCCTTCAAATCCTTGAATTTTAATTTCTCACCAGAAAATTACTTTTCTGAGATTTGAGGTAGCATGGTGGGCACTATGTCCATGATTAGTGCCAGTGTGAGGATTGATTCCGACGTTTAATTTGAATCAATACAGAATGACTACAATATTAGTAGAATTTTGTAATAGAAAATTAATAAAAAAAATTCTGTATAATCATTGTTTAAAACTTTTTTTAACTGCAATTGTATGTAAAATTGTTTGTTGTATATTTTAGATTGGCCAACAATTTTACATTTTAGCTAAAGATATAAATATTTGTTTAAATTTAGAAGTTGAAGTAGTTTTTTGCAGTACCTTGATTGTAACTTAATAAATTAAAAAACTGAGTTTGATTAGATTCACCTGTTTGTTAATATGGTATGGTTATTTAAAAATGTTTGACTTGTGCAATTGTTTACCGGTTTTCATCGTTTTTGTGTAAAGTTCAGCTTTTTTTACTTTGGAGCTGTACCACATATGTCTGCTAATACCAAGTAAGAAATAAAAGAAGAATCAATAAATAAGCAAAGAAATAGTGATTTATTATAATGAATTGTAAATAAAGAAGTGGGATATGATAATTTTCAGTATTTTTTTCTTCTTTTTTTTTTCTTATACCTCTTCCCATTTGATCTCATTTCCAGCCAGCCCACTTTTCAAGTACTTTTTACTTTCTCGAAGGCCCACTTTTTGTTGACTAACAAGACCTTTACTGCCATCGAAACAATTTTGGAAATTATCAGAATTTGTTTAATAATTTAAATCAGGATTGTGAGATTTAAATGAAATGGCGCTTACTGTGAAGGTACATATATAGAACCACACAAGGAGGAAAGATAATTAAATAGTACTTTTAGCATATGAAGTTTTAGTATTTTAAAATGACTAATCAAATATAGAATTCGGAATAAAATATTAAATTTATTCATTTTACTTTTAATATATGTACTCTTTTATCTTATTACAAATAACAGATAAATTTCAATTAGAATTTTTTTTTTTTTTTCAAACGTAGATTATTGAGTTGTAGTTTGAACTATATTTTAAGAATATTCTAAGCAAATGTTTTTAACCCTCTGCCTTTAGTTTTCCTATGCTATTCAGTGGAAAAATATTTGAAATAAAATAAAATTGAATCGACTTTTTAGGAAACTTTTTAACTTGAAAAAATTATCTGGGATTTAGAAGAAATAATTTTAATCATAAGTCAAGTCTTTGCAAATGAGGTGACACATAAACCAAAGATATATAGGTGCAACTAATCTTATGTCTACAATTGGTTGAATTTTCATTGTATAAAAATCTTTCCACAATTGAAATGGTGGCACATAGTTGCCCATTTATTATAATTGTATCTCTGTTTTCCTAAAAATATTCATTTTAAAAGTTAATCTGTGCTCACTTTATTACAAGTTATGTATTTATTACACCCATTTTTTTTATTATTATTCTGGTGTTGAATATCATGAGCATAAAACACATTTTCCCCCTTTTCAGCCCCTTCTACTCCACCAATAATTACGTGTCTAACAGCTGTTAGTTTCACAAGACTTTCCTTAAGTTGGCGTCCACCACCTTTACCAAATGGACCTATTTTATCATATGTCTTATATATACAAGAATTACCATTTGGAAGTATTATGATCAAGGTATGAATTTTATGTCTAAACAAAAACACATTTTTTCAATTTTTATAAGAAAAATTGTAAAAAGCAGCAAAATAATTGAACACTAGGGCAGGGAATATTTTGTATTACCATGCCATAGAAACATTATTAACATGTACTACTACCTGAATTCATTGAGGAGTAGAAGTCAAGAATAGTGGTTAAGAGAATATTATATATCGTTCTTTCTAGAGAAATGGCAAAAGATCCTAAAGAGATGCTGTTGGCAGTTGTCTATTCATGATTTTAAATCTAACAACAAATGTTTAATAATTTTAAGGGTTCGGCCTGTGCAGTGCAGTCCAAATGAGGGCCAGACTACATGTTTATTCAACAAGCATACCTGTGGGGAAAAGTGTATTATCACCTTGGAAACACCAAATTTTTCAGAAGACAATTTTTCATAAAATTAGGACACCTTTCACTATTTCAAGGGTCTGCAAAATACCATGAGATAGCTGCCCAAACAATGGCAAATTCATGCACATGCTTGACTCTAAAGGTATGTGTCCACGAGAGAGAAAACTCGCGCGAGTTCCATGTGAGGAACTTGCTGCACTGTTTCCACTGCATATGCAAGTTGACTCGCGGAGGGGTGGTTGCAATTTTCTCCCAGTAGAAATCTTGCATAGGTGTGTCCACGACAGCGGTGTGCAACTGCGAGAAGGAAATGGATTCTCTGGGGAAAATCGGCTGTAATTTTGCTTTTGCATAATAACGGCAATATTTGTTTTTCATTTATTCAGGATTCTTAGATGATTATGTTAGATGAAAATAATTGATTTAAGAGACAAGATTTCAGGTAAAATAATACACCGTATAAAATTAATTGGCAGCTCAATTATATAAAAATTTATATTATCATTTAAATTATTAACCATGAATAATAAATAATTTTTAACATATTACAAGAAATAAAATTATTTCTTTGAAGAATAATAATTGTTGTGAATAACAGGCAAATTTTAAAGACAATTATAGTTTTTTTTCTATGGATTTTTATCTAAAAAAAAGAGGGGAGGAAAAGAAAAGAATTTTAGGAAAAGAAAAGAATCGTTATTTATAAATTTAATAGTATTGTATTATTATCTATTTTATATATACCAATTATTACACAAATTATTTTTGAATATACATTATACTGATTTTAAGTACAGTTTTATGTGGAAAAGTTTTTTTTTTTTTTGTTTTTTTTTGCTATAAGAAATATCACTTTTATGAAACAAATGCATGTTTTAAACAGATATTTTGTAAAATATTTTAATAATTTCCTTTTTTTCAAAAGAGTATAAAAACTCTTATGAAGAAGTAATTATCTGATTAAATAACAAATATACATTTGAGAATGTTAAAAAAAAAATCTAAAAAATCAAAATAAGAATCAATAGTTATTTTGCATTTTATAGTTAATCTGAATAATACGATACATCACATTACTATAATAATAAAATTAATTTAATCCACATAATAATAAAAAATTCCAAATTGAAAACTAAAAAAAAAAAAAAAAAAAAAAAAAAAAAAATTAACTGGGATCGAACCAGGAATCTTTCGAGTGCAAAAGAAGACTCTACGCACCACGCCATCAGTCCCAACACGTAAATGGGTGTAGTATAAATCTTGTACAAGTTCTTTTTTCAGTTTATTTAATTAAAATGAAATGGAGTTTTGCACAGGCAGTAAACGTTAATTTTCATTACATCTAGTCAAAAGATCTTCATGGTATATTTTCTAATACTGCAAAAAGAAAATGCACGGTAACGCATGAAGGAAATTGTTTTGCTACATGAGAAGAATTAATCATACTGTGCCTTTTTAAACCATATTTAACCTTATATTTGATACGAACGTATTTTAGTATTTTTAATTAATCAAATTCATGCTATTTTTACTTAATCCAACAGAGTGGCAACAGAACCGGGAAAACCTGGAAATCAGGGAAATGTCAGGGAGCTTTCTGATTCTGGGAAATGTCAGGGAATTTTTAAAATTTCATGAAAATCAGGGAAATTTTGTTTGGTTTAAGGCACGTTCATCCTTATTTTGGCGCTATTTACATGGAGATTTGTAGTGGTAAGCCATTAGAAGTTTAATGTTACTGAATAATTTAAACTTTTCATTGCCAGCAAAACTATTTTTTAAAAAATTGCATATTACCTCTTTAACATACATGTTCTATTTGATCAGGTTGTCTAGACATCTGGAAAACCTAAGAAAATTGGGGAAATTAAAAAAAAATTTGCCCTAAAATCAGGGAAATTTTTAGAAATCAGTCAGGAAAATCAGGGAACTTTTTTCCTGAATTTTGTGGCCACCCTGTCCAAGATAGTTTTACCAATTTCTACTAAACTCAGAAACTTCCAAATGAATGTGTCATTCGGATCTTCAAAGGTAGAAAATCGACATGCGTTTATATTTACAATCTTGTAATTTTTGTAAAAGCTCATCTTTAATCCTATGAAATAATGATAAGTCCTATACAGTGAGAATAATTCAAAAGAATTATTTCATAAAATCAGCAGCATCAAAATAAAATCAGCTTCACGATGAGGATTCGACTGTCAACTTGCTGCGAGAAGCTGCAATATTTTCCAAACGGCTGGAATCAAGGAAGAAAATTTGCAGAACTAGTGTCCATGAGAGGATTTTTGGTCGGCGCAAGTCTTGCGGCAACTAACTAAAACTTCCCGATAGTGGACTCGCAAGGGTGTGTACATGAGCGAGAAGCTGTTTTGCATCGAACTCGAGCGCGTTTTCTCGCCTGTGGACACTTACCATTAGAATGCATCAGTCAGGGTCATATTCTTGTTTGTACAGTTCTCTAAAAAATTTTAAATATCATTTGTTTGGCCAAATAACTTTCTTTCACTTTTCACTCAACCAGTATTTGAGCTCATAAGAGCATTAAAGCATCATTTTACATTAACATCTGTTACAATTGGTTTTCGAATTTCCTTCAATCGTAACAGATGTTACATATCAGTAGATGTTTCATTCCAGAAGTTTCTTCCTAACTGTGATGGTTGATACTGAAACCTGTAACTTTTAATTTAGCTCTGATATAGTTTTTTCTGAAGTTGACTACTTTTTAGAGGTTGCAGTTTGTTTCAAGACATGGTGGTCACTTTACGAGACCTTCCTTTGTGGCCACTATTATCTCCCCTTATATTGTTTTATATTCAGTCATACTTTTCAACACTGTAGCTTTAGAAAAACTCATTAACGTGGCAGTTATAATAATTGATGTTCCAAGTACACGAAATATCAGATCAATTAATCTGCCCTTATTGAAAGCTTGCAAGTTCATACACCTTGCTCTACTAACAAAAAACACAATGGCTACAACTTCATTACTCCTACCTGAGAGTAGAGTCGTATACTCTATTTGTTTAAAAAATATGTGTCACCAGAGTAGATTTTTTTAAAAATACAAAATACATTAGAAAACATAATAATGCTGTTATTGTTTTCATTATTTTGATAACCATCTGCACATCAGTAAAAAATCACTGCAAATATAATTAATACAAGTGAATTAGATTATTCGATTATTTTGAGATTTCAAGTCATTGTTAAATTAATTACTTGCATATTTTTATTTTTTCGATGCCCACAAATCCTATACTTGGTGCCTATTAAAGACCTTTACCACCACCCCTTAACTTTTTTACGCTGACAGCTTTTGTCATAAAAGTTGTATCTAGGTACAGTAAAGTGATTTTGCTCTATCTGATAAGACTGCTAGTGCCAAGGTCAGGAATTAATGTGCTTATCTCAAAAACTATATATGATACAACTTGTCAAAGTTGTAGAGCAGAAGCAATTTATGCTGAAGTTATGTTCGTGAAGCATTATCCATAGTATTCCATGCCTACAACTTTTCAAAAAACAATTATTGGATATCAAATTTTAAAATATGCTATTGTTCCTTTATGCTTATTTCCAGAAGAAGCTTTAGGGTCCAGGCTCAAGTACATAAAATCACACGTGGAACATTATGTCAGAAAATTTCCATGAGTAAAAAATGCAGAAGATGTGGCCCTCAATCTCCTTGTTTGTTCTTATCTTCATATAATTAACTGACATTTCATGAAAACTTCTTAAGAATAGTTCAACAGCAGTAGAATATCTCAAAGAACTAAGTGAGTTATTTGAAATTCTCACATGAGCGGTCAATCAGATTTCGATATGTAAATAATAAATGTATTTCAACTGAATATTTTCTTTTAAACGAGTCAATTTGACCTGTAATGTCATTAAAAATGAATCAGCTACAGTTAAAAACATATTTGCAAATGTTTTAAACCTCTAATAGGTTTTGGCCAAGTTTTTGAGAAATTGTACCAGTGTGTGACTGTGTGATTAGCAGTGTGACTGTGTGATTAGCAGTGTGGCCTTGTATGCTCATGCGAGACCAGAGCCATCAGATTGGTGTGTCCTTACATCTGTTTCTTTTCTTATAGAACATATCATGACATAAAGTATTAGTAAACACAAATAAACAAATGATTATTTTATGTATTCAATTCCAAAGATTCATTTGCATAAGGTGCCTCTTCCTACTAAAATAGACTGGTCTACAGCTTTGTATTTATGTATCTCGAAAACTTTTTAAGATAGGCATGTTATCTCCTGACTTTGTCCCTAGGAGGCGATATAAACAATCGCCACGGACAATGCATGGTAATTTTACTGTTCTTAGGTGTAACCTTTTTCACAATTGCTAACATAGAATAAAGGTTAAGGAGGGTGGTAAAGGACTTTAGTGGGCACCCGCACAATATAAAAAGAGGAAAATTTGCTTTGTATTATATGTTAGCCTATAATGCTATATTTTAGCAAAGACCTTTGCATCAGGTATTAGGGAACATACCAAAAAAAGCATTTATCCTTTTATAAATTTCAAACCATCTATATATTCTAAATAATTTTATTAAAGGTATATGTGATGAACTAATAATTTGTTTTTTCAGGACATATCAGATACGTCCGATGGTTTGCATTATATGATTAATAATTTAAAGCCTTCAACTTCTTTTAAAATATCGCTAAGTACTAGGAATTCAATGGGGGAAGGGCCCCAGGATGTGCGAAATATTACTACATTATCTAAAAAGGAAGTTTCAAGTAAGAATAGCATTTGCAGATTTTTCTATTTTTTATAAATGTAGGTTTAAAGTACAAATATATCGATATAAAAGAAACTTTAATATTTTTATCAGAATAAAAAATGATGTAATGGAACCATACAGAAAACCACATATCCTTTAGTTGTATTAACAGGTGTCCAAAAAATACTTACTTCCAAAAGTTAAGCATGGAGAGAGAAATGTTAATTTTTGTAAGCCAATCTAAATTAAAGAAGCTGAAATTTACTGCAAAGTTGGAAGGAAGTATGCAAATGTGTTATTTAACAGTCAATCACGGTTTCACGTCGAGAAATATCCTGTGAAGAGTTACAGGAATTGCATGTAAGTGCTGATGAAAGGTGTTTAGAACATTCGTACGATTTGTTTTCAGGCTAGACGTGTTTCTATGGCTTCCAGAAGACGAATGGAAAGTTCTGAGCGCTGGCGAGATGTCTGACGCATTGAAGCAGGGCAGTGTATCACAGATGTTGCTCTTTTCTTCAGTGTCATCATCCGTCATTTCATGATTATGAAAACAATTCCAAACCAGCCAAACAGTTATTCAAAGACCTGTAGCTGGTCATCCAAGGGTTACGACCCCCACGGAAGATTGATATATTGCTGTTGTAACCAAGCAGAATCGAAGATCGCCCTCCACACGTGTGACACCTATGGTTGCAGTGGCCATTGGTAAGATGATATCTGCCACCATTGTTCTTCGAAGGCTACACGTGGATGGTCTGTACGCTTGGGTAGCACAAGTTTGTATTCCATTATCCATCCAATGCAAAAGGGCACTATTAAAGTGGTGCCGCCAGCATGTGAATTGGACTGTGTCCGATTGGGGCAACGTTATGTTCACAAATGAGTCCAGATTTGCCATACGACCAGCTGATAAGCGTGTAAGGGTCTGGAGGGAACAAGGCACATGCAATTGGCTCCAGAACATCACACATT
Organism: Linyphia triangularis; assembly: GCA_963978545.1. Lineage (NCBI taxonomy): Eukaryota > Metazoa > Arthropoda > Arachnida > Araneae > Linyphiidae > Linyphia > Linyphia triangularis. The sequence continues at coordinate 74,595,193 of OZ021721.1, read as the reverse complement.
CCGCAGTGGAAGCTTCAGGGATTTCATTGGGATATTGTACTGACCTTCACATCTTCATGTGAGGTTCTGTGACAGCTGCAGGGTATTGAGATGAAGTCTTAGACCCCATTGGGAAAATCTATGCTGCAACAGTTGGTTCTTTTTTTGTTTTAATGGACGATAATTCACATCCCCATAGAGCTGCCATCGTTGACGACTTTCTGGAGAGTGAGGGGATTGCGCGTATGGAATGGCCGGCTTACTCACCGAACCTTAATCCAACTGAAAATTTTTGGAATGCCTTCAGTCGTGCTGTACATAGACGTTTCCCACCTCCAGCCACTCTCAGAGATTTAGAAATTGCCCTACAGGAGAAATGGTGATTACTTTACTCTGCTGTGGTTGATCACCTTGTAACAAGCATGATCACATGCTATACACTTTGTATGCAGGTGAGGGGTGCTCACGTACCCTATTAATGTTGATTTTTGTTGTTTATTTTGAATTTAAACATCATTTTTTAATGACGTAAATATGGCGTCATCTTATAAGTTATGAAAATTCAATATATTTTTTTATCTCTGTTTGTAATTCTTTCTTTTGTTTCATGAATAAACATAGAGCTACTTGCAGCATTTCGTGTCAATCAAAGCAGTACTTGTCAATTTTTTCGCATTTTACCGCTCTATGCTTAACTTTCGGAAGTGAGTGTATTTGGTATAGGGTTTATTTCTTTTGTTATTAGAGATTAGGCATCAGCATCCATTGCAAAAATGCTCAAATTAAATAAAAAATCATAAAGAATGTGTTATTTTTATGTATTTAATTCATTTAAAAAGTTACAGAATTTTTACTGCCATACAGCAATTACAAAAGTATAAGTATTAAAAGTATATATCCATACAGAAATTACAAGAGAATATAAGAACACTTACAAAATTGATTTCTTTAGTCTTTCAATGTAAGGTCAAGAATATAAATTTTTTGCATCTAAAAAAGCATATTTGGAAGTAAGTCAACCGAAGGTTTTAAATAATTTGTTTAAAACTGTTTGAATCAGAACAGATTTTATAACAATGCTTGTGAATTTACTTTTCTAAACAATGATAAGGACCACTCAGTCTTAAAATTAGTATCATTTTGCTAACTGTAATTAATGTTCATTTATTAATTAATTGTCTTCTTATTTGTAACTATGATCAGTGGGGGAATATTGGCAGGAGTTTGCAGATCATACACTTGGTTCAAATCTTCCATTGAACTTCCTAATAAAATGAAAATTAATAATTATGCATCCATTTTTTTTCCAACTGAACAATGAAGCCTATATTATACATTGTTTTTCTCTTTACTTTTCCACTAGTCTCAGTTTCATTAATATTCAAAAGCAAGGAGAGTGACAGAGCCACTCGCTGACTGTGTGCATGTTTGTAATTGTGGCAGTCTCGTGTACAAAAGACAGATACAACACTTAGGCACTAGTAATTACTTTTGCCTAGTGGTTAGAACGTTGCTCTTCAGATCTAGGAGTCGCGAGTTCAGACTCCCCGTTAATGGAAATCGCTAAATTGATTTATCCGAACAACTGAATCATGCTGCCATCTATCGGTAACTTCTGAAAAATGCTACACGAGTACCTCACAGTTATCACTGCATTATTGGCGATTTATTGCCAAAACAGCAAGTATCTTTGGCGACTCATTGCTCAATCGTTCGTCCCTTCGCAATTCACTGTGAAAGGGCTATGTGGCGGTCTCATGTACAAAAGACAGATACAACACCTAGGTACTAGTAATTACTTTTGGCTAGTGGTTAGAACGTCACTCTTCAGATCTGGGAGTACCGAGTTCGACTCCCCATTAGTGCTCATTGCTAAAGTAACTATTTTATGCAGATTTTACCATTACCACAAATAACTGAGTAGACCTATCCATATGATTTAGCTTGAAAAACAAAATAGATATTTAATAATAGAATTAAGCCACAATCAAACATCTGAAATGTTAGCAATATTCTTTGTACTTTATAACTTGACACAAAACAAATGTCTTATATTATAGATGTTGTATTCTAAATAATCTTTTTTGTAAAATAGGCTTGCATAATACTCCAGCATACTTGATATTTGGAACAAAGCACAGTATATTACAGCAAGGTCTTAGGATATTAGATGATTCCCATACCTTATACAAAGTAGAAAACGAATCTGTATTTGTAACAGGTAATGCAATCAACAAACTTTATGTAATTATCACATGACAAATAATGCAAATATTTTATGACATTTAGCAGGATATTTTTTAACCAAATTTATTTTTATAGGTGTTGCTCTTCATGTAAAGCAAAGTATGTTCTTTGTGACTGACTCCACAGGCAATTTGCATAGCGTCAACATGAAAGGACTAAGAGAAAGTACAATGATCCTTTCAAGTCCAAACTATCCAACAACTTTGTCTCTGGACTGGCTCAATGACAAGCTATATATGGTGGAGGAAAATCAAGTATGTAATTTTTTTTTAAATAGGAGGTTGTAAGAGATTTTATTATGTCTTATTTTTAGTTTTTTCAATATCTATTGTACTACACTGTTTATATTTAGTATGTTTTTGCAGATACTTGAAAATATTACCCTATGAACTGCTTTTACGATTTTTTTTCATGCAATTTTCGGAAGTGATTCACTTTACCAATAGCATGAATGTACTAAAAATGCCTGTTAAATTGATTCAAGAAAAAAAGCTGCCATATTTTCATAGTCTAGTCAGCTTTTAAATATTTGCCTACAGTTAGCATTTCAATCCAATCTACAGGACAGTTTCTGAACAAATAACTTTTAAGCACCAGCCGTGTCCTTGATTTGTTATTCAGTTGATAGTCATATGCAAGATTATATGAAGTTTGAGAGTCTCTCAAATTTATACTCAACATTGTTATGTTCAATATGTTTAGATCTCACTATTTTTTTTTTATTTGCTAAGACCATATATAATCCTAGTAGTTTACATAAAAATCATTTCAAAGTGCAATGTCAATGGTTATAAATCATTCTTGATTTGCTTTTTGAGTACAAATTTCTTCTGATATTTTTTAACTTTTTGTAAATCTTGTGTAAATATCCAATAGAAGCATTTCAATCTTACTGTCCTAACTGCTTTTTTTATTTTGTAAAATTATTTAAGAATACTTATTAAGTAATTTGACATCATTTTTCATTCACTTGATGTTTTTAGATTGCACGGTGTGACTTGAAAGGCAATAATTATGAAGTTGTTTTAAGTGGCATGAAATACAGAGCTTCAGATTTGAATGTTGATCCTCTAAATGGGTTAGTATTAAAAGTTAAAACAAAAGGTTATTGTTTTAATTTGTACTGTGATTAATTGCAATGTATTGCATAAACCTACTACTGTGAATATCACACTGTCAGGGAAAAGTGATCCAACTGAACATGAAAAAGCCATACTATTTGAGTTATTTCTCAATAGACAGTGTTATATAATATTATATTTATCATCAAGGAAATGTTATCATGTTTAGTCAATATGTATTACAATTCAATGGATAAAGGTAGCATAATTTACATCCCATATCTTTCATAACTTTTAAAACTAAGTTTTATATTTTTTTAACATACATTTGCAATTGTACTTGGATATAATAGTATACAGGGTTTTACTTAAATTTCTGGCAAAAATGTTAAGTAGGTAGAGGGGACCAAAATAAGTAGATTTTGTAATAGAAAGTGTGTTTACAAAAGATACTTTGAGGTGTTAGAGGGCATTTTTAGATCGTAGCTGAAAGCAGTTCATTGGCAGTCTGCTCCATCTCTTTGACCCCATCACTGTCGAAAGGATAAACTTACACTTGTCAATCAGCACCACCTTTTCCATGAGCTCTTGCTACTTCACCTTGCATCCAAACCTCTGCATAGGGTAGAACTCTTCTTTTCTTACTACTTAAGGTGTGCTATTTCTGAACACACATTCATTATAAAATGTGTTTATTTTGGTAACCTCTAACTGCCTTTAAATTTTTGCCAGATATTTTAAAAACACTACTTTTTAAGGAAAAAATAAAAGTTCTGAGTTATACAATTTTCCCCTTTATTGCAGGTACCTATATGTGACCATGGGTGATTATTTACTTGAAGGTGGATTACATCGAATCGATTTGATAGAATTTAACTCTGGCAAAAGTATACAATTTGAGGAAAAAACTCAATTAATAGTCAGAGATAGTTACCTGACAGCATTTGTGGTGGACTACAAAAATTTTCGTATTCTTTTACCAACCAATAATACAGTGGTTTCTGTTGCATTAGACGGGAGTGATGTTTCAGATATAAGGGAGAATTCTCAAACTCCCCTGTACAAGAACATCAAAAGCATTGCAGTTCATCAAGATTTGCTTTACTGGACATCAGGAAGTCTTCTTTATGGAGAAGAATACTACAAGAAAGAAGACAAATTTTTTCAAAACATATATTCTGTAGGCGAAGGCCCCTTTTTAGCTCTTAACATTTACCACACAGAATTTCAACCTCTGCCAAGTAAGTATGATTTTTATACTGTTTCAATTTTAAACATATGTAAATTACATTGGAATGAGCCTCATCTTTTAGAAAAAGACAGAAGTTGGAAGTACAATTTTATATATCAAAAGGAATGAAAGTCTCAATAGTATGATTTATGTAATGAAAACATATTTTTATATCAATGAGGAATTTTCAGGTTTTTTGGTTTTATTTAAAAAAAATCATGAAAAACAATACCATTCTTTAAAAAATTTGAGCTCGGATAGATAGTTAAAAAATATATTTAGTTTTTCACTTTGCGATTTGGCGGGAAAAAGCTACTTTTGCGTGTGATGTCAACGCGCAGATGATGAACCAGTCTAAAGCCCGTTTTAGACCAGGTTCCTCCTTAGATTTTTGACAGAATCTATGCGTAACTACGTTCCGGTTTTTTATGCATTTTTGGTCACATGACTTTTGCTTTGATTTCAAACTCGATTTTGGATTAATTGAAAGCATAAAGATAAAAAATATTTGCACTGCTCAAATATATTCGTTGGATAACACTAGAAAATACAAAAAATATTCATTTTCCTCACTTGTGCAAGCTCCTCATTCATCATTTTACAAACATTCACTGTACTTTATATCAATATCAACAATTCTATGCTATAATTTTTATTAAATGGTAATTTTACAAGAACTATTGTTAAAAAGTATTATTTCCCTTTATGAAGAAAGGTTTTTTTTTTCTTTTTTTGGCTGTAATGTTTCGACAATTTATAATTTTATGGGGGTTTTATAGGTGAAATACACAGATTCTCAAAGTTTTGATTGAGGGGATGTGGACCAATTTAAGCTTTCTCTTCTCAATAAATTTTTCAAATAAAATTAGTTGCTTTTTCTCTTTTAGTGCCTCTCAACCCTGTTGAATCAGTGCAAGCCTTATTTGCCATAGATGTAGCAAAAATAAGTTGGAATAGTCCAAGACTTTTAGGTGGACAAGGTAAGTTTGATACTATATTCCTTAACTATATTGATATTATATTCTGAAAAGTATTTGATTATATCACAAAGTATTTTTCTAAAAAAATTGTAATAGAAGTCTTTTCATAAGTATTTTTCCGATGTTGACAGTTATTTTAAGTAGTAAAAGTTGATCTATCAGTAATTACATTGGAAGTACTACACATATGTCTATGTATTCATAGCCAATTATACATAACTCTTCATATTATTACATCTGGTTTATAATTTATTTTTTTTAATTAACAAAATATGAAAACATTTGAATTCATTGCTTGGCTCTGGCTATTTGGTTTATTTGGGAGTACGACATGATTACAACCTTTTTCTACTTTCAACAACTGGTCTAAACCGGTTGGTCTGTTCTATCCCCTTGATAACTAGCCAGAACCAAACAATACATTCAGATAGTTTGTGAGGTAACAATCCTACTATTTCAGTTTGAAAATGTTCATTAAATACAGTTGCTCATGTTTAGTAACTTATTTTGAAACAGAAACTTAGACACTATTTATATATGCTATTGTACTCTTAATTGAATGAAAATGAGAAAGTAATGATATTATGGTTCTTGCGTATCATTGATCATTTTTGCCAAACAAAGCTGTTGCCAATTGATGCTGTGATGTTCAGTTAAATGCTAACTTCACATCACCACATAAATTCCTATTTAAGAAGGTGAATCACTTTTAGCATATTTTGAATGCTCTTTAGAGTTTTAGGCTACCTAACTTATAGGAGTAAATTTGGCAAAATTATATGGTTAAGTGAATAATATGTAAAAAATGTAAGATTGATTAAAATTTAACCAAAAAAAAAATTTGATGATATTTTTTACTAAACTTTAACCTCAGTATCTTGTATACAATCTGTTTAACCTATATAAAAAAATTTAAACTCATTTCTTAAGAACTTTCCAAGTAAAAGTACATCAAATATAAGCAATTTAACGTTATGGATATAGGAGGTACTGTGTAAAACAAAGCTAAAACTAAATTACAAAAAATTGGTAGATACTTATATCCCAGCTGTACCTATGGGGCTTATATATCTATTCTCAGTATCAAGAAAGAGTTTGGAACACTTGACGTGTGTTAATTCATAGCCAGTTTTAGTGGAACAAAACCTTTCCCTTAGTTTCCATTTGTCAGCAAACCATATGCCAGAGTGTTTGAAAAAAAGGTAAAATGTGAAATAAATTTTTTTAATTATCTCATTATTTCTATATAACAGTATACAAGAAAACTTCTCAATTGGTTGATTTCTACACTTGACTGCCTAATTACCAAGAGTGTAGGTAGTGAAGTGCAATTACTGTGGGACAGCATTCCAATGCTATTTTATTAGAGGATCAAAATTTAGTCATTTTCAGAGCAATTTTCAGGGATAGTGTCACACTTCCATTTTATTTTATAACACCATTCATAACTATGCCAAAGAGGCAATCAGGGTTAAGATGGTATTATTAATGTTAGTATCAAAAATTGTTTTTTTAAGTTTTTAAAGTAATCAAGCTTTTCACATTGGCAAGATTTCTACTACCTTAAATTTCTATGTGACTATATTACATTTGTTCACATCGTGTGTCTACAGTGCACATCATGTGTACATCTGTATCCAAATGACTTAACATTTAGCATATTCATGTGTATCATTGCATTATTTCCTCCTACCAAAAATCACCATTTGTCGATATTGCAAATGTAACAATCACATGATGCTATGTGTGTCTCTGGATAGGCAGATTCAATTATATAAAAATATTTTCTTTTTCATTAGAGTTGGTACCAAATTTAATGTTCTTTGTGTGAAATAAAAATGTTTGGCTGTGCTTTGCATTTTCTTTATATTTAATATTAATGGTTAGAGATGACAAGATCTTTTTTTACCGAACAGTAACTGTTTTCTTCATCATATTCAGTAAAAAACAATTTCAAAGATAATGCTTTTTTAAGTTTATGAATGTGCACGTGGATAATTTAATGTATATCAGTCACTAATTTTTCTTTAAAAGTGTATTATTACATTAACAAATAGTTTTTTAAACATTTTCAACACTCAACTTAGCTTGCAGATTTCAAGTCCGATTTTATTGAACTATCACAGTGAAACCTTTTATTTAGGAGATTGATTAAAATGGCTAAACTTCATTCCATTCCTTAGATCCCAATTTATTAGCATGAAAGTTTATAATGGATTTATTTCTATTACATTTATTGGAGGACATGCAACTGGGCACTTGTTTTTAAAGCCCTGTAAAATAATAAGTGTAAAACTATAGATATCCAGTCATTGTCCAGTTTTTCACTGTTATGTAGTTGTTAACTAAAATTTAAACATACCGATAAATATATTTATAAAGTATTTATAGTTTCTACTTAATACTCACTGCTTGTATTACAATAGACTGTGTGGCTGTGATATTAAAGCTAACAACAAGATATACCATTTTCCTTTTACACATTTAGTTTAATTAATATTTGATGATTGAATTTTTCAATTTATTTTGAAGGCAAAGGATCTTGGGAGAAATGGATGTATGAAGTACAAATAATTACCAATAATTCGTTAACTATACAAGAATATAATATTTGTGAAAATGTGTACAACATCAATAACTTGAAACCAAACACAAGGTACTCCATAAAAGTAAGAGCTTATAGTGATGGAGGGAAAGGACCTTGGTCTTCTGAATTCAAAGGAAGCACTCTGAAAAACAGTAAGTTAATATATTTACTTATGGTTTTTCTAAAAGTAAAACTTCTTATAAAAGTAGTAGTTTTCATAAAATATTCATAAAATATAGTAGTTTTCATAAAATATAACCTATTTTGTCTTTATTAGAAAAAATTAAATAACTAGATTTTTATATTGCAGGTGAATGGTCTGGATTTCCATATATTCTTTATGGTGGTCGGGAAGGTTTGTTGAGATCAGATTTTGTTGGAGAGATTGTAGAGCCATTAATACCTAAAATTAATTTAAACAATGCTTATATTACAGGTAAGTTAATTACGCCTTTATATATATCATCCTTTTGAGTGACTAACTATTTAAAAGAGTAAATCTTATGATCGTCAATATTATTATATTATTTTACATAAAAGAGCATATATAATATCCTGCATCGAAAAAAAATTAGCTAAAAATTTATGTAGCAATTTACAAGGGATAATTATTTAAAAGGCTACTGAAAAAAATTTGTATAAGTGTGCATGTACATGTTATGCATGTATCTCCATAATACAGGAGAGTTTTCCTGAATGGATCATTTTTGTTATTTTAAAACTGTTTTAGAAATTTAATTGATAATAAGTAAGTCACCACTTCCATTTCTTTATTTGTAATATTTTATAAAATAAACCACTTTTCATGATATTTAAATTTTTTCCAATCGAACCTTGATACGGAGTTAATTAAGATAAAATGGACAAAACTCCCTCTAGATGGTGTTAGCATCATTCCCATAAAAATTGGTTAGGGAGCTTTTTTGTCATTCTCTCTCTCTCTCTCAATTTTGTTTTGTTTTGAAGTTCTGATCAAGTATGCTTTTTTATTTGCTTTTTGACTCTGTTGGTTTCTTATCTTAGGTCAGTATTTGATATTTTGGATATAGGATGGATATTGTAGGATGGATATTTTGGATGTCTTTTATTTGTTTTTTAATCTATGTGTGTGTGTGTTTTTCTTGAAGGGATTTATCATGAAATTAATTTTTTGTGTGGTTTTGTACTGCAATGAATGCTTAGAGGAATTTTGCTTTTGCAAGTTTCTTTGGGTTATATTTTTGAAAATAGGTACTTTTTCTTTTCTCATGAGCTAGGGTGATTTGTAACGTGCTAAAGAATAATTTTTCCTCTGTGGGGATAGCAGAATTGTATTATAGTATATATATATATATATATATATATATATATATATATATATATATATATATATATATATATATATATATATATATATATATATATATATGCCTTTCTTATGGGGAATTTGTATTAATGGGAAAAGGTTCTGATGAGGTAAATGGGAGACAATTGTATCAACAGGGAAATGATTATAAAAATATTTTCGCAGCAAAAGGGGGTGGCTTATGAATGAGATTGCTTTGCAGTAAACCTTTTAACGAGGGAAGCAAGCTTGGGTTTGTGTAGAACCTTTCAGCAAACAAAGTGAGCTTATGCTTAAGCAGCAGTGAGCCTGTGCTTGCATAGCAATGAAACTTTTAGCGAGCAAATGATAAACGAGCTTGGTTTTGTGTAGTGATGATCCCTTTAGCAAGCGAAGCATCAAAAACTAAGATTTATACACATTATTGATCTCCACAACACTGAATTACGGAGTTAGTTATGTATATTGATATATAGCCATGACTAAGTTTCATTAATTTAGATTAAAAAAATAACCTTATGTTGAAAAACTGAGAAGTGTTACTTTTAAATGGAAACACATTGGAACTCTCTTCTAGTTACTTCTCCATATTATTGATGGTTTACTCTGTTAAGTATTGTTTATGTTTTTTTCTTACTTGTATAAATTTTTTTTTTATATTTCAGATATCTGTTGGTATGACAAAATGGTTTTTATTAATACGAATACAACATTTTTGTACATTTATAATGATTCAATTCAACCCTCACTAACGAGACTACCCAATATAACCATGGCTACAAGCATTGCTATTGACTGGTTTGCTCCAAAGTTGTACTGGTCCAGTGCTGTTCAGCAAATGGTAAAAACTATTTTATCTTAATGCATTAAAAATTGGTTGATTTCATTTGACGGCTCATTGTAAAATATGCCTATGTATGCATTCTTAAAGAACAATTTTGGTTTTACAGTAGAACCCTGGTTATCCGAATCCCAATTAACCAAAAACTGGCTTAATCAAAAGACACATGGACCGTTTTTATTTTTTGAAAGAAAAAAATAACAGAAATTAAAGCTGTGCTTGCATATTCGAGTTAACAAAATAGGCAGTTATTTTCTTTTGATGTTTGATTTTAGTTCATTTAAAAGCAGTTTTGTCATGCCACCTTTTGATTAGCACATCTGAAATAGTGGCATCATCTTGTGCTTCAATATATTTTTGTTGCCTCAATATGTGAAATGCTGGTCTTTATCATCGGTATCGTCTTCAACTTTGTTGATTGTCGCAACTATTTCTTCATTTAAGTCATATTCATTGGTACTTAGGCCAACCCACTTCACTTTGACGACTCAACATCAGGAATATCCTCGGGAAGCATCTTAAACATATCAGTGGACTTCATTATTGACATCAGAATTGTCATCCACTGTTTGTAACAAATCATTTGTTTCAAAAACAAGCGTTTCAACCGTTGGCCATTATTTTCTCCAAGCTCTCAATAAGGATTCTTTTGAATCCCATGAAGAAGCAGCCCAGTAGCAAATTATTTTTATATTCACCATATCGCCTATACTTCTCGGTTATCCGAAAATTCCTATGTAATCTCAATCAACCAAAAACCTTCCAGTCCCATGCTTTTCAGATAACTGGGATTCTACTGTATTTATTTGCCAATGAAGTTACTGTGTATATTTTTATTTAAGTGCTGCACAAAGTGCAATTAATGTAGTACTATTATTTGTATGGTGCACTGTTATATGACAGTATGTATGTATATAAAGTTAAAACATTATAAAGTTCAACTTAAATAATATTCATTCTTACTCAGTTTCACACAATTCAATATGGTAACTGAAGATATTTTAATTTAGAATTTTTCTTGAAAAAATTATTGAAATGTCAAAAGTTTTAATTCTATAACTTGAAGATCACTAGAATAAAATTAAGAAATAATAATAAATAAATTTCAAAAATAAATTTGTAGTCTTCAAAAATTAAGAAATATACAACTATATCATATTTTGTAGATGAAATATTAGTTAAGGCATAAAATTCAATTGTATTAGAATCTTTCAAAGTACACATTTATGTTAGTTATTGATAAAATTTAATGAACTAATTAAATACATTATTAACAGAATTTTAGTTAATCTGTTGAAATTCAAAAGTTATGTAAACAGAATAAATTTTTACATGCAAAAAATGTATTAAAAATTAGTTTGTAAACAGTAAAAGTATAAAATTTTATTTTCAAAATAATTTGATTGCAACTTAAAGTATATTCTTTGATGCATATTATTATATAAATTACTAGGTGAAGTGCCTAGCAATTGTCTGGGCTCAAACATTAATCTCTACCTGAATTACAGCTTTTAATATTGAATTATTAGCACTGTAATGCACAATACAGTCACACCCCATTATCGCAAAGTCAATGGAGCCTTCAAAATTGTTCACTTTAACCTAATGTCATGTTAAACGAAAAAATTAACCTTAAGTTTTAAATACAGTTAACTGCTTTTATGTCGCGTTAAATGGAATTTCATGTTAAGCGATTTTGCATCAACAGGGTTTGACTGTAGTCTGTAGTTGCTTTTTAACTATGCTATTCTTTAACAAAGTCTTGTTTTCTTGATGATCATATTTTCTCCATTTTTTAAAGTTTGCATCGATATAATTCTAGAGCTGTATACAGTCAAACCCCTATAACGCAAGGTCTACAAGGCTCCTGAAATTGTTCATGTTAACCGAATTTCATGTTAATTGAATAAATTAACTTTGAGTTTTAAGTACAGAGCTTTTACTTTGCGTTAAACAAGATTTCATGTTACCAGGGTTTTACTGTATTATATATGTGTGCAAATTTTAAAGGTATATTTTCAAATATATTTTTTTAATTCCTCTTTTTGAATGATTAAAACATGAATTAAAAAAAATTCTAGAAATAAAAAAAATAACTGATGTAATATTATTTGTAGCTTTTTTAGTTATATTAATTATTTTTAAAAAAAGTTCTAATGATTGAGAAAAATTAAAAAGACAATTTATGCTATGAACCTTTGTGGGTCATTTAGTAAAAACTATTGTAAACTAAGTTTTAGACTAATGTCAAAAATAAAGACATTCATAATTTTACAGAAGTTTTTAAAAAAAATTATTTTTATAAAAAATATTTTATCCAGTTACTATTATTGAAATACATCTACCAAACAAATTTCAAAATAATCACTTTAAAATTGGAGATTTTAAATTGTGTGTCATATTCCTCTCTAATGGGTTGAAACGTGTAAAGGAAGAATAATTTAAAAGTTTTACAGTAGCCAGTTACCTTTCAATTGTTTTGAAGACCAAAATTTTATCAAAATCGGAATAGAACTGTAGATTTCAATTTATGATCATACTCTTTAAGGTATGAAAAGGGGGGAGGGTAGAGATTTTTCAAAAATTCAAGTACCCAGGAATCTTTTGCTTGCTTCAAAGATCAAGTATGCAAAATTTCATCAATTTCGTATTAAATAGTACCCACACACACATCTTGTTTAGAATCATAGGTTTATATTTTTAAAAAAAAAAGCTCAGAATATGATAGTCAATGAAAACTACTGGTAGCTTGATGCTTAACATGACAGCGTAAAATGTCAGTGCTCTTAAAAGTATTAAGAAACATAATTTTATTTAATTTTTAAATTGTAAATAATGTTAATTCTTTGAAACAATGTATGATATGTAAAATAAATGGATTATAATAAAAGTGGATTAATTGTTATAAAATTATTATTATAATATCACAAAAAATTTAACAACAAAGTTTGTACAAGACTAATATCAGCACTCAAGTAGCTTGAATGCAAGAAATGTAAACAATATTTTTTTTTTTACTTTCAATTACCTATATTTCCATAATAACACACATCCTCCCAGGGAGGTCCCTAGGAAGTCCCCAGTCATCCCCGGGACTACGAATGACTTCCCAGGGACCTCCCTGGGAGGATGTGTGCTATTAGGGTTGTTATACTCTGTATTCATTTCTATTCTGCTGATAGTCTTTCAGAAATGTCTTCTTTAGGTTCTGTCTCAGTTGAACCCTCTCGATAAGAGTTATGTTACTTAATTTTCCTTGGATTGTCTTATTAACGTTTGTTTATTTTCAGATTTCTCGATCTAATCTGGATGGTACTCAATCAGAACCTCTTCCTATTTTAACAGTAGCAAAACAAATAGCTATTGATTCAGTAAATGGTCATCTTTACTGGGCAACATCCCACAGTGTAGAACGCTCATATCTCAATGGAATGGAACATTTTGTTTATATGAAAAATGCATTATTTTCAGGAAAGCATGGTAAGAATTCAAATTACAAGAATTCTTTTTCATCTACTATCATGTAATATTATGTGTGGCTTCGGAAAATATACTTGTTTAGTTTTTGAGGTATGTTAAATGTTACAGGAGGCAATTTTTCTACAAGTAACTTAGTTTTAGTAAACAAGCAATGCAAAGTCATTTGAGTATGAAACCTCAACAACTAAGTACACTTTGACCAGAGATGTGAGCAAAAGCAATAAAACTTGTCCCTGTAATTGCTCTTAGTATCTCAACTAGTGAAACTTAGTACAACTTATGTTGAAGTTGACCGATTGCCTTCTTACCAGAGCTGAGTAATAAAAAATTTTAGGGAAAATATATTTGACTTCAAATTTTATTGTAAAAACCCATTACATTTGAAAATCTGATAATTAAGTAAATATAAAAATTGACTCTCTAATTATTATTTCAGTTATGGGTTTAACTCTTGATTTTGATATGAAAAAAGTTTATTGGATGGTCCGAAGTTATGAAGGGTCTATTATGTATCGTGCATGTCTGGCTATGATCAATACACTTTCATGTAATCCTGAAGAGCCAGAAGTAGTTGGATCTCTTATGGAAGATGGCTTGTAAGTACACTTAATATCTTCTGCTTTAAGTAGTGTTTGGTGTTTAAAGGTATTATTAACCATGCAAAATATTTTCTTATGAAATAAATTTAATTTTAATACATTGGAAAATTCTGAGAAAGCACAAATCTTTTATAATTTAATGTTACAAATTAGATACACAATAGTTATATTCTGTTACATACATAGTATGTGCAACAGAAACTTATGTCTTGAATGTTTTCTAAATGTCAGTAGTATTTAATTTAGTAGACAAATCTTTTTTTACATCGAAATAAAAATTAAGTAACATTCACACCTGGTACTTTTAAGCAACTTTGTAAAAAAGTAAATATTAATTTGTCTGCAAAACTTGACTTAAATACTAGTAAATTTGTTTTAGTAAAGAGTTATAGCCATTTTTGTACCTGAGATATGCATATTCTTAATTGCAGACATGGACCTGTTTGGTACTTCAATGGCAGAGTGTTTTGGCTTCATGAAAATGAACGAGCATTTGTAAGTGATGTAAAAGGAAATTACTTTGCCCGCATATCTGGTGAAGGATTGAATGGTTTGACGTCTATAGAGATAATCGATCCATCCTTACATCGTTATCCAGGTGTGTTTTTTAACTTTACTGCAATATAATAAGAAAAGTGTGTCAATATGAGGTAGAGAATAAGTACATGTTTCTTGTAATAAGTCACTGAGGTTACAAACTTTTATTTAACATTTGTAAACTCAAAATGATAAGCATTTAAAAACTTCTCCTTTAGCCTTAATTAAATTTTTCTTTTCTTTTTGGGAAACTGTAAATCTGATTCTTTTTTAATCATATGTGCTCCTATTTTGAAAGCTAATTAACTATCTTAACCCTTGGTTAGTCGCGCGGTTCACAAATGTCCCCCACAATCAATTTCTCGATAGATGGCAGCCCATGATCAAAGCCTTCTTACAGTTTTTTTAAGTTATTTAAAAAATATATATATGTATACATTCTGTTTAATAATGTTGTGTTTTTAATTAAAATACCCACTTTGATATTTGGTCATGAATTTAATGGTATGCACAAGCATTTGTCTGCCACACGACTAACCGCAAGACAAAAGGTAGTGCACCTAACCAAGAGTTAAATTAACTTTAACTATTTCATAAAGAACAGCTGCCAGAATACAACATAAAGAAAATATAAGTATGCAAGCACACCTTAGAGAGACTGCATAACGTTTCAAAAAGAATAAACATTATTAAAAAAATATGGCTTTGTATTTATTAAGAGACTGTATTATAATAATTTCTAACAGCATTTCTGTATTTAGAGTAATAACGTAATAGATAGAAGTGCTAATGTTCTGCAATTTTTATATAATGTTATAATAAAGATGAATTGTTTTCAAATTAAAATCTTGTTCTCTTGTATAATTTCAGAGGGACTTGATATGAAAACGATTAAAGTTGTACCTCCATCAATTCGTGAAAATGATATTCGAATAACAGGAACACATGACCTATTTAATGTGACTTGGGATCCTGTTCGCACTGTAAACTACGGCACAGTGTTCTATGAAATAAGACTTGATGATGGTGATGAAGTTTATAGTTTGGTAATATATTGAATTTTGAATGTTATGAAATAAACTAATCAAGGAGAGTGATTCTAAAATTGTTTGTGTCACACATATATTGGTTGTTACTTAACATGGATTTTCTTATGTTGTTATTATTAAAAGTATTACCAAATAAATACCTTGATATTAACTTGTTTCTTAGCATTGTAATCTTATTTTTGATTTAGAGTTCATAGTTTAAAAAAATCATTTAAAATGTGTTTTAATATTCGTAACATTTACTATGCTGTACTTAAATATTATAGATACAAGGAAGAGATAAGTGGTATGTTGAATAGACAGGTATGGAATTTAAAATACACCAATTTGCAAAATTAGTTACTTTATTAAAATTTAGTAAAAAATTGTTGTAAAGTCTTAATGTAGCAGAATAAGTTTAACATTTTCTTTGTGAAAAGGACCCTATGATCCCTTTACTGGATTGTGCAGCCCAAACAGTCACTTTTATGGAATGCAATGGTTTTACAAGACACATAGACAGATTTTCTGAACCTCATATTCACCAGTTTTTATTGATGAATCTGTCCAAATTGAAAAGGGCCTCATCGGTAAACCATATGCAGGCATCATCAAGTTTACTCCTATCAATAAATTTTGCAAACTGATGTATTTAGGGTTTCATACATGTCTCTCATTTCATTGCAATCCAACATACCACTTGTATCTCCTTTCTGTCTCTCGCTGTTTTGTAGTTATGTCCTTTTAAAGTTAAGGATTTCTTTCTGAAAGTCCCTGTAAATTGTTTAAGCTATACTTTACACCTTGTTTAGCGATAGCCAATTTTTTACAATGGTCATCAAGCCTATGCGTAAAACCTTTCTGACTTCATAAAGTTTACCGATTTTTCTCAAAATTAAATTGCAAACATATCACTATGTTACTATTTGTATCTTTATGTTCATATCAAAGACATTATGACTAATTTTTTGACTTTTCTAATGCTAGTTATTGCAAAAAAATTGGAGCTTGGATTTAAAAAAAAAATTTGGCATATCATTCATATAAATACAATTAATAATGACAAAATAGATTATTAAATTGTAAAAAGAATAAAATATACAGTGTAATTTAAACTCTAAAAAATACATTATTTATTTGAACATCTGAATCACTATTCATAAATTTTACAGCTTTCTAAGAAAACCAAATATGACTTTGACAATCAAAAGGCTAAGCAAATGTATGTGACATTTTTTAAAAATCCTGAGTTTTCGTTATAAATGAAGGAGGGCTTTTTAGGCTAACTTTTGACACTTAACCCTGATCCCTAAACTGCTTAGAGACTTAGATTTTGATTAATGAAAATTGCATGTTACATGTAAAAGAATATAAAAGTATATACTTTAAGAGGGAATATTTCAAAAAATAGTTTTTGTTACATACTTCAATTGAACTTAATAGTTGAAAGAGTAAATGGATGAAGGAGGTATGTAACAATAACTAGTTTTTGAGATATTTCCTCTAAAAATATTTACTTTTGTATTCTTTTACTTGTAACAAGCAATTTTCATTAATCAAAATCTATGTCGCTAAGCAGTTCAGAGATCCAGGGTAAGTGTCAGAAGTTAGCCTAAAACATACCCCTTCTTTCACTGTGAAAACTCAGAATTTTAAAAATTTTCATTTACCCTCTTCACCCATTTACCACCACTTAGCTCTTCAATTGTCAAAGTACCATTTAGTTTTTTTAGAAAACACAGCTGTAAAATTTATGAATACTTACCCTTTTCAACTATGAAGTTCCATTAGTTCAGAATTATAATGAGTTGAAGAATGGATATATATCTTTGAAAGTTATTAAAAAAATGCTTATTTTTATTCTATTAGGTAACTAATGAGACAGTATTTGTATATCCAACAATGAAACGTCTCAAGCCCTTTACAGCACTGACCATTGGTATGCAGGCCTTTACAAATTGGGCTTCCTCTAAGCAGACCATCGTTGTTTTGAATTCACCAAGCTCAGGTAAAATTCTTTTATACCATTTTATAATTACAAATAATTTTTGTTTGTATAGATTGACAACAATAAATTAATCTTAATACACTACCATTAAGCCTCGCTTTTAATTCAAATTGTCTTTAAAATGTAACATGTCAGAGACAGATAAATGTATGTATGGTTCTATGCCAAAATGTGCATATCCTATTTGCAACCATAGGTTAAATGCTAATAAGGCAATACAACAAAAGGTAAAGTTCCTTTCAATACACAAATTTGAACTTGCACTGGTGGGTTCCTTCTGGCTGGGAATAGAATATTTGTGGAATTTTGCCACCCTTAACAAGAGACATTACCCCTCTCATAATTTTTTTTCCATATAACGTAACACATTTTTAAGCTGTGGTTTAAGCTTTTGATAGCTGTAGTCAGAGATAAGCCTTAACATACACTGCAGTCTTAATCAGCCAAAAATAATTATAAAATGTTCCATGCCCTAAGGAAGAAAACTTAATATAGAATTCAAAAACAATTTCAAGTTTGTAGATGGGCCATAAATACCCACAAATAAAGATAGTTGGGGGGGGGGGGGGAATTGAGAATTTAGGTTTGGAAAACTATTTCCCTTCAAATGCATCTTGTTATGAATAAAATGAAATATACGAATGAGAGTTTTTCAAATATACATCACATTTACAGAACAAATTGATTAACAAACTGTTGAAGTAGTTGTAAAAACCAAGCCCTCTCCCCTCTTAATCCCAAAGCTAATAGACCAAAAAGTCAGGAATATAAAAAATTATGAAAATTATTTTTGTTTATCAAATATCTTAGTTTTAAAATAATGTTGTTTTTTTGGACATCATATAAAAGAAGGCAAATTTTCTGTGCTCTGCGCTATTTTCTGAAATGTAGATGCAGCGTCCTAATAGTTAGAGTTCTACTTTACTATCCATTCTTGTGCTAAAAAAAAAGAAGGAAAAAAAAAACTGTTTAAATTTGTCATCTTGGTGTTCAGGTACTTAGCAAGAATAAGAATTTGGCGCTATTTTTTTTTTTTTAATCTTTTACATTTAAGAAGTAGCCAGAAAAGTTTTCCTAGTTTTTCACTTTTAAAATAATTTAAGTTTTTACTGCTCTCATTTTTATCGGTGTAATGTTAAATTATCTAATTTAATTACGTTATATATTTCAGTTCCTTCCAGACCATTACATCCCCGAATTTTCATTACTCACAAGTCTTCACCTTTACATCGCACAAAGGACATCATAGCTGATTTCAGATGGTCTCCTCCAGTAGAAGCCAATGGAATAGTAATAAATTACAATGTCAGCTGCTGGTATATTGACAACTCAACGCAAATACCTGTGTGTGATGATTTGGTTTCAGGCAAATTTCTTCAATACCAAGCAAAACATCTACTTCCCAACACTACATATTTCTTTCAAGTAAGTATTTATATCATGTCCATTATGTACATGTGTGTTTTCTACCTTCTACATTATCAGTAAGCAAACAGGAGACATCTTATGAATTAGATGATAATTTTAAAGAATGATACAATTAATTAAAATTAGAATAAACAATATTCTATGCCTGTTTATTTTAGTTAAATGCATGTTTCTTAGTACTGAAGCTGAGGAATTATGCACAAGTACTCATTTTACAAAACTCGTGTCTGTGCCATTCGAATCACTTATATTTCTAATCACCTAGTTCAAACTAGTTCCTTTCTGAAACTTATTAGAGGTCCTTCATATGTTTGAAATTTTTTTTTCTTCACTCAGAAAATGGAATGGTTTGGTAATATAGACAATATTTACTCAGATGGGTGTGAATCAAGATGTTTTAAACATATCTGTAATTTATTGATATTATCAGATCAAGAAAGATCAGTGCATTCCTAATCCATTTGTTGAAAGTATGATAATGGTCTTAAATTTGTTGTATTGTTTCTATCCAAATGTTTGTGCATGGCTGTAATTAAACAAAATACTCAGTTATTAAATGTCCCCCAAGGTTAAAGCTATTACAGCAGCTGGTGCTGGGCAAGCAAGTGACGTTGTGGCAGCGGAAACTTCTGTTGAACGCCCTGTACCTCAACTGTTACTGGCTAAAGCTGATAGCGTGAAAGTGGCTGATATAGATATCCATGAAGAGAAGCTCTTGTTTAACAAGGCTACCCATCCAGCAGCTATAGCATACCTTTCACAAGAAAAGCGAATATTTTGGCTTGAAGAAGAAGGAGCTCTTATGGTCTCTTCTTTAGATGGAACAAATGCTTCTTTAGTGAGTATGAATTCTATTTCTAGACATATTAAATGTACTATATTTAGTATACTGCATATTTTGTCAAGTTAGAAGTTCTGTGTAATTTCAGTATGATTCACATGCTTTCAATTATATTCCTTTTATTATAGATAAAACATATAGCGACTGAAGGCACTTCATTAAGTGTTGACTGGGTTGGCCAAAAACTTTATTGGGCTGAGGTTGACAAAGGAGGGCAGAGCAGTGTGTGGTCAGTTGATCTCAGTTACAACAGTCAGCCAAAGAAAATATTTGAAAGAACGTCAACAATAAATAATTTGGAAGTTGAACCATTCACTGGATCTCTTATTTGGACTAGAGCTTTAAAAAATTATTGGGATATTATGATATCGGATACAAGTGGCTCTAATGTTCGACCTTTCTTTTGGCAATATGAAGCAAGTCCAAGCTCATCAAAAGTCAAAAGAACAAAATCTGTCAATTCTTTATGCAACTGCAGTCGATCTGAAACTGTTGGACCTGCTATTACAATTGACAATACAGATACAACAAAGTTGAAAATACTGTGGGTTGACTCTCAATTTGGTCACATATGGTCATCTGATATGGAAGGCTGTTTTTGTACAGTTCTTATCAATGCAACAGAAAATAGTGGTGAGTATCATTTCCAGCATTGCATGTTTTACAAATGCTATCACTTAAAATAATTTTTCAACTTCTATAATTAAATTGCATTTTCAAATCTTTTAAATGTGCCCAGAATTAAGATTTTTTTTATTTCTTCTATATACTGAAGAAACCTTTTCTTAAAATTCGGCTCTTGGTAGAAAGTAACAATTTTGAAGAAAATGCTTAATGAGGTTCTCTAAATTTCCTTTTTTTTTTTTTACAACCTTATTATGTTTTACAACAATATTTTTTTCAGTAACATGATTAAAAATCGTATGCAAGTTTTTATTTTTAAAACTAGTGTCCTAAGCACCATACATAGTTAATTAAAGTTACAAAAAGTTAAAAGAATTTTGTAATTTTAAGTATATTTAGTGTTGAATTGAACAAAATGATTGTAAATAGGTAGAAAGTTGGCCAAAAAATACTAATATGATTGTAAGGAAATCAACTTTTTTGGCAAGTAGATTTTAAGATATAATAAATGTAAAGCAAAATATTAGTCTTGACAAAACCAAGTAATCTATTCTAAAAATATTAAAACCAAGTAATCAGAAACATTACAAAAATTAAATGATTTCTAAAAATGTAACAAGGAGAATTTGCTCTTACCTTAACCAGGGTTCCCACGGTCATTGAAAGTCACTAAAAGTGCTTAATATTTTTGAACTTGTTTTCAAGGCCTTGAAAGTTCTTGAAAATGCTTAGAGGTCCTTAAAAGTCCTTAATTTTTGCAGATGTTGTCCAAATGCAAAATTTATAAAAATTGAATTCGGACTTGCTATCCCCGGGTGAACGCCACGTATCTCCCCTATATCGGAATTTTCCGACGTATTTGTATTACGCATCCTCCAACCTGTAACTTTTTTGGTAGAATATACTTTATTAAAATTTTATATATAGACATGATGCCCGAAAACAAATTTTCAAAGGACCTCAGGTTTTGTGATCAGATGTGATCTTAAGCCCGAAACCTTAAAAAACTTTGCCAGAAATGTTGTTAACGGGTTAATAGTCATTACAATGTACTAACTTTGACCAATCTCATAAAATGGCCAGCAGCCAAAACTTAAGTTTTTAAAGTTTAAATTGTATTGTATCCCTTTGGTATTTTAAGTGCAAATATTTTAATTAGAAAGAGATTATAAAAAGCTTTCTATTTTTAGGACTTCCTCCTTCATCAATAACAGTGGATAGTTCAAGAATTTATTGGTCAAACAAAACTCTTGGAAAAGTGTATAGTATGCACAAAAGTCAAGAATATTCAGATTTTGAATCTCCAATAGTCGAAGAAATCGTTGGAATAAGAAGTATACGAGCCATCGGCCATCATTTACAGCCATATCCAGATATTTCCTGTTTGATGATATCTGAATCCTATTCTGCACAAGCCCAACTGATAGCAATTAAATCTGATTCTCTGACATTGTATTTGCCCCACATTCAACGTCCCAAAGCATGCAACAAAATCTCATCACCTTCTCTGCTCTTTACTGTTTACTATGGTCCAAAAAATGAAGCATCAACCGGTTTATGTTTCACCAGAAATGATAAAAATCAATGTAACATTTTGGTAAGTTGTACTCGCATGTTATGCTGCTCATGTGACATATCTTTAGAATATTCCTCACTAGTTTCTTGCATTCAAACTGGAAATTTCAAAATCGATAAAATCGAGTTTTCCACGACTTAAAAAAATATTGTTTCAATATTTCTGTCGATTTTGCTATTATTTTTTACTTTTACATATAGTTAGACTAAATTCATTATCTTTTTCTATCCATATGTTTTTATTTATTTTTTAATTTTGGATATGTAGTTAGATTAAATTTATTATTAATAATTCATTACAATGATAAAAAATGCTTTAAAATTTATTTTCTTATAGTTATTGATTTGAATATTTTTATTTTCAGCGCACATATAATAACACAATCACTCTTGAAAATCTCAAACCATTTACCAAGTATTCTATACGTGTGTCGGTAATGAATTATTACAGTAAAGGATTATCCACACTTGGGCCAGAAGCTGTGTTTGAAACTGCTGTTGGAAGTAAGATAAGAACATAATTTTGATCATTTCATTTTAATATACATCTCTGGGAATTCTATTTAAAATGTATTTCTAAAATTTTACAATGTTGATATTTTGTGGGTAACATGAATTTTAATTTTTATACAGCCCCCACTGGGAATTGTAGTTGGGGACCCCTAAACTGTACCAATGATTAACAGGTTGTTTGCTCTGGACTGCAACTCAATTTTAAACTTATTCTAATTCGGATAACTTTAAAGATTACAATTTTAATTTTACTTCAGGAACACTTTTGTAATTCACCCTTACACATATAAAGACTAAAATTCTAAATTTCAGATTAAGTACCCATGAACATCACACTATCTTTTTTTTTATTATTATTCTTTACTTTATTTTAAGCATGTTTTTTTTAATTGATGTCCCACCTCTAAAGGTTAGAGCAATAAACCCATTAACAGCATTTTTGAAACACTCTGTTCATTTATGTGTTAGACTTAATTATGAAGTCATTGCTCAAGAAAGCTGAGTAACAAAGAATTCTCATTTTAGAGCCATTGTTAATGTTTTAAATGATGCAGCAAAGAATACTAAACTGTTATTGCTTGTGAAACTAATTGAATATAACCACACTCCCAAAATACAACTTGTTGAAGTTTGTTTTTGAAAAAAATATTTCTCAGAAATGTCTATCACTTTGTTATTTGAATAGCAGTTTTACATAATTATTGTTTCACTCAATATTTTAAGCAAGTCATAAAGTTTAAAAATTTCTTTTAATTTTATCATATAAACAAATCATGTTGTTATTATTATGTATTAGTTCTAGTTATTAAAATTTTCAAAATATTATAGTTTGCTGTTACATTGAAAAAAAGTAGTATATCCATATATTACTTTAAAACATTCTATATAATAAATTTTTTATCCTGTATAGCTCCTTCCCAACCTTTGAACCCATTTGCAAATTCAGTAACTCCATTCAAAATTGATGTCTCATGGTTACCTCCTTTATCACCAAACGGAGCACCAATTTTCTATGAAATTCGATGGAAAACAAAGAATTCAACAAGAAATTCATTATCAACGATACAGTCTGAGTGTGGCAAAGACTCATCTTCTAATCTATCTGCAACTATAATAACTACTGAAGCAGGAAAAGATCATTACATTACAGTGGGTATAACTTTATGAATCTATACTTAATAAAATATTTAGATATGCTCTTCAAATGGATGAAAAGAATAGATTTATTTTTTTAGAATCGGTAAACAATTTTTTTTTTAATTTTATGATGAAGTGAAGTTTTCTTTCATTTTTGCTCATTTAATTTTTACCAACTGTTCTTTGTCGATTTCAAAAATTGTATTAAAACAAAAATTCCCTTTGCATGCAGAATTTTAGTTCACTGAATTCTTTTGAGATTTTTTTAACATTGATCCTTTACTAGTTTATGACCTAATATTTTCACTTAGGTTTATTGGTATTTTGTATTCTTGGGTTCAATATTTGAACTAATTTAAAAAATATCCCTTTTTATACATTTTTATAGTATAGTATACTATAGGCCAACAACAGAACACTTCTAAAAGCACTTTGAATGAATGATTTAAATTAAATGTCTTATGCAGCTACTTTGTCCATTAGTACCCAATCATGAACAAATGATATTTTCAAAAAAAAATTTTAAACTTAAAATTTTTGAGTTTGAGAAAACATTTTTTTATTATTATTATTACATTGTTCATGCTAAATAAAAAGTAGAGGTAGTTTTCAAAAATATTCTAATATTCCAACAAACAATTTCAAATTTGATTTTGACTACACATTAAATGTCCTCCTTTGTTTTTGTTTCAAAAGGATTTTTCTCTATACGCGAAGTGAATATCTGTTGTAAGCCACCTTGTGTTCTATTTCTTTTCGATGCAGTCTAATCTTAACTTTGCTTGCAATTGGTGGCATTAATATCATTTTCACCAATTTCTTTTAAAACATAGTTATAAAATGGGTAATTGCAATTTCAAAACTGTTCTTGTATTGCTTTAAAATGTTATTAATTTTCACAGAAATACTGTAGCCTAATTAAAAAAACTCTGAAATTTTTTCAATTAAAAATATATAGTATTGCTTTCTCCTAATTTCTCATTTACTTGAAGGCACAAACCAAATGGGTAGCTTGGCTCACTAGCTATACAAAATAGTTAAGAGAAATCGTTGAAAGTATTTATTATATTTAAGAGGATTGTTGGAGAACTAATCAAGTAAAAGCAAGCCTCTAAAAGAATTTGTTGAAAATTGACTTAAATCAAAGTATGCATATAAAAGTTTTACAAGAGGCAATCAGAAACTAAGTTCCATTTAATTCGTTTTGTAAGTTTGCTGCATTCATGATCTCCTGCATGCTCGTATACTTTAATGACTCATTGGCAAACAATTTAAGTAATATTTAGATCTATGAGTATTGTGTTGGCTGCATAGTGAGTGTTTGAAATGTTTAAAAAAAAGTTAACCCCTTGCCATAACATTTAGCTTAAGGAAATCCGTGCCCAAGCGGTTGGGGACGAAGCGTACTAAACAGGCAGTCTGATGCACAAGACAATCACAATGGAAGTCAACGTGCAGATATACGCTTACATGTTCGATGCTATATACTGTTCTTGTGGACATCAAAACTAATTTAATCATTTTTCCGTTTTTGTATACATATTTATAATACAATATCTCAATCAATACTTAAAAATATAAATATTAGTACGATAAATCCTGCATGATAGACAAAAAGTAGCAGTTACAAAAACTAATTTATACACGAACAGTGCCTTAATAGAAATGATATCTTCTTGGGCATCTTCAGGTGTGACTTCTTCAGCCTCACAACTCTGACTCATGATGTTTACGTTTGGCCTATACTTCTTTTCACAAGTGGGACTTGTGATATCCATGTTTGGACCAAAATTGTTGTTACGGGTCAGACTCGTCAAAGTTGTACAAGGGGTTAACATTCTGCTGCATGCGAGTTACTGTCTGTCATCTTGTTTCTGAATGCTAAGAATACTAAACCAATTGAAATTCATTGACAAATGTATGAAGTTTATGGACAAAACAATTTGATGGTAAGGAGGCGAGTGTGAAGTTTCGTGGAAGGATTTCAAAATGTCCATGATAAAGAACGAAGTGAGAGGTCGTCTTTGATTGATAATGATTTGTTTACAGAAGTTGAAGAGAGGATTAAGGAGAACCAATGATTCACTATTATGACAATGTCAATTCATTGTACTTAAGTTTTAATCAGCAAAGGGAAAAATACTGTTGCCACATGGATGACATTGCAGGCGGCATCTTTCTACAATGAGGGTGTTATGTGCTCTGTACTGATAAATTAATCAAAAATGATGACAACTATGTCAAAAAATTATCCAAGCATTGTACTTCTCTATACCATAAAAGTGTTTCTGTATTAATCTTCTTTTTTTTTTTTTAATTGCTTAGTGAAACTTTGTTTCTTCACACTCTGCAGATTGTGCCTTTTTATTATTCAAACATTACCTTATAATTTTTCTTTCCTTTTAGGTACGAGCATACTCATCAGATTGTGAAAAGTTCAGTGACAGTGAAGAGATGATTGTTACTGCATATCCTTTGCCAAATAATCTAACTCTAGTTAATGCTTCATCTTCAACTATAATTTTAACATGGTTGTCTCCCAATGACAACAGCATTTTGCATCACTCTTTGGAATATTTGAAGGTATCACATATGTTTATTTTTAAAATATAACTCTAAAGATTTCTTTTACTCTTCTAAGTTTTTCTTTTAAATGTACTTGAAAATAAAACAAGCCATTAATTCAAATTGTAAATTACATGATGAGCTGAGAAGTATGGATGGTAATTTTTCAAATAATTGCCTTTTTTTTTATTTAACAAATATTCAGAAAAAAACATAAGTTAACTTGAATTTAGACATTGTATAACATGTATATGTTGTAGCTGATATGATTAATTTGCATATTATGCATAATAAATTGTCATTATGTATAATAACCATTTATTATGCATAATATCCAAGTTATTCATACTAGCTATAACATACACACAAACTAAATTTAAATTGAAAAAACGTCATTAAAAGTTACTAACATTACATTCTAAATTTTAAATGATTAGTAAAGCTGAATATTATGAATAAAAATATTGTTTGGACAGCATTAAAAGTATTAAACCTTAATAACTGCTAAATTTAATTTTTTAATAAAATTTTATAGTGCAGGGCAGAATAAGTTATATCTCTTAAAATTGCACAGTAAATTAGGTAAATTTCACAATGGCCAAAAATAGGTATATGTTTAAAATATTATTAATTCATTGTTTACACTTTACAATATGCATGTTTTCACATATTATCTGAATGCTACATTTTAATCATAATTATATTTTATCTTATTTAGATTGATGAGAATGACTGGAATGCTTGCAAGTCTTCTTATAATGATTCAACAATACCTTCTACTTTAAATGTATTCCTAATTGAAAATTTAGTTCCGAAGACAAAATACAAATTCCGACTTGTTTTAACCTATTATGAAAAATCAGAAAAATTCTTTTGGTCCCAAGATTTCAAGTTTTCTACTTCTGGAGATGTTCCAAGTGCCCCAGGAAAGCCCATTGTAAAGCATGTTGGCAGAGAAGTCTATCAAGTTGTATGGCAAGAGTCTCACAATAATGGAGACATAGATGTTTGGTACGAGTTAGAAATCAGGTCTGATGAAGATGAAGCGCAGATAAATGAATGGAAAATTGTTGCTAATACTTCAATTCCCAATTCAATCATCAGCAATTTCTCTGGAAATACAAATTATGAATTTCGTGTTCGAGCCATCAATGAATATGGTGGAAGCAACTTTAGCTTTTCTGAAAAGCTGTTCTATTTACCAGAAGCCGGAGGTAAGAATCATTTTCAGTATTCTGTAACTATTTTTAATTATACTGAACATGCATTTTAATTTTCTGCCATCATAAGTTAAAAACCCTAAATAAAAAAAATTAAATGCATATTTTGATGCTTTTGCGTTCATCCTTTGTATAGATATATACACACATTTTTATTGTTGTATAGGTTTGTGTGACCTAAAAAACTTGAGCTATTCAATGAAATAAATTGTTATTTTCTAAGGACAAATCAGAAAGTGTCAAAATGTACATTTGATTTTTTTTTTAACCAATGACAGCACTATAGTTTAGAAATAAAATGACCAATTTTTAAACAAATATCATTACATTTATCGCAGAACATACACAATTAAAATAAAATATAATTCTCATATATAGTGTTGGACTTTTCTAAAACAACATGTGTTTGCTCAAAAAGCAGAATTGTGTTCATTTGTCCATAATGAGGAGTTGGAATATTCAATATTCATTGTTAAAACCATTCCTTGTACAAAAGTAATTACATGGCTCATCTTTACATTGATTTGAATTTGGTTTCGTATTTTAGCTCTAATTGATTCTGCAGATGATCCGTTTGGAATAATCATTGCATCAAGTGTTGCAATAATGATTCTACTTGCTGTATTTTTTGCTGCTCTTTACATGGGTATGTTACTACATTAATACTGTTTTGATTTTCATTCCACATCTAAAAAATATCTAATTCTAGATTTCTATGCATTTGGATTGTTGAAATAATTCCCAAATAGTTTTTTTTTTTAAATTTATAAAAACTTTTAAATATTTCCTAGAATTTAAATTGATAATGAAATTTCTTTTTGAAAATACACTTTTTATAAGCATCCTCAAATTGTAATTTTACTTTATAGTACATCTCAAAAAAGAAAAATGCAAAAAGATTTTGCTGCAAGAAACAACACCATCCAACCAACTTGGAACTGATTTAGAGCTTGCTACATTGCAAGATTTGCCTTTACATGCAAACTTCGTTCATCAGACAAATGCTTTATACAATTTGAAGTAAATATCAGTTTTGTCCTTTCTCTTCTCAATTCTTTTTGAGGTACTATAATAACTGAAATAAACTTGCATTGGAGAAGTGCTTTTTTTAATCCATATTGCCTTTTATATATTAATCTCGTAAAAAATGTATCTGTACTTTTTTATGAAGTTAGACATAAATAAACTTTATTAGAAATAGACTGTTTAGAAATACTTGTATTCATGTTTTATAGCAGAAGTACTACATCAAAAGTTCCAAGTGATTGAAAATGCTTACCATGATGCTTTGCATACTAATATTCATATTACTGTAAAATCCCTTTCATTATTTGAAGTAGCTAAGAGAATGACTTTCAAAATCATATAAAATTTAATTTTTACTTATTTATATGCTATTATTGAAGCTTTATTTGAAATCGATAAAATAGAAATATGAAATCTGGTGAAAAATTGTCTCAGCACCTATAAATGCACTGTCTCTACTTACATGATAAACATAGTACTACTAGGACATAAAGTTTAAACTTTTTTTTTTCTTTCATAAACTTCTTTTTGTGACTTTAATTGTTTCTTCCACTGGACCCTTCATGTACAAGTGTGTCTCTGTTCCAGTCTCCAGTTCTTATTTAAAAGGTCCTTATGCCATGTTCAAAATGTATGGATTGCTTAATTCTATTTTTTGCAATGGCTCATTGTTTGAAATATACTTTAATTTGTAACCTCATTTTTCATTATTTAATTGTGCCCATATTATTCAAATTTGTATCATTATTCTCAACATAAGTGATAATCTTAGGTGACTATAAAAATAAAGCTTTTTGTGCAAATCAAAACCACATTTCTAACCAAATAGCACATATTTTTCACATTCAATTCCTTTTTCTTTTTTTCTTATTTATTTGTGTCTTGTGTAAAATAAAATTTAGCAAAACATAACGTATCAATGATGCTTGAAATTAGCTAAAATTAAGAAAACCTTTAAAATCCATACACAAAAGATTTTTGTTCATTCAACTAACAGCAGTCAACAACAACCATATTCATACTTTTTTAATGGAAAAAAAATATTTATTCAAAAACCTCAGTTTTATTTTACTAGCTGTTGAACTTGGCTTATTTTATTTTTAAAACATAATGTACCTCCTATCAAGTTTATATTTTCTCTTTGTGGCTGATGTAAGTCTTAAAATGTGTTTTATTCTTCCCTAGTGATCTTCCAACAGACGAGGAATTGCTTGCTCTACATCACATCTATAAAGAACAGATCATTGTCACCAAATTCTTGGGCAGTGGTGCCTTTGGCGAAGTGTTTGAAGGTATCGCATATGGGCTAAGTGAAAATAACCCATCTTTAAAAATTGCAATCAAAGTATGTACATTTGAATATTATTCTTTTTGTATTATTTCATAATTCTAACTATAATATGACAAATATGGCAGATAAAGTATAGAATTAAACATTTTCATACACTTAGATACTTGGCGCATTTACATGTTTGAAAAAAAAATCTTGTTGGGCCATACACATAAATTGTGGACACTTGCGTATGTCGATATATTTTTTACCCCCTGTCCTACTCCTAAAATTTCAATTCGGTTCCTTGCTATTCCTAAACTTTCTAGTAGCATCTTTTACAACAGACTATAACGTTTTCTAAGATTCATTTCTAAAAGCGTTATAGTTTAAAACTAAACTTTGTGTATGGTTTATATAATTTTGTCCGAATAACTAAGATTTGCAAACAATTATGCAAAACGTTTTTTTTTTCTTATCAAACTCCTTGTATAAAATTTTTAATTTTGTAAAGTTAATAATTTTATAAATTATGTCATTTTTGTTACCTTTATTTTAAAAAAATGAGTGATCGAATGAATATATTTTCAATATTTTAAAATTTTTATTTATTGTCAACAACAAAAGGGAACTTATCAAATTATTCCTATAGACTTCAAACTTGCTCAGTTATAAATTGTAAGGAAACAAAGCCGTTTTCTCTTGATTTATTACTTTTTCTTTTATCCTTAATTCCTATTGGTTTCTCAAAAAACATATCAAACATCTTGCATAATCAAATCGGATCATAGTGTTTGGTTTCTGCACCACATTTTATGTTACTAGTTTGTTACTTCATATGAGGCTCAGTTTAAAAAGAATGTTTAAAATGGGTTTTTTCTTCTTTTTATTTGAAACACGTACATTTAGCTAAAATAAAAAAAATAAAAAATATCAAGTTTTTTTCAAAAGTGTGCGTATTTTTCTTAAATCTATAAAAAAAAATCCTAGGGCTCTTAAAAATATTGGAGGGGGGGGGGCCGAATTTCTAATATTTTGGGGGGAGGAGGGGACTGGTCGGTTATATGTTCAATGCAAATTTAGGCCTATGTCCATTATTTAGTGATGAATATCTAGTTCAGCATATGCAACGTAGTTTGATATACTGCAAAACCTCATATTCTAGGTAAAAATATTCAAATAAATCAACTGACTTGTGATGCACACACAAATTTCTGCTTGCAGTTTCTCATAGGATTGTTTGGTAGGGTTGGAGTAAAAAATACTTTCCATATATTAAAAAATATTCGTATAAAACTGGAAATTTACTATGAATAGTTCATTGTGATTTGGAATAAGAGTAGAGGGAAATATTTTTTCTAATGTGGTTAAAAAAAATCTACAATGAGAAGGGAAAAAATGCTAACTGTCTGAACAGAACAGAACGCACAAAGACCTATGTAAGAGACATATTTAATTTGTTTCCTATGTTAGCCAGCTATAAATTAGAGTGTGAACATATTAGGAGAAGGATATTCATTAATATTTATTTATATTTTACTAATTAATAAATGTACATTGATTAAATGTGCTAATTGACTAGGTGCAACTCATTATTTAAATAAAACCGTGTACTTTTCTTTTTAAATTTAAACATAAACCCTTATATACTCTAGAGTACTAAGGTTTCACTTTATTGTACAAAAAATTTTATAGAAAATTTTCAAAAAGTTTTAAAAAATTATTTTGCTATTTAGTTTACAAAATGACTTAAAATTAATTTTATGTGGATTTAATATCTGTTTATTTAATATTATTTGTTTATTTTAGAATAATATTGTTTATATATATATATCATTAATAATATACTTAACCTAGTGATTCAACAAATAATTGAGGACTAGAAATAGAAAATGACCGAAGTTCAAAAAAGAAAAAAATTCAGGTGAGCCGAAAAATGATCGCATCTTGTACTCCAGAATTTGAACTATTGCTAGTGGAGTTCTTACTTTGGGGGTTCACCACTTTGTTTAGCTTGCTATTTAGGAAATTTTCTGTAAAAAAAGTTTTTCGATGTTTTTGGTACTTAGTTTTTTTTTCCATATTTAGTCCTCAATTGTCGAATATATTTATACTTTGTTAAATAAAATATTATATATTTAGACATTGAAGAAAGGAGCTACTGATCATGAAAAGCAAGAATTTTTAAAAGAGGCCAAATTAATGAGGTAGGTTTTGCTATACTTGTGATGCCAGCTAAAGGTTTTCTGGTGTTTTAACACAATCTGATATACTCTGAAAAGCCAGAAAACTGGTACACCTGCCTAATATTGTGTATGACCCCCATGAGCATGCAGAAGTGCCACAATACGACATAGCATGGATTCGAATAATGTCTGAAGGTATCCTGAAGGCAATTTTCATCATGAAGCCTGCAGGGTTGTCCATTAATCCATAGGAGTGTGAAGTGGTGGAGATCTCTTCTGAACAGCATATTGCAAGGCATCCCAGATATGCTCAATAATGTTCATGTCTGGGGATATAGATGGCCTATAGAAATGTCTAAAGTCAGATGGGTGTTCATGGAGCCAGTTTGTAGCAACTGACGACAAATGGGGTGTCGCATTGTCCTGCTGGAATTGTCCAAGTCTGTCCGAATGCACAATGGACATGAATGGGTGTAGGTGATCAGACAGTATGCTTATATACCTGTTACCTGTCAAAGTCATTTCTAGACGAATCAGGGGTCCCATATCACACCAACTACATACTCCCAGTACCATCACAGATGCTCCACCAAATTGAACAGTCCCCTTTAAACATGTAGGGTTCATAGATTCGTAAGGTTGTCTCCATACCTGTGCATGTCCATCTGCCCAATTCAATTGAAAATGAGACTCATCAGACCAGGCAACGGGTTTCCAGTCATCAAAAGTCCAGTGGTGGTATTGGTGGCACAGGTGAGGCGTAAAGCCTTCGGCCGTGTAGTTAACAGTGGTACTCAAGTTGTCTTTTGGCTTTGAAAGCTCATGTCAATGATGGTCTTTTGAATTGATTGCCCACTGACACTAGTTAATATCCCAGCATTGAAATCCACAGCAATTTGTGGAAGTGTTGCACGTCTATCTTATTTAAAGATTCTCCTTAGTCAATGATGATTCCATTCTTTCCAGGTCTTTTCCCGGCCACACCAATGTCTGAGATTTGAAAATTTATCTGATAATTGACATTTATAGTATACTTGTGAAATGGTCGTGCATGAAAATCTAAATTTCTTCGCTACCTCGAAGATTCTATGTACCATCTCTCATACGGTGACTATATCCCCCATTCAAAGTCACTTAAATCTTGATAACCTGCCATTGTAGCAGCAAGAATCGATCTAACAGCTTTGTCAGACACCTGTTGTCTTATATAGGTGCTTCCGATCACATTGTTTTACGATGATTGGGAGCATACCTCCTTTTTTGCATACACACTCCTGTACCAGTTTTTTTTCTCTCTTCAGTGTATGTGTTCAAAAACAATATACTTCGTCTATTTTATTCCTATGATATAACTCTAAATGTTTATGGTGGGTCTGCTCTGTAAATTTTTGATATTAAACTATACATTGCGCTGTCAACAATCTGACATTAAGTGCACAATTTCTTTTTTTTTTTTAAATTGTGATGCTTGACAGTTGCAAGAAAAAGGATATTAATGGTTTAAAAGTATATGTGTCATAAACAGAGATTCTAATATCATAAGAATTATGTAATAAAAACTTAAAGATGCTTTTTTTAAAATTCAAACAATAAACTATATATTCTAATATGATTTGGAAATTCAAATATTTTATTTAAATTATGTTAAGAAAAATATATTACGATATTTTTGTAGTAACTTCAAGCATGATCACATCTTACAACTGTTAGGAGTCTGCTTCGACAACAATCCAAATTTTATAGTTCTTGAATTAATGGAAGGTGGAGACCTGCTGTCATACCTAAGAAGTAATAGACCAACAATTGTAAGTAGTTTAGCAACCGATATTTCCATCTTGCACTAAAGTTCAATTTGACAGAATCTTGTTAAATTTTGTTATCATTTTAGCATGAAAGAACCGAATTAACAATGGATGATTTGGTAGGAATTTGCATTGATGTTGCAGAAGGATGCAAATATTTAGAAGATATGCATTTTGTGCATCGGTAAGCATGCAAAATAGTTTTGCACATTATATAGTTATAAACTGACTTAAACAAAATTTACATTGTTTTTGTCTTTAAATTTTGCAACTCTTCTGCACTATTTTAAATTAATTATTTAACTATTAAAAGTTTTTGAAATTCAACTCATCCAACAAGATATACAACAGATTATAATCACATCAATAAAACATTGTTTTTACATCTTTAGGGACTTGGCAGCAAGGAACTGCCTTGTTTCCAGTTACAACCGATCTGAAAGAATTGTGAAGATAGGAGATTTTGGCTTAGCACGAGATATTTATAAGAACGATTACTACCGAAAGGAAGGTGAAGCTCTTTTGCCAGTGAGGTGGATGGCTCCTGAATCCCTTTTGGATGGTGTTTTTACAAGCCAAAGCGATGTTTGGTGTGTGTTTTACTTGCATATAAATTTTCTCTTTTAATCATGCTTGTTTAATACCTTTAATTATTTTTCCCACAGTGAAATTTTCATTCTTAGCTTTCAGTTTTATACTGTAATATTGCATGTTTTGCTACTGTAAAATGTGTCCATACTATGTTTAAGATGATTATTTTTCCTTAATGTTTTTAAAACTTTATTTTTTGTAGGGCATTCGGTGTCTTGTTATGGGAAGTTATGACCTTAGGAATGCAACCTTACCCAGCCAGGTCCAATATGGAAGTTCTGGATTATGTTCGCGATGGAAAAATTTTAGACAAGCCTGAAAATTGTCCTGATGAACTGTAAGTGTTACGAATTCTACTGCTGAGTTAAGGAGGATAGATATACCATCTAAATCACATTTTAAATGATTTATTTTGTAACTGTCTTCCTCATTCATTAAGTTAAGCCTACATTCACGTACTTATCTTACTACTCACTTACTTACATTACTTATCTTTAATATCTTACTCAAATTGGACATTGACCAGAAGGCCATTGATAACAAATCTGTGTAATTGTCTAAATTGCTGTTATTGAGAAGTTTCGTTTTAGCCTAGTGGTAAAATGCATATCACGTTTTCTACTTGTAAATATAATAATTTATGTTGTTTTAAAACACTTTAATTTTAGTTTACTGTCTATGTTGTATAAAGGTAAATGCACAATTCGTTGGCAAATTTTAAAAATGTAAACAGCTATGTTTGATGTCTTGTAAATCTAAACAAATTTATAAATAAACAAGACTTTTTTTTGCAGTGATTTTTTTGCTTTAAATAAACTATATCTAAATTAAGTTTCAGTTGATGCTAATCATTTAAAAATTTTGTACTACTTTTATTTCCATATCTCATGCCGATTTTTGTCCATATTTTGATTTTTGTAGCATACTATTTTTTGTATATTTTTACTCGAGTTTTCTAGATATTTTTTGATTTTGTAAATCATCATATTTCTTTTAAATGAAAATATTTTAATGATTCATAAATGTAAAAATATGATTTCAATCGATCCTATGAGGTCATCTGTTTTGTGCAATATCAAGTTAAATTGTACTGGCAATCTTCATACTCTTGTCTAATGGTCTATATTTTAGGGGGTTCTTTTTGCCTTTTAAATTTATTATAAAATATATTTATTCAATTTTTCAGGCATGAAGTTATGCTCAGCTGTTGGAGTTACGATCCAGACTGCCGTCCTACCTTTTATTATTCGTTGCAATGTTTACAAGAAATTAGAACTAACTTACCCTCTTCTTCACTATTGCCAGCTGTTTATAACTTTGACTATTTTGGTCAAGCAAACTTAGGTAACTATCATTTATTGTAAAAAAAAAAAAAAAACATAATTATATTTATAATCTAATCTTAAATTGTTCAAACATCAGCAACAATAAAAAAAACCAAGTTATTTTACTAAGAAAGTTTTCTTTGTGATTATATTCAGGTAATGATGGATTTGAAATATACCATGATTCTGTTGATTGAAAGGGCAATGGGTGGGAGGGTCTAAAAAGTTCCCAAATGTCACTGGCCAAATCTTTCTTATCTTACCAAGTGACATGCTGTCATTTTCCCTGGAACAGCCTTGTCTCATGCTTCTTCAACAAACACTCAAATATTTAGTTTTCTGATACAATATAGTCATCATCTTCTTTTGTTGACTACATCAATGCTTATCACATCTTGTGTGATGCTGCCACCAATTTGGTCTCCACATTGCAAGAAAGATATTGATTTTTGAGAATCATAAAACCAATTATCTGAGTTCATATCTAAAAAACACATGAGACAAAGTTGCAAAGAGGAACTGCTTTTACATTATCAAGCAAGGCATGAAAGATTTTTCTAGTAATTTGCAAGATCATAACTGAAATTCCAATCCATTATGAGCGAAGTTAAAGAATAATTACTTGGAAATTTTTCTTGAAGTTATGTTGTTTGTTTTGTTGCTGACCTCCAGAATAAAATATTCCGATTACACTGATGCATTTACAAGACCATCAAAGACATAAAAATCTTTTTATAGTAATTTAAAATTACATATTTTGATTACTTTTATTCAACATTCAAGACATTGTGACAATTTTCATGCAGATTGTTTTAATTTATTTTTATACATAAATATGTTATTAATTAAACTAGTAAATTAATATATACTTTCTTTTTATATTAAAACAAATCAAGCCAATATTTAAATAATAGCTAAACAAAATTCTAAATAATAAACAAAATAAAGCAATAACAACAAATTTTTATTTAAGATTTAGGTATATCTCCTTTAAAAGTCTAAATTCTTGCAATTACATATTTTAATCCAACCTTTGGGAAAGGTGTAATTGAAATACTCCCCCTGCATATAATTTAAGGTACTATACTCAGAGCAGATTGAAGTTGTGCAGGAAATGAAGATAAACCTTTTCAAATATAATTAAACATTTATTTAAAATATACCAAATTTACGTTAACTATTAAAAGAAATTAATACAATATCAGCAGTGTCATGTTGCCCAGCATGAGTAATGCTTGACTAAAAGATACAAACCAGAATAAGATGTAGAAAAGAATTTGCATTGAACTCATAGAAATTATATAATGTGAACCTAGAATTGCAAAACACACAAAATTTATCAGCATAAATGCTGAAGGTGTTTGGAAGAAATATTTTTAAGTACAAAAAGTCCTCCAAAGAGTTCATGCCTGTATGTCCTCCTAGGAACTGTTATTGATCATAATGCCCAATCTGATTTACAGCTTCCCTACCACAAAGTTGATGATGTTCTGGACGAGGATATATAAGATAGTAATTCATGGTAGTATTGCTATATGGAGAAATTTTTAAATGGAATTGGCACACAAAAAAAGTGTATGAAGTGGAACACCTTCAAATATAACAATTCAATGAATTCGTAGGATATATTAAGATAATATAAAAGACTAATCTTTGTAGAAAGTAAACATCTATCATGAAGTTTCTTTAGCAATTTACATAATCAATCAGGGGCATTATATTTACCACCTCCAAACATTATGATTTTCATATGGGATGATTCAGAATTTATTCAATGAAAGGAATAAGTTCTTGACTTATTTGATGAAGTGGAGTTCAACTTTTCCTCTTATCAAAATACTACAATTTATTTACTTTTATCAGGTTTTGACAACTTAGGCTATTGTAGGAGCTCAATGAGTACATCTGAGACTTCATCTAAGAATGCTACTTACAGTGTAGCTTCCACAGGTAGAGAGTGGCTTTAAATTGCTTCCTGCACTTTCTTGCACTACATATACATAAAGCACCTCTCAAGCCAATTATTAATGTTTCATTTATATTCAAAATGCATCGAAGCTGAATTTAAAATTCAAACTGAGTTTCAATACCGTTAATTCTCTAACACTTTACCTTAACAGTGGTGGTTTAATTGTTATTAACAGTCATAATTATTTTTTAAGAGTCTGTAGATATGCCAAAATAGCCCAACTTTCAAAACTATAACAGAGTTTCTTCTGGTATTAGCTTGCCCATCCTATGCAAACCATTAACTGGCGAAATTCAGATATTAAAACATATATTTATTAAAAATATTTTTTTCATAAAATAAAATGCTTATTAATTTAATGTGGAAAATGTCTAATTGAACCCCATTGTAGTTAGATTTCATTGGCTTAGCTACTAACAACAAATTATTATCTTACAGTTATTTTGTCTTAAACTCTTTTAAAATTATTCCAGGCTTGGTTAGTTAATTCAATAATCAAACATATTGTCAAAATGAAATTATAGATTGCTCTTAGAAGTAGTCAGTTCAAATGTAAATTACGAAGAATACTTTTATATACTCAAAGGAAAATATGTGCACATTTTCAATAAACATGAAAGATTTTACATTGCACAAAAGGCATGTAAAGTATTAAGAATTTAATTATAGACTAATGAAGATTGAGTTTATCTGCGTTAAATTATGAAAATTTAGATTGAATGGGAAAATCTTGCATGAAGAGCATCAGTAATAGAGTATAATCAAAGAAAGACTTTCATTCCTATAATAAAAATGTCATAGAATGATTTAGTGAAAAATATTAATTGCAGAAAGATATGTAATGAAATATGTTGTTATTGACCTGCAAATTTCTTAACCTAAAATTGTGCTTCCCTTTATGAAAAGTCCCTCTTTGATCACCCTTTCTGTTTATTTTATCACTTCCTACATATTTTGAAAACACTTTATATACCAAGTATTTAATACTTAATGTTGATAGAAATTAAATTCATCAATTATTTAATTCAACATTCTTCCTAAATTGAACTAGCATTAACTATTCACTATTTTCATGCAGAAAAAAACATATTTTAATAAACTTACAAATCAAATGTTACAGGTACTTACCTTGAAAGATACGAGATTGAAGATAGTGAAAGAAATAAACTCCTGGATGCAAACTATGATTCACGTAGCACGCAAAGTGATCCTGCAACTACATCAGAATTGATTGTAAGTTGGGGTGTTTTTTCAGAGAAATTTATTTATACTTCAATTAGAGAGTCAGACACATTAAAGTGTTGAAATCAATTTTGTAAGTTTTTTGGTAATATTACTTGTGAAAATGCTGACTGTTGTTAGTCTACTATATTCACACACATTTCTCTCACTTTATTCAAGATATTTTTCAAGATATTTTTGGTTAAAATTTCTAATCTTAACTGAAATATCAGAACTTAACCTTTCAGAATTGTTGAATCGATGTCTCTACGCAATGAGGCATTTTAATTTTGTTCATCAAATTAATTGACACTAACTCAGTATTCTTGACAACACCCAATACTTTTGATTTACAATATTAGTTTGTCTATAAGTACAAAATAGAAAGCTGTTCATGTGATAATCTAGAAATATTTTTCTTAATTATTTGTGTTTCTCAATTCCATTTTCTGTATTTTTTCTATCACAGCGAAATTAAACATTTTACTGAAAATTTTGCTTTTCTTATAAAATTACTAAATCCATTAAATTAAAAACTTAAACAGTTTAATTAGTTTAATGTTATGTTTCAGCATGAAGTGACAATTTACTTCTTTATTTTTTAGGCAATCTTTATTTTTTGCAATTATAATTTTAATATATATAGTATATATATATATATATATATATATATATATATATATATATATATATATATATATATATATATATATATATATATATATATATATATATATATATTAAACTTCACGATTTGATGATAGAATGTTAACTTTTTTTTAAACTTGCGACAGTATCTGTAAAAAGACTTTAAATATACAACCTTAAAAGTCATTTTTTTCCTAGTATGTTCAGTAGTTTAACAGAAATTTTTTTATTGAACAAAATGTAAGGCAACCTTTATTAACAAAGGTATGCTATTTTAATGCTATACATCTCTTTGTCATTTCTTATTTAAGATAATTTATATCTATATTTAAAAACACAGAAAAAAATGAAAGTAGGAAATTTATTATTGATAATGTTTTATATTAATATGGTGATTTATTTGTAATTTCTCTTTTTTAGGTTGAAGCAAATCCTTCTGCATTAAGAAGATCTCTTTCTTGGACGATGTTTCAGACACCCGATGCTTACACTAATGCTCTAAGAATGTCAGTGAAACTGAAATGTAAACAAGCCGCCAACAAATACTTAGAGCTCTTAGGAGATAACGAAGATTCTGATGGATATCAGCTCCCGTTACAAATCCAAAGGTCACACAAACAAACTCAACTTAAAAGTGAGATAAGACCCTGTTGTGCCCAAGCAGCTCCTCTATCGTCCAATAAAGTGATACAGCCATCATTATCATTAAATCATTTACCATTTATCACCGAACCATTAGACTCCATAGGCAGTAATGATCTGCCTCGAGAATATAATCTCCAACATTCACAAATGGTGGATGAACTTCAATTCACGTTGGAGCCTGATCAAAGGAAAAGATCGGGAAGTGTATCAACACATTCAGAAAAATCTTGGTTGGAAGACTGTGATAAGTGGTCCTTTTCCACAGCTTCCACAGTCACATGTCAACATGATTCAACCACGGGCAGTCACGAAAATCTCGCCTCTGCTCTTTCCTGTATAGCAGGGATTGATATCAATTATCCAACAGATTCATCCTATTGCTGATACATCATCTCTTCGATAAATGCATATGTATGCAGCAAGGAATGACATTTCTGCATTGTTTTCATAGACACAATAAGATTGATATAAGTTTTCCATCAAATTTATGCTATTTAAATTAAAGAATTTCATGGTCATGTATCAGCCAGGTGATAAAAGTAAAAAAAATATACACTTTTTTTAAAAAATCAAAATCTACAATAGCAAAAATGATTCTTCGCATTTGATCAACATGATCAAAACATAATATTGAATGCTCACAAACTGAATCGAACATTAATCTTCCAATTTTAGTTAAAAGTATTTACACAACAATTAGGTATTTTTATGGTTATTTTATGATTGATACTTTTTTCATAAACTTTCATTTTAGAACAATTGTTTGAATAAAAAAAATCATGAAAAAGATCTCTACATTGGCTTTTCTTAGAAAATTTTCTTAAAATAAAAACTTCCTAAAAATATGTATATAATTCTATTTAGTTAAATAAAAATAGTCTTTTAAACACTTTTAAAGTTTGAAATGTAAGAATATTTTTTGCATTCATTGAAGCTTTAGAGGAAGTAAAATAATATAATTCCTATGATATTTGTTATAGTATAAATATATTTATCAGTCCTATTCCTACTAAATTAAATATGAATTCTTCTGATTTGTTGTTATCAAAGACATACAGTTAAATGCATTATTTAGTTATAATTTGAAAGTTTTAGCAAAGGGATTAATTTAAAGAAACAGGAATTTCATATCAATATGGATGCCTGATTACCTACTATAGTTACTCAAATTTCATTATCATTAATTCATTAATAAATATATGCATGATTTACAAGTAGTACATAATCATTCCCAGAGGTATCTCATTAGTTGTAAAATATGTAAATATGTTTTTGTTTGCTTATTTGAAGTATCTTACACAAAATAACATTTTAATAGTTATGGAATTTTATTTCCTATAATCATTGTCTTTTGTCTTTGTATTAATTTGCGCATAAATTAATAAATTGAATTCTTAAATCATATTTATCTCATTCAAATAGCCTCCATTTGCTTTTCGTTTTTTACAAACACAGGCAGTTAATATTTCATTAGTACTTTAATATCTGTTATGTCATCAGCTTAAAGTGACAAGATGCTAACTCCACTTTTGGTCTCAAATAACTTTTTTGTATATTGGGAACCAGAAGTGAAGACCCATCTATTAGTAAAAGCTGCTGCTTGATCCCTGAAATAAATTTGTGAATGGGGGGGGGGGGGGAGTGGTTTGTTAAAACACTAAACTCATGTTGAATTAGTGCTTTAGAAAAGTTTTTTGCTCTCCTGAAATTTTTGACGACTTGAAGTTAGCACTCTTTCACTCTATGCTTGCGATATGATAGAAATGTAAACTCTAAATTGGTAAACTTTCGAGTAACTTGTACTGAGTAACTTGCAACGAGAATTAATTTTTTTATTAAAAAATATCTTCATGTGCTTATTTTAAACTTTTTTATTTCAAATCCTGATAGTACTTTCATTATCCCTGTTTTTCATCTGTAAATAAGTCATTTCTAATTGGATGTTGTCGTATAAGTTTTCAAAAATGTTATATTCAAAGATTTTCTATTCTATGGAATAAATGTTTATGTGCCAATGTTATGTTTTTTTCTGAATATTTTAAATATGAAATGAAATAAGACAAATAACATTCAAGTCAAACTAAGTTGTAAGATTCTTGATGGTTAGCTTTGTATGCTTGACTACCATTTTGTGTTTATAGTAACTGGTTAACAGACCTGTGCTTAATATTAGGTATCGTCAGATCAATTTGTGTTTATCCCATCATACTTTTTATAATGTTAATTGTTTATTAAAAATCATTGTTAAATATAGCAGGTGTAACTCCAGTGTTAATTGCATGTGTTGTATAAATAGGTACCACATAAGTGTTAATACTGTTACATTTTTGTGTAAACTATACTTTCTTGAAATTATAATCAATTAGTAAAATAAATTATCAATTAGTAAAATAAATAATAACTCAAAAGCAATTATTTATATAAGAAATTTTATGAGAAGTAAATTCACTGTTAATTTAACATATTTAAAATGCATTGTTATTAATCTGTTTAAAACAACTGGAAAGAAAATGTAATTATTTGTATTTTATATATTTTATCATATGTTTCACACATGGAAAATCTGTGGAAAAGTTTGTAAATAAATGTTTTATTTCTTAGTATTTGATCTATTATATCCTCCTTTATTATATACTTAAGCATGAAAGCATTCTGTCAAAACGCAAAAATCTGCCTTTTTAAACTTATAATCTCATGATTGATTTAAAAATACAAATAAAATTTTAAAGGTATGTTTATTAAGGTATAAGCTGAAAAACTTGAGTCATACTTTGAGGTTTGGGGTTAGTACTATTGCCAATTAGCTTATTCTGATAGTGAAATTCTAGAGCATAAGTTTTTTTGCATTTTCCAAGCTCTGTTTACTTAATCAGATATAAAATGTTTAAGCTATTCAGCAACACCAAATTTATAAAAAAAATTTGTTTGGCTCTGTTAGTATATCAGATTTGTTAGAAATGCATAATGGGGAAGTTGCTTCCATAAATGTATTGAATGATGCTGTGTAAAAAATAACACGTCGGAACAACATCCACTTGGCTGGAGGATTATTAAAACAACACAGAAATTTCAAAAACTAGATATGAGGTTCAATATGCAGTCACAGTCTAAAGTAAATGTACACCTCCGTTTTAGAATCAAAGTTCCCGAAAAAAAGAAAACAGTAAATCGAAATTCAATTTTTTTTTTATGTGTAGAACAGATGTGGCACTTATGTTGAAGTTATCACTAAAAAAAATTGAATCCTGAAATATGTAAAAATGCCTCTTACATATTTGTAAAAAATGGTACAAATCTGTAAATCAAAAGCTCGTACAGCTCACATGTTCTTGGTTTTGTTTAAAATGCGTTTTGATAGTTCAGTAAATTAAGTTTTCTGAAAGTTTAGGTTATCTAACATAAAACTTCACTTCATATTATTGAGAATTATGGGAATGCGTTGTAAAGAAACTAGTGAGAAAGTATGTAAACTCCTTGCGCAGTTGAAGGAATGAAGGTAAATCCTTCAGGGAAAATGGTGAAAAAAGTCTCTTGTATGTTCTTGGTATCATCCCACAATATTATATGACAGGAACTTATTTAGATGTGTCC
Organism: Linyphia triangularis; assembly: GCA_963978545.1. Lineage (NCBI taxonomy): Eukaryota > Metazoa > Arthropoda > Arachnida > Araneae > Linyphiidae > Linyphia > Linyphia triangularis. The sequence continues at coordinate 74,551,114 of OZ021721.1, read as the reverse complement.
AGGTTCAGCCAAAGAAATTATTCAATGTGGATGTACATACATTTCTTCGCAGAAGTTAAACAGAGTTCAATCATTAGTGCTCTCAAAATTGCAAAAGACATTTTCCAGAGTAAAAGAATAATTGGTTACTGCAAGTACTATAAGAAGGACAATGAATTTTGTTGAGTATAATGGCAGAGTCTACAGAAGAAAGCCCACTCTCTGTGAGTCGAATCGTTTTGAACGTCTGCTATTTTCTAAAGGAGCCCCCCCCCCCCCCCTCTTTTCCCACCATCATAGAGTACTGAGATAATTTTTTATTTAATTATGAATTTGAGGCACGCTAAAAAATTTATAAGACTGCAAATTCTGAACTACATCAAAGTAATATAGTGTTGACAATGGAGTATGGTGGAGGATACCAAATGGATTGAGGGAACATAGCAGCTTCAATTGTAGGGAAATTTGCTTTTGCAGACTCGAAAATTAATAGTTTTGGCTACTTAGATATAATAAAACAAAAAGATTGTAAAAGTATTAAAATATTTTTTTTACGAAACTCCTGGGTCTTTTCACAGGACAGTCACCCCAAGCATACAGTTGCAATAGAAAAGCTGTGGCTCCATTACCACTCCCCATAGCAACTGAATTCACCAATCCAGCACCACGTTTGATTCTGATCGAATATGTCTGAGGAATAATAAAGCAAAGAATAAAACTGTCACAAGCAAGATATCACTTCGAAATATATTGAAAACGCTGTGGAAATTCATTGGGGTAACAGAAGCAAAAATATTAGTTCATTCTACATCCAAAAGAATCAAATTAAGTCATAATGGATCGTGGTGAGTCAAACAAATATTAAATTTTAAGTTGATAAAGTTTGCCAAAGTTAAAAATAATTTCACTGTACGGGGAGTTTTGCTTTATTACTTTTCTCTTTGAAAAAAGAAATGTTTAAAAATATATGTATATTTTTCATATTTGTACAACATTTTTTATTTATTATTTACCTTTGGGGATATATAATTGTTTTACATAAAAATTATCTTTTTCACTACTTACTAAGTACACATTTGAAAACTAATTTTTTGAAAATTGAAGGTGTATGTTCACTTTTGACGCTGACTGTAAGTATAATAGAAGAACTAGTCTTAAGCCTCTTGTCTCTTTATACGTCACACTTCAACGCATACGTGAAAGATCAACAAATTTATATTTAGAAGATATAATTCGAAAACAGTCTCCTGACATGTTCAATCAAGTTTCAAAACAATTTAACAGAATTGTAGTGATGCGATGCATAAGAACAAATTTCTGAATATCGAAACGAGATCAAGATATTGGCAGAAGTCTAGTTCTAGGAAAAGATAACAGTTGACTTTGAAAAGGGTTGAAAAATCAGTTCTTTTCAGGAAAAAATAAAGTCACTAGTAAGATCCACATTCAAAGAACTGTTGAGATGTCAATTATATACAATAACTAATAAACAAAATTAAAGATTTTCCCAAGAATGGAAAAAACAAAAAACATCCAAACTTTGGCAGAAAAAATTGCCCAGAATAAGAGGCCATCAAAAGAATTTTGAATAGTTGTGCAAGATACAACTATTTCTTTTTTATTATTATTATTATTTCTTTTTCAAATCCTCGTTCCCGCCGTCGGGACTCGTGAGAAATTAATCAAACTGATTGGAATATATCGGGCTATTAGTACATATCGACCTAGATACCTTATACTCTGCTCCATAGTGGGTCATTACCCTGTGGAATTATAGCTTTCAAACTCTCGACTTTATGAGATCTTTCACGAGAATTTCCCGCTCCTGATTATCTTCTATGAGTTCCGTAATGCGGGAGCGGGTGGTTAGATATTTTGACTGATGATCCTTTCTCAATTGAAGGAAGTACCTCCCCTTGGTGGGAATGTGGGGGAGTCTAAAACTATGCCTCCTTTTCCGATTATACTAGTCGCCTTTCTCAATACTATAAGCTGTTCGCTGTTCCAAAGAATGTTATTGCTCTGTGGGAGCACTTGTGGAAGAGGACTGAACCACAGCACCTCACCTAATTCTGCTATGGCTATTTTCAGCTCATTTATATCCTTTTTTTAAAGAGACAATCTCGTCTCAGACAAGGTGGGAAGGGTTACTGGTCAGACCAGTTATTGACCCTTAAATAGGGTAGCTAAGTAGGGGCAATTTAGCTTGCTTGTAAGGAATATGTTCTTTTTCTGCCTTATTGACAATCGACTTTTCGTGTTTGATAATATCACAAAAGGAATCCGTAGCGTTGTGGTCTGAACTTTATTTGCATCTGAAACAGATGCGCTCTGTAGAGCATAAAGAAGTAACACGATGAAAGTCACCGCAAGCGGCACACCGCTGTTTGCTTTTGCAAAAAGTCTGGTGATGAACAAAACGTAAGTACTTGAAACACATTTTCAGGTATCAATATACGGGGAAACTTTACAAATCATGTAGAATAAAGCCACCTTAATTCTTTCTCTCCTTAGCTCTTAGATAAGAACAATTGGAATTGGATCGTCGCCCTTATTTGTAAACCTCACAATTTGCGAGAATTTCACCCCGACTCAATTGATTCTTCAGCTATCTCCTCTAGAAAGTGTATAGGGATGGAGGCATGGAGGTGTTCCTCTGAAGATGTGTTTAGACGCGATAGTGTCCTCAATGACTCTTTATGAGATGGGGATTGTGCCGATGTGGATGAGCTCCAATATTTTTCAAATAATAGTAATATTGCTGGATTCCAGCAACAGCTTTTGACGTCTGATAACCTTCAAGTGGTCGTCTGTTGAAAGAATACTTGCAAAAGGCAAACGCCGAGTTCATATGTTAAAGTTGGGAGTAAGGAAGGCTTCCTGCTTTGGCTTGAGACGATTCGATGATAACTTTGGGGGACGTATTGTCTCATTTAGTATTGCACCTTGAATTTTTTGAATTCTTAATCTCTTTATATAGCAACTTGCCAGCGCGACGCAGTTCCTTAGCCAAACCAACTTCTTGTGGATTTTCCTCCCTCAACGACCTCCTCAGGCGTTCTAGCATGGTAGTCGAACCCAAAAATAATTTTTTGAAAAAAAGAAAAAAAAACTAATTTAGGAGATTCTAAAAGAATTATAGAAGATACCATCAAAACCAAAAGAAAATATATTCAAGCAAAATGAGTTTTCGAAACGAACGAAGGAAGGTTAAATAAAAAGCACATGTAAACTCACAGCTTATAACCGCATTTTTACATATTCCTTGATCTAATACACTTGAAAATAATACGGTTACAGTTAACATTCTCCATCCAATTTTTAATTTTAAATTAAATCAAAACTGAAAATTAAGTTAATTTAATACATTTTGTAACGTTTCATTTGTACAGTCCTTCGGAAGTCTTGAACTGGACCCCTCAGACGATTTCATCGTTGTGGGGTCTCACATTTTGTGTTACCCCCAGAAGAAGCTAAGCACGTCGTATCACCTTGATTCTTTTTGGAATATTTAAAAAAAAATTTGTTCTTTGTTGGGGGACACTTGAATAGCAAAAAGGCTCCATTAAACTGTGCATTAGCAAAATTATTATTCCAAAGTGAGGATGCACTGAAAAAAACAGGCTATTTCCCTGAAATTTATTTCACAAATAAAATGTGTCAAAATTTCAGGATGGAGTAGATCAAAACACATTAAAGAAACAAAAGCAGATTTTTAATAACATCTTCACAAGCTTCAAATTGGTCATTTTGGGGGTGTTACTTGTACTCAGAACTCAAGACACCGAAAAGGATGTAATTTGGTCCTTCTGAAATTATATTTCGTTCGAGGATATACTTTGAACGTTCTCAGAGCATCATGTTCTTGCCATCCTTGTGAAGTCCAAATGAGACATCCCACGTCCATCCCCCAGGATATCGCATTTGTTGCCTTCCTCTTGAAGTCCTATACGTATGCCCTCTCTCCCCCCCCCCCCCCCACACCAGGACATCCAAAATTGGGCTCTTTAATCTGGGACCCAATTTAGACGATCGGGACATAATAAAGACGTCCTAGGGCTAACATGTGCTGTTAGCAGGGGCGGATTTAGAGGTCAATCAAGGGGGGTGCGATTATGACCGTGAGTGGTTACTGTCGCGGTAATAATTTTTCAACTTGGAAGACAGGGGGGGGGGGGGGAAGAGGGGTATCATCAATTACTATGATACTACCAGGGTTCAATGAAAAATAAAAATTAGAGGGTTTGACCATCCTCTTTTGCGTCATATATAAATAATTACCCCGAAAATGTAATACAAAATTACATTATAAATATTTAGTATTTTTTTATTAGATAAAGAATATTTAAGAGCTCAAAAAAATATCTCATGCAGATCAGGTGAAGTGTAAAAAGATCAACAACCCTGAAAATTCAACTTTTTTTATGCAAGTTATTTAACCAATATATTCAACATCATAAATCATTTAAAGCAGAAAAAAGGCGGCAGATGTTTTAACAACTTTAGACAATACTGCAGGTACGTTAAACTCTATATTCATAAAGTTTTAATAATTTCCAAAGTTAAACAATACTTTTCAACTCTGTTTGACATCACATTAGTAAATTAAAATATAAGTTACATAAACTTGAGACTATACACTATAATATTGATCATTGCATTCAAATTTGATACGGCATTATTTACTGTTTCCATATTTTCCTTCATTTAAATGAAAATCGAGGGTTTGGCGATATTTTTACGTGGGAAGAGAGAGAAAAAGGAAAAAGAAGAAAAAAACTGGGAAAAAACGCAGAAACGCGGAAATTGGTGATGATATTCAATAGACATTACGCTGTCCTTCCTTGTGCGAAAAACAGAAAATTATCAATAGTTGATGGGCGATGCTCAAGGTTGAAAAGCGAGTGTTAAAGACACTCGCTTTTCAGCTTTTTCCGCTTTTATCAGATTTCTATGGGAATTTCGGTGGGGACGATTGCGCAACCTTAATCGTAGGTCCCATGGCTACCACTAACCCGCACACCAAATTTGACTATCGTACTTCAATTCGTTTAGGAGTTATGCTGACAAAGTACCGATAGACATTTTTTTACTAAATGCTATACACTTGCTATACCCTAATATAATGCTATACCCTATGTAAACATGGGTAATTGAAAGTAAAAACGTGTTTAGCTATGATTCTCAATATTTTGAAAAGAAGTACAAAACAACATGGAACTCACTTAAAAACTGTTAATGATAAATTACATTTTTATAATTTAAGATAATAATTTCGTTTGACATTGTCAAAGGGTTTTAAGGATTTTGCATGTGAAAGGGTGCAGATACAATGCTTATTTCATTAAAATCAGTTTATTTTTATAAGAATGAGATATTCTATTATAATCTATTCAAATATTACTTGAATAATTGCACACAATATCGAATATCAGTGTGTACGATAAGTCCCTTCTTCGGATCATTCGGACAAAAATGAAATATTTAAACATTTTTCGGAAAAAACAAAGATCTAAACAAATATTGTTAAAGAAATATTACATTTTGTGAAATAAGTGAAATTAAAAAAAAAAAAAATCGTACCAATGTTTAGTCACTTTAACCTTAACTGTGCATATTGATGCACTACTAAGACTGCTCTAACTAAATTAACATATATTCGAACTTTATAGTAAAAAAAGAGTGAGTGCGTTGACCTCAATGTGCGTGTGTGTATAGTTTTTTAATAAAAAAAAATAAATATCATCGAATATAAGATAGTTTTTACTATGGCTCTCTCAATTTTTTTTTATTTTTTTTTATTTTTTATTTATTATGTAAACTTTCTTTTCTTTTTATTGGTTAAATACGCATCAACATTATTAGTATCAAATTATATAAAGATTTTCTTTATCAATCCAGTATAAATTTCTTTTAAAACTTTAATATAATTCTGATTTGGTTGGGGGTTACTAATACCAAACGGTACGTATGCTTTATTTCTGATATCCTCTAAAGTTTTTAAGGTGCAGGCGGGCCATAATTAAACTGGTGTTGTTTAGATCAGCCCGGAGTCTGTAGAAATTAATAAATCTTTTTGAAATTTCGTATTGCTGGGAAAATCTGGTAATGATGTTTAAACATTTTCATAAAAATTTTGAAATGAAAACTTTAAGAAATAACTGTTTGGATTTTTGCTAATTAAGCTTCAAGAACAACAATATATTTGAAACTTCATTGGATTGATTTCATTTTGATTTATTATTTCATTTAAAAGGAATAACATGTAAAACTAACAGCCATATAAGCCCTTTTCATCTTAAAGTTTTATATTTTTCCTTTAGTTGCAAAATTTTTCTAAATAGATAGATTTCAATTATATCCAACCTGTACTTTAATATAAATTTTGAGATTGTTTTAACATAACTTTATATTTTCTTTTATAAATATGATTTAAAGAGAGCTTAAAGTAGGAAAATGTACTCAAAGACCATCTTAAACCGTCAACACACAAATCCTCATTTTTTAACAAAAAAAAAAACCGTTAGATTCTGATTAGTTTATTTACTAAGCAGGGAACATCTACCAGATGGTCTTTCAAGGGAAAAATGGACTTCATATACATCTTAAATAAGAGAAACCTCGGAAAACTATCAGGAAGTAGCTCAACAATCGATGCAAGATTACTAGTCAAAATTTTTAGTCTTTACTCAATTTGAAAACAGACTACAGAGCTCTATATATTGCTCGACCCGGTGACTTTTCGTATGGTAGGCGAGTATACCTCTTGTGAGTTAGTTTGGAGCATAGCAATATTTAAAAACGTGCTAGGCTATGATCCTCAATATTTTGAAAAGAAGTTAAAAACTATATGGAACTCACTTTAAACTGTTAAGGATAAATTACATTTTTATAAGTTAAAAAAGTAATTTTGTTTGACTTTATCAAAAGGCTTTAATGATTTTGCATATGAAAGGGTGCAGATACAATGGGTTAATCCAGTAAAATCAGTTCATTTTTATAAGAATTAAATATTTTATTACAATCTATTCATATATTGATGGTATTTAATTGAGAGTTAAGTTGATAATTACATAAAATATCAACTATGAGTATGTAGGATAAATCGCTACTTCTGATCATTCGGTCAAAAATTAAATATTCAAACATATTTAGAAAAAAAAAGCAAATGTCTAAACTAAAACAAATTGTTAATATTATATTACATTTTATAAAATAAATAGTAACATTAAAAAAATCTTATCATGGTTATATATTACTGTTAATTATCTTGCACTGCCATACCAGTTGAAGAAACAAACAATCTAGACATCGCATGCATCCTCTAACTCAGCGTTCGCCACTAATTTTTAGAGACGGGCCGCATGACTTATGTTGGAACTTTCCGCGGGCCGCAGATTGATACCGAATACGCCAATAAATATATTGTTTTACTACATATGTTCAACGTTAGAAATGTGATAATTACTGAAGATTCAACAATATAAAACAAATTTGAAAACTGAAACAATTTTTTAACTTTTTTTATATTAATAAAATTACCATTGATGTTTGATTCTTGTTTCAAATAATTAAAAAAAAAATTCTTTACATCGTTAATCAAAGTCATAAAAGAAGTTAATCTTTAGTGACAATAATACAATGTGACTTGACATAAACTCATAATCAATAAAGATATTTAAACCATACCTCCTAAATCTTCAATTTTAGTCGATGTTAATTGCGAGCCGGTCCGCTTTTTACTATCTACTTTGCATTTAAAACTAGTCTTCGACGCCATTATTGCACTGGAGTCATAAAGATCGCGATACTTCTTTTCACGTCAAAACAAAAGAGACCAGTGTGCATCAAAGCACTCAACTCCCATCACATTGAGAAAAGTAGAAATCGAATTTTGCCATTCACGAATCGAGGGGGTAGGGTATCATAAGTACAAAACTAAGCAATGTGAAGGAATGCGTCATTGGTAATAATTCAAACTATTGCTTTTTTTATTTTTTTCTGGCAGTCTCAGAAAAGAAAAATGATGTTTCAGACCTACTGACGCGGGCCACTTAATGGAAAACGTGGTTTTTGGTAATAAACACGTACTGTTGTAGACAAATTAGAATTATTTCTGTTAAATTTGATTTTTGCTCTTCTGTACTGCCGGCGGGCCGGATAAAAAGCTGTCACGGGCCGGGTCCGGCCCGCGGGCCGCCTAGTGGCTGACGCTGCTCTAACTGAAGCAAGAATGACCATTCCATTCATTTCCACCCCAGAGTAGAGGGATGTTAGTAATTTTGCAACTCACATGTGATATGGGATATAGGGCAGTGTCACGTGCAAGGGAGGGGATTGTATGACCCCTCAAATTTTATTACTTTGTTTGTGTCCTTCAAATTCAAGGTCACACAAAGAAGAGGTCATTTTGTTCCCTACCCTGGGCTGTTTTAAGATCTTTAGGAAAGAATGAAGAGAAACTTCTTGGTCCTAATTTATTGATAGCGTCTTGATCGGAACTGTAAGTTCTTGCAATATTCTGTAGAATTGCAATAATGCTATAGTGCCGATTTGATCAAAGCTTTTTCTTAATTATGAATTAGGCATTTTATTTTCCAATTACAATTAAAGGATTTTTTTAAAGCTATTTTAGTGCAGGATTTTTTGTACATCGAATGAAATTTAGGGGGTGCAATGGCACCCCGATATTAAATCTTTATAATTAATTGGCCTCTGATCAAGGAGAAAATCGTGCTGAAATTGAGAAATTTTTCAATGGTCATTCGAAATTCATTTTTTAATTTGAGAATCACACAAGGGGTGAAGATTCGTTGAGCTGTACATTACAGGTTAACACAATCCCGATCTACTCGTCCCTTCTCAAGCCCATTCCTTCTACGGATAACGAAATAAGGAGTTCGGTTAAGTGGCTTAAAAATCTGTATTAATGAAGCATGAAGAATGTCAAAAAAAGCTTAATTTTGTTTGCTGATTTCCATCGATATTGATATTAAGTAAAAAATAGATCTTATAAATATTAATGAAATTTCAATTTTTTTTTTACTTTGAACTCGGTGAAACTGCCATTTAAAAATAATTTAGACGAGATACTTCATGGGGGGTGCGGTCGCACCCCCCGCACCCCCTTTAAATCCGCGCCTGGCTGTTAGGGCATGTGTTTCAAATAAAAAGAAGAAGAAAGGCCCATTTTACCTGTCCTTTTAAAACTGAGACTCACATGAAGTAATAATCTAGTCAGAAAACATTTAGTGCCAGGAAACTAACACTGTAGTCTGATGTGATTACGAAAGACACTCTGGTATGCTTTTTGAGAAGCCAATAGGAATCAAGGATAAAAGAAAAAGCAATAAACCAGGAGAGAAACGTTTTTGTTTCCTAATCGTATCTAAAATTGTACAAGTTTAAATTCTATGGGAAACTTTTCATTACGGAACGTCTCTTGTTTACTGTAAATAATATATATATATATATATATATATATATATATATATATATATATATATATATATATATATATATATATATATATATATATATATATATATATATATATAATGTATACATAAATATATACATATTACTAATATATACATAAATACTTGTTTACTGTAAATAATACAGTAAACAAGTGAAGTTCCGTAATGAAAAGTTTCCCATAGAATTTAAACTAGAATAGAATATATATATATATTTAAAAGAAATATTGGTTTGATTATTAAATAAAATGAAAGGTTTAAAAAATTTATATTGTAGTAGAAATCTCCCTGAGTTAGTCGGTATAGTGTACACATAAAATCGAAACTTGTTCTCTGAAACACCGTCAGATTGAGAATTTTACGAAATTAAACATTTGATATGAGAATGTTAATAAGAAAAAGTTAGTTTCGAGTAATTATTTGCAGAACAAGTTATTTCTGTACCCTCTTAAACTGGCTTACAATAATTTTAGTGTTTCACTTATTTTAGCCTGTTGCTTGGTGCGTGTGGAGGGAGAATATCGAAAATGTCAGGTGGTATTGTTAAGTTTGAGCGCATGTTGCAAATTTAAGTTAATGTAGGGAGGAACCAAAATATTTCGTTTCTTTGAAATAACTAAAAAAAAAAAAAAAACTATAATGAAAATGTTAGGGGGAAAGGAGTAGAACCAGATTAAAAAATCCCCCAATATATATGTATGCTCAACAAAGAGTGTTTCATTATACGCAAATGCACATACCTTCTTCGAGTAAGCAAGTGCAACCGTGGCCTTTTCTTTTTCTGCTTTGACCGCCCTCCTTATCATCCTGGACCTGAGCCCTCTACAATAGTTTTGAAAACTTTACGCCAATGCATCGAATAAAATATTAGCTCGTCAAAACATATAGCTAAGTAATTAGTTGTTAACAGAGGATTGAAATTTCATTGGTTCAACTTATTGCCAAATAGAATGGCTGGAAAAATTGTAAAATTTTTATTTATCGTATTTTAACAATTTTCATGAGGAATAACAAATTGTGAAATAAAACACGATGCTGCTGTTTAAGGAATATTGTAATTTTTTTTATAATTGTTTAGTTTCATACCTAACATTTTTGAGGCCCCTGGTCTTATTAGGTCTTATAATAGTCTTATTAGGTCCATCAATCTACCTGAATACTTTAGTTTCGTTCATATCTCCACAATCATCAATCGTCAGCTCATGTCACGAACCTTAGACACAGTAAACGTCATTAAAAAACAATCATCATTTTTTAGAAACATTCATGTAGTTGTCAGTGGCGGTCCGTGATAGAAAATATTAGTGCAGCCGGAAACATGCGATCCCCCCCCCCCCCCCACACACACACTTTTCACAATCATTCATGAACGCAGTCTTTAATCTTCATGGACGTCGCCAGGAATATTTGCAGGGGGGTGCAAGACTAAATTTTTATCAAAATCATGAATATTTTAGAAATGTTAATTAATAATTATGCACTATAACTATTCTTTGAGAATAGTTAAAAAAAATTCATGGTATATTTTTTTGAAAGAGCAACCTTGTTAAAGAGAAAAAATTAAAAATTTTAAAAATATTAAAAAATATATTTTTAACGTATTTTTTACCATCCAACTAGATCTCACGGCATTCAAGAGACAGTATTTAGAACAGAGGAACACGAAGAAGCAAAAATACAGACGAGTAACATTTTATTTCTTCCAAGTTTCGGAAGTAATAATAATAAAAGAAAACAAAAAAATCAAAATGAAACTCAAAGGTAGTATTAAATACGTTCAAATGAATTCTAAAATAGGATTTCAAGATAGTATATCTGATGACTTAAGAAGCTAAACATTTCCCTAGAATTTTGAGAACTACACAGGATTTTTTATTTTTTTATTTTTTTAATTTTCAAGAGCCTGGGGTGCAAGTACACTTCCTTGCACCCTATTGTCGGCGCCCATGTTAATCGTTAATACTAAAACACAAATCAAAGTTTCCTTTCAGTTTTTATAAAATGAATAAGATGAGAAAGAAAACACTTACTTATTTTTTGAAAACCAAATCAGTCCTTCTTTCTTTTAAACTTGTGAATCAGTCAATGATGTTGTAATAAAATGACGTTGTTTCGGTAACATACTCACCCCACCCACTCTGATTCTCATATGCGGAGCAAATCAGATCATCGAATTCTCAAGGTGAGCCGAAGTTGGAAAAATGCTCATTGGCAGTCTCGCTACATATTACGTGGAGAGAAAGGATATGTTGGGTTCTATCGGTTACCATGGCAACCCATGGCAACGTCGCATCCGAAACTACGTTTCAGGAACACTCGACTGCTGTTCGGAGGAAGATCACCAGTTTGGATTTATATTGAATATTGAGGCAACAAGTTTGCTGTTAGTCAGATTTTTTTTACACTCACAATAGAAATTGATCTTCATTTTAGAAAATTGTAAAATATATAATTTTAATTTTGAACTAATAAATTTAGATGCAGCCCGGCGGCACTGGCTGTAGTGCACGAGTCGCCACTGGTAATTGTACATCTTTAACTTGAAGAGTGCTGGTCATTTAGACTGGGCATTAGAGAATTTATTTCAATTGTATCAGTGTCAAAAAGTCAATTTCGCAATTTTCTAGCTACAGAATTTTATTGGAAAATACTAGTTTCGCATAAAATAAAGCCTTTCTTTAGAATATGCATAATCCAACAGTGATCAAGAATTTGCTCTTTTTTTTGCTAAAAATATTTATACTGTGCAGTTCTTAGTAGTTAAGGTATGAAAAAGGAAAAAAGCTTAACTTTTTCTCTGTACAGAAATAAAGAAGTTAAAAAAAAAAAAAGATAACTAAGAAAAACTTAATTGAAATTTATGCCTTTTACAATATTTAAAGTGATGCAATTCCCTTCAAAAATCCCTTTTACACCGATGAATATTCATTCATTTGAGCACTGAGAGTTTTTAAGAAATAAACATTCTTGTTTCATAGCAACCACAAATATCTTGACTTTATTTGTAAAAATCTTTAATTTTTTTAAATGTTTACTTACATTTTTTTATGAAATGTAAATTAATTATATGTGCATTAATTTTCTCTGCATGAATAATTTAAATTTTTTTAATCATGACATGCAGAAAAGACATTGCTCTTCAAAAATATACCAGTTGTTATTTTTTTTATTCAAAAGGAGAAAAGCACAGCAGACCATTAATTCCCATTAGCTGGAGAAATTCCACATTCAGACTTAGTCCTGAGGAAATATGCGTCCTTAGATATGTATTCAACACTCGAAATAACACAAGAATTTACTAATAATATTAAAAATTGATCGGTTTTCTAAATAAATAACAACCGCAATATTTTCCCAGCTCGCGCTAACTTTCGGGTTTCCCATTGTACTTGTATAGTGAAACCATTAACGTATTATTTAGAATTGAAAGCAATTCAAAATTGTGTTCTATGTTCATGAAAAAAAATTTAAATAATGTAAAACCAAAGGAAATTTAAACCTCAAATTAAAAAAAAATTAATTGTAAACTTGAATTTATTTTCTCTCTTTACATTCTGTGCTAGAATTATCATTTCAAAATACACATTATGTGAATTGTGAATAAGAACCAGTGAGTTAATCAAAACTTAAATTATTGTGTTACACATTAGTGGCGTGTTTAAAATGGTAAGGGGGTGTTGGCTTCCACAAACAGCAAAATTAAGACAAAATGGTAAACGCTAACAGCGACCTGTGAACGTTTAATATAAACTTTCAATTTCAGTAAAGGCATTCCTCATATAACTTTATATCAGTCTAAATTTATATGCACAAATATACAACAAAATATCAACAGGTGGCTTCCCATATCAGGAACGACGTAGCCCGAGGTCACTTAGTACACCGTAGGTGGAACCGGTGTTCGACCCACTTTACCTTTTAAGCCATCGCAGTATTCCCTAAATATTCCCTCCTAAAGCAACACAGCAACACACCTAACTAGAAAGTAAATGTTTCCGAGAGAGATGCGTCTTTTGTTGTGGTTGGGTTTGTGTTTTGTTTTAAGTGAAGCTCGTCGGAGGCGTTATCGAGAATGTCCAGAAGAGAGGTTGAAGGTTAGGGAAACCATGGCAGATGTGGTAGTGACCGGTATCGTAAAGCGGCTGTACAGTACCCGAGAGGATTTGTACAGTGGTGAAGTGCTGGTGAAACGTGTAGTAAAAGGAGGGCACTTGAGAGCTGGTGAATCTCTGCTGGTCGAAGGATTTGGAAATGCTGATCTATGTTTGAGCAAAGCAGTGGTGAAGGATTCGAAGATCTTTCTATTGAGTCAATTGGATACAGGACGATTTCGGTTGAATTCTAGTATGGTACAAATCAATGCACCTAATTTGGATAAGATAACAGCGACTGTTAAAGGTGAGTATTGTGTGATAGTTGATATGCTAAATGTTTGCAAAATGCCTTGCAAAATATTAATAACAACACGTAGTACTAGATTATTAACTACATATCGTCTAATAACTAAAGTATTGTTTAGTTGGTTATCATTCATAAACTAAAGTGTTAATTAGTTATTAAAAGGAATTATCCCTGAAACAATTTGTATGCAAAAAGCTTAATGAATTTGAATATTAGCTTAAACTTCCGAAAACTTTCAAATTATAAATCTGCTATTCTAATAATGATTCCTGCTTAGATTTTTTTAAACCAAATTTCAATGATTCCCCTCTACAATTTAGTAAATAAAAATAGCCTAATGGAGAAAATTAAATTTTGCAGTCACCAGAAATTTATTTGAATTATTTTGCATTCATTGTGTTCATATTTTACCTCAGTAAAAGCTTTTATAAAATCTTATTAATATTTTTTAAAAGTGCAAAAAGCTCTTTCGTTACTATCACTCGTACATCCATTACTATTTTGCACTATGTTTTGTTTGGTATTTGACTGTATAAGTAAAATTGCAAATAATTTGTATTAACTTTTAATTTTATATGAGAAATATTATAGTAGTAAAGGCTGTTTCTCTGGCTGATGCACGACACATTTTAAGATCTTTTTCTATTTGTAAGCAGATTAGAATTTCGAACTTATGATGAATCTACTAGTATTGTTTTGATTTACATAATATAAGTTTGTGATAAAGTTATATAAAAAAATAATTACTTTACTATGACAAATGTATATTTACAACATGCTGACGGGACTTAGAGAAACAACACACAATTAGTATCTGTACAAAATTCTTTGAATCGATAAACTCCAAAAATTATGAAATGTATTGCTACACTAGCGGAAATACTCAACGTTGCTGTGGCTGAAATATCTGCGGCCCTGCGTCGCACGGCACAACTCGGTTCAAATTGGTTCAGTTATTAGCATGCAACTCCTATACTCACTTTCATCACCTTTTTAGCGACGAAACATTGGAATGAAATTGTGTACTCGATAACCTGGATTAGTTAAGACACCTATAGAATAAAAACCTGGTTCAAATTGGTTCAGTAAGTCACAAAATTATGATCATGCCCCTTATCCTCCATTTCACCACCTTACCTTCAAAACATAGGAAAGCAGGTAGAAAAGGACTGTTCTAGGCCACGGTGCTGGAGGTGCGGAGTTGAGTTGCCGCTTTGTTGTGAATTCTCCAGAAAGAGGTCTCCAGATGTGACGTCAAAAGAAGTCCCATGATAGACAGTTGTTTTGTTTTCCCGCTATTGAGTTATTTTGCTCCTGCTTCAACTTTGGTTTCGGTTGCAGAATTAGCTGTGTTTTAATGGGATCATTATTGGAAACTAATAAGTTTTAGTGACGTGGGATGGCAACGATTCTAAGTTTCAGCTTTATTATAAGCTATATTTTCGTGACAAACCAGTTGAAGTATGATTTTTCAAACAAATAACAAAATATGCAATTGTAAATAAACTATTCGTCAGTAGCGGAGGTCCTAACTTTTAATTTGGCATACTTTTAATTTTGTAATAGGGGAAATAAAGTATCGTCACAATAAAAAGGCCCTCCAGAAATAATTTATAATATTTATGAGAAATTGCTGCTTTTATAAGTCTTTCGATTTATATTCATGGTTTTGTTTTGTTGATGGATTTAAAAAATTCTCATTCCATACCACCACCACCTTTTTTTTTTACACCTTAAAAGATACAGAGTAATCGTCAGCCTACAAGTGAAGTAAAAATCCTAATTTTTCAAAAACGAAGGGGGAAAAAATACTTAATATAATAGTAAGAAAACATTCATGACACTATACTGTAAAAGTATTACTAAATGGATTTCTCCAGGTGATAATATATAAAATTCTACTCTGGATAAGCAAATAATCCAAAACTGCAAAGCTAACTTAGTGTGTTTCACTTGTAAGCTGACAATATTTAATTATTTAACTATGCATTCATTAATTGATAAATTAGCTACGTATTACTAATTCGGCTGAATAACATAGTATTTCTCTACAAATATTTCAATTATTTTTAATCTCTTGTTACAAATGTTTTTATTTCCACAGGGTCATTTGAATCGACAAGTTTTAAAAATTATTTATTTAAAAAAAAATTATTTATGACAAAATGTATTACGATCTGTTGTACATCAAAATTATACATGAAATCTTTTTTTGGAGAAACGCAATGTTGATACAGTTCAGAACGTCAGGTATGACATATTGTTCACACGTAACTAAAAAATTAATAGAGATTTTATGGAGGATTACTGAATACTCCTACAATCAATTCAAAATATTAGAATTTCTGTAAAATTATGTGATTGCTCAGGGTTAATAACAAAATTTACATAAATGCTTCATTGTAGTATCTCCTCAATATTTGCGTAAAAAATTGTCAAAAGTGAGAGAAAAAAATATTAATATTCTTCATTTCGATTAATTTTTTCAAATTTTTTTATTTTCTGAAAAATAACATTATACAGTATTTTGCACAAGGTACGAAACAAATATTTCAGAGTAAAGATTAAAGGGAAAGGATAAAGACTTGACTGCTAACTTTTACTTTGTCTCTTCACGAGAAATAATTTTAAATTAAAATCGCAGTCACACTTTCACTTATGAACATACCCATTTGCAAACGACAAAATATTTGTTTCATCAAACCGACTACAAATATTGATGAGGAAAATATGTACAAATATTTTTTTATTAGCTGGAAGCTGAGCGAAACAGCAAACTGTACGGGCCGATGATTTTCTCGTATCAAATAAAAGATCCTTTTCGTATTGGGAAGTCCTTGTTATCTTATTTCCTTACTCAGTGCTGGTAATGGCGTTAAATGACAATTGGCTTTAAAGACCTTAAGTAAAAAAAAAAATAGTTTAAAAGAATTAAGATGAAAAAAACCCTACATGCGTATAATTGTGATAATAACACTCAAATATATGAATTTTGATGATTTTATATTGCAAAATGTCTGGCAAAGCAAATGAGTCGAAATATAATTCTTAATTATCATCTCGTATTAATTTTACAATGGAATTGTTCTTTGAGTTTCCGTTTGCTACTCACAAAGGTATCTACTTGTATAATAGGGGATATCCTGTCTCTACTACCCCATATAGAGGACATTTTGTTATAGTTTAAAGGAGTTTAAATATAATTTTTCTACTGTTTCACAAAATATTTCTTTCGAATTCAACATCAATGAAGGGTTTAACCAGTGATTATCATAATAGGGGACATTGATTTTTTTTTAGCGTAATTGTGAAACATCCAAACATTTATAAAAGTTTCAAAAAGCGTATTTCAGAAAATGGGACCACCATTCTTTCACTTGTATCGGTGTAAGCATTTGAAAGAAGTAAGTGTTTAAGAATTTGTCGGATTTTTTGAAAATCTGGAAAACTGTTTAACAATATAAGGCCATTTCTTCATAATTGTTAAATAAAAATTAATCATCAGGAAAATCAAATTTCCATATCAAAATTAAATCATAGTAACTGAAATGCATAGGTTTTTTTTTTTTTTTTTTTTTTTCATTCTCTCAGACATTTAGCAAAATATATCCATTGTATTATTAACTTTTGTTCGATAGTTTTAAGTTTCAATTAGAATATTTCAATCAAGCAATTGTATTTGATAAATGATTGTAATTTCAAACTTAACCAGATATTTTAAGAAATTGTATTAAATTATTACATTTTCTTAGACAATTCTGAGTATCAAATAATCAGTGGTGTAGTGTAAAATGAAAAGGTGTGGAAACGCTATATTGCGTCGTTACAAACGTATGTATTTTTTGCGGGGGGGGGGGGGGGGATAACTAAGAATAAATATCTTTATTTTAATATTACTTTAATAATCTCAAAACAGATAATGAGCACATCAAAAATTAAAAAGAAAAAAAATGTGTGTTTAAACTGTTTTATCTTTTATTTAAATCACTATTTTTAAACTATTAAGTTATATGGAACTTTAAACAATTTTCTTTGCACAGCCCATTTTAAAAGATTGTTTGACACGTTATAAATATATTATAAGACATTTTCAAACATATATTGACATAAATTTTTAAACAGATTTTTTACATGATTTTTTTCAACAATTTTCATTCAGAAAAATTTCAATTAGAGATCGAGTTTCCATTCAGACATGTTTGACTTAGAACGCACCCTAATAAGGTCATCAGCTGATCTGGGTTTTCGAAGCCTAGATTTAATATAATCATCTGACTTCCAGAATTTCAGAGATGCCTTACAAGCAATGAGTTCGGATAAATTCCCAGATTCTGTAGCGCCTCAAAATCTGTTTTCAAAATAAATTAAAAAGATTGCAATTGTTGCAGATGTCAATTGAGAGTTTTATGGTTTTTATCCATCTCGGAATGAAAATATAGAGAAGGTCCTGGTACTTGATAGACTCTTCCTTTTCTTTTCAAAATTTCTTTCATTAATAAAATGAAATTAACAACTACAAGGATATCAATTGAAAAGTTTAAATTTCTTGATAAAATATCAATTTATGTAACTATCTCTTATTTTAAGAGGGATATCCAACTGTAGACTCACTTGCCAAACGTATAGATTTGCTTAGGATATTCCTGGTTTTTTAATTTTACCCAGTTCGGTTTGTCATTTCGACAGTGGTGACAATCGTCAAAAGTGAGTATGAATCGGGCTATGGAATCGGGAGAGAAAGCAAACTGCAAAATTTATATGACTTTGCTATCAAAATCACTAGATTTTAAAAGAGATCGGGGAAATTTCTTTCCCTTATCGCCGACACTGTATTTAGTGTAGATTTTTTTTTTTTTTTTTTTACGAACTGCTGCTACATTTTTGGAATAAACTCAGAAATAACTGTAAATGTAAGCGTTCTCATTCTCAAACCGAAAAGCAATTTACTTTTGCATTTTATAATACATTTGAATTGCTTTCCTACTATTTCACAGCCCAATTTCGATGTATTATACCCATTTACAAAGCCATTAGCAGTTTTATATTAAGCAAAATGAAATATATAACATCAACAAATGTGAATTTCTTCACTTTTTGAAGTGATTTCTTCACTATTCATTAGCATGGGCGCCGGCAGCATTATTTGTAGAAAGTTGCAAGGGAAAAAAATTCTTTGCTCAAACCTTGATTTTTCAAAACTATTTTCCTTCTCACAATGATAAATATAAAATTTGTTAAAAATCTGTTATTAAATGGCACACAATTTAATTTTTCCGGTGGATTTTGGGCTTTCCTCCAATTTTATAAAAATTTAAGCAACTAGGAGCGTCCTCACATGCATCTTACTGACGCCACCTATTTCTATTATTTTTACTTATTGAGTTAAATTAAGTAAGAGTGAAAAAATCAATACAGTTTTGAATATATTTTGTCATGTTCAAATAACGTGTCAGTTTGATTTTCCCTTCATCAGGCATGCCAATATAAATGCATAATTCCGTAATCTCAAAACACCCTAAAAGCTAATACAAAATATTCACATTCTACACTCACCTTTCATCTAGATTCTTAGCACCAACCAGTTTATTTCGTCAGAACCCCAGGTTTTTTCACTTTTTTGAATTGTCCAAAAAAAAATGCATATTTTATAGTCATTTGTTTTTTCCTCTTGAAAGAGTTAATTTTTTAGGTACGGCGCGAGGTTTACAAATATATTATTAAGTGGGTGATATAAAAATTAAAAAAAAAAGAAACTAAAAAACGTTATATGACTTTTGTTCATAAATCGGTGAGCGTTCCCGTTAAAATTTGAGGAGGAGAAACATTCTTCAAGGAAAGGGCACAAGGAATTGTATGTGCCAGACCACAGTTTTGTTCTTTAAAAATGGAAATAGTTGGCGTGAACTTGTGTATGGAGGTTTTAATCCGTATTCATAACAAGCCATACACATTTGACCTCTGGAATTCATCCACAAATACAGATCATTTGTTGAAGAAGATACTACCTCCTAAATTTCAACACGGAGAGGCAGGGGGGGGGGGACAGTTTAATAGATGTGTCGGATTGTTGATGGAATGGCCATGTGCGAGTTGCCGCGCCACTTTAAAGTGTTTTGCAAATACTTGAATTTGCCTGCTCAACTATGAAGTTGTGGATTGAAAACGAAAGTATAGTTCACACGAAAGAACTTTTCGTTTTCTTACTGAACTTTACGTTGAGGGACACATACCGAAAAAAAAATAATAAATACAAATTTAAAAAAAAAATTGGTGAGGGAACGCCATTCCTCCTTCTAAAAAGGTAAAGGATCATCGTTCCCGCTCCACTACACCCCGGGAAATAATAATGAGAATCGAATAATGGCATAGTGTTGTTTTTTATACAAAAAGTATGAATTTTATAATTTCTCACTTTTCCATGTGTTCGTTTTAGTTTAAATTGCTTTCTACAACAACCCAAACTAGGTAACTTTTTTCTAAGATTTTTTTTAGATGCAAAGACAACCTATTGCACATTTTTCGAAATTTTTGCCACGATTTCATTTCGTTAAAAAGTCTATCAAAACATCTTGCATACAGTCAATCAGGGTAACATTGAACCACATTTTCAATATTTTCTTTTTCCCCACTTATTTTTTTTATAGTATTTTCAGACTTAATGGCATAAAATGAAAAAATAAACCCTAAATTATATTTTAATTTACTCAAATTAGTAAATGTTGATGATGAAAGCACCAAATAATAGGAAAATAACCCTGTGCAAAGTTATTTACCTGGCATTTAGGGTAATTTTGAACCACTATCAGAAGCTTCATATAAAATACCTTTTTTTATTCAGTCTAGGACTATTCAATATTTGAACTAGTAAAATTAAGTTTCTAAATATTTGAAACATCATCAGCTGCAGTTTTCAACACCCAAAGTTTGTATATTTTAAATAACACCATAAAGAATATATTAGGTAGGAACAGTGGATGATGAATCACATGAATATATTGCATAAAAAACCTATTTATTGTTCAGTTTAAACATACAAATATAGTGAAAAAACAATCTTCAGTTCATTCACTTAAATATAAACTCATTTTATCAATTAAAAATTGAAAAAATAAATAGAAAATAATAAAACTGATAGGCCGCCCTTATGCTATTAGTTAAGTACTATGGTGTTTGCAAGTCACAATGTGGCACAAATACGAATATTCTATTCTTAATGTTAGAAATAGTATGACAATATAAAAACAAAGTTCAAACTTCATAAAATTTCAATTTGGCATTCTTCAGATTAATAGTTTTGCATCAAAGAAAGAATTATTGATCAGGAAAACATCTCGTCTTCTAGCTGGAATAATAATTTCTGGAGATAATTCTTTTAAACAAGCCTAATTTTTCATACCACAGATCACCATTGATATCGGGCCATTTCCAATATGCACCAGATTTCTTCATGAACCACCAAATATCACGTTGTCTTTTAAGTCATTTTGGTCTGGTTACATTTCTCCATCGTATTGAATAATTACGTGGTCGTAAACTTTGCATATTCCATAACCAAAATCTAAAACACTTGCATGCTTTGTGTATAAAATTCCTTACTCATAGATGTGTTCAACCATCACCACTTGAACAATCTCAGATTTTTCAGTAACATTCTCCCCGACAATTTCAGCAGTATAAACCGCTATCATGTCCTTATTGTCCAACATTCATCTTCTCCGAAAATGATAGTGTTGCACATTCACTGTCATCTGCATCATCTAGTTCAGGTTGGTTGGTTTATACGCTCAACGACCTACAGCTTAACGTGGATTCCGAACTACAACGAACTTCCATGACTAACCCGGGATTCGAACCCGCCACCTTTGGCATGCGGGGTTTGAGCTCTAGCCACACAACCATCAAGTGGGTCATCTAGTTTAGGACTTCTACTCTTGCTGTCTACCAGGAGTTCATATGGTAGAGGAGTTTGGACGATCCCCTCATGTTTTTTCGATACATATTCCTTTACCATTTATTTTTTGTACACAGAAATTTTTCACTTCCTCAACTGAAACGCTTTTTACAGCCATCACAGGTAGGCAGATTTTTTTTTTAGTTCCGTGAATGACTGCTAGATCATTATTTCTAATATTTTTAGGTACTTTTTGAATTCACTCTCAATATTTTAATTTTATCGGATTTCGCATACAAGGGAAGATTCCATAAATTAAATTGCATTTGTATGTATATAAATGTATTTAAAAGCAAAAACCAAAAATAAATTGGAATAAAATATGAATTATATGAGCAGGGTGTATACATTACACACTGTCATCAACCTAACTTTGAACCGGCTCAAAGTTACACTGAATAGGTGGTAAAATGATAAGGCCTTAGTTTTTTACTTTTTACCAAATGTTAGTAAATAAATAACCATCAGCTACTAGCAATTTCCCTAATTTCAGAAAATTATATAACTGATAAAGTGGTAAGTTGATGTTTACTTGAAGAAATTAGTTGATTTACATCAACTTCAAATAAGCATTAAAATGGAACTTGCAAACAGTACTTCAGAAAAACAATTGAATGACCAAATAAATATTGTACTATTTTGCCAATTCATTTTCTACACTATAGAGAACAAATCCAATTTCACAATCTTGCCAGCATTTTGCAGCAGTGGATCATTAGCAGCTCTTTAAAACCAAAAATAATGAAAACTAGGAGGTGGCGCAAAGTTATACCCTATGGCTCAAAGTTACCATGAATGACTGTACCTATTATTTTGTTTGAAAAGATTATCATGTCATTGTTGTCCATTCCTATTACTATTGTGCCCTCGAAAAATCTCACAGATCTCTTCGGTGTTAAATCGTAATTGGCGATGATTCTACAAACCTTTTAGATCGAATCATAAAGTGAAAATTATTGAATATATAATTATGTTCGGGCAGTTAGCTACTTTATAGTTAAGGAGTTTCCTTGGGTGTATATGCGTGTAGTTATATTTGTATTTCATAGAAATTCACAGTTTTATTCTGATCTCGATGAAATTTTACACCATTCATGTGAAGTCAACACGTGAAGTCAATTGGCTATATGATATTTTGTAAAAGCATCCCTATTTCTATTTTCTACCCCTAGAGGGTTATGATAATGACTTGAAATTTACTGAACTAATTTTAACCGGGTTTATCTATAGGTATCTTGGCTAATCCAGATTATCGAGAATACAATTTCATGCCAGTGTTTTGTAGTTAGATGGTGAAATTGAGGATAAGAAGTGAAATAGGGTATGATCATAACTAGTATCCAATTTTAACCAGGTTGCATTACTTAACTCCGGGCCACGGTTATTTGCTGTACACTAGTATTCAATAAGTAAAATAACTTATTTCTTTTTCAAGAAAAATACTTTTGATTCCTATTATTGTTGATTGTTATCTTTATAGAAAATAACAACATATCTTTGTAGGATTCTTATATCTTCGTATTGTAAGTAAGTAGCAGTCTTTGAAGACCATTTTGTTGCTTCTCAAAAAAGCAAGTTTGGTGTAAAGTAACCTCTTTGAGGATTGTATCTTACTCAAATGATATGCTCTAATAATTACATGTTTAATATTGTTACAGTGTTTTGATTATACATTTTGTTTCATTAATACACAGGTGTTCCATACAGAAGAAGATCGCCGATTGCGGATGGTAAGCAAAATTTTCAATTTATATACATTTTGATATTAGAATTGTGTTAAACTGTAAACTGTAATAAAAATTAATTGAGAAGCATATAAGTCTACTTTATCATTACAAAGTATTTGTGAACATGGCGAGTTTGATTGGAATGATAACACCGTTTTTAAAGTGTTTCAATAAACTATTTCAATCCAATACCTAAATGCAATATCTGGCAAGGTATTTAATGTATAAATAAATGCAATAAAAATAAAATCTAAAATTAAAATCATTAATTTGTTATAAAATCTTGAAATAAACTTGAATAATTCTTAATGGTATAAAATTGAAAGGTTTTGTAATTTCAAATAGCGTCGCATTCAAGAAAAATTGACCTACTTCGGAATTCCTGATTTATAAAAACTCACCTATCAAAAAGAGTTTTTACTATAAATAATTTATATGCATTGCCAACTTTTACGAGATTTACTAATTTAAGAGATTTTGAGGGCAGGTCACATTTCCATAGCGAATGATCGTTTCAAAGAAAACCTCTTTTCCGTGAAATTGATTAACTTCTCCTTTTTTGCCTCAAAACCTTATCACCTGATGACTGTGGGGTTAGCGCTCTGACCTTGCATGCCAAAGATGCAGGGTTCGAATCCTGGGTTAGGTATGGATGTTCGTTGTGGTTCAGAATCCACATTAAGCTGTAGGTCCGGGCTAATTAGCTATCATGTGAGAAAAAAATAGTCGCTGAGCATGCAAACCAAACCAAAGCTTTATCAAAAGTTATAATCGACAACAAGTCTAACAAGAATAAGCTATTAAATGTTGAAAATTCTGTTTTGGAATGTTCCCATTTGCTCGATGTTAAGTTCGTGTTTCTTCTGTTCCAGAACCGTGCGAAAAGAAATATTGTAAATTCAATGGAGACTGTTACGAAGAACATCGACGTCCATCGTGCCGCTGCCCAACCACTTGCAAGGAGCATTACAATCCAGTCTGTGGCAGCGATGGTTTCACTTACAATACTGAATGTCAACTTAAAGTTGATTCTTGTCGTAAAAAGAAGAAGGTTTATGTCAAACATGAAGGACCTTGTACAAGATCCGACTTTTCTTAAACTGCTTTTACCAAAATGTGGGGATTCAATTTTGAATAAGAACACTCGACGGATATTCTTCAAATCCAATTGTTGATTTCCTAATTATTACCATGCATAAGTGTAATTTTCTAATGGGCGCACGCGAGTGAGCTTTACATATGACATTATAAGCCTAACACTATGACCTGATTTGATTATATATTTATTGAGTAGCCAATAGAAATTAAGGAGAAAAGAAAAGTAATAAATCAAGAGGAAAAACTTTTTATTTCCTTAAAATTTATAATTGTGCAAGTTTGAGGCCTATGACAATAGTTTTTATAAGTGGACTTTTGTTTTTGATAGTAAAGAAAAGTTTTAGTTATTTTGAAAAACATATTCATTTAATCTATTGGCGTACGCAAGTGTTCCCAATTTATGTATATGCCCAAGGCCATTGCCAAACAATTCTTTTTTTTATAAACGTAAATGCACCTAGTTTCTAAATGTATTCAAGTTTTCTATTCACTTCATCTGTCCGGGACTCCCCCTTCATACCGCTCTGGGCCCCTCAAATATTTTTGAAAACTTCTCCCCTGTGTTATCATGATATATATAAGGCGAAAAAAGTAATTTAACAGAAATTGTATTTTGATAATCATTAACAATTTTGACTAGTTTTATAATTTGTCTGGTGCTTTTGTAAATTCGGTATCACTTTAGAGTTATGCTTAAAGTACCATATGGTTTTAAGTAAACTTGATGCCGTTTAACAAAAAATAACTAAATTGATGTTGCTAAATCAAAGTAAATACTGTGTTTTATCTAATTCTCTGTTTGAGTTTTTCAATCTATTAATTTATAAGTATACTGTATATTTATAAATAAGTATTCTGTTACTTTTATGAAAATAGAATTAAACAGTATATTTTATAAATAATTAAAATGAATTACATTAGTCATTTTAGTATCGTCAAACAATCCCTATTCTCTTGGAAATGGACAAAGACGAAGATCTCAATTTCGGTGATGGTTACTCGTTTTAAATAACCAATGTGAAAACACTTTTACATCAGAATTAGATTCTGTAAAAGGATTTTATAAAATAAATGGTGATCTTAATCTGTAAATTGTAAGTAGGAGCCTCTTATAATTTTAATTTCTTTTACATATTTATATTTTTATACTTAAATTAGTTTGAATTAATCATGCATCAAATAAATAATAACCCATTTTTTTAAAACTAATTATTTAAACACTGTTGGATAAAATATTTATTTTAATTTTGTGACGTTATTATGATTTTCAATTACTGGAATGTTTTATTTTTCAGTCTATCCTACTTTATTCGCAATCTCAGTGAAGCGAGTTGTATACATGTGTAAAATCAATACCAAAAGAATCGTGGTATTGGTTTACACTAGTATACAACTTGTTTCAATCCCACAATTTTAAAAAGCATTTGATATGAAAATTTAAGGGTGTGGAACATTGCGCAACTTTCGATTAGACTTGAATACTGGTCACTACATTTAAATTTGACGTGGGATTGTGCTATTACAATTTTTATTTTTTCATTCATTTGAAAAATGGCCAGTTTGGTGATATTTTTGGCAATAATTCTTACATGGGCAAAAAAAAAAAAAAAAAAAAAAAACACGTTAAAATGGCGAATTTAGCGATACACTCTTCGATCATTCTTATATTATTTTTTCTTGTAAGTAAAACCAAGAAGAGAAGGAAAATGGGCGTTGATGATCGATGTTCAAGGGAAAAGAACTCTGTGTTAAAGACATTCATTTTACAACTTTTTACACCTTTATAGTATTTTTACGGGAATTTCGGAGGTGGGAATGTTTATAACACCTTAAGAGGCATTACGATAGCGATTTTGATCAAAACTTTTAGAACCGTTTTTTACCAATTGCTGAAAAACATGATGTTTCATGTTTTGCGCATGCGCAATATTGACGAAAACCTTAGTGACAGGTCCTTTGGCCACCACTAATCCGGACACAAAATTTGAACATCATAGGTCGATTAGTTCAAGAGCTGTGATGACCACATACACACAGACACGCATTTTTTTTTGACCACTTTTTTGAAGGATGTTCCAAAGCGTGGAGAAATACAGAAAAATCAAATTTTTTTTACCGAAAACTATATTTTTATTACCTAATGTTAGCAAATGGGAAATTAAAAGTAACTAAGGGTGTGGAACATCACACAATTTTCAATTACACTATTATACTGACGTAGATTGGTGTAATTTATCGTTTTTATATTTTCATTATTCATTAAAAATTGGTCAGTTTGGTGATATATTTGCAATAATTCTAAGGACCTTTGAAAAATAAAAATAATTAAAAAAAATAAAAAATACCGCCAAAAGGACGATTTTGGCTGAATACCTTTCATTAATTGATAGTTCAGAGGCAGCTCTTTTTTGTAAGTGCAACAGAAAAGAAACAGTCGTTTATGAGCGATACTCAAGGAAAGAAAACTCTGTGTTGAAGACATTAGTTTTCAACTTTTTACGACTTTATAGCATTTTTACAGAAATTTCGGAGGTGGGGATGGGTAAAACATCCGAAGTGGTACTACCACAGCGA
Organism: Linyphia triangularis; assembly: GCA_963978545.1. Taxonomy (NCBI): domain Eukaryota; kingdom Metazoa; phylum Arthropoda; class Arachnida; order Araneae; family Linyphiidae; genus Linyphia; species Linyphia triangularis. The sequence goes on along the minus strand of OZ021721.1, from coordinate 74,523,905 downwards.
TTTTGATCGAAATCGTTAGAGCCGCTTATTAGCAATTTTTCAAAAACGTGAATTTTTTCATATTTTTCAATGGCAACTACCTGGCTTATGCACATTTTAACGAAAATCTTGATGGTATGTCCCATGGTCGCCACTAACCCGTACACCAAATTTGAACATCGTAGGTCAACTCGTTCGAGAGTTATGCAGACCAAGTACACACAGATACACAGACAGAGACATACATTTTTTCTAGACCGACTTTACTTTTTATTACCCACATGTTAACAAAGGATAATTAAAGTACTGTGTTTCAGTAAAAAAAATAGATTTTTTTTTTTTTTTTTTCAATTTCTACACGTTTTGGAACATTCTGATTTCAAAAAAGAGGTCTAGAAAAAATGTATGTATGTGTGTACGTGATCAACATAACTCCTCAACGAATTGACCTACGATGTTCAAATTTGGTGCATAGGTTAGTTGGGGTTATGAAATCTACCATTATTTTTTTCCCTTTTTTTTTTCAAAATAGCGCATGCATATATAGTTGCGTATAAGGATGTGGTAGGGATATGGTTGCGTATGACATGCGTAGAGGAAAAATCTAAAAAAAAAAACATGTTTTTCAGCAATTACTAAAAAACGACTCGAACAGTTTTGATCAACTCCGAAATTCCCGTAAAAATGCCATAAAGGCGTAAAAAATTGAAAAACTAATGCCTTTAACACAGGGTTCTTTTTCCTTGAGTATCGCCCATCAACAACTGTCTCTTCTCAGTTGCACTTACAAGAAAGATTAATGTAAGAATTATCAAAACGTATATCCCAAAAATCGCCATTTTTTTAATTTTTTTTTAATTAATAGGTCCATGTAAGAATTATTGCAAAAATATGTCGCTAAACTGTCAATTTTTCTGAATGAATGAGGAAAATAAAAAAAAACTGGAAATAACACTAATCCACGACTGTATAATAGTGTAATTGAAAGCTGTGTGATATTCTACACCCCTAGTTTGAAGTCAAGATGTTTCAAAACGTGGTGAAATGCAAAAGAACAGAAAAAAATGTTTGGGTCGAAAACAATACTTTTATTACCCTATGTTAACACATGGTTAAGGGGGACTTGGTACCCTTCAAACTTTTTATTTTATTTAAGCCTTTAAAATTATAATTTTTACATATTTGGAAGTATTATTAAGTAAAAACTAAATTTTATTTTTAAAAAAAAAGTTCACATAGTGCTCTACATTTTCAAATTTAAAAAAAAAAAAAAAAATTCATCAAATTTCAAATTCCATCTCCTTTTTCATTTTTCCATAATTATTTTTGATTTTTTTTAAATGTTCCTAGTAGTATACTCTAACTTTTTAGGCATTGGATTTAGAATAAGTAAAATAGTTTTCGAGGAAAACGATAATTACTCTACCTATATGTAAAAAAAGCCTAAAAAACGGGTATTTTTCAACATTTAAATTTGGAGAAAATAGAAGTTTTTATTTTATTCAAAAATATATGCCTATTTTTGTCAAATAGATATTGAGAATGACACACACAAAAATTCAAGTCATTTCATTTATATTTGCTGAAGTTTTAGCATTTTGAGTAAGGTGGGAATTTCAAAAATCACGAACTGAGCAAAATTCATTCGAAACATCAAAGAAGCTTTTGCAGCAATGCTGAATTCTCCATAAAAACATAGTTTTTCTGCAATCACAGTAATCGGATCAGCTCAAAAACTTGCCAGAATAAGGAGAAGATTTCAAAGATTATAAACACGCAGAAAATAGAAAATGTTATATTTTTGTTATTTTTTGTGAGAACAATAAATTAATTAAAGTAGTCCCCTTAATTGAAAGTAATATTACATGTTGTTTGACCAAAAAAAAACAAAAAAAAAAACGCTTTATCACCATAACAAATTTATAACTTTCCATGAGCAAAATTTCAAGCTACGCGTAAAAGCGTTATTAATGAAGATAAATTTTTAAAGATTATTTAAGATATTTGAAATATAACCAAATATACAAAAACTATTTACAAATATGTATTTACTAAAATATATGATATAGAAAAACCGAAGATATTATTTGGAACATACGCAATCCTGAGATATCAAACTACAGTACATCAAATAACAACAACTTTAAAATGACAGACACATTTATTTGTTATTTTTTTAATTTGCAGTACAAATAACATTGTGTATTTTTTCTATTATTTAATTCTCGTATTTACAAAATTTATTTTAAGTCAAAAAATAAAAACGTGATTTATTGATGTTCCAATGAATGAATAAATGATTCGGTCGATACTTAAAAAGGTAACAGCTAGCATTTGTTTGTCATGTATGTATTATGATGGTTAATAAATTTAATTAATCTTTTTAAATAAACTATTGATACATTAACATAAGGGAAATACTTGTTTTCTCCTTTATTAATTTAATAAGGTTCTGAATGTTTACTTCTTTTGGAGATTCAAATCGTAATTTACATCGAGTAGGTCTATATTAGCTTAAAAGATTTCTATTAAAAAATAAAAACATGCATTTCTACAACTAGTTTCTCTTTTGGAAGCTACTAACATTTTTAAGTGATGTTGAGATAAAAAAAATATTTGAAATTGATTCGTTCCTTTAAATTTTAATATATGTTACAATCCAAATACAGATCAATACACAAAAAACCACATCTACAAAAGTACATTAGTAACTCACAATAGAAATGTGAACAAAATTAAAATAATTCACCTTTGAAATGACTAGAAAAACGTGATACATTTTTATTATGAGATTATCATGAAACAAATAATACATTATCAATCACGTTTTCATTACGAAATCATATTTACAACTCAAACATAGGAATTCAGTACTCAACTTGTGTGGTAATCTGATGACCTTACAATATGAACGAAGCGATCGCACTACAAAATGGTATCCAATTAAAGAAGTGGTGGGTGATAAATAGGAACATAAGATAAGGAAATAATTGTTCCAGGTTTTACCAAAATGTCATTTGGTAAGCAGAAATCGTCATACTGAACCTGGAAGACAAAAAATACAGTCACATAATGATTCAAGCACATAACTGTTTAGTAGCTATTCAATAAAGAAACATTCATAGTTTACATTATCATTTTATTGTAAATATTTAACATAAATTGTAAATATTTAATATAAATTGTAAATATTTAATATAAATTGTAAATATTTAACTTAAATTGTAAATATTTAACATAAATTGTAAATATTTAACATAAATTGTAAATATTTAACATAAATTGTAAATATTTAACATAAATTGTAAATGTTTAACATAAATTGCAAAATAGTTGTATTAAGAATAAAGAAAGGTATAAACAATTAAAATATCAGAGCATTTTTTGCAGGCGATAATAGCTATCATCCTCATTTATAAAAAAACCCGCATCTGCTTTAAATTTTCTTTAATCCCTTGCATATACATTTAATTTCGAATGTAAGCTTCTATCTAGACTTTTTTCCACTATGTCTAAAATTCTCAGACATTAGCAAAATCTTCCCTCTGAATTTTATATTCGAAAAAAGAGAGTCATGAACTTGAACATACTTATACTATCTTTCGAATACTACATATTCGAATTCACGAAATATTTTACGCTTTATCTTCCTTCGTTGTTCCAAAATGTCAAATATTGTGTGCAGTTTTATTTGGCAATCTTACAAACAATTTAGGTGAATTATATGTAAAATTTCGCAATTTTGTATGGCATTGCTATTCAACTTTTTAAAGTTTGGTTTAGATTTAGTAAGTTGATTACCCCTTATGACAAAACAAACTACTAATTTTTATTTTTTACTTTATCGTTTTTAACTTAACAAAACACTAAAGAATATTTCAGTTACAATTACAAAATTAGCATTTGTTGTTTTTTAAACACAAATAATATTGACCTGACATCCAGAATGTGAAAGTTTTAATTTTTTTTTTTCCTCTTTTTCAAGTTTTAACATTATAACTCATCACCAATTCCAAAAACTCCCGCCAAACTACAACATGCTACATAGTATCACCTCGGTGTCTAATTTACAGTATTTTGTTAAACAGATCCTCAGTTATAGAAGGGGATATTTGTATTAACGGCTAAAATGTTCAAAATTTTAACTATGGGTTTGAGTAGCTATAAACCTTTTGGCGAGCATAGCGTTAAAAAGTAGGATCTATATACATTGATGGGTCTCCGCAACGTAGGACCACGCAGCGAGTATATATATTCCTTTGATGATTTACAGTCCTGCTCAAAATTTTAGACACAACACAAAATTGGTGTTTTATAAAATAGTATTAAGACAGAAGATTTAATCTTTATATCACTTAATAATATGCATATATTACATTCAAAATAGAAATTTCAAAATAAAAACAAATCTGCAGTAAATTAGTCGCAAAAATAACAAAAACGCCAAAAATCCGTTGCACATAAGTTCAGGCACAAATTAAATTTTATAAGCAAGCGAAAAGTTTTAGCAATCAATTAAGCTTTCACGATGTTTTATCAAATCAAAAACAAGTTTTCATTAAGCACGAGCTTTTACAAGGTTTCAGGCTTGATTTCATACCACGCCTTTTCAATGGCTTCTTTAAGTTCAAAAATGGTGGAATACTGCTTTCTAAAGGTATACAACTTTTGTAAGAATTCCCCATACATTTTCGGTAGGATGACAGTCAAGACTATTAGCAGTCCAATCGAGAACCATGATTGTTTTGTCTCTAAACCACTTTTTCGTTGATCTGAATGTGTAGATGGAGGCATTGTCTCGCTGAAATTTCCAGTTAGATCCACTTAAAAATTCGTCAAATGGTAGTAAGTTACTTTCTAGAGTTGCCTGGTAGGCCTCAAAGTTTTGTTTTCCCTTTAAAAACGCTAAGGATGTTTGGCTGTTAAACCCAAATCCTCCCCAAACCATGACTGAACCTTCACCTTGACATCGGCTAAACTGAGTTACAGGATCCTTATGAAGTCATGCCAGTAGTAGGAAAATCTTTCTGGACTACTTAAGCTCAATATTTTTCATCACTAAAGACCAAATGTAGCCATTCGTCACTGTATGAAATGTGCTGCTGAGACCAATTCAGTCTTGCTTCTTTGTGATGAGTCTGCAAACGTGGCTTGAGTTTAAGTTTAGATTTTTTTAAAAACACACATTCCACAATTCTTCTACGTACAGTTTCCCGTGAAACTTTAATGGCAATTATATTTTTGGTCTGATTTGCAGAGTAATGTTGATTTGAAGCCAGTTTTATAATTTGTCTATCATCCCGTTTACTGGTCGTTCGAGGCCTTCCAGATCGTGATTTTGGTTGATAATGGTCACCATGTGCATTAATTCTATAAATACCTCTTTGGGATCGATTTAATGCAATTGAAATATCAGAAATGGATTTATCTCTGTCCTTTAATTTCCAAATTCTTAAAATCTCTACATACGAAAATTGCGTAGACTTAGGCATCATTCTTATGAGTGAAAATTACTTCAAACGTCTTATAGCAACTTAAAGATACTCCTCTTTGATGATGGGATCACTTCCTCTCAAGAATTTACATAAATCTTATGTCTGTGCCTATACTTTTGAGGCATGGAAAATTTGCAAAGTTTCAACTTGTTGATATTAGACAATTTTATTTTATTTTTCCTGGAAATTTTTTACCCTACACTTTTTCATTATGGCTTAAAGAGTATATATTTGAAAAAAACCTAGTGAAAATTAAATGAATACTATTTCTTTTTCGTGAATTGCCCCTGGTGTCTAAACGTTTGTGCATGACTAACAACTATTTTTATTTCTTAACAAAACCCAAAATGAAGTCAAAAGTTTAATACATGACCCTCCCAAAATTGAATTCCTCAAACATAACTAGCCTCATATTTATCAATCTGAATTCTTTTTTTTATATTGGCGCAAACAGCGTATATTAAGAGTAAATCGGTCGCGTTAACGAAACTCTCTTCTGTTAGGTAAATTAGCTAACACCTAAAGAATTTATCTTATAATGACTCCAGTAGCAAAACAATGCTGACCAATATCTCTCTACATTGACCAATCCCGATGTAGACTGTTTTTTTATATCTAAAGAATGGAGGGCTAAAAAATACATTTTGTGATGTTTTTTTGGCATATTTATTTTAAAAAAATCATGTATATTAGGACAATGTTCTAGATTCGGCCAGGAATGGCCAATACTTCTATATCCCTTGTTTCTGACATTAACCAATACTAGTGTGCTACCTGGGGACTGTTTAATGGTTTGTATTCATTTAGTAGGAGAATTTGTTTTTGTGAAAGGTAACATTAAAAAAATTGTAAATTTATGTAAATCTGCAGTAAGCTACTGAAGCATAATCTGTAATCTGTTTTTATTGCACTTTCTATAGTCTATCTAATTACTTATTTCAAAGATGTTATTTTAAGGTAAAAACTGAAGCGGAAAACACACTTATTATTGATTTATTTGAGTATAGAAGTCTTCTTTTATGAAAGTTAAGAAGTTTTGATTAAGAGAACACACAACCTGATTAAGATTAATACAGATATAAATTTTAAATGCCAAATAAAGAACATTTTGAGTGAATTTATTTCTTAATTTTTAGGAATATGTCCAGATGTAATATTTAAGGAAGATTAGTTATAAATAATCTTCATATATGAACGAATTTAAATTGATATATGCTCTAGGTTTTTCTAATTCCTCTCTTCTTTATGCATAAGTGAAATTAAAAATGCATATTCATAAAAGAGAAAGTGTTTTTTTATAGTAATTCCTCTAATTTATAGTTAAAACATTTTGAATTAATTGCTTTATTGGCAAATATGTCATTCTACCCCAAATTAAGCTTTGCACATCACCATGTCTTAGTGTACTTCAACTACTGACTTACACTATCTAAGGAACAATTTTATTCTTCGCCGCAAAGAGGAAAGAATTCCTCTGAAAAGCATGAAAAAGATAAAGAGCTTCAACTAAAATAGCGCTTAAAAATAAATAAACTTTCTTCTTCGAAGCAACAGTTGATATTTTGGTAGATAGCGTGGCGCAATTTTAAAGTGAATAGGAACTCTTTATGAATGAGAAGAACTACCAATGCAATTCACTCCAAAAATATTGTGAAGCCATCTTATTTACTGCAGTCGAAATACGGCATTTTTAGTTTCTTGAAGCGTAGCAACTACCCCTAAATATAAATATACTTCGTTCTACCTAAATATAATTTCGTTCAAAAAAGTGGGTTCAACATTAGGAATCTGAAAATTTATAACTTAATGTGCAAAGTAAACAAACCACACACCGGTCGTACTGTCTGTATTACAAGAATAGCTCCCGCCACTAAGGCCGCCGACAGGATTTTAATGCTAGGTGTATGTTTTAGATGTATGTTTAGTTTCTTGAAATGTAGCACTACCTAAATATACGTTTCGCTCAAAAAAGTGGGTTCAACATTCGGAATCCGAAAATTTATAACTTAATGTGCAAAGTAAACAAACCACGCAATGACGAATGTTTTGGCGCATTATAACCCTCGTGTTGCTGACGGCGCCAGATAATCTGAAAACAACCAACCAACTAAACAAACCACGCACTGGTCGTACTATCTGTATTACAAGAATAGCTCCCTCTACTAAGGTCGCCGACAGGATTTTGATGCTAATTGTATGTTTTGCCTGATCTCGAAGTTTAGTTTCGATCACTGGATAGAACCTACTGAAACGAATTTCATCCCCACCTACCAAAATGCCCATATAGCCAAAAGGCTTTAGTATTCGTTAGTGACTATCTGCATCTACTAGGAATTTTTTTTTTTCAGTTTTCCACCCATATTTCTAATGCTCTCTAAAGTTAAACAAAATACTTAAAAACATTTTTCCGGTTTTCTTCAATTCAACTTTAATTGATTTCATGCCTTGTATGCGGTACCTAAAAGTAGGTTATTTTGCATGTTCCCTAAAATAGGGGAAACCTAACGTCAAAATGGAGAGAACAAATTTGGTAATATTTTCGACAATGTGAATTTTAATAAAGACAAAAATATACATGTTTCTATTTAAAAATATCTAAAACCTACTTTATTAATAATAATTATTGATTAGAAAACTATTATATCCCAAAGTTGCATGGTATTTTTGTTTGCCATTAACAAACTATCGTTTGAATTAATAAATATATTGATTATTTAATAATTTATGACTACAAAATCAATGTTTCTTTTTCAAATTAGTCGGCAATTTCCTTCTCATTATTTGACTCTCTAACTTTTCTTTGAAAAATTATAAAACTTTGTATTTTGATGAGCTTTTTTTGGATGTTAAATTCAAATATTGAAAAACATATGGGCTCGTAAACTTCTTAAAGTTTGGTTTAGTTTTAATGTGTAAGTTACCACCTACGATTAAAAGGAGAGAAAAAACTAAATGCATTTATTAAAAACCCTCTACTAATAACAACGGTACTTTTTTTTTCTTTTTTTTTCTTCATCAATTGGAATAAAAGATAAACCCAGCGCTCTGGATTCTTTAAAGTATTGTACTTCTACCTGAACCTTTCAAGTTATTTAAATTTGCAATAATAAAAAAATATTATAACTATTAAACAAGTAATCATGAAAAGTTTTAATGAAAAACAGAAAACTATTCAAAAGAAAAGATAAACTATACCAAGAAAGAGATACAAGAGATACAAATTTCGTAGTTTTTTATTAATCCTGTTGTTAAACAAGTAACTTATATAACCTTTCAGATAGTTTTATGTTATGTTGTACAAAGAATTTATAGTATAAACTTTGTTTTTATTGGTTATTTTTTTCTTCTTTTAATTCTGACATTGTATGATTTAAACTAAGATGTTTTTTAACCAGGCATACTTCAAAGGATAAGATATGAAAAGGAAAAGAAGCGCGAGATGGAATGGTTAAGTATAAAATCGAAAAAAGCAAACTTTTCCTATGCTTGCCCTTGTTGACATTTGAAACAATTTATCGAGTTGTGATTACATTGGAAGAGGGACCCTGAGATATTACACGTTTGGAAAGTTTTTCCCTTTTTGGACCCTTTGACTGTTTAATTGAGATGGGAATAGTTTATTTTCGCTATATTTGTCCTTGTTTACATTTGTACCAAATTTCAAAGTTATGAATATATAAGAAGTAGGAGAATCTGTGATAAGTCAGTGAGGGCTTTGGATTTTACAAGGTCCGGCTATTAATTTCCAGGACTGACGTAACTGTAGGAGAACGAAAAGCCGGAAGATGGTGCGAATGATTGCATATTGAAAAGCGTTTTCTTGCGCATGTGCAGTGCAATCGGCTCCATTCTGAAGTAAGTGGTTCTCGTAGAAAGGCGCATCAAAACGTAGCTCTTAAATTCCTGTTGTCGAAGTGAAAATGGAGCAAAGAATTAACATTAAATTTGCTTCAAATTGGGCAAGACAGCTGCGGAAACTTACGAAATGTTAAAACAAGTTTACTGCGAGGAAGCATTATCCCTCTCAAGAACTATTGAAAGGTTTAAACGCTTTCGAAACGGTCGAGAAAGCGTCGAAGATGATTCACACACAGGTCGACCGCAGTCCGTACGCACGCCGGAAGCAATTGAAAAAGTTCGCGGTATGGTGAAATGTGATCGTCGATTGACTATTCGAGTACTCGCCAATGAATTGAACATGGACAAAGAGACATGGACATTTCGAAGGTTTCCGCAGCTGTCTTGCCCAATTTGAAGTAAAATTTAATGTTAATTCTTTGCTCCATTTTCACTTCGACAACAGGAATTTAAGAGCTACGTTTTGATGCGCCTTTCCACGAGAACCACTTACTTCAGAATGGCGCCGATTGCACTGCACATGCGCAAGAAAACGCTCTTCAATATGCAATCATTCGCACCATCTTCCGACTTTTCGTTCTCCTACAGTTACGTCAGTCCTGGAAATTAATAGCCGGACCTTGTATATACTGAGATTACTTTGAAGAAAGTAAAGGTAAATGATATACTTGCTGATAAAATTTATAACTTGATTTTTATCAGCTATTAAAAAACATTTTTCGTGAACTCTGCATTCCATTACTTTAATCCTCTTGATAAGTATATCTGCTTTATTTTGATTTTTTTATTCTAATGAGGACAATAGTCGTTTGGAGAAATATTTTTTTCCTGTGGATAAAGCACTTCTATACCAACCTACGGATGCATAATATTTGCCTGAAGACATGTCAACTCAGGAGGTTTCAAAGATGAAACACAAGTATTATCCAAAAACACATTTTTTTTTTTATTTGACAATAATATTACAAATATATGTTGATATACTTTGAACCAAATATAAAAATCCCTCAAATGACTTAAATGAAATTTAAAATAGATATTCATCACGCTTTAGGAAATGTATAATTTATTTACTGAAATCAGTAATTATTTAATGAATCCCTTCTAACCATATGAAATCTTGAGCGTCCGTATCGCATGGTAGTTTCAATGTAATCAGAAACAAGTATGTAGTGGTTTTATTAGATTTAAAATCAAAACTAATTGAAATAAATCCCTGTAATTAAAATGCATACGGTTAGTATCAATAAAAAAAGTTTCAGTAGCATTTTTTTACTATGAAATAAAACTATTAATCTTATTCGATAATATTCATTCTCACCACAAAAATCCTTACATCTGAGCCTATTTTCCTATGAATTTTAAAAAGGAGGCCCCACAAACCTCCAGTCACGCTTCATAATTTTTCCACGAGTAATATTAATTATTGATAATAGAAAATTTAAAGAAATCATAAATGGATATATAATTTTTTTATGAAACATTTATTTAAATAAAAACGGAACAAAATATAAACAATATCTTAAGTTCATACATTCACACTTCAGAATGATATAATTTTGAATATTTTCCTTCGCTTCCGGTCCCTGTTTTTTTTTTTGTTTTTTTTGTTGAAAGTGTCCACTCACATTCAAAAACTAGAACCTTTAACAAATTGCTAGCGAAGAGGAAGAAGTTTTGAATGCTCCAAATATGATGAAACATGTACTTGCCAAACAATCTATCCATACCTATAATTATAAATACTTTAAGAAATGAAAATTGTATTAGTTCAATGTGACCCTGACTACTTAAACGTTAAATATGATTGGCAACAACTCTTTTAAACTTTTTAATTAAGAAAACTACTTACATGACTCTCGCGATCTGTTATGACAATTTTCCAACCGAAGCCAGTACTTTTCTCCACATCATGGATGTTATTTACCAAGTAACAATCAATCGTCGTTGAGTGGGAAAAAGTAATCACGTCCATGTCATGACTCAATCCAAGCATATTTTGGTATTTAGTTTCCGCTTGACGCAAGGCTTCCAGGATCGTCATTAAAGGAGACACTGTGATTGTTATATCTCGGTTAATTGGATTTCGGGAGTCACCACTATTCACTCGGACTACTGCTCCAACCTGGAAAAATATTAAGAATTTATTTTTTAATCGGTGATTTAAAGAAAATGAGTAATTAATTAATAAATAAATGTTACGTAGTTGAATCACAAAGTTACCGCCAATTTCTACTCTCAGATTGATCGCCCATTCTCTCCGTCTTACAGTACGAAAAATAAAATCCGAAAACTTCCAATATCTTCGGCTCTAAAAGTCATTGAATATTGTGGTTTGCACCCAAATAATTAATTAACAATTTTCTATAATTCTAGTATAAAATTCTTTTATGGATCTGTTTATAAAGAAAAATGAACTTTAACTTTTAAAATTTCAAAGCGAATCCCTAATTTTTACCTTTTCATTTGATCTAGAATGCTAGAATAAATAAAAAATTTCAATACCGTATGTAAAAAAAAAACACTACTTATTAGCGAAGGGTAGGTCTCCATATACAGCGTGTCCCCGTACAACCTGGCCGACCTTTATTTTTGACCCCGTTGGTCCTAGATGCATAGTCCCGATTGAAGAAATGTTTTAAATCGTTAAAATATTTTTACTGAATAGTTTTTAAGTTAGCAAAGGGGTTGGTATAAAAATTACGGATTGTAAATTTTTATACCGTCCCCAGTTTCCCCAACTCATATTTAGAAAAATGTTGCCCTTTAAAAAAACAATTCAAATAAAAAAAAAAATTGAAATTTGTTCGACCAATAGCCACGGTGTTATTGGAGTTTAAAGTTTTAACGCTATTTGGGCGGCCCGTACATAAATTGAAATGAGAAAATACCGTCTTATCGGAATAACAACGAGGTTCTAGACTAGATTTGACTAAGGCAAACAAGTTGTTGTTCATTACCTAAAACATTATAATTTTTGACTAGAAACTGCTTTAAAAAAAATTTGCACATTTTACAACACATAATAAACAGCAAACAAACTTATAAACAATTTTAATTAATTAATTTTAAATAATAACATAATCAGAAGGCAGAGCTTTTTGTTAACACAAACAAAAATAAAAGGTGATAGAAATGAACAAAGTGAAAAGGATAAAAAACCTCTTTCTTAATTACATATGCTCGACGTGTTTTCCTTCGACTAAAATACCTAAGCGCACACGTTATTCAAATTTATCTTCAATATTTTTCAGCATTACAGGCGCAATACACCTGGCAGATGATAACATTCGATTCTGCAAATCTAATAGACTCATCGACTCTTTTTCATAGACCTTGCTTTTCAAAAATCCCCAAAGAAAGAATTCTAAAGGATTTAGATCTGGAGATCTAGGACGCCATTCTACCGGACCTCCATAGCCTATAATGTTGTTATGAAACTCACCGCACAAGGCAGGAAGCTGTCTTGTGGAGTGGTGCACCATCCTGTTGAAACCACATCTTTTTAAGGTCTGCTAACACGACATGGTCATCCAGAAAGTCAAATAAAGGTTCCTGTAACAGGTTCGCAAACTTTTTACCTGTTAATGTATCAGCAAAAAAGAAAGGTCCTACTAACGCTCCCTTCCATATGCCACACTAACGGACAATCGCACTTGATGCTTGTTTGGTCGAATTGCATGGGGATTTTGCAGGGACCAAAAGTGTGTGTTTTGCCTATTTACTACCTCAATTCTTGAAAATGTACACTCATCAGAAAATAGAATGTTATTCACAATTGATGAATCCAATTCTAGCTTGTTCATGATGAAATTGCAGAAATCAAACCGTCTATTTTCATCCCGGGCAAAAACTCTTGCACCAATCGCGGGCGATAAGGATGTGCACCGTGTCGGTTTAAGACTCTCTACACATGGGTTTTTGAGTATCCACATGCTTCACTAATGTCGCTGACACTAGACTGAGGGAAAGCAAGAGCATAGCCCAAAATTTCTTCGTCAGAAACAACCACTCTTGAATTTCCGGATCGAGGACGTCTTCCTACGCTACCCGTTTCGTGTAAACGCTTTACAACATTTAAAATCGTGTCTTAAGATGGATCTATACCATTTGGAAATAATTTAATTGCATATTGTCTTGAAGCATCTCGCCCATTTCGATTACATTGGCCGTACAGAAGTAACATTTCTGCGTACTGTTCCGCAGTGTACATTTTAACAACGAGGATTGACGAAATAGCTAAATACATCTGGTATCTGGTATTGATATGAGCTACTTTTATTCTGAAGTGAACATACATTATTGGTTTTCTACCTACCAATCACTAATCTGCCACTAAAATTTGCATAGAAACCTGCAAATCCCGCAATACTACATGCTAATTTACACATAAGGATCGGGAAATTTTTTTCCTTTTTAGATTTTTTTTTTATCACTAACGGAAAAAATTTCCGATATTTCTAAAATTTTAAGGATAGATAAATTTTAAGATAGTACAATTTTAGGAATTTTAGGGCGAATACGACCCCTGCACAACACAAGAGTGTGAATTTGTTCGGCCTCGACAGATTTAATTTTTCTTTGATCGTACATAGTCGATAGATTTTTGTTAGTTTCAAGGAGTATAGCACCTATTATCTCTTGCAAACGAGTTCAGCATCCACAATTCACTACAGATATTGATAGATCGTATTCATGAGTTTGATTTCAGAATAAATTTTTGCACGCAATTGCTTTTTCTATGTATTTCATTTTGTGTACATGACCTTAAAATATGTTAATAGCCACGGGTGTAAAATGGTATGAGTCACTAAATTCCATTTTTCATATCTTCATGAATATTGGTTGTAGAAATTTCGATTTTTTTTTTTTTTTTTTTTTTTTTTTTTTTTAAATGTTTTTTCATGGGCAACATTTTTCGAAATATAAGTTGAGGGGAACTGGGGACCATATAAAAATTTACAATCAATAATTTTTATAACAACCCTTGTTCTAACTTAAAAACTATTCAGTAAAAATATTTTAACGTTTTAAAACATTTCTTCAATTGGGACTATGCATCTAAGACTAACGGTGTCGAAAATAAAGGTCGGCCAGGTTATACGGGGACATGCTGTATATAGAGAGACGTATTTTGAAGTTTCCAGAGTTAAGCGGGAAAGTGAACGTACATTTTAAAAATATAGGTATCAAACTAAAAATTACTCAGAAACTATTTGGATTTATTGTGACATGCATAACAAGATGTTAATACAAAATAAGATAAATAACTCAATCAGAAATGAGTTTAAATGTAACATAATTTATTTACAAAGTTGACAAATACAAAATTGTTACTTTATATTGTTATCTGAAATTGATAAAATATTTTATACTAATTAGATCCCACTTATTTCTCATATATCTCACTATTATAGAGAAGAATGGCTAAATAATTATTTAAAAATGTTATTTAATTAATAAAGCTTATTTTTGGACAAATTTTTTCAACGTAATAGAAAGATAGATACCAATACCAACTTGTGAAATTCATTTTTTACAATCAACTACAGATACATTTAAGTAGGGTAATGAAAGTATAGCATTCGGTCAAAAAAATTTCGATTCTTTTGAATTTCTCCACGTTTTGGAACATCCTGATTTCAAAAAAGTGGTCTAGAAAAAATGTCTGTCTGTGACAAACAAATTGACCTACGATCTTCAAATTTTGTGTATGGGTTAGTTGGGGCTATAGGACCTACCATTAAAGTTTTCGTCAAAATAGCGTTATAATCATGTTAAAATCATGAAAAAGTCATGTTTTTCAGCAATTGCTAAAGAACGGCTCAAACATTTTAATAAAAATCTCTGTGCTAATGCCTCTTAAGGTGTTCTAATCGTCCCAATCTCAGAAATGCCCGTATGAATGCGATAATAGCGTAAAAAGTTGAAAAACGTGTGCCTTTAATACAAGGTCCGGCTATTAATTTCCAGGACTGGCGTAACGTAGGAAAACGAAAAGCCGGAAGATGGCGCTAATGATTGTATATTGAAGAGCATTTTCTTGCGCATGTGCAGTGCAATCGGCGCCATTTTGAAATAAGCGGTTCTCGTGGAAAGGGGCATTAAAACGTAGCTCTTAAATTCCTGTTGTCGAATTCACTTCATGGAGCAAAGAATTAACATAAAATTTTGCTTCAAATTGGGTATCCTATCCAGGTACGCAGCGTCAGTATCAGCGTTGTCGATAAGTTCGCCACATGCGTCCAGTCTCAATTGCTTTTGTTCGTCCCTTAAATGGTAAGGAACGAATCTGGAACAAATCTTGCGTTTGCCTAGGTCTTGCGTCAAAATTCGCCGTCTCTTTGTCCATGTTCAATTCATTGGCGAGTACTCGAATAGTCAATCGACGATCACATTTCACCATATCGCGAACTTTTTCAATTGCTTCCGGCGTGCGTACGGACTGCAGCCGACTTGTGTGTGAGTCATCTTCGACGATTTCGCGCCCTTCCCGAAAGCGTTTAAACATTCAAAAGTTCTTGAACGGGATAATGCTTCCTCACCGTAAACTTGTTTTAACATTTCGTAAGTTTCCGCAGCTGTCTTGCCCGATTTGAAGCAAAATTTAATGTTAATTCTTTGCTTCATTTTCACTTCGACAACAGGAATTTAAGAGCTACGTTTTTATGCGCCTTTCCACGAGAACCACTTACTTCAGAATGGCGCCGATTGCACTGCACATGCGCAAGAAAACGCTCTTCAATATGCAATCATTAGCGCCATCTTCCGGCTTTTCGTTCTCCTACAGTTACGTCAGTCCTGGAAATTAATAGCCGGACCTTGTACAAAGCTTTCTGCTCTTGAGCAACGATTGATTTTTTTCTCTTTCCCGCAAAAGGAAGTACAATGTACTGTCGATCAAATAACAACACCAATTTCGACATTTTGGTAAAGTTTTTTTCTTTTCTTTTTTGCCTATGTAAAAAATATTAAATATCGCCAAACTGGCCATTTTTATTTAAATGAGTAAAAATATGAAAACGGTAAATAACACCATATCAAGTTTTAATGCAATGACCAATATTATAGCATAATTGAAAGTTGTGCGATATTCCACACCCCTAGTTTAACTAACATTGATGAAAAGTGTTCAGTTGATATACACATTCACTTCCTCACACACACACTTACAAGTTATTAGTTTGTTGCTAAAGATTGTAATCTTTGTAATAATTGTGTAATGAGTTTAGTTTTTTTTTTTTTTGAATTGTCTATAAGAATCCAGCCTTTTGTTTCACTATTATAGAAAATATTTTTTTTTTACGACACACGAGGCTGAATTGGTTCAAACTTTTTATTGTTTTGAACACAAGTTGGTTGCTTCTATTTTTTTCTCGCGCAAAATGATCTTTAAAACAGTAATCGTCAATGCAATAATATGGACATATTTTTCTATAAAAAAATTTCAAAATTGTTTTATTATTTAATAAATTATTAATTTATTACTAAAAAATGCGTAATACAAAGTAACATGCAATTTATGTTTCGCTTGTACTAAACTATCATTCGAAACAAAAGTTATTAAAATATACTATTAATTATTTAACAATTAATGGCTAAATTTTGACTTTTTTCCTTTTAACATTAGTTGGTCATTTCCTTATTATTTAAATTACCAATCACTCATAGGAAAATTATGAAATTTGGTATTTTGACGATTTTTTATGCTATACCCAAATATAGAATATAGTAAAATATAGAATATAAGGGTTGCTAATGAACTTTAAAAGTTTGGTTTAGTTTTAATATTTTTCCAGTTTTCAAATGTTTTTACGTCCTGTAACATAGACCTGATGCAAACAGATAAGTGTCAGAAATATTGATTCAAACACATTATAACATCAAAAATAAAAGCTTATTAACTAAAACTAGAGTTGAAATTATGTTCCAGGTAGCACGGCAGTACCAGATAGCCCGGCAGTATTGACCAATGTCGGAAACAGGGATTTTGGAAGATTGGTCAATCTTGGCTGAAACTCAAGCATCTTTCCAAAATACACGATTTTTAAAAAATACAAACATGTACAAAACATCACAAAACAAATGTTTATCCCTCCGTCCTTTCTTAGACTAAAATATTTTAATCTTAAAATTGTACATCAACATTTCATAACTTCCAATATATTTTTTACAACATTGGGTGAGATTGGCCAAGGCCCATAACAACGGCCGGTTTACAATGGACCACATCGAGATTGGTCGAACGATATTGGTCACCTTTTATGCTACTGGGGTACACTTATTTCATAGTCAAAATCATGACATAATTGGACAACTCACAAATAATTTTAAATTACTTACAGGAGGTCGGAAATGATTGCTTTTGAGCGGAGAGAACAATCCCGCTGGTAGTACACGGTTGTGCTTGCTAACAGGTGGCCCTCCGATAAATGGAGTCTCATGTATGTTGTTGGTATGTGGGGCCACAGGAATGATGACAACTTTGGTGTCATCAGCAGGATTAATCGGAGCCGATAGGGAGTAAGGTGCTCTGTTTGGTGGTAGTCGAATCGGTGGAGGAACTTCCATCAAGGGTACATCTGAGATCGGTATACCATCCATTGTGGTCAAGATGCTCTGGAGAAGAAGGTTATTCAGTGCAATTTTAATTATGTCGACTAAAGAAAGACCAGTAATGATTTATTTTTGGACACTTCCAATAGTCCGTTTATTCGTTAATATAAATTCATTAGAATTGAAATAGTTTTTAAAATATAGCCCTTAAAAATTTATTATTGAAAAACGCTTCCTTTTTTTCCTATTAAATTAATGTATTACATTCGAAAGTTTAGTGCATTAGAGCTCTATTTAGCACAAAATACACTATACAGTATAATTTAAGATTAGTTTAGCCATTATTACACTACTATTGAACGAATAAAACCAATCATACAGATTCAATTTTATTTAATATAAACAACCGTTATAGTTAGTCCTTGAATTTCACAAATCAATTTTAAGTAACTTCAATACACGACACCTTAGATATATGAACGATAATATATTTTCACAATAACTACTTTGAGGTTTTCAACAAAATTTTGTCGATGTATAGGTTTCGAATAGTATGGCAAACAAAATATTTAATGATCTTACCTCTTCCATCTCTTCTCTGTTCTTCATCCTCTTGTAAAGCATCCTCAAGACAATAAAAGGACTTATTCCTTTCTTTGATGCAACGGCTTCAATCAAATCCTGAAGTTCATTGAAGCCAATACTTTGAAAAAGATCGTCACATTCTACGATTTTATTGGTATGTAGACCCCTTCGATTAGATAGTTCAATACGATCTATACTGTTCTCAATGTCAGATAGTTGCTGAATAGGACTAAAAGATTCGTAACTGGAGGATTTGGCTAATCCGGCAAAGAAGATAAGTACAATTGGAAAAAGCATTCTTTTGTCCCGAAGTATGTTAGATAATGAGCTCACTCCACTTCTATTTTTCTGAAAAAAATATTAGATATAACGTTGTTACATCTTATGTATACTACAAGGTTATCACATTTTATGCATTACTTGAATGTATATTCTTACAAGTCTACTAAAATAATTAATGTAGTACAATCTCTAAAATGTATAATTTAATTAAAACGGAGAATAATTTCGATGGAAATGCCTGATTGTTGAAAATGTTTCTTTATCAATAGCGTTTTTTCATCAAACACTAGCTGCTATAAGAACTTTTTAAACAGAAATGAGATTTTTATGAAAAAATAACAACCAGATTTGTTTATTGTATACTTTAATTCCCTTTGTATACGTTCAAATACAAAGCATTGACATACTTCAAACATTTGTATTCTCTAAATTAAATGTGTTCTTAATCTTCAAACACGTAAGAAGTTAGAAGTTGAAAACACACAAGAAGTAAGAAGTTGACTGTTAATTAATACATTTATATTAAATGAATTAATACGTGCGATAAATATCTTCATTATTTGATTAGTACGTTTATAAAATGGTGTAAAACAGTATTTTAAGAGGATAAAAAAGAATGTAGTGTTCTGATCACCCTCTTATTATTATGTGTTTAATTTATTATCATCTGTGGCAACACTCGTGAAATATACAGATGGTATTTCAAATAATGTAGGTTTTATTGGACTAAACAACAGATAGGTAACGTGTTTGTTTTGATTATAGAGAAAAAAGAATTTCGGGTGTTAATAAAACATTACTTTTTGCAAGGAAAAATAATTAATGAAATTAAAAAAAGTTGAGGAAATATTATGAGAACTCTGCTCCATCACATGGCATGGTTCATAAATGGTGTGAGAACACAAATGACGCAAAGCACCCTAAGACGTCCACCCCTAAACGTCCAATTGTGATAAAATGATCATCAAACTGTATGATATCATGTTATAACACCACTGTATGACAATACGCGTGATGGCTAAGAAGGTTAGCATTTCAAATGCGCATGTATTCAACATCCTGAATGACCATTTGGATAAAAAAAAAGTTGTCCATAAAAAGATTGCCATTATTACTGACAGATTACAAAAGAGAAATCGCTTAATCATTTCAAAGAAGTGTTTAGGCAAAATCATTTGCAATATCAAAAGAGCTTTTGCTGCGTTGCATTAAAATTACTAAAACTCGGATACATTACACCACAACAGACTAAAGAACAGTATAGCACTCGACTTCTCCTGGCGAACAATCCTTTTCACTGTGCAACCGACACCAAGAATTCGCCATGACAAACTGGAAAGAGTGAAGGCCTGAGAAAAACTTGAAATGTGCATTGATCAATTGAGTACAGAAAATGAAGGAGACACACTTGTTACCAATATATCTGGGAGAATAGCTTTACCAATTGTTATAGTGAATTCTTCCTTTCAATTGGATTTAAAAGAAAATATGTGCTTCTTTCGAAAAGAATATACCAAAAACAATATGCAACATGGAAAGAAAAAAAAATGTAAATCACTTTAAAATTGGTAGCGCCAAAGTTATCTATACAGAATTGATTTACTCACACACTAGTATATTACGTATGACTAAGGTTGTTAATGATGAAGACGTCGTGATATTTGAATTAGCAGCTACTCCATAATCTCTTTTCGATGAAAATGGTAATATTAGAATTCCTTAAACAAAATCTATGCTGGAAAATGAGTTGAAAGTGCAATCATCTGTCCGCACTCTATTACGAGGAGGAAATACATGCAATATTCATTAATGGATTTAGAATAATGTGGACAATCCGCTGGCTAAAACACGGAACTGTTCACTCATATCAGAATTCATTTGAAGCTTATACATGGAAGAAACTAGAAGAAGATACCTGGTTGCGACACAGTTGCAGGATTATTTAGAAAAGGGAAGTTCAATATTTTGAAGTTACTAAAATCTGGAAATAAATTGCATAAGCTAGGTGAAGAAACTGCATCCATGATGTTACTCTTAAAGCAACCCAATTCATAGGCTGGAGTTATGGTATAAAGAACTACTTGTATGGCAGAGGTTTGGTTTGAAATCTGGAAGAAGAAAATATCTAGTAAGAATTTGTCATTGATGCCCAAGCTTAAAGCTCTTCCACCAACAGCTTAATTATTTCAAGAAAATGTTAAACAGAGCTCACTACTAGGGTCGTAGTTAGAAGGAAGGGTCAAGAAAACATCACACTAATGTCTAACTAATGAATTATGGTAGGACAAAGGACAAGTCTTCCAAATTATTTATTGCAACACCGTTACCACTAGGAACAGTTGTAACTCCAAATGGTATTTTACAGATAGTCTTCTGCAATTGTACTGCACACAGGATGTGCCCTACACGGTGTAAATGTATAACAGCCTCGAATGTGATAACTGTTTAAATCGATGGACAAAAAAAATTCAAAAATTAATAGTGACACTGAAGATGAAGTTGATCCATCGAAATGCTCGAGACATAATATCCTTCACGGCAAAACCCATTAGGGTGGTTGGAATAGGTAAGGCGGGTCTCTTTGCAGACACCTCCATGCTGATTGAGGCTCAAAATCTATTAATCCTGGACCCAAAATTTCTTAAGATTTGCAGTAAAGAACATGAAATTGCATTAAAAAAACATAGAAAACATAAGTATCATAATGAAATACACAGCAATGTTAAAGCGAATGAAATATGTCAATATGATGCTCCACGAAGCTTTCAGCACTCATTTAGATGAAACCGATGTATATAGAGCTTTAATTTGATACCAAACATGGACTTATTTAATGTAAAATAATCAATATCCCAACAAGAGGTAAAAGTTATATGACCACCATATTGATGGCGTCATATCTCAAGGGTATGAACCATATACCCACCATACTCGATTTCAGCACACTTTTTCTACATAGGAACTATGAAAAAACATTGTATACACCGATATTTTGGGTTAAAGTGGTTTGGCCATTTTGATAACGGTTATCTCGGATCTTATTGATTATCCGAAAAAGGAAAAACCGATAATCGGACAGTATTGTGTTGATGTATTAGACTTTTTTAATGCAAAATTAAGAGAAAAACTGTCCAACTTCTTGAGCTCAGATCGAGTTTTCAGAGTGTTTGACCACTTAGAATAAAAGAACCATTCCGAACTATTTACTATCTTATTTTGCACACCCAAAACTTTATTGAATACATTGTCATCCATAATGAGCCGATTTGCCAAGATTCATCTTTATTGAATGACGGAAAGTAGGTAAATTAGTCCTCCGAAGATTTTGCCTTGCCAACCTTAATAGAGGAGGATTTCAATCATCAAATATCGCCAAATAGATCATGTTTGAATTAAGATTTGTGTCTGGACAATAGCAGGTGAGAAAAAGTTGATACGTTTGACGTAAGAAAATAGAAACGTGTGTAAAATGGGCTTTTGCGTGACAGTCTCAAAACTAGATAGAAAGCATTGTCGTCGATAATGAGAGTACCAACCAAGTTTCAAAAGTTTCAGTTCGTATGCATGACGGGAAGTAGGTTCTATAGTAATCCCAAAAGCCACTTGAAGCGTGTGTAAAAGCGGCTTTTCCAGTGACATCCCCCAAGACTTAATAGAATACAATACTATCGACATCAAATCTATCTGTAAATTTCAGCTCGATTAGATAACTGCAAGTTGGTGTATTCGTATTTCGAAAGGATAATAGAAGCGTGTATAAAAGCGATCTTTTAGTCATAGTGACAGCCCTAAAAACTTGATATAATGCAACCTTATATGTAACGAATTTATCTGTCAAATTTTAGCGCGATTGGATTGCGGGAAGTAGGTTTATTAGTAATCTCAAGTGTGAAGCGTGAGCAAAAGCGACCTTTTATGACAGTGACAACCCCCACAATTTGATAGAATGCATTGTCAGCGACATCAAATCTATCTGCCAAGTTTCAGCCCAATTGAATTATGGCAAGTAGATTAATTAGGTCTCCGCAGATTTACCCGGCAGGTACAAACATACACACCATCCCCCTCACCTACAAAATTGGAGTCAATAAAAATGGCTTGGTGGACAAAGATGTTCTTAAAATGATTACTAATGCAACAAATGCTTATTTTGAGAGTTCCGAGAAAACTTATTTTTTGGAAGCATTAAAGAAGTTATAACATAGTTGGGAAAAATGTATTATAATGAAAAAAGACCACGTAGAAAAATAAAATGCTTTTTGGTATGTAAATATATATATATATATATATATTTTTATTTCAAAGTCAGTGACTTATCAAACAGCCCTCGTAATGAACAAAAATATGTAAATAAATTCAGTTCGTGTGTATACGTATACCATGTGACTATCTAAACATCCAAAAGTAATATAATTCAGTATCATAGTTGTGTTCAAAATTGATCTCTCAAATAAATTGAAATTGTGAAGTACTAAAATACCAACGTATTTTTAAAATATGAACACCAACTAAATAGGCAGTTTTAATTTATAAATATTATATTAAAATCTTATAAAATTCCATCAATTTTAAAAAATGTCCAATAACACATTTTGATCAACGCCCAAATAAAACTGACTGTTCTTCAAAAGCTATGAAAATTTCATACATCCATCAGCATATTTGTTTCAATTTAGAAAGAGTAATTCAAATGGGAAATAATGCTATTTCTAGGGTTCATCTTCACTCAGTAACGAAACCATATTTTTTTAAACAACGTAATTCTAAAGAAAAGTTATACTTTTTTTTAATACATTTCTCATTTAATTTATATTTACTAATTAAATTGTATTATGTTAAGTATTTAAATTAATCAAATATTAGTTGTATTTATGTCTCTAAAGGGACCACCAGTACTATTTCTAAGAATTACAATGAAATCAGTGTATTTAACACAAAATCATCTTAATTTCCTTTGTAAACATATACATTATACCCAGTAAAGCATTTTTCATTACAATTCGCTTTGAAATATTTCTAAGGGAAAATTGAATAGTGCACAAGTTGTTATTTTTTTATTTTTACAATATTTTTCCTTTTTAGACTTTTTAATATTCAGTTCGCTCCATGTTTTATTTTTACGAAATCTTTGAAGTATATTGCGTATTCTTCTTCATCGGCTGTCTATTTTCACTCAATAACTTTTGAATGGTTTATTGAAACTATTCAAAATACTTTTCAGATATATTTGAAATAAATCTATCATTGCCATATTTCATTTTGAATATCTTTAATACATTTTAGAAAAGTATTTTTGGTAGAACGTCATTGTAGAAGAGCATCAATTTGCAATATTATTTAAAGAGAAAAATAAATACATAGTCATTTCAACAAAAACTCAGTGGTTATAAATAAAAGAAAAATTACGATTAAACATAATAAAGATATCTGGCAAATTCATTTATGAAACACTAGAATAATTGGTAAATAAATACAATCATTTAAAAAATTTACAAAAAATATACTTGCTATAAAACTCTTATTGGATATTTTTTAAATGTTCAATTAAATCAAAACTATTTAATGTATATATTGTTTACCTATCAGGTGAATTATTATACAGTAAGAGTTATACAATATCTATAAAATTTACAAAATGTAATGGAAAAATATTTGTATTTCATTAAATTTAAAAATTATTCATATCTAAATAAATTAATATACTACATTAAAAATTTTAATACCAGGAATAGACGACAAATAGTTACTACAACAAATTTCAATTACAATACCAAAAATATTTGAAAATATATATATATATATATATATATATATATATATATATATATATATATTCGTTGCTTTACAAAATAAATCTTATATGAGAGGAAATCGCAATACTAAACAAAATAGAGAACAGTCGCTGAATTTGTTTTTGGCACAATTTTTTAATAATGTTTTACCCATCTCTATTCCCATGTTCACTATTTAAGATATAGAAATATCACCCTACCTTTTCAGCAGGTGGACCAACCGAGCACAGCGCAAAGAGAATCACTAGCAGTTTCGGAGTTCCGATATATATCGTCTGGTGAAAGTTGCGGGGGTGACGGCGCCCCATTCACTTCTTTTAGGGGGGGAGTAAATAGAACGCGTCACTCTCTGTGATTTAGGAAAGTATTCGAAATATTTTGTACGCGAAAAAAAGTAGTTTACAAACCTCTGGAATCCTAGTAGTGACGAGGGGAGAGGGGGGGGGGGGGGGAGCTGTGAATTATCGATATTATTTATTTACTTTATGTAGTAAGGAAAAGCAGGAAGTAGAAAAAGAATATACGCAGCAGACCCTGCACCGCAACTTTTATAAACCACTTGGAAGTCGTGTGTAAACTCACAGAAATTATTTAATAAATGGGATGTAGTGTTTGTGAAGCTATTCTTATATGAAATATAACTAAAACGCAATACTTTTACGATGAAGAAAATTCAGTTCTTCAATTTTAACGTAATTGCTAGGCAATGCCTGCTCCTATTTCTCATTTGTAAATACTTAATTGAAGGTTAAAATTATACGAAAGTAAATAATTCCCTAAAATGTATTGGAATGAAAATGTATCAATTTATTCTCTAAGGTGTGTCCAAATAAAGACGGTAATTGTATATGCGGGTTGGTAACATCATCCATTTGTTTACGAATTGAAATTAGCGTTTGCCGAACGTTTGAATCGACATGAATATTTGCAGTGATGCCGTAGCATTTCAAAAATAATAAAACCCATAAAAACAAAGTTTTCAATATAAGTCCTATATATGCAATTCCAATTTTTATATTCATTAACATAGCACCGATTCTGTTGTCAGCGTGTATTTTCATATTATTTTAAATATAAACCTTTGGTTAGTCGCGTGATTGACAAATGTCCCCCACAATCTCATTTTCTCAATAGATGGCAGTACATGATAAAAGCCTTCTTACAGTTTTTTCCAGTTATTTTAAAAATATTTTTTAATTTATACTTTAATCATGAGCAATAATGTTGTGTTTTTAATTAAAATACCCACTTACTTTGATATTTGGCAGTGGCGGCTCGTGCACTGCAGCCAGTACAGCTAGGCTGCATCTAAATTTATTAGTTCAAAACTAAATTTATATATTTTACAATTTTCTAAAATGAAGATCCAAATTCTACGGTAAGTGTATAAAAATTCGATAAACTGCAAACTTCTTACCTCAATACTCAATTCACGAGAGGGCGAAAAACGTTTCCAATCAAGAATCAAGGTGATCTTCCTCCGAACGGCATCCATCAGCTCCTGAAACGCGTTTCGACTGCGACGTTGCCATGGAAACCAATGGAATCCAATAAAGCCTTCCCTCCTCGTAATGTGTAGCGAGGCAGCAAAATCAACGATTTTCCGACTTCGGCTGCCCATGAAAATTTCTGCATTAAAATAATCTCTAGATCAAATTTTTGCAAGATAATAGAATCATCTGAAGGCTAGAAAACTATTTTATTAGTTTGAAGTTCTATTTTGTTCTGAAAATGAATTTGAATATTTTAACCTCATTAAATCTAAAAATCGATTATTTGGCACGTGAAACTTCATTCAAACAGTGATAAAGGAAGTTTGTTATAATCTTTTTGAAAATAATTTCAGAATTTGAACCTACATTAACTATTAGATGATTGGAACCTCAGTCAAATTGATTGGAAAAATAAATTAATTTTGCTACATTTTTAAATGCAAAAGTTTTTTGAAAAATTGCGATTTTTTCTACTTTCAATGTTAAAACTTTCTATTAAAAAAACTAGATATTCTAGAAACTAGATGGACGTTTAAAACATAAAAAATTATATTACGAGTAATTTCCAACCATAATTTCTTTTCTTGGCCCCATAAAACTCGAGCAATTGTTCAAAATTTGCTAATTATAATGAGTTAAATGGTAATTAGTTAATTAATTTTTTAATAATACTAAAATGTTTTTTCATGTGAACATCATTACTAATTATGTACTTTTAAGTGCAAAAAATCCGCTTTTTTTTAAATGATAATTTAAAAAAAAAAAAGTTCAAATGTGATTGTACATGATTGTGGATAGTGTGTGTAGTTGGGGAGGAGAGGGGGGAGAAGGGTTTTTGGAAAGTCGTATGTTTTGGCTGCACTAACATTTCTGACCACGGGCCGCCACTGATATTTGGTTACGATTTTAATGGTTTGTATGAAAATTTGAATTTGGGGGACATTTGTTCCCCTCGCGACTAAAAGTGAGACAAAAGGTCACGCTACTAACCAAGGGTTAAAAAAATTTCTATCGGCAAAATATGCGGAAGATTACTTTATAAAATTTATTCTTTAAAAAAGAATGAAAATTTATGGATTACATCTAAATATGTTTTATTTATTCTGATTAAAACAATTTTATTATATATTTAGTAAAACAGTTTTGGCAACAGAAAAAATTTCTTCAATACTCGGTTAAATGCTATTTCAGACATCAAATCTATCTTCCAAGTTTCAGCCCGATTGGATGATGGCTAAGGGGTTAATTAATCCTCCCCAGATTTTCTCGCCATCGACAAACATACACCTCCCACCAGTCGGCCAACCACCCACTCACAAGCTAACACAAAATCGAAGTTAACCCTTTGCACTCGAGCGGCGCCTCTCAGTCGCCACACGAGAGGATGCCGAAACAAGAGAGGACCACTAGGTTTGATGCGGAAATTTGATGCAAGGCCAATGACTGTGTTTAGTTTCTATGAAGCAAATCCATAAACGCCAACCGAACCTAAAATGTCTCGAGTACAAAAAGGCCTCAAGTGCAAAGGGTTAACATAAAGGATTTAAAAATAGGAGACAACGTAAATTGGACTCAACGATCAAATGAGACAGCAGATGAAAGTTTTGAAAGGCAAAATGCTGAAAAATACCGTGGAAGCAACCTGGCTTGTATCGGGAGTGTTGTTATTGAAGTTCACGATGCAGCCTCTTTCTGTGAAGCCTACTTCTGGGAAAAAGAAAAAATAGTTCTGAAAAACACACAAAATATGCAAATGAATACCATGATCCTTTCTGCTGATTATGACATGAAAAAGTTTTTACACTAAGACGTATTCCAATGACGATTATTCTTTTAGCAAGCGAAGCAAACCAATGAAGTGGCTATGCAATAGTTATTTCAGAGTGAGGAGGCACTTATCTACAAAACATTGGAGTTAAATTGCTCTATCGATAATCTAGATTGGTAAAGAAACTTATTGAAAGACCCCTTTTCAAATTGGTCCAGTATATTTCAAGTTATTATCGTACCTCTTTAGGGGTTCGAAAAGAGGAGTGATAGTGGTTTTTCAAAATCTCATGAAGCCAGTTACCTTCACATTATTTCGAAGATCAAGTCTACAAACTTTCATTAACATATTAAATAAACTGTAGATTTCAAGTTATGATTATACCTTTTGAGAGGTGGAAAGGAAGAGTGGGATGGTTTTTGGAAATATCAGACAGTCAAAGACTTTCCTCTTGTTTCGAGGATAAAGATTGAAAAATGTCATCACAATTGAAATAAAACTGCAGATAAAAAAATATTGATATTCGCGCTTACATTCGATTGCAATATTAACTATTTTTTCAATAGTCCATAATATCCCCTAGTGTGAATATCTCTGAAACTTAATATTTTTGCTTAATACGATCTTTCTATTTGCGGAATGAGAAAGGGTCCAATGAGTTCTAAAATCCAGTTAATTACAAGGTCTTTAATATTGCATTTTCAAAGTGAATAGTGCATTATTGGAGATATTTCCTACTTTTCAGTGTCAGCAAGTGTTTTCTCTGAAAATGACTTTTGTAAAACAGTTTTCTTGTGTTCATTATAATAATCAGCCCCTTGTCAAAACTTTAGATACTTCTTTTTTTGAGAATGAAGTCACAATTCGATAACTTTACAAGAGACAATTTTACCAGTGGCGGCTCGTGGAGTTATTAGTTTAAAATTAAAATTTACTAATTTCTACTCAACTTTGATTATTTATTTTACTAATTTCCTTAAGTGTAGATTAGAATTGCAAATGAAGATGGAATTTCTAAAGTAAAATAATTTCCGATAACTAACAAATCTGTTGCACATTGCACAATTGAGGGGGGAAAAAAAACCACTGAAATCAACTATATCTGACGATGGTCGAGCGAGTAGCAGTCAGAGAGCGAAAGTTCCAAAACGGCTGTCTATGGAAACAACTGCTATTTTTAAAAAAATAATTTTCCTGGCAGAAATTACTTATATTATTAATATAAAAATTCCGTAAATTTATAAAACCTATTAAAGGAGAGAACTACAATTTTTATTAAATTTTAACTGGTCATAATTATTTGAATAAAAAAAAAATTTATTATATTGGTAACTATTTCTTATCTATATTTAAGTAAGCAAGGACTCAAATTTTGAGTCTTGGGTGACGGTACCGTTTTTTCACTTACAACTCTTAAATTTTAAACATAATTAATTTTCTTTAAACTTTGGTCATACTGTGGCAGAATTTAAAATTTTTTACCTTTTTTAAAAGCTATATCTATGGAAGCAATAATTGAAGGGCTGACCAAACGGTATAGTGGTTAGCCTTAGCGTGCTAGCTTCTAGACCGCGAGGTTGTTGGTTCGAGTCCCGTGTTAGGCATGGGTGTTTGTAAATGTATGTTGGCTTGTCAAATGACGAATGTTTCGGCGCATTATAGCCCTCGTGTTGCTGACGGTGCCAGATAATCTGAAAACAACCAACCAATAATTGAAGGGCGTTGAAAATGCTAAATAAATATTCTTGTACTTCTGAAGTTTTTAATATAAGTAGTTTTTACCTCTACTTTACCATCGGACAGCCAGAATGTTAAAATTTTAATTATTTTTTTATTTATTCATTAGTAAAGTTAAATTGTTAAAGCAAAGGAATATCAATGAAGAATCTTCTCACTGTTAAGAAATGCTTGAAATATACTTGAAATGCACAATTCTTTAAATTGAAAAATTTGTTTTCATAAAATAGGAATTCTGTTCTTTCCGGCGATGTAGAAATTACAGATGGATGCCTGAAAATTAAATTTTAACAAAGTTTTTTTTATGGGAGTTTCATTATTTTAAAACTCCTTTCGTCTGTGCTCACCGAAGACCATTGACGTCACACATAAAGATCGGTTAGGGAGTGGTAGGGAAAGAGGGTTTCAAAGACGCATTGAACGATAAAATAGTTATGTGCCAGTACCCTTTCTAATTGTAAACAATACGATCGATCGAAATAATACAACTCATAAAAACAAAGTTTCAATATAAATCCTTTATATGCATTGCCAATTTTTATGTGCAATTACAACTGCTTGAACTCAGATCGAGTTTTCATAATGTTCGACAACAAAGAATAGAAGATACATTCCGAGCTATTTACTAACTATGCTTTTGCCCCCCAAAACTTCAATTATATACATTGTCATACACAACGAGTTTGTCATGATTGAGCCTGATTAGATGACGGAGAGGGGGTTAATTAACCCCCGAAGAATTTTTTTCTCTTTGACCTTAATAGGAGAAGGTTTCAGTCTGTGGTGATCTCGTGTACAAATGATAGATACAACACCTAGGCACCAGTGATCACTTTTGCCTAGTGGTCAACGCGTCTGTCTTCCGATCTAGGCGTCCCGAGTTCGTCTCTCGTTAACGCACTCGCTACATTTGTGACCCAAATATTCGAACACTTCAGAAGCGCCATCTACTGCATGACTTCCACACTACCATCTCAGCATCTCTGGCTATTCACTGTCACACGCAACGCACTCAACTCACACACAAGCAACTCAATCGTTCGCCCCTTCGTGACTCACTAGGAAGAGGCTATGCGGTGGTCTCGTGTACAAATGACAGATACACCTAGGCACCAGTGATCCCTTTTGCCTAGTGGTTAACGCGCCTGTATTCCGATCAAGGATTCCCGGTTCGACTCGCTGTTAGGGCACATCGCTACAAGTTATTAAATATCGTCAAATTGAACATGTTTAAATTAAGCTTGTTACCTGGATAATAGAAAGTGAATAAAAGCTGATACGTATGACGTAAAGCAGTAGAAACGTGTGTAAAAGCGGTCTATGCATGACAGTCCTACAACTTGATAAAAAGCATTGTCATCGACAACGAGTATACCAGACACGTTTCAAAGTTTCGATTCGATTGATTGATGGGAAGTAGGCTTATTAGAAATCCCAAGCTCCATTTAAAGTGTGAATAAAAGCGGCCTTTTAATGACAATGAACAGCCCCCAAAACTTGATAGGATACAATCTTATCGACAACGAAGTTATCTATCTAATTTCAATTCGATTGGATGACGGAAGGTTGGTTTATTAGTAATCGTAAGCGTCAACTGAAGGGTGTATAAAAGCGGCCTTTTGTGATAGTGACAGCCCAAAAAACAATATATAATGTAATCTTATAGACAACGAATCTATCTGTCAAATTTCAGCTTGAATTGATGACGGCAAGTTGGTTTATTCGCATTGTGAAGTGATAATAGAAGCGTGTGTAAAAACGGCCTTTTGGTGCTAGTGACACCCCTCAAAACTTAACATAATGCAATCTTATCGACAACACATCTGTCTATCAAATTTCAGCGTAATTGGATGACGGCAAGTTGCTTTATTATTATTCTGGAGATAGAAGTGCGTGTAAAAGTGACCTTTTAGAGACAGTGAGCACCCCCAAAATTTGATAGAATGCATGTCATCATCATCGAATCTCTCGGCCAAATTTCAACCCGATTGGAGAAACGTATGTGTGTTAATTTGGCCTCAGCAGATTTGCCCGGCAGGCATCAACATACCCACACATACAAAAACGAAGTTAATATGAAGGATTTAATAAAAATAGTTGAAATCTTGAACATATATAGTTTTTGCATTGCAATTTCATACGGCCAGCCAAATTGTTAAAAATGTCATTAGTTTCATTTAAAAAACTACTTTTAATTTGTTTTCGATCCTTTTTATTTAGTAAGTCTTTGAGTGTTTTTGGTTTTCAGGTGAGAATTTAAATATTGTGTCCAACGAACATACTTGCCAAATATTATTTTGCTTTAAATGTTGTTCATCTCAATGTATTTATTTGTGTCTTTTATGTTTAATCTTTACACATCAACAGCATCCGTTGACAGGGGCTTACTGGAACATAAAATCGGCCTGGTGATTTTATACTTATGCCGGCCAAAATTTTCAATAAAATTATTAATAAAATTTTAATAATCATTGTTAATAAAATATTTCCAATAATTAAATAGTTGTAATAATTAAATATTTTTAATAATTAAATATTTTTAATAATTAAATATTTTTAATAATTAAATCTTCTAATAATTAAATATTTTTAATGATTAAATCTTCTAATAATTAAATATTTTTAATAATTACTGTAATTTTAATATTTAAATACTTATATACAATAATTTCAATGATTAAATAGCTTTATTTATAAATTAATTTTAATGATTGGATTGTTATAGTTCTGCTGGAAATAATAGGGATCTGAAGGCATTGGACTTTAAAAAAAAATCTTAAGCAAGCAAAGCAACTGATTATATTGAGGGAAAAAAAAATTAAAAAAAAAAAATTTAA
Organism: Linyphia triangularis; assembly: GCA_963978545.1. Classification (NCBI taxonomy): domain Eukaryota; kingdom Metazoa; phylum Arthropoda; class Arachnida; order Araneae; family Linyphiidae; genus Linyphia; species Linyphia triangularis. Next base: position 74,491,523 of record OZ021721.1, on the reverse strand, counting down.
AAAAAAAAAATTTAAATTTAAATTTAAAAAAAAAAAAAAAAAAAAAAAAAAAAAAAAAAAAACTTTCATACCTGTCCGGTCTATTTTTTTTACGGTCAATGACAGGCCCGCTCATTACACCGGACATTCCTATGGCCAGTATTGGTTGCAAAACTATGCAGCACACTCATGCATAAATTGTACTAGAATTGACATATGGATGTTTCATTTTTAAAAATAGCAACAGGCTGTTGGTGCCATTTCTCTGATACCTTCGTTTTATACACATCGTATTTACGATCCTTCATTAATTAACATTAAATTTGAATAATTTTAGGTGTATTTGTGTTACTTTTAATAAATTTATATTTTACATGTTTCGATTTCGTATTCAATCACTGCATTTGTATTTGATAGTTTGATGCATGAATTGATGTGTGTGTGCTTTGCAGGGTGTAGTGGTAACGGTACGCGATGGTGTACGTCGTACGGGAACTTTTTTGAGAATCGGTACTGCGTAACAGCCTTCAAAATAATACCGATACTTTTTTTAAACTATTTCGGAGGTATTTTTAAGATTTGTTTATTGTTATTAGGAGTCGCTTGAAAATTGATAATTTTGTTACTACTGTCAAAGAGAACATTGTTTCGGAACTTTCTTATTGGGATCAAAACAGCTGACCAGGTGATAACGTTCTGGTTTTGGTGTATATGAAATCAGTTCATTGCGACGATTCCGTTTTAAATTTTCAAAAACTTTATATGTATATCGATATTTTCTGGACAACGGTGGGTGAAGAGTTGCTGAAGATTTAATGCCATTAATGAACTTTTGTAGAGGCATTCCGGTAAGCTCTTCAGAATGCGAGCTTGGCTTCAGTCACATGAACATTATTGTATCACAATCGGGATCGCGACTAATAATTCCACAAATGGCAAGCCTTATGTTTGTAAAAATCAGTTGCGGCTCGAGGGGTACGGCAACTACGGCCGAGCTACATGATGGTCGAGAGAGTACAGCCAGAGAGTGAAAGTTCCAAAAAGGGCTGCACTTTTGCCATTGAAACAATTGCTAATATGGAATCTCCTTCCACGCTAAATGTATATGGGGTGGTGCCAAATGCAGCCCGAACGAATTTCGCGACTTCGACTGTACTTGTAAATTCGATGTACTGATGATTGGCTGGCCAAATTGGCGTGTGAGTCGGGATGTGTGGTTGGGAGAGAAACGAGCATCTCTTAGAATATTCTCCTCCAAATGGAAATAGTTTCCGTGATAAATTTACACATGTGTTTTCTTCTTACTTGTTAAATTAATACTAAAACTTACAATTGAACCATTTTGAAACATGGAGCACCGTTATGAGTAAGTTTAAACTTTTCATTTTCCTTCTCTTATCATTTTGTAAATATTGAAAGGAAATTTTTCATTTGAGTAATTAAGATTAAAGAATTTCCATTCATGAATGATTGTTCGGAGAGGGGAGTCCCTGTTCCGGCTACACTAACATTTTTGACCACGGCCGCCACTGGTTAAATAAAATCAATGGTTCACCTATACAAAAGTGGAAACCAAATGAATATGTCATCAGCTGGTTGAAACACCAGAGATCAGCTACGGACAAACAAACCCGAATGTTAAAACAGAAACTGTAAATGAAACCCTCTGTGAGAATTTTAATACTTTTTGTTCGAAATAATTTTTATGGATTAATTTTTGTATCAGTTTTTTATTAATAACTAATTGGCAATAACTCATAAACTTTTTGGCATATATTGTGAAATAAATTAGTGAAGAAATAAATATGTAAATTAAGAATATTTAGCTTTTTTATATATGGAGAGTTATGAAAAATATTGTGAATTTGCATTTTATAATTATAAAAAATTACAGGCTACAGTTGGGGTCAGGGCCTATTCTAACGGGCAGTCGTGGCCTATTTGGGCAGTCGTAAATTGTATTTGGGCAGTCGTAAATCAGATATTGGGCAGTCGTAAAAAATAGAAAAACAAGGAAATTAAAAATATGATTTTATTAAATGAGTGCAATTATTATTCATCTTTTTGAATTTGAGTATAATAAAATTTAAAACGACTTTTTTATTTGTTTATGCAACCCTTCCTTCTTTGAAGTTTCAGCTTCAAGAAAAACTCTTACTAGGCAACCCAATAATTGGCATATTTGACATAATCGAAGCTATTCTGGCGGTTATTCGTTCCCTTAACGCCTCGAATTTAGTAGTGTTTTAAGTTAAATAATTAGGTTTAAATTTTAACAACTTTGTGTTAAATTTAAAAACTAGGAAGACCTGAAATTATAAACGTATAAATGGGGACTTATGGATCGACAACATGACGAATCACAATTTTAAATTCCATACATAGGAGGCGAAAATATCATTGTGAGACTGTTAATAGGCCTATTTTTTCTAATTTTTTTATTCTCTGTTTAGCGTAATAATGTTTGTAAGGTCGGGGGGGGGGGACGGAAGTTTGGGCAGTCGTAAAAATTCCTTAGAATAGGCCTTGGTTGGGGTTACCTCCACGATCGACAAGAGTGTGTACCAGGATTTTTTTTTTTTTTTTTTTTTTTTTTTTTTTTTTTTTTAGAATTATAGCCCTGGTGCTTTGTAATGTTACAAATTTGCGTTGAACATTTATTGAGAATTATTAATCATATTCTTTTTATTGCAATTTCGATTATATGTATTAACGTGGTTGGGTTCTGATTTATTGTTTAAAGATTTATTTTTTAGCTTCAGCGTACATTGATTACGAATTCGAGTAGGATTCTTTTTTTATTATACGTATTTAAAATCTTTCATTTATTAACGTTATACAATGAAACCTGTCTAAGTGTAACCTGCCCCTCCTCGAAGTTTGTTTTCCTGGTGCAGATACACGCTGTATATTCAAAGTTGCGTATCTTAAGTAGTAAAATTCAGTTGAATGAGAAGGCCGACCTGACACAAAAGTGTAAGATGTTTGATTCTTCAACGCTTCTACTCTCAGAATAGATTAATGTGGCTTACCTATCGAAGAAATAGAAGTACTAATGTATAACAATAATAATAATGCTACTACAATGTTTTAACAACGTATTACTTTACTCCTCCAGTTTTTTTTTTTTTTTTTTCTTCTTCACAATTTTGTCAGCGTATATTCTAATTTCTCATTAAAGAAATATTTGCGAATTTTAAAAGTTATGTTAACTTCTCTAGTAGTACAACTCAGACTGATGTCGGCTGACATAAGCTAATTCCGATGGGGAATGTTGTGAATCGGCCGTTGGATACAGATATTGGCCAATCTCGCCCAATGCTGTACAAAATATCTAAGTTTTTTAATGTTGATTAACAGTTTTGAAATTGAAAAATTATTTAAGAAAGAAGGAATAGTAAAAATATTTGTTATTGGAATGTTATTGACTTGTTTACTTTCTAAAAAATCGCGTATTTTGATACAATGCCAAAATTGACCAGTCTTCCAGAACCCCTGATGTATCCGACAATGCAGTATTGGATTGTTTCCAACAATCCAATACTGCTGAGCTGCCTGGGTAGGTCTCAAATTGAATAATACAAATCCTAATGAATTTTAAATTTTACAATATCCAATTATGGTAGTTTGTGAAATAAATATATACCTTCTAGTACCTATACAATTTGTGTTGTATATAAGTTCAAACCCATAGAAATATAACTTGAAAGCAATTCTGGAACATATTCACTAAAAAGGGATGACAGTAGTTTTTTAGTTCCTTTATCAAAATTTTATTTCTATGTGTTGATGTAAGATTACAAAAAATATACCTTGAGTGTTAGGTAACTTTTTGGAAGACTAGTAAACCATATTTTTGAAAGTGATTTCAGATGGTTTATTTTTTTATAAGGAGTTCTGTAAAATTTACGAAATTTTGAAACCATACCACAGTAATATCTGTCACTGTGGGTTGTTTGACTATTACTTTGACATAGTACTAAGTTCTTATAAACAACGTTCAATTCAGATATTTGGCCGACCAAACGGTATAGTGGTTAGCGTGCTAACTACTAGACCACGAGGTTGCGGGTTCGAGTACCGTGTTAGGCATGGGTGTTTGTAAATGTATGTTGGCTTGTTTAATGACGAATGTTTCGGCGCATTATAGCCCTCGTGTTGCTGACGGCGCCAGACAATCTGAATACAACCAACCAATTCAGATATTTGTATTGCGAATGGCACAAATTTGTAGTTGTATATGAATGTTCGAATGCCAAAATCTGGCAAATTAAACTTGATGTATTATAAATATATTCCTGGAAGCGGCACTGGAAAATGGAAATACAAAAATTCTGACAATTTGAATGTAGTATGTTGCAAGCAAATGTCCAAATATTCTATGTGTATCAATTTCATTCATTTTCTGTCGCAAGGATGTAGAATGAAAAGTTTACGGAAGTCTTTTAAATAGTTCTAAAAGTAAAGAGAAACATTTGAAACACCGTTGCGTAGAAAAATAAGTGGCGAATAGATAAAAAAAAAAAAAAAAGATGACGTGATATGAGGCCTTCTAATTTCTCAAAACTCATCACCCACCCCATTTAACCTTCGTGAAATGAGATAGTGCAAAAACAAACGTGTTTGGTCTGACTATCCATCAGAGCAGTGGTTGTTTCCTGATGACAATGATGGCGCCCGATATGTACCATCCGTCTACCCCAACGTCTCGCACTATTCATTGATGTCCATTCAAGATACTTGTGCTCTTATCCAGGCTCACTTATAGAATAACTGAGGGCTGAAAAAGTAGCTGCCATACCGATTCAAGGTATCAGAACTCAAGATAACTTATTCTCTTTTTGGACTCATTCGTTTAGCCCCCGTATCTTGATTAGAGAGTATCTTTAACGTGGGCAGAGTTTCCGGGTAATAGTTTGGATGAATTTTTTTTTTTCAACATTGAAATGTAATTCATTCTTTCCTTTGAGTCTTCGATTCTGTTTTTTTTTTTTTTTTTTTTTAAGGGAATGATGAATGAAATAATATATATATATTCCTAATTGTACTTTTCTTTTGCAGTTCGAATTATTCGTTTAAATTACTCAAAATCAATTAATAAATGTATAATTGACAAATGATATTTCTCTCTTTAAATATTATTAGTTGAAGCATTTGTTTAGCTTCGCAGATAGACTTTGTAGATTGACACTTCAGCTTTAAATTATTCCTCTCACTCTCGTTTTTTTTTTTTTTTTTTATCATTTCTACCCATTGTCCGACACAGTTCCATGACTTAGCTATATATTTGTATACACATGAATATGACTCCTGGAAACACTAGCTAAGAAAGTTTTCAACTTCTTTTCAATTGCTTTAACTATAAAATTTCGAATGATACATCAAACAATTAATCCGACTTGTAAACTGCAAATGCTGGTGTCTTAAATTAAGACACAAAAGTGTCTGGAAGGAAATTATTGGAACATTAATAATAATAATAATAATAATAATAATACCTATTAAAATTTCATAGGTTAAAGTGCAAATACTTGGTTACTTAACAGTTTAACGGAAAACAGTTAAAATTGAAAGTATAAAAAATAATCCTCAAATAAAATGGAAAGAATTAAACGTAATAGAACTTAATTATACTGTAAATAAAGAACTTAATTATACTGTAAATAACTTATTCCTCATCATCAAATTATGAATAAATGCCATTTTTGAAAACATTTAAATATCAAACCGAATGCTACAATAAAATACTTGGGACCACACATACCCAATTATAAATTTGTACCATCTTGATTTAAATGGCATCTCACAGCGGGCGCCGTTCATAAATACGATGTTTGTTGTTTTTATTCCATTCCCAATGGATTTAATTACGCCGTTTTGTCACCTCATTAAAAAGAAGTCAATGCCTTACGCGTACTACTTATTTTGGCAAATAACTATTCCTAATTTTGACATGCATTGCGAAATCTGTGAGAATTTTTATGTGCATAAGATATTTCTATTTTGAAAATATTCTAGAACCAGGAAATGTATTGAATTTATATTACACATTTGGATTTATATCATAAGGAGGAAATAATGATAATATCTAATAAATTATGTCTGTTTTATCATCAATTGTCCATCGGTTGCAATATTCAGCTGAGGATTGTTTTGTTAAATAAGAAAAAATGACCAATTCCATTCCATGTGAGTATGCGCACAGAGTTGGGAATATTTTTTATCGTCTGGTAGCTCATTTAAAGTCGGAATACACCTTCAGTAATATTTATGGATCTCAAACGAATATTTACGGTAGCGTTCCTTTGACCTGAATGCCGAAACTTCCTAGCTACTTTAAAGCACGTAAATACTGACAGTTTACTACCCAAACTCTGCTTTTGCCTGAAAGGACAAGTGATCACTAACTAAGACAGCACATGAAACAGTGGTGTGTTTTCATTTATTATATTTTTAGTTTTATTACTGCGCAGATATTTTCTTCCCTGTATTAACAGGTTTCGATGCAATTTGTTTTGTATTAAATTATTATTATTAAATTATCAGACGGGTTTTTAGGCGGTTAGCAATTTTTACTTTTTCAATGCAGTCGAGATGCTACATAAAATTAAGCCTTCTGAAAACCACATTTTATATTATTGTTACGAATTTTTGTATATTTGTAAATATTTCGTAGTGCTAGTTTTGTAAATAGATAAATTTCTGTACATTTCGCATAAGGCAATGCAATGGTTTGTTTCCCTGCAATATGTGTGTAATCGCTTGATAACGGGTTTTACAGAGGTAACTCTGGGAAGCGAGTTTTAAGGAGCAGGGCATTTAACATTATGGTAATGGGAATCTCGCCAAATTGGCGAGATAGAGCCAAGTTGGTGACGGTTTTGGCGACTAATTTTTGTCGCCAAACTTGGCGACCATTTGGCGACATTTTCGATACATGTATAGGTACATGTATCCCATGTAGGACATATAGGACTTTTCGACTACAATCTGGAAAGTTCTCCAAATGTCTATCTCTGGAAAGTTCACGTATGTTCACCTCTCCTATATAAGGACGGCCGTGAGTAGGGTTAGTTAGTTGTTGACTGTTTTTGAGTCACGGAGCTAGTTGTTAGGTGAGTCCGTTAGTTGACTGAAGTTAGTTGATTTTGAATCACTGAGTTAGTTGTCTCTCAACGTTCATTGTGAGAGCTGTATTCCTGACTGGAGTCAGTTCTTGGATTTTGAGTCACTGAATTAGTTGACTGGAGATACTGAGCGAACTGTATTGCATTGTCTTTTGCGGCGATTTAGCAGTTGTTGTCAAGTTTTTAACTGCTGTTTTGTGCTCTATTGAGGTGAAAAGAGCTATATTGTGTCTACTAGAACGAGAAGTTCTGAAGCTGTAAGAGAACTGTGAAGAGTTAGTTATTTTGGAATAAATTTCTGCAAGTTTTGATCTGCTTTGGCTTCAAATCTTTCGAACCCGTCCACGCAACATTATAAATGAAACCTGCCTCTAACAATAAACATGCAGATAACGATATTTTCTTTGGTCCCGGCATTATTCTTATACACTGAATGTATTTTGAACCTACCCATAGGAATAATCACCTTGTAGATACACCTGTCTATAATGATAATTTTATCTTTTTGGAAAGCAAGTCATATATATCCATACTCAGATGTTTTCTCCTTTTTTTCTTCTTTTTTTTTTTTTTTTTTTTTTCCTTTTCATCTTGAAAAATCGATACCCAACGTTTCAATCCAACTCAATAAGCTTTTGTTTCAACAATACCAAATATTTCGAATGTGCATTTGAACTTGTTAGATGGGCTCAAACTTTTGTGTATGCAACTGTCATTTGCATCAGCAAGTAAAATTAACAGATTTCAAAATAAATAGGTTTTTTCTGTTAAATAAAATTATATCTATAATATCTATATCTATAGATATCCTTTTATCAATAAAAAAATTTATCAAATATTTTCATTTTGTGAAATCATGAAAGAAAATACTAATTCAGCACCAAATGATAAAAAAGTTAAGAATGATAAACCTTATGTTCCGCCTCTACAAAATATATCAACAGTTAACTTATTCCCTCTCCAAATTTATATGATGTGCAAGACATAAGATATGCCCACTCGATAATCTACTCGTGTTGCACAAGGTAATAAATATATTTCATCGTTATTTTTAGGGAAAACATAAAATCCCCAAATGTTTAAATTTCTATTTTTTTTCTATTAATTAGTTATTGTTTTAATTATTATATTAATATATTTACTACTTAAATTATTTAAATAAAGTAAAGTTTAGATCTCTAAATGCAATCCAACATGTTCATGCCCATTTTATTATATGTACATAAACATTGGATGTAAAGCGTGTTTATAACAATACTTTTTCTATGTCCTTACATTACAGTTATATACAAGTTTTTACGTACAGTAAGCAAAAAAAAAAAAAAAATCCGAACTATGGCTATATTCTAATTGATGAAATAACAAAAGTCAAGTACCGTTGTAAATTGTGGAAGGTATTTATTAATTGTTTATAATTTATTTCCTTTCTATCATGAGGGGTCATCTACATATTAAACCTAAACCAAACTTTAAAAAGTTCAATGGCGACCCCATAATATTATGCCATATTTAGATTTAGAATGCAAAAAAAAAAAAAAAAAAAAAAAAAAAAAAAAAAAAAAAACGTCTAAATACCAAATTTCATAAGTTTCTAATGAGTGGTTAGTAATTTAAATGATGTCAAAAAAATTATAAATTACTGTTAAAAATAATTTTTTTTTTTGGCCATAAATTCTTATATAATTAATATATTTTATCAAATTTTATTTCAAAAGATAGTTTGTTTAAGGCCAAATATAAATAACATACAACTTTTGTATTAAACAGTTTTTTAATAATTAATTAATAAAACAAGTTTTAAAATTTTTTAAATAGAAACATGTAATTTTTTTGCATCCATTACAATTATCATGGTTGAAAACCTCTCCACATTTTTTTTAATTCCATTTTGACTTTTCGTTCTCGATATTTTAGCAAAAATGTAAAAAAGCTCACTTAAGGGACAGCGCAATAGATTACGTTTTGAAGCTAAGCATAAAAAACGTTCCATTCTTTCTCGCCATAAAGAAATTTGCCCTTAAAATCATTCAAAACATTTTCGCTCATAAGTGACGTGTTTCTCAACTTAATGAACTGAAATTTGGTATCGACGGTAAACGAGGTATTCTAAATCGAATAAAAACATAAAAAATAGGGATTCGTATTGAAATTTTTAAAGATAGAGTTAAATTTACTTAGTATGCAGCCCTATAAGAAAAAAATTTTGAATCAGACATATTGAAAATCGTAAACAAAACATCTTGGTGCAAACCGCATGATTCTACGATAATTAGAGCCGAAAATATAGCCGTCGCACACTGGGGTATTTGCCTCTAAAAGCTGGCCAAAAGTCCATTTTTCAAAATTCCTCTTAGACACTTGAATTGTTGCACATATATAATTTATTAAGTGTAGAACCTTACCCCGTATAAATTTTTTTATTCTGAGATCCCAAATGTGTTGGTGATTAATCGAAAGTTAACGTTTGCAAGAAGTATGCATTTCTCTTTTCCATTACTAATGCAAGCACAATATTTTAACAAGCAAAACTTTAAACTTTTTGCTTAAATTTTCATTTCAACACGATATATGTGTCTTCTTAAGGTCTCTAATTAAAGATTTTAACACTTAAAATTTTAATTTATATAAATTTAATGAGCAAATTAAATTTTGTTCAGTCACACAACTCAGCTAATTTTTCTTGAAATATTTTGATTTCACGAGTGTTTTTGTTATACGATTGAGTCTTATTGAGTAGAGGTTTTTATATCATTTTAAAGACCATATATTCTAGTTCCTTATATCTTAAAAACATTTTGCGGATTTTTGCGGATGCGGATATTACAAGTGACGACGTAGATGACGTCATTTTGACGTACTTGCAGAAACTTCACTTTTGTTTCCTATTTATCATTATTTATAATAATTTACAATGAAAATTACGTATGGTATTGGAATAACACCATATAAAATCGTAAAATAACTAATTTGAAGAAAAAGTTTAAATATAATGAATATTTTAGATAGTTTTTTGGTTTACCACTAAAAAGCCTGTAAGGAAAGTTAAGATAGCAATGAAATTAAGCTTATAATGAGAATCAAAGGGTACATTTAAAGTAAGTTCATTTATAAAGAGTGTGAATTCTCAAAAAGATAAGTAAGAAGAAAAAATATATTGATAAAAAACGATTTTTATCCTTCTCCTCTAAGAACACCGTTGCAGATGCTCCGGCTGAATAAATATGCCGGGGCAATTAGATTGCACGAATACTCTTATACTTAACTATTTGCAGAAAGTTATAGAAACAATTAGTTTTAATAAGAGAAAGTCATTGGAATTTATAACGAAATGTGGTTGTGACAGATCCAAACCGAACGAACTACAAAAAAAAAAACACTTCAAAATTCTAAAGCGTCAGAAGTCAATATTTTTTCAAGTTCTTTGGTGCCTTTACAACTTCTTTGGAGTGCAATTGAGTAAAAAGTCATTTGTAAAAACCCCACAACTCAAAAACACAAAAGATGAAGGAAGTGTAGAAGTTAAACAAACATTATTTTTTACTATGGTGAATTCCATGTTGTTACTAACGCAAAACCAACCATAAAGTGTTACAAGTGCGGTGCAACATCCAAAAACTTAAACGATTTAACAAAAACACAGGAGATTGATGAAAAGGCCCTTCAATTCAGATTATCTATTTTGCATGCGCGTATTCTTTTGTTTTATAGCATACCCCATTTAACGCGCAAACTGGCCAGTTAAAAGTAGCAACTTCGAACACTAGAAAATAAAGATAGAGTTAAGAAGAAATAACTGAAATCCAAGAAGGGTTCAGAAGCAAGCTTGGTTTCACTATTGAAGTACCAAAACCCAGATTTGGAAACAGTAATGACTGCAATACAAGTAGAAGGTTTTCCAACGATATGGTCTGGTTGCTGAAACCATCATGTCAATTTGATTCACTGATTGAAAATAATTTAGAAATATCATCTAGTAGTTATAGAACTGATACAAAGAGATTTTCTAACAACACACCATGGATACAGCCAAACTCTAAGTACAGCCATACTCTCGGCATCCTATGACTCTAACAATGCATAAAACGCTGTTATATGGTCCCATAGTTGTAAAAAAAATACCTTATTGCCAGGGCCATCGCTAAGAATTTGGTTGGGGGGGCGTAGACCTCCTTTTGCCAGCTAAAATCAAGGCATGTCCGGTGTAAATGTAGAAAATATAAATTAAGGTGCTAATAAATTGTTAACTAATTTTTATTAATGCAAAATTAACGTATAAATAATTTTTAATTAATATATGAATAATTCCTGCATAATTAATTAGTAATTAATGTAAAACTAATTGTTAATGCCTTTTTTTTATTTAATTGTGAATTATTTTACTTAATGTAAAATTAGTTTGAATTATTTTTAAATTACCGTCTAAACAATTTTTAATATTTTATGGCATTTTATTAATACGTACTTATTGTCAAATTTTAAGTAAATTCCCATCACATTATAGTTAAAGTTCCTTCAAATTCATTTAATTTTTCATTTCTTTTTAGTAAATTACCCCATCCTCTCCGAACAAAGGAGATTATTTTTGGGAGCGTTTTCATTTGAGGACAAGAGGGGGGGGGGGGGAGACATTTATACTTTGCAGATAGATAGAATTTTCCCCCACAATCTTAAACCAATTCAGTAACCTGAGTAGTAAAAGTGCTTCTTTTGATACAACTTTTTTTTTTCAATTTTCAAATATTAGTTGCGAAAAAAATTAATTAAACGTCTAAAAGTGATTGGAAATAAAGAAAAAAATATATATATATATATTAATTTATCAATTTGAACAGAACATTAATGCCCCCCCACAATTATTAACTAACATCCAATTAGGAAATCCATTTCCCATCTTCGAAGAATCAAGGATTAAACAAAAACTTTTGTCGCCTTACACCTCCCTGCAAATAATCCTGTAGGCGCTTATGGACACTATAATTGTATTGCAAAAGACAATAATTGTTAAAAACGTTTTGTTAATTATTTAATTTTTAAATACTTTTTAACACATTTTCCTAATTAAAAAAGAACAATTTTTGATTTTTTTTAAAAGTGTAATAATAGTAAAACTTAATTCTTTTGTAACAATTCAATCCAGGAATTTACTTCTTAAAAGTAGTTACTTCGAGTATATATTTTTACCAAAATTGCTGGATTTAATTTAAAGATTTTTTTGTGGTTTTTCCCTGATGTGGTGTGGTTTTTCAGCAATAATTTCTGCAAATATTACTCGTTTTTTGAATAATAATCATTTGTTCAAAAAGGGAAGTATACTTGAAAATGCTAGGTTTTTTTTTCTAAGTGGGATTTAAAATGAAATGAATTACTTTACCATTAAACCAAACTATAATATTTATATGCAGATAGGTAATTTATTCGCAACTAATTGAACTTCGAATTGAGTGACAAAATATTCAAATCTATTAATAAGCATGTCATAATTTTTAGCACAACAATCCAAACTATATAAGGATCTTGAGGAAGAACAAGTTGCACATTTGATCTTTAAAGCAAGAGAAATGTCACTGTCAACATGAAATTTCCAAAAACTCACCCCCATATCCCTTTTACCCACAAGTAATGGTTATGATCCTAACTTGAGATTTATTGATCCAATTTGAAATATTTTTAAATGTATATTAACTAAAAAAATCTTAGTTTATCTGAAAGACAATTTTTCCCGATGTTTAGAGTATAAAGTGGTGAAATCCAGGATAGGTTGGTTGTTTTTCAGATTTATTAAGCGCAAAAATTTTTAAAGGCCAAACTGCGCCAGAAATCGAGGATAGGAGTGAAAGTATACTCCCAATTTACTATAGACTGAACCTGGTTGCACCGGACAATGTCGGGCCACAGCCATTTGAGCACGGTAAACATTAAGAATTTTAGATAGTATTATAATAAACCTTTCAATACTTTTCCAAAGATTATTTTGTTGAAATAAATACAATATCGCCTTCCAGTTTACATGTGGCATGCACTATTTTGGGGATACATTTTCAATATATGAAGTACAAGGTGGTCATAAAGAAGTTATGCAGATATATGGGCCTCTAGCTTCCATTCCGTTCAACAGATTGAGATGAGATTTCAGGTATAGTTATTCAGAAGTGTTAAGCTCGGGATTCTGTGAATTTCAACAAATGGCGCTCACGCGGTTATGGTTATGGTTACAGACACACGAAATTTTCGAATGACTACGCCTACTTTTTCTTGTCGCAAAATGCTCAGCGCATGAGAAAACCCTAAAGAGCGTTGGAATGGTACGTGTATCACAAAAAAACGAACGCATTATGCACGCACAAAAAAAGAAGCTGTGCGAACGGCCAATTAAAACGCGCTCAAGGCGCACGATGGAAATTTGCATTTGACAGAAGCCAAAATTCACATGAGTGCCATCACAGGCAATTTAATCCGTTTTCTAGCTGGTGGCCTCCATTGCTCCGATCTTGTTTTTGTTGGCCGTTCGCAGATCTGCTTTTTGTGCGTTCATAACGCGTCCGTTTTTTGTGATACACGTACCGTTCTAACGCTATTTAGGGTTTTCGCATGCGATGATCATTTTTCGATAGGAAAAGTGGGCGTTGCCATTCGTAACTATAACCGGCTTAATCATGAGCGCCATTTTTCTGAAATTCACAGAATTTTGACCTTATACCTCTGAATAACTGAAATCCTGAAACTAATTGACGGAATGTACCTGAAATCTCATCTCGATCTGTTGAACGAGACTGCCGCTAGAGGTTCATATATCAGAAAAGTTTATTTTTGACCATCCTGTATATAACATAATTTATGGAGTATGGAGTTCTACTTGACATTAATTGCAATAACTTGCATAATGCGGGTCGTATTTCGTATACAAAAATTTTGTGTTTTTGAAATTTTGTATAAAACCTGTAACTCATATGACGTACATTACACACTTTATGTAATTGACGTTTAATGGATATGTCATGGTTTTTGAGACGTTATCTGAAGTACCACAAATACAAGTATATCATCTATACTGTAACACATCAAAGTTATTTAATGTCAGTGAAGATATCAATGATTAGAGTATTTTAATGTTCCTGTCAAAAAGGATATACTTACTCCAATTCAAAATTTCCGACCGTCAACTTAGGCTGCATTGTGATCACAATTCTATAATACTAATGATGATTTTAATTATTTGTGCTTTTTTCCATTCAATATGTTTTGAAACATCCATCACTAGGCATTTTTAAAAGAAGGGATGAAATTTCAGAAATTTGCCGACTATAAGCCTTTCTGAACATTCTGACGTGGTGAGATAATGAAGATATTTATATGGTAATATTTGAGTTCGCAGTCCATCATTGTAGGAGGCAGAAAAGACACCGACTCCTCTATAATAGACTTCTAGTGTAAAAATGCCGATTCGTCACACTCGGGTTATTCTGCATTCCGATATTTTTAATATTTTTTATCAATTTTTTTTTTTTTTTTTTTTTTTTTTTCATTCATTTCGATTTTATTGTGGATCGACTTCAGAAAAAGAAAGATCTCGCTAAAATTAGAAAATTTGCGGACTGTCCAACTTTCTAAAATTGGGGGGGGGGGGGAGCGAGTCACCCCCTACCCCCCGTTCACGTCGTCCCTGCTTATTGCTAATTGGGAGATTATAATATGAAATTGAGGAAGTAAGGAATACACATTTAAGGTATATCGTTTAAATTAGTTTTAAAAAATTCGAGAAAATAGTGGAATGCAGATGTGCGGAATAGACTACTATTGAACTCTGATCCGCTCATAATAAATATGAGATGTATTATACCCTCTAAAAAGAGTAAAGTCTTTCATAAGAAGACACTGGCCCTGTTTTTCTAGAGCATTTTATACCAAAACCAAATAAAGCTCGATTAGAATCTGAATAAAATCTTCGAATAAGTCATCAGATGCAAAGCCAAGATAAGCTATTTGGTGTAAAACTAGCAATATTAAAATACCAAATAATTATGGGATTAATAATAAATTCAATGCACATTTTGAAAATGCAATACTTTTTTTTAACATGGAACATCTATAACGATAAATCATAAATGAATGATAACTCAAGTACAGAATGGTTTAACATAAAATTACCCATTAATATTATCCAATGATGATGATATTAGTGTAATAAAAAAAAAAAACGTATATTTTTAATAAAATATTATTATTTTTATTCTAAGAAGAAATTTCTCTATTTTATTCAATAAACTAAAGAATTATCGCATTTAAACACTATTTAGAGCGAAAATAATTTTGGCCAACTTTTCGATGCAAATACCCCAATACCCCAGTGTGCGTCGTTCGGATATATTTTTTTTGCGCACTGATACAACCGATAAACTGTATTTAATAATATTTTTCTACTTTCCTACAGTATCATAATAGACAGTGTTTAAATTGGAGCAAAGAATTTCTTTAGCAGAAAGTTAAAGTCAGAATTTTCTTTTTAGAAAAATTCATAAATGGTTTCAAGTTATATCACTCTCGATATTTAACCCATAACACTCATTAATTATTTAAAAACTTTTAATAATAAAATCATAAAAAAAATTTAAGTAAAAATCTATCTCATGCCAAATCATCAAGACAATTACTTTTTTCACCAGCAGTTCGGTTGTTCTCTAAGGTGAATGATTTATCTTCCGGCTACAAGAATGGTGATTTTTCAAATTTTCTGACTAGAGGCCGTAGCAAGAAAGCTAAATCACACTTTTAAATTTTAGTGTTAAAAAAAGTTCTTTTGAAATATGCTAAAAAAGCACCCACAGCACAGATTAATCACTAGTTTCAGATAGGTTTTACTGCATGATCCCTTTTTATATTTAGTGATTCATTTTTAAGAGTAATTGCTCCGTAGAATAAGACTAAACTACGTGTGGATAAAAAAAAAGTCGTCTTTCTCAAAAAGACTCTACAATATAAACCCACAATTAAAGCTTAACTTAGCTTACGCCTCAATATACACTCACTGTCAAAAGTTAAACATGAGGAAGAAAATGTTAATTTCCAGAACACATCTGAATTTGTAGGGCTGCAATTTGCTGCAGAAGTAGATGGAAGTACGTAAATGTGTTATGTAAGAGTAATAAGAGATATATGCAAAAAAGGAAGTCGTATAAGAAGCCAACATTGTAATGGGTTAGAGGAGTTGCATGTGAGTATTGGAAAAAAGTGCTTAGAATTTCCGTACGATTAGTTTTCAAGACAGACGTGTTTCTACAGCTTTCAGAAGACGACTGGCAGATAGTGAGCTCTGGAGTTCTGTTGGAGGCCTTAAAGCAGGGTAATCAATCAGTTATGTTGCTCTTTCATTTACGCTCATCATTCTGTTATTTCACGATTACGGAAACAATTCCAGACAGCTGTCCGAAGACCTGCGGCAGGTCGTCAGAGGGTTACAATCCCCATTGAAGATCGATATATTGCTATTATAGCGAATCGGAATCAAAGAGAGACCTCCACACGTGTGACATCTATGGTTGCAGTGTCCATTTTGTAAGACGATATCTGCCATTACTGTTCGTCGAAGGCTACACATGAATGGTCTGTCCCCCAGGGTACCATGAGTTTGTGTTCCTTTATCCATCCAATCCAAAGGGACATGATTAAAGTGATGAAGCTAGCATATAAATTGGACTGTGTCTGGTTGGAGCAACGTTATGTGCACAGGTGAGTTCAGATTTGCCCTACAACACGATGATAAGCGTCTAAGGGTCAGGAGGGAACAAGGCACATGCAATTGGCAAAGAACATCACGTTTTCCGTGGTGGAAACATCATGGTCTGTGCATGGACTGTGCAGGCGAGGTTCTGTGACGGCTGTACGGTATCGAGATGAAGTCTTAGACCCCACTGTGAAACTGTACGCTGCAGCAGTTTGTCCTTCTTTCGTTTTAATGGACGATAATGCGCGTCCCCATAGAGCTGCCATTTGAAGACTTCAGGAGAGTGAGGGGATTGCGCGTATGGAGTGGCCGGCTTACTCGCCGGTCTTAAATCCAATTGAAAATCTTTGTGATGCCCTTGGCCGTGCTGTATGTAGACGTTTCCAACCTCCAGAGATTTAGAAACTGCCCTACAGGAGAAAGGGCGATTACTGGACTCTGCGGTGGTTGATCACCTCTTAACAAGCATGATCACACGCTGTACACTTTGTTTGCAGGTGAGGGGTGTTAACATACCCTATTAATGTCTGTTTTGTTATTTGTTTTGAATTTATTCATCATTTTGTTAAGGACGCAAATATAACGTCTTTTCTTATCATTTATGAAAATTCAATATTTTTTTTTATCTCTGCTTGTAACTCTTTGTTTTGTGTCATGAATAAACATGAGCTACTTACTTGCAGCATTTCGTGTCAATCCAAGCAGTGCTTGTCCATTTTTTCACATTTTACAGCTCCGTGCTTAACTTTTGGGTGTGTAGGTCGTTGAGCGTACAAACTAACCAAGTCAATATTTTAGCAAAAATTTAAAAAAAAAAAAAAAATTACCCTTACTTTAAGGGATTATATACTAAATTATATTTGAAAGCAAAAACATTTGAAGTAAACAATTATTTCAATATTACATTTTTAAGAACTCATTTTACTTTTCAAAAATGTGGGGGAAAAAACTCGGATCAGAATGACCTGCAATTTGACCTGTAGATACTCGAAGAAAGAAGAAACTTTATGCAAGAGAAAAAATCTATTTCAAACAATTTTTTTCTTATAAGACACCACTTTTCCCCTTTTCGCGTATATTCAAACAAATTTTTAGATCATTCTGACAAGTGATTTTTTTTTTTTTTTTTTTTTTTTTTTTTGCAATCCCTCCAGGGTGACTATAATCACATTGGAGTGATTATAATTAAACATTACATTATCCTTTCTTTGGCGTGAAACAGAAAAAAATCAATCGTTGATGGGTGATGCTTAAGGGCAGAGAGTTCAGTGTTAAAGGCCCTCGTTTTCCAAATTTACTCTTTTATCACATTTCTACGGGAATTTCGGAGGTGGGGACGATTAGAACACCTTAAGAGGCATTAGCACAGAGGTTTTAATAAAAATCGTTAGAGCCGTTTTTTAGCAATTGCTGAAAAGCATGATTTTTTCAGGATTTCAACCTTATACGCATACGCGATTTTGATGAAAACTTTGGTAGGTCTCATGGCTACCACTAACACGCACACCAAATTTGAACATCTTAGGTCAATTTGTTCAGAAGTTATGCTGACCACGTTCACACAGACACACATTTTTTGTCTCGACTATGGATGAATCAGGATGTTCCAAAGCGTGGAAAAAAGCAAAAATAAAAAAAATCAATTTTTTTTTTACCGAACGCTATACTTTCATTACTCTATGTAAACATATGGGCAATTGAAAGTAAAGATGTTAATTAATTTCTTTTGGGGTTCAAATTTGTGGAGTGTGGAAGTGTTTTTAAATTTTGTTGGCAATTATAGAAGCCACAGAGGCGATCATTAAATGCTGTGTGCTCGGATTATTATCTTGATAAAAAATGAAGTTATTTGTAATACCCAAATTTTAGGCTGACAAATTTATCAATCAAAATATTCAAATAGAGTTCATGATTCATTATTCTACCAATCACCATTAAACACCAACTTATCAAGTCCTAAAGCCAAATACCCATACACAAGGACACTTCCATTGTCATGCTTTACTGTTCCAATCAAGTTCTTAGGATTAGGTTCATCACTTTTCTTTTCCACACAATTATGCGCCCATCGAAACCAAAATATTTACATTTGTTATCTTCAAAGACGCGATTCCAATACGTTTCTGGCATATTTGTCATTGCCTTTGCAAAGAAAAGACGAAACTTCCTATTTTTAGCATTTATGAAATTTTTTCTTCAGGAAGAACACCCATGTAGTCCAGCTGATCTAACTACTTTTCAAACAGTTTCAATTGAAATTGAAGTCAAATTTTTTTTCCCAACACACATTCTGAAGAAACTTTTACAGCACACAAAAGTGGATTTTTCTCAAATTTTCTTACAATAAATCCCTTTTCACGTTCAGATAACTGTGTTGGGCAAACACTTCTTGGCTGGTTTTAGATTATAATTTCTAGTTTAAAACGTTTCATTACATACTAAACAGTTAAATGGGATGAATTTAATATAATAGTCATACATTCATTACTTCTACGATGAAATATGATCACTTATAGACTGCTGTTTGTTGATTCTTTAAGGCAATGAACCATTTTAAAGAATAAATAGATAATATAAATAAAAAGCCAAATATTACTGGCAATAGATTTTTTAAATGTCGCCACAATGAAAAAATTAAAAAAAGAAAAAGCGTAAAAATAATTTTATTAATGAAATTATTAAAAAAATTATATGGTGTATGAACACTTTTGTGGTGTGTTTTTTTCTCGTGTTCGATGAATTCATATTTTTATAAAAATAAAACGATTCAATACCTCTTTTAAAAATGTTAGGTTTCATTTAGAATTAAATCTACGAAAAAATATTGAAGTTAATATTCGAATTCAATTTCAAACTACAGTACTTTTTTTTACATATTTTTAAGGTGTACAAAGACTTTTGGGAGCCACTGTATTTCCACCTGTACACTAAATTTATTCCATTCTGATGCATATTTTTTTTAAATAAAAATACAATATTCTAAACTTTTGAACACGGGTGGATAATATATATTTAGTCAAATGGATATAGGAATGCTGCACTGTTCCCTTGTCAAGCACCAATGTCAAGAAAAAAAACTTGCAATGGTAAAAGCAGAACCCAGCTCGGCTACTATTTATAGCAAAAAACCCGAAATGTATTTTGCCAAGGTGTTTCTTTAAGTGTGAAGAAGAAAACTAACATAATTCTCAATATTGATAAAGATCACTAAATTTCGCCTAAGTCACCGGAATTTATTCTGCTTATGACCAAAACTTCAGCCTTGCCTAGACCCAAAATGGTTGCATGATTTTTGGTCGTTATTTTATTTAAAAATATTCTAAGAGATTTGGTTTTTTTATTTTTTTTTATGTTTCATTAAGATTGCAGGAAACAATCCTAGAAGTTAGGAAATTTAGACAGGAAAATAACAAAAACGGGTTGATGGATTCCAGATATTAATATTGTTGACCTGACAAAAAGGAATTTTTGTAAGTGAATTGTGTGCTTATAACTCTTAAAATAATTGTTTCGATTTTGAGACAAAGATTACTCATATTTTAAAATTAATCTGAAAATACATTAATGTGTTAAGGTTTTGAACTGCCATTTGATCACTAACTTGCCATCTTATTACTTTTATCACTGAAGTTTGCTTAATTCTAAATGATTGAAAATTTTATTTTCAAACTTGAAGTGAAAATCATCACAAAGGTATTTTTTCGTATGCATCCACAAAATAACAAGTGCTACAATTTCAGATGGGCTTAGAATAATGTGATTTCTCACTTTTAAGTAAAACAAGTAATTATATTTTTAGCATGTCATTGCTTTTTTTTTAAAGTAATTTCACTCAAGTGACAACAAATGGATGGATGTTTTTACTTTTAAGAGCTTTATTCTTGGTCTAGTAGAACATTGTTTATCCCGATTTTAAGTATGTTAATGATTCAGAATCAGAATTTTGAATGCAAACCTGACGCTTCAAGTCCCAATGTAGTCTCAAAGTGTTTTGAAAATTTTCAATAAAGTGGTTAACTGTATTCTAAAATTTTGATTCCATTATAGTGTGTACTATAATTTTGTATCATGATTTGCCTAATTATTGCCAATAGATCATCCATTTATCATATTTTACTCAACCACAAAATAAGAATCCATATCTGATTAAAAACTATGTGTTGTAATATAATCATTCAAGAAAAGAGTAAACCATAAAAGGTTGGCAGCTGCATTTCATTTCTTTAAGCTACTGTACATTGACTGAACTGAATTGGGGTTATTGTCAAAGCCCTGAGGTTTGAGGAAGCAACATAAAGCTTGGTCTCCTTAGATTAGTGAGAATAAATTCTATAAAACATTTTTATTTTATGAGATACAAATTACTGCATGGCAGAATGTGACTGTGGGTTATACCAAATATAACTTTGCTACAAACTTAATAGACTTTATTCATAAAACTTAATAGACTTTATTCATAAGAAATATAAATTCGAAGCTCTGATACTATACTACGAACTAGTACATTAGAATAAATATGAATAAATGTGTGGAAGGCCCAAAGCCTTATTAGGATTATTACTACACTGGCATCGGAGCGTTTTCTTGTGCAACAATTTCTTCAGCTTTTCGATACTTGTATACTTTATCTAAAAATGATAAAAAGATTCAATAATGTTTAAGCATGCTGTGTGTGCTCAGCAAATATACAACATAATTAATACTAAATAATAAGAATATTTCTAGATTATATTAAAATAAAAAATTGAAAAAGCACATTTAAGTACAATAAACATTTCATTAAAAAAAATCAGTTATAAGCTGCCCAATGTAAATTGAATATTCCTAAATCTAAATTTGTTTTCAGATGCATATTTTTATGCCTTACCTGATATGTTCTTGGGATCTATACATTTTTAATGTGATTGGAATAGTTATTTATTTTTTTTGCATTTAGTTACTTTCAAGGACATAAAAGAATTTTTCTTTATTGATGAATCGGACTGTGAAAAGATAAGCATTTTTAAAATTTCATAATTAGGACCTTTTGAGAAATAAGAGCATGGTACTTATTTTTAAAGGCTGTATCACTTTGCACTTTTTTGTATTCATGTCTTTCCTCATCTATTAGATGTCACTAAATGCCCCTTAATTGAGACATGTACTTTATACTGAAGTAAGGATTGATAAAAAATAAAATTCGACAAGAAGTAGATAACAGGTTTTACTGTAACAGATGTATGACATTTTTTAAGGTAAAAATTACATTAAAAAAGATATTGGTCTTTTAAATATCTCATCAAAATACTGTTTTAAAATTGTAAAAATCAATAAGCATCAGGTATATGTAACAAATATACAGCAATGAAAACATGAATGTTATATGATGCAATATATTGAAATAAATTATGGAAAGACTTTTGAGAATAATAAAACAGTATAAATACACTGAGTCAAATAAAAAAGAAAAAACCAGCTTTTGCAATTCAAATGACAATACATTTAAATGAAAGTTTTGTTCATCGAGTTTGTGAGAAAACAAAACAAATCATTGATAACTTACTGCGGCTGAAATTCTTAAAACCTACTTCTATCTATTTATGTAAAAATATTTTTAACAATAATAATTAGTTTTATGATTTCGGAAACACATGCAATGCTTGCAATATTCAGGCATTAAAAAGAAACTTAAGGAAAAAAAGGGGGTAAACTTTTCCTCCAACACAAACCACAAAAACAAACTCACCGATCTTTAAAATTCTAAATAAAATGGAGCAAAGGAAGAAAAATTCTTATTATGTTGAGAAAGGAATGGCAAGCATGGAATTAGAAAATGGTTAAATGCAAAATCAATACTAATAGAAAAAAAGTAGTCACAAAATTGTAAATTAAAAAATGTGCACACAAAAACTTTATTAGACTGTCTAAATTCTTAGATGAAAATGTTAATAATTGAAATGATTGATGTTTTACTAAGCCGAATAGGAATTACTGACTGATATAAATCAGACTAAGTAAAAACTTGTTTAAATTGATTAATCATTACAGGTACACACCTAACCAGTTAAGAAACTTTTTTCATAGCATAAAATACTGCTACTAATTGAACAGCCCTAAAAAAAGCTTTGAAGTATAACACTGTGAAATTGTCTCATATTTCAGTAACAATGCCTGTCCATTTACATATGATAACAAAAGTGAAAGGCCAGCAAAATATTAGAATTTTTCACAAACTATGAAATATTAATTAAAAGTATAATCATATTAGAAACAAAACTTCTGTGAAATTAATTACAATAGAAACAGTGCAATAATTAGTACAAGGAAATTTAATTTATAGCTATGCTTTATAATTTTTTAACTTTTCAAAACAAGAAGTCTTTGAGAGAATTCTCTGATTTAGTAGTTTTTCTCCAAATTCCTTGATTCCTAAAATTTCAAAAATTACAAGTTTCAATATTTTCCAAACCTTAAATATATCCAACCCTTTAATATACATTAATATTTTCAATCTTAGGTAACTCTCAAGCTGAAACTATTCTAAATCAGTATATAATAATGTTAAAATAACTTGAGACAATATGTCACTAATTTTAAAAAATGCAATTTTAAAAATACACATTCTTTTCAATAAAAAATAAATGTAATACTTACAAAAATTTACACCATTAAATTCCCACTTAATCATTGTAAATTCCAAGGTAGCTCCTAAAATAAAAAATAATGGCATAAACCTATAAAGGCCAAATCGTTTTTGTCCAGGGAACTTTTGAATAATTTCTGCAATCATCCGCATGCTTTCTCTCTATATATAAAAAAGAAATCCTATTAGTCAATTTATTTTTTTAACTGATGCATGCATTTAAAGTTTTGTATATTGCAGAGACCACTTTTAAGGTTATTTGTCTTTACTACCATAGAAATTGTTGGAATACTGTTGCATTGATTAATGAAATGTATTAAAGAAAATAGTCTTTGCAAATCTAGAGCTACATTCTTGCAAACATGATTCCAGAAGGTGGTTGTTTATTCCTCCTAGTGTAAGCTCTTTCGTAAAGGGTAAATTTTAATAGTCCCTTGTGGTGATCCAATGTATTGATTTTCGGAATTCAAGAGAGTGATTGAACTGAGAGGCAAATTTGAGATACATTTTATTATTAACCATGAATAATGTCCAATAAAAAAAGTGTATATTTTGGATGGGAAAATTAGTTGAATTTAACCAGTGGTAGAAGTAGCGGAAAAAAATAGGGGGAATGCCCAAAAGTTGGTGACAAGTGCAACCCCCTCCCCCAATGATAAATTTTATAATTTCGTATCTTATAATAAAAATATTAACTAGTAAGGAAATAATTTATTCTCTCTTTCACTAACATTGAACAAGGGTCCAAAATGTATTGTTATATTAATGAATATTCAGCAACTTAATTTTTTTACTTGGAAGTAAGAGATAAAGTGAAGTAATAATTCAACATTATATATATATAATTTTATTTAAATCGTGCTTCTAAATTAGCATACTTTCATGAAATTAAATTAATAGAGAACTCTAAAATGTTGTTTTTCAAATAGCTTGTCTTTATATGAAACGAGAATATAAATTTAACTTAAAAGAAAGTTCTTTTAAAGTTAAAAGTTGACCAAGTGTAACAATATTTGTAACTAAAAATACTTATATCCTTAATTCAAAGTAGTAGTTTGAGTGTTTTTAGAAGTGGGGGAATAAATTTCAGTGGTTTAAGAAGTGGGTGGACGCATAAGTATTTTCTTGAAAAGTGGGAGAACGCATCACTTTGCATCTACCCACACATCTAGCACTGGATTTAACTTAATATTTAGTCTGCTATCTTATCAAAACAGTGAAGAGAAGATTAGTCCCCAAGGATGGGTATATGTCAAGTGAATGAGTTTTCACTATACTACAGGTGCATTTTGGTAAGAATTATCTTTACAATAACTTCGCATTGGATCATAAACGCCAGTCTTAAAATCATTAACTTCAAAATACTTTTCCTTGCAAGATGTACTTAGATTGGTAAAATAAGTTAAATTAAAATTCACACATTTTACCTCACATATGTTGAATAAATGAAAGGAAACTTTTTGCAATGCTAACCTTAAAGCATAATTTCAAGGTTTCTCTTTTTGTTGCAACAAAAAAAATCGGACAATCAGCCATCTTGCAGTAAATAAATTCGCCAATCAGCCTTCACTACATCCCCAGAAAAAACGGCAAAGAAAAATTAATCATCAAACAAAAAGCACATGTTTGAAGTATACAAAATTGTCACCATGCACTCCTATTTTCTAAATATTTTTTTCGCGTCTAAAGAACAGAACACCAGCACATTCTGCGGAGTCACACTTCAGAAAATCTAATTCTTCTTAAGTGCCTGAGATCACATAATATTAATTCTGAATGCAATGAAATTAAAACTGATTTATCATAATTATCAAATTAAGTTCAATATCTATGTGCTAAATTTTCTGTCCATTATAAAAATCATGGGTCAAGAAATAATAAACTATCAGTTTTTTCTAACTTAAATAACACTAATTTCTTCTTTAACAAGGGCTACTTTATTTAACCAAAAGGCAATGTAAGCACACTTCAATCTGAAAACTAAACAAAGAATGTTTCAATGAAGTTTTTAATATTTCAATTAGTAGTACAGGACATTTAACTGCAACAGATTCTGTGATTTGAGTACAGTTTCTTTAACTGATGGAAGTATTGGCCCTCTAAACAAAAATGTTAATGATAGAGCTGAACCTGAAGATGAGAGATTTTTTAGTGAGCTGAAAAATACCATTTATACTTTACTTTGTTTTCTAACTGTGTTTCCATGTAGAAGAAGCTATTTGGGAGGCATACAGTAAATTTAGTTGTCAAGCAAAAGTTTAGAGTAAAGGAAAAAAGTGAAAATCATGTAGGGATCATTTTAACAAAGAGTATTCATTTTAAAAAAGGACCATCCTTCTGGGTACAAAAAACAAGAATATTTTGAAGGGCAGAATGAGGAAGTTAAATGTTTATCTCATTTTAAATAAGAAATACATCACTACGTTTAACAAAAAGGGAAAAAAAATTTATCCTATATTACCTTTTTTCAAATTGGAACAAATAACTGTTACCTTTTTTTAAATAACACATATTACCTTTCTTTAAATAAAAAGTAAATTATCATGCATTCAATTTTTCAATGGCACATTACTGTGATTAATCTGTTAACATTATTGAAATGATTAAAGAAGTCCCTGAAAATTGTATGCTGATTCTGCAGTAAGATTTTGTCATGAAAAGGCTTGTTGCTGTATACTAATCTCCAGAAAATTCAGGAAACAGGATATGCAATTATAAGTATTAGTTGTAAAGGGTCACATTTCTTTAAACCGAATTTTATGAAACGTCCTTTTCTTCTGACATAAACATTAGTGAAACGTTCCTTTTTCAGATATAAAACTTTATTCAAGGTCTTTTCTCAAAATTTGAATTTTGCGAAGGGTTAGGGAAAGAAATTAAATTGTTTCTAAACAGATCTCTAGCTAGTAAATTTTAAATAGAACTGAATTTTTGCATTCAAAGTTTTAAGAAAATGGCATAGTAAAATGTCAGTTTATTCAGCGTTCCCACTCAAATCACATAATGAAAATCAATGACTTTTAAGGACCTAATTAATGTTTTTAAGGACCTATAAAAATTTGTTTTCAGGCATAATGTCTGTATTTAAATTTTTAATAAAGTATATTCTACCAAAAAAGTTACAACTTGGTGGATGCGTAATACAAATAGGTCGGGAAATTCCTATACGGTGCAGATAAGTGGCGGTCACGCGGGAATAGCAAGTCTGAGTTGTATTTTTATAAATTTTGCAGTTGAACTGTTGAATTAAAACCAAGTAGATCAGGTTCGAAATTTCTTTTGATATGGATAACTATTAATAGAAGAAATTTCTTTTACAAAGAATCAACCAAAATAAATGTGCAACTCATAAAATATATATATTTTTTTAACTTATTGCATGGTTTTATGTTGAAAGAATAAGAAATAACAATAAATTGCAATATTATTTTATGGGAAAATATTTACCTTCTCTTAATCGGAAAAGTGTACATTTAATGCAATCCTAGCTAGTGAAAGGTTAAAACATAGGGAAAATGATCATTTTATAAAATTTGAACAGCTTTTTTAAGATATAAATGCAAATTTCCTATATTTTAAGAGATATTTATATATTGGATTAAGCTTAGTAGGAATTAAGTCCAGTATGTAAACATGATCAAACTGAATGTAAATTCTTTATGAGGTAAATTTTATTTTCTAATATTTATGCATGACAGATACATTTTTACGTACATTTGTTATTATAATTTATATTTTGCATACGTAAGTCGAATATAAATTTTAATTATAAAATTGTGAAAAGCTGGATAGGTTTCTTTGTCCAATTCGATAAAAAATTGTACCTTCCGCAACATGGAAAAACCTATTTTCATGGCTCTCAAATTAAATGGCACTCCCAAATCAATGGCTTTCATGGCTCTCTCAAAATCAAAGTAAGGATCAAGTTTATCATCTCTAAGCACCATGTTATACACAAACATAATACTGAATTAAACCTTGCCTGCTTTTTACTTTTGTCTCCTGTTTATTCAATGACTCAAATACAAATCAAATAAAAAACAAAAATCCAACCAAAAAAATTAACACGAAAACAATGGCATGAAGTAAATGGTTATTTGATTTGGTTGGTAGTATCGGAAAATTTCTGATACACCACGCCAGAGCATACTTAAATCACAATATGGACAACTGAAAATAATCAGTGCACAAGGGAAAGTATGATTTGTAGAAAGATTTCTAAGGAGAAATGGTTCCTTATTTACATTTGGAAGAAAATCTAGAAAACTCCAGAAATTCAGCCCAACTACCAAAACTATCTGTTGCAATCAGGGGTGTAGTGGAGCGGGAACGCGTGGGAACGACGATCCTTTACCTTTTTAGAAGGCGGAACAGCGTTCCCTCACCTACTTTTTTTTTTTTTTAATTTTTCATGCGTTTATTATTAGCTTGCCATATAGTAGGAAAATCAAACTGATACGTTGTTTGAACACGACAAAATATTTTTAAAACAGTATTTATTTTGTAACTCCCGCTTACTTTAACTCAATACATAAAAATAATGGAAATGGGTGGCCTCAGGAAGGTGCATGGGAGGATGCTTTCATTCCCTTCCCTAATAGTTACTTAAATTTTTATAAAAGTGGAGAAAAGGAGAATCATCACCCGAATAATCACCGGAAAAAAAATAAACTGTGTGCCATTTAATAATAGATTTTATATTTGTCATTGTGTGAAGGGAAATAGTTTTAAAAAATCAAAGTTAGGACACCAAATTTTTTTCCTTGCAACCTATAAATAATGCTACCGAAACTCATGCTAATGAATCTATTCTTATCCAAAAAGTGAAGGTATTTATATTTGCTTTGAGATCATGTATTTCACTTTCCTTAATATAAAATTGCTAATGGTTTTGCAAATGGGTATAATGCAACAAAATCGGGCTGTGAAATATTAAGAAAGCAATTGAAATGTATTTTAAAATTCAAAAGTAAATTGCTTTTCGGTTTGAGAATGTTGAAGCTTACATTTACAGTTATTTCAGAGTTTATTCCAAAAATGTAGCAACAGTTCTAAAAAAAAATCTTTTACCCCCAAGTTTAAAAAAATCAACATTAAATACAGTGGTGGAGGAAAGGGGAGGAAATTGCAAAACATATTTTTTAAATTACAGTGATATTGATGACAATATCCATATCATATAAAGAAGCCAAGAATGTTCCAAGCAAATCTATATGTCTAGAAAGTGATGAGTCTACATTTGGTTGGTTGTTTGTACACTCAACAGCCTATTTTATGTACAATGATGACTAATTGGGCTGGAACATACAGTTTAACGTGGATACCGAATCATAATGAACATCTATGCCTAGCACGGGATTCGTAAGCGACACCTTTGGCATGCGAGAATAGAGCTCTAACCACACAGCCAGCAGGTCTGAATTGGAAACTCAATCTCTTATAGAAATTTTCCTGAATGAAAATTGTTTAAGAAATCATTTAAATAATCTGTTTAAAATGAAATGTAGATATATTATCTGTTCAAAAATTGTTGCAAAAAATCTATTAAAAAATTTGTATCAATAATATGTTAGAAAATATCTTCCAATCCATTTATGAAGTTTCAAACAATCTGTTAAAAGGGATT
This sequence comes from Linyphia triangularis, assembly GCA_963978545.1. Taxonomy (NCBI): domain Eukaryota; kingdom Metazoa; phylum Arthropoda; class Arachnida; order Araneae; family Linyphiidae; genus Linyphia; species Linyphia triangularis. The sequence continues at coordinate 74,462,451 of OZ021721.1, read as the reverse complement.
GTGCAAAGCAAATTATTAAAAAATCCAGAAAACATAATAGTTTTAAAAAGATATTTAAATAAAAAAAAAGTCTAAACACACATGTTTTTCTTTTTAATTTTGAGGAGCTCATTATCTGTTTTGGTTGGTTGGTTGTTTTCAGATTATCTGGCGCCGTCAGCAACACGAGGGCTATAATGCGCCAAAATATTCGTCATTAGACAAGCCAACATACATTTACAAACACCCATGCCTAATACGGGACTCGAACCGCAACAACGCGGTCTAGAAGCTAGCACGCTAACCACTATACCGTTTGGTCGGCCATTATCTGTTTTGAGAATATTAAAGAAAAATTAAGAAAGTTATTTATTCTTAGTTGTAATTTTCACTCCCCCTCCCTTCCCCCACACACAGAAAACAACAAAAGTATACGTTTGTAGCGACGCGACATAGCGTTCCCATACCATTTTATTTTACACTACACCACTGGTTGCAATTGCTGCAGGGTCTATTCACTTTAAAATGAGACTGCAGAGCAATTAAGAGAGACTTGATCCCAAAACCATAGGTAAACATTCTGCCTCTCTGCTGTAAGGCATATTTGATTAACAAGGAGAATGAGGGAGGGAAGCACAGAAGACAGTACAAATGCACTATAGGGAACTGGATATTTTACGTAACTGTCCTTAACTTTATTTAAAAAGTAAATGATTCCAAATAGTAACCTTAATCTTAGTTTTATTGTAATCTTATGCTTTATTTCATTTTCAAAGAAAGCTACCAAAAATGTTTATGTCACTATGTTCTGTACTAATAAGAAAATTTCAAATGAGGTACAGCTTTAAAATAAACCTTGGGGAATATTGCTCTTCAAATGCTTAACTGCACACGTTCCCTTCAAAACTTTTTTCTTTTTATAAATGTATTTTCTTATACCAGACACATTCTAATTACAATTACAACACCCACGAAAAAAATTGAAATTTTCGAATACGCCGCATAACAAACTTTACAGTGCCAATGTCAATAAAAACAAAGTTATAGTATATAAGTTATACGATACCCAGTGTTGCCATTAGGCCTTCCTATTAGGGAATTGACGTCATTGTCAATTGATATTAAACGAAAGATAAAATGTGCATTGTGATATGCATTGGTAAATGTGCATGTGAACAAACTATGCAAATGAAAATTCTGAGTTTTAAATGAACTAAATGAATTTGCTCGGATATTTATAGAGCTGCTTTAAAATGTATACACATTCAAGTTCGTACATATTCGTACGCAGTAATATTAGGAGTGGTAACAATTGTGACGAAATTTTCGCTATATAAAATGATCAGATATGAATCTATACATGTTCAGATAGGAATTGTAATGAAGTAGGAATCTATATACATGGTCATATACAGATATATAATCAAATCTAGTAATGGATGAATTATATTTTCATATAAAGCTCAAAATTGAAAGAGTTGTTGAAAAGTGGTGAAATTTTCTAATTTCATGAAAAGTTAACATAGTTTTCCATAGCTGTTATTTCAAGTAATCCAATGAAAAATTTAACAAAACATACCCAATTGAAAATAAAATTAAACTTAATGTAAGACACAAACATAATCCAGGAATGCGACAGTGGTCCACAGCCAAGTCGGATGTCAAAGCAGCAGACACGCAAATGCATATTTTATGTTGACAAAGCTTAGACCCGTTTTCAACCCCTCACAGTTCAGCTTCTATCAGTATAACCCTTCAGTATAACCCTTAAATCAGTATAACCCTTCTATAACCCTGATTTTTTTTTTTTTTGCCATCGTGTTGCCCACAGGTGAGTAGACAAAAATAACAACATAATTGTTAACACAGAACAGGGGAACATGGTAAAAAATCCTTTGAAAATTGCCGAAGTCACCAGAATTTTGTTCTTCTTCTGATTCTTCTTATTTTGACCAAAAATTTAGCCAAGGCTACCGCCAAAACAATTTGATGATTTTACACCATTCTTTTTTATTATTATTATTCTCAGCTTGAAAAGAGGAAGTGCTTTTTGTATGATTTGATGGGTAGGAGGGCCCATACTCCCCGTAAATGATTCCGAAACTTGGGAATTTTAGCCAGGCCTACAGCTTAAACGCTTTAATAAATCATACCATTATTTTTTTAATTCCTCTCAAATTACTTAGAGGAAGTGGGAAGTTGACCCAGAGATGGGGGACCCGGAAGTTGGGAAATTTAGCCCGGGTAATGACTGATTAAAACGGGTCAATGGATTTCGGATATTCATCTTTCGCTCATTTTCAAGAAGTGACTTTAATACTTTAAGTGTTGAACAATTAAATCAGTGTAATTAGGTAATTAGTAAAAATTATAATTACTTATTTTTCAATTAAATTGCATGCTTATCAAAGCTCTGAAATCACGTGTTTCAACTTTTTACTTATAAAACCACTTTCAGTTTAAAATAAGTTTCCTAGGTCAGGGCCTAGGCCCTGACCTAGGAATTGGTCAGGCCTCGAAATTGTGTGAAATCTTGTTTTACCACTTTCCCTTCTTTTTTTTTTGTGTAACATGTTATATGTATTTAATCAAATCCGCCCCCAAAACAACTAGACGTTGTAAAAAAATCTGCCAAGTAAAATAATTAGCCAGAAAAAGTTATGAAATCTAACGTTTGCCTCCAAGAGGCAACGTATAATTTCTTTAGGTTGAACGAAATTGGGATTATTAGAATGAATCATCATAAACAATCAAAGCTTTTCAGGCTAGAGTTATTTCGGAATAATCTCACTTCATATATTATGCTTCAGCTACTTTGCACCCATTGCACTGAATTGAGAGAAATTTTATAAAACCTCTAGCCTGCCAAGTACTTCTTAGCTATGGGGATTCTTTCCAATAATCCCAATTTAGTTCAACTTAAAGAAATTGTATGCTGCCGCTTGGTGGCAAACGTTGGATTTCATAAGTTTTTCTGGCTGACCATTTTACTTGGCGAATTTTTTTACAGTGTCTTGTTGGTTTTGGGGTTCGTACGTATTACTTCAGATACAGTTACCATTTCACAAATAGTAAAAAAATTAAATTTAGTCATTCTCAAAAAATAAATATATTTATAACAAATCAATATGAATAAGGCACAGGGACGCTTTTTTCGTTTTGGAGAGGGGGGGGGGGGGGCATTTTTCATTTTGGGAAGGGAGGAAGCACGTTTGGGCGACACATTTTTTTTTATTTAATCCTAAAAATTTTAATTTTCAATTTAAAAAATGACTGATTCAAGAAAAAAAACAAAAAAACACAGAACTGATCTTTTGGCGCCCCTTCCAAATTTACGAAATTTCTCTAGAATAAGTCCTTTTTTTTTCTTTTCTTTTCAAGGTACAACACAATGGTAAACGCAGAAATAGAATTGAGGTAGACAGATTTCAAAGTTGTATCCGTCTGGTATCATCAGATCGCTAGCAATTTTCGAGGTGGTAAACAAAAATTAAATTTCTTTCCAATAAGGCACAGGGGCGCTTTTTTCGTTTTGGAGAGGGGGGGGGGGGGCTGGCGCATTTTTCTTTTTTTGAAAGGGAGGAAGCACATTTGGGAGACACGTTATTTTTTTTATTTATTCCTGAAAATGTTAATGTTCAATTTAAAAAAAGATTGATTAAAAAAAAAAAATTCTAAAGAACTGATCTTTTGGCACCCCACCCAAATTTACAAAATTTTCCTAGAATAAATGCATTTATTTTTTCTTTTCAAGGTACAACACGATGGTAAAAACAGAAATAGAATTGAGGTAGACAGATTTCAAAGATGTATCCTACTGGTATCACCAGATCGCTATCGATTTGCGAGGTGGTAAACAAAAATCATAATTCTTATCGAAAAGGCACAGGGGGCGCTTTTTACGTTTTGGTAAGGGAGGGGGTGTATTTTTCATTTTGAGAAGGGAGGGAGGCACGTTCTGGAGACAAATTTATTGATTTAATCCTGAAAATGTAAATTTTTAAATTGAAAAATGACTGAATTAAAAGAAAAAAAATCATACAAACTGATTTTTTTGTACCCCCTAAAAATTTCGTAAATTTTACGCCCCAAGCGAAGGCTTGCTAAGATTGCACTAAGGACCGCCCCTGCTTGCAAGAATACCATGCCAACAACTATTGTTTCGAAATCCAGATACTTGTTAAGTAAAGCAGTTGTTTCATGTCTCACTTTGGCGTTGAAATCAGTTGAATGTGAAATTTTGAACAGAGCCAATACCAACTCCAGATAAATGTGTTTAGGTTTACCTGTATTTGAAGACTTTTCTTCAGAAGAGGTCCACTCATCTATTCTGCCGAATATTTTTTTTGCTGTGACTTCAATGGCTTCCAACTTGTACTCATCAATTTGCTCCCTGAACCTGTCCAGTCTTTTAATTGATTCCTTCAACAACAACAACAAAAAAAAAAAAAAAAAAAAAAAAAAAAAAAAAAACCCTGGGTCTCTTGCATTATTCTGAAAAATGAAATTGTTGCAGTGAGGCACTGAGCTGTATCAGATATTACAAGATTTAAAACGTACTCGTAGCACCACGTGTGAATGTGATTTGGTATTTTACTGGCCATGTGTGCAGTCAAATTATTATACTGACCACTCTTGTTAGACGCGCCATCAAACGCATTTGCGACGCATTCACTCAAAGGTATTTCAAGGTCTGTCAATGCTCCAGAAAGAGTGTCAAATATTCTCCTGTAGTAGGAACCACACTTTTTAATGCCAGTAGTCTCTCGCAAACTTTATGTCTTTTAACATACCTGGCTACTATTGCACATTGATCGTTTCTACATATGTCTATTGTCGTGTCCATCAAAACTGAGAATTTCCCGGCTGATTTGATTTCATTAGCCACGACAGATTTTGAGACGGCCTTGGCAGACGTCTCGTTCCACCCTTCCACCCCCTCTCCCGCATTAGCCAAGAGCGAGCCGCTTGGGTACTGTAATAATCATAGTCCATTCAGTAGTAGCCTACAGTCGCAACACTCAACCCGGCCTCTCGGCAATATCGACGATAAGCCTCGTCTAAAAATTTGGCTGGGTTCGTAAAGTCGAACTGAAAAAGTGAGTTATGTAGCCTGAGGCAAAACCGTGTAACTAAGCGTTCGTAATCTTAACTGGTTTTGTAACTGTCCGTTCGTAAAGTCGATTTTTTTTAACTAGTTAAGTTGGTTATCGAACTTTCTTAACGAAGGTAGTAGAGATGTGATATTTACGTTCTTTTTACTGAACAGGTGTTCTCTGCTCCCGTTCTTTTAAAATGAGCTACTCATTAACCCGTTCTTTTGAAGAACTAGTTCTTTTTTTCCAATTGCCGAAATCATAGCCCTTGGGAAGAAGTGCTATCTTCGGTAGGTCCCTGGGATAGGTCACTAGGGTCAAGGACGAATCTTTCCCCTCCACTTCACTGCTCTGTTAACGTGGCGTTTTAAAGAATGAGAGGAAAAGTTACTACGTTTTTGTGTGGTTTTCCAATGACCGCGTCAGAATAACACATACAAATTAGAAGAGACTTTTTTATATTTTCGAAAATATGATTGTGACAGTCGCACTCCTTAAATTATAAGCTTTACATATAATTTTAGTTTGAATATTTGCATTTATAATGTAGGAATTTTAAAGGAATGGAGTTTTTAATATCTAAAGTTTCCAAAACAATGGGACTCACAGAAAGTTCAAAACCTCAATGGAAAAATACAAATAAATATTGTTGCATTTTGGTATATAATTTATTAAAAGGAATGAATAAATGAATTAGAACTCTAAATTAGAAATTAATGGAGGTATACAAAATCATAAACGATGGTGAATTTTGTATAATTTTTTTCCGACACACAAGAAATTATTATTTTTATTTTTTTACTTTCATTTACCCCAAGGGCGTAGCCAAAAAAAAAAAAATTCGGGAGAAGATATGAAATCATGTCAATAAATCATACAATCTTCTTTATCAATGCCGCATGTATTTAGTAATCAAGATAATATCTATTTTTTTGTATCCTTAGACATTAAAAAAAAAACTATAATAATAAAATAAGCTGTGTGTCTGTCTGTCTGTTTATATATAGAAACCTACTTAAAATAGGAGTATAGCTTTGAAATTTTCAGCATAAAAAGTTTTGGCCTTCTAATTGTACATATTTGTCAAAGAGAATGTTACAATTTTAATTAATTCTTTTTTAATTGATCTTTTTTTTTTACAAAGTGATTTCAAATAGAGATACAGCTCTGATATTTTCAACATAAGTAGTTTTTTGCCTTCTAATTGGACTTTTGAAAAACAGAATTTTAAATTTTTATTTAGTTTCTTTTTAATTAATTAATTAATTAATTAATATTTTACAAAATGATTTCTAAAAGGGCTACAGCTCTAAAATTTTCAACATAAGTAGTTTTGACCTTCTAATTGGATTTCAGAAAAACAGAATTTTAATTTTTTATTTAGTTCGTCATTAATTAATTTGTTTAATTAATTAATATATATATTACGAAATGATTTCAAATAGGACTACAGCTTTTAAATTTTCAATATAAATAGTTGTGGCCTTCTATTGGATTTTTGAAAAACAGAATTTAAAATTTTTATTCAGTTTCTTTTTAATTAATTTTTTTAATTAATATATATTTTACAAAACGTTTTCAAACAGAGCTACATTTCTGAAATTTTCAACGCAAGTAGTTTTGGCTTTCTAATTGGACTGACAAAAAGAATATTAAAATTTTAATTTGTTTTTTAATCAATTTTTTCCACAAAAAGCGACTTCGAATAGGCATAGAGCTCTGAAAGTTTCAACATAAGTAGTTTTGGCCTCTAATTTTGCTTTCCACAAACACATGTTAAAATAATCTTAAAGGGGTGTTGTTTTATTGTTTTAAAGGGGAATTTTTTTTCTCTACAAGGGAGAGAGGCTTCCAATATTAAGGTTTTACGTAGCAATTAGATTTTAGTGAGTGAAGTGAGCATATGCTTACGCATCAATGAATCTTTCAGCGAGAGAAGCGAGCCTATGCTTGCATAGCAATGAACCTTTCAACGAGTGAAGTAAGCCCGTGTTTATGCGTCAGTGAACTATTCAGCGAACGAAGCGAGCTCGATTTTGCGTAGCGATGAACCTTTCTACGAGTGAAGCGCCAAAAACTGTGTCCTATACACGAATGACAGATTTCCGCAAAGCGAGGCCTCACAGCTAGCTGAAATATTGCACATGTTAAAATTTCGTAGCGAAGCACGGGTATTCAGCTAGTTTTAAATAAATTTAATATTTTAAACAAAATATCAATTGATTTTTGTGTTTTAATGGCAAACCTAAAAATTTCGGGAAGGGATATATCCCGTATCCCTTCCCCTGGATAAACGTTTGAATTACCCATTTGTATACATAGGGTAATGAAAGTATAGCATTCGGTCATTAAAAATCGATTTTGTTTTTGCACTTCTCCGCGTTTTGAAACATCCAGCTTTCAAAAAAGTGGTATAGAAAAAATATCTGTCTGTGGTCAGCATAACTCCCGAAAAAGTTGACCTACGATGTTCAAATTGAGTATGCGGGTATGTGGTGACCATTATTGCTTAAAAAAACGGCTCTAACGATTTTCATTAAAATCACTGTGGAAATGCCTCTTAAGGTGCTCTAGATATACCCACCTTCGAAATTCCCATAAAAATATTAAAAGGCGTAAAAAGTTGAAAAACGAATGCCTTCAACAAAAGTTCTCTTTCCTTGAGTATACCTCATCAACGATCGTTTTTTCTTCTCCCCTCTGTTTCACTTATAATAAAGGATAATATATAAAAACTGTAAATGACACAATTCCACGTCAGTATGTAATCGAAAGTTGTGCGATGTTCCATACCCCTAGTTTTCATTTTAATGGTAAACTATGCTAAAAACAAGTATTTAATCGGCGCCATTTGAACAACGTTTTAGTTTTTTTTTTTTTTTTTTAATTTCTAGAAAGTTACAACTTTAAATAAGTAACTCAAAAATTTAAATTATTTTTGAGCATACACGTTTCTGAAAACAAAATTCTTATAGTATTACAACTATCTTTCTATAGAACACTTATTAAACTGAGGTAGAAAAAAAAACAACTTAAAAACTAGTGAGAGATAATTTGTTATTATCACTGTCGTGTCTACTCGTTTCTGGATAGTAGAAATTACATTGGCCCGGTGGGGCGATAGAGGATGAGTAATTTGTGAAAGATTCCCACAGTGATAATGTAGTGTAGAAGAGATTAATTTGAAACAAAAATGTTAGAGATAGCCCAGTTCCTTTTACCAAAATAATATTTCACAATAGATTTACAATATATGGAACACACTAGTTTTATTTCACATTATATAAAAAATACAACCTTCATTACAGTGGATTTGGAAATGTCAACGAACAACTCAGCCTGCTAAGGATTCGAACCTAGCACCTTAAAAATATGACAAGCAACCTTTGGAATAGCATTAAACAAAAAACGACATTTCTCTTCTTTCTTAATTAATACAAATAGGAAGACCAAGAAGAGGCTTAAGATCCAGTAGGGTTATTCTAGACAAAATAAAATACTGAATTTATAAAATACACAATACAAAAAACCGCTAATGCATGAATTCATAATAGAAAATACCGAATTTGTAGAATTCGATATTTTCAATTATGTATTCCTATTATGCATTGTGTATATTGTGTAAGTAAAGAAAGTAAAACTGTTTACAATTCCTCACATGGCGAGAATTCTGTGAAAGAACATGTTCTTAACAAATTTATTATAAACTCCGCAAATTTATTTTTTTAATTCTTTCAAAACCAGCTTTTATTTGTTACACACAAATATAGTGAAAAAAATTATAATAATTTCAATTTAAAATCAAGGTAAAATTAAAAAAGAAAAAAAAAACTAAATGTTTTTTTTTATTTGCTGGATGGGATTTACCGGACCAATGTAACATAGACCTAATACATTAAAAAAAAAAAATAATAATAAAAATAATAATTCCACAACGTTTTGTTACCATAAATTATGTTTCCTTTTTCCAAATTAAAAAAAATTAAGTTTACTTAATTTAAAAACACACTTGTAACACATTATAATAAAAGAAAAACGCGGTTTCATTCCAATGCATTGATAGTTTGAATATAGAAAGAGAAATAAAATAATTTCCTTATTATTATTTTTTTATACTCAAAATAATAATAATAATAATAATAATAATAATAATAAAACATATAAGCATTAATATCTGCTGAAATTAATTGAAAAGATCTCACCCCCTCTCCCCCCCCCCCCTCCTCCCCGCGAGCATTTCAACACAGTCCTAATAATGAAATCAACAGCATATACGAGAAACACGGAACCAGTTCTGTAGAAGCTCCCGTTCCGACACAGAGCGGGAATGAGCAGAGAACAAGTGAACGGGAATAGTTCAAATGAACTAGCTCTTTACGGAGCAGTTCAAACTGAGCCGTTCGGAAAGAGCAACTCAGCTCAACTGTTCTGAACAGAGCTGGTTGAAAAGAACTGGCTCTTTGAAACAAACCTGCTCATCGATAGTACTCCATATCGATGCTGTTCATCTACTCTGCGCCTGCGCAACGCAGCCCTGCTGTTAGGAGAGAGAGATCATGGATAAGGAATGTGTGTGAGGTGGGAGAGGGGAAAACGAAACCTTCTTCCTCAAGTGTGACGTCAGAGGTGTGACGCATAGGATCGGAGCGGGAAGGATTTCGCCTAAGATAAGAATGTTAAGGAACAGGGTTTTGGTGTGATCAAAGAACAGGATGTTCCCGCTCTTTTTAAGGAACAGGCTCAAAATAGCAGACTGTTCTTTTATTTCCCATCCCTAGAAGGTAGAAGCTGGTTAACTTTCGGTTTATTCCGTTCGAGCTGGTGTTTCCCCTCTCCCTTCCCACTGAAAATACTTTGTTTTGGGTTTGGACTTGGTAAATGTGTAGGTTTTTCGAATGTTTTGATTTGGCGTGGAAATTATTATATTAGTTATTGTTTTTTTCTCAATTTTTTGGATTTGCACGAGTTTTGAAGAGAAAATTGGTTTCAATAAAATTTACTTTGTTTAACATGTTTTTTTATTATTTAGTATATACACAAACTTGATACTTCTTCGGCTTTTCTTGAAAGTAAATTTATACGATAACATTGCTTATTGTATATTTTGAAATCTTGTTACTAAAACTGAATATTTATTGTGCTCATATTGAAACTTATTCTAATAGTAATGAAATTTTTTAAACGCAAATCCCATTATTTCTGTACAGATAGTGCTGATTCCAAGTTTTCTTTTCTATAATACTAACTTGAAACAAATTTTAATATGTTGGCCACCTCATTAAAAAAGCTGTTATTTAATTAATGTTGCATTACATTTAGTCTTTAAATTTGTTTCAATTTTATGAACACAGAACTTTTGAAAATGTCTTAAAATGTAAATAAAAATACATTTATGAGACTAAATTTTACATTAAATTTTTGATAATGTTATGTCATTCCTTATTATTACTTCTATATGTAATTGATCTGGAGCATAGCCAGAAATTTTCCTTCAAGAGTGGATATGCATAATTATGTGCAAAGAAAATATTTTAATATTTATACAACATGAACATTATGTGTTTATTAATCATTAGCAAACTACAATTCTATGTATTTAAAAAAAAATTCTATCCCATTTAAAGATTTGTCTTTTTGAAATTGTTTTGACTGTTTCAAAAGAGTTGATTGATCAGGTTAAAAATTGCCTTGGGCTTTTGTATTGAACCATTGCCAAGTCATTATTTCTGTGAAAAGGAGATACTTTCGTGTAAGTCTATGAAGGGGAAAATTTCCCATATTTGTGTTTCGAATTGGTTGTTGATGTTTTATGGTGCAAGGGCTTTACTAGGTCCATTCTTGCATATTTCGATTTGGAGAAAACATGAAAAACTACCAAACAGTCCGACAACCGATATAGGTTAGTTTGTACACTCGGCGATCTATTTTTATGCACAATGATGGCTAATCAAGTCTGGACCTACAGCTTAACGTGGATTCCGAACCACAACGACCCAGGATTTGTATCTTTGGCATGCAAGGCCAGAGCGTTGACCACACAGCCATCAGGTGGGCCAACCAATATGTACTAACACAATTGTTGCTGTGCTTCAAAAGAAAATAAGCAGATTAATGTTACTAAAATATAATAGCAAATATTTCAAAGAATAAATCTGGGGCAACGGACACTTGAACCAAATGGATGTATATGAAAAATTGTTTAAATTTTACTATGCATATCATAATTGTAACTTTTTGAAAATGTTTTTTTAGACAATGAACACCTTAGTGAAGATTCCCGCGAAGATGTACGAGATTTGAAAAATACACATGCTATGTCAATAATTCAAAATAATTGTTTAGCAATGTTTGTGATGTCAAATTATATCTTAGACAGTATTTAGTATGATAAACTATTTGAAAATTTTTAGTGAAAGCCTGCTTTGAAAAATTAAAATCCATGTAGGAAAATAGTGATTAAAAAAAGCTATTATATATACTATTAGGAGGTGTAAAAGGAAAAAGATACTATTTAAATTGCAGGAACTGCGCAACAACTCAGTTTTTGGCCATCAATGTAAAATCTTATAATAGTTAATTTATAAATAACTGTCATAATATAGAGTAATTAGAAATTAATAAAAAAAAACCTACTAGAAGCACATGCACCATTATTGTTAGAAATAGTATAATTAAAATATGTACTTTTGTTTGTTACCATTTGTGAAAAGGAATGCCAAGTAGTAAATATGAAATTGTAGAATAATTTTTTAAGCTTTAAGATACACTTTTTACATGTTTCTGCAGACTTGAATAAAACATCTCAATTCTAAAACAAGCAGTGGTAAGATACCCCCATATTCAACTATAAATTTTATAATTTTTTAACTTATAATAAAAATATTAACTAGTAAGGAAATAATTTATACTTCCTAACTCTAAGATTGAACAAGGGTCCAAAATTTATTGTTTTTTTAATGAATATTCTGTAATGCAGTTTTATACTTGGAAGTAAGATTAAGTGAAGTAATGATTAAACATTGTACACAAAACTGTTTATTTGGATTTAAATAGTGCTTGTAAATGTACATACTTTCATGAAATTAAATTAATAGAGAACTCCAAAATGTTTTTTTAAAAAATGGCTTTTCTTTTTATGAAACAAGAATAGAAATTTAACTTAAAAGAAAGATCCTCCAAAGTTAAAAGTTGACCAAGCATAGCAGTATTTGTTAATAAAAATACTTATATCTTTATACAAAGTAGTTTAATACATTTTCATAATAGTATAATATATATACACCTTAAATCACTTCTCAGTGTCGCTACATTTAAAGATTAATGTTATTTTTCATTAGTAGTTTTTAGGCAGATTGAGTGTTTTTAAAAGTGTGTGTGTGTGGTGGTGGGGGGATGGATTTCGGTGGTTTTAGAAGGGAGGGACGCATGGGTATTTTCTCGAAAAGCAGGGTAATTGATGGTGATTTTATTCATGGTAACAATTTTAGCACTGCATAAGCTTGTTTGAGGATGTGTGGGAAATAATTGTTTTCAATGTCCGTGAAAGATCATTTCTTGCAAGGTATCATTAATCTCCAAAATATTTGTGTTTTTAGTCCCTCCTCCCATCTTTAAATTTTATTTTTCAGCCAAGTAGAGACATTTTACAGTAAAAATTTTAATATATCAAAGGCTGAAAAACATAATCAGAGTCGTGACAGTAAAAAAAAAGCCTTTTTATGTAGCCAAGAATCTTTTTCGAGGTGAACAATTAAAAAGATGTACTTGTGTACTGTTGTGGGTGAAGTTTTGGCACTTAGTTTACCTTTATTTAAGTTGTGGTTTTATGTGGCAGGTTAGCAAAATGAGATTTATTTAGTGTTTTGTACTGAACACCCACACGCTAGTATATAACCTTTTTGCTTCCAAAAGATCACCGTTCGGGTGTCCTCGCCCTTTGAAAAATCATAATTCACTCTAGCCACCACCTCGAATATAGGGAAAAAAAAGTTGTATATATGTCTCGATTGTTAACTTTTTTTCCTTTGCAACTAAACGCAGTGGGGACATAACACTTTAACTCCTTACGTAACGTATATAATATAAAACGTTGAAAGTACAATGTAAACAAATTAATTGCGATTTAGCAATTAGCAACAATAATGTAAAAATGTGGAAGTAGGGTGCAAACAAAATTCTTAAAAAGGGAAATGCAGCTTCGATTAAATAATATCGGTACTCATCCGTTAGAAGTGTACCAGATAAAAACCGCCAAATTGGTGATAACTCATCCAGTAAGAATGCGTTATATGCCCCTTCTCCCTTTTTCTTTGGCGATTTTGCACCAAGTATGGTTCTATTGCAACTTGGCATCCATTTTGACAAACCGGTACAATTCAGTAGTGTCAATTCAACTTGGCGGCATTTTGTAAAGTTTCCAAGGGGAGGGGCGTATAGCGCATTTTAATTACTCTTCCAAACAACCATCTAGAGGTACTCAGAAATTGAACAAAACAACAACACCACCACCAATTCAGCTAAAAAAATCTCTTGTGGTATCTTATACTGCTTCTGTTCCAAACTTGCTACTGGTATCGGGATTGATATGCTTTCTAAATTTGGTGATTTCCAAGTAAACAGTTGCATTAGTGCAGAAGAACTAAAAAATATTACAAACAGCATTTTTAATGTGCTGGAGACTTTTTCCATTTCTGACTATTATTGAATAGCAAAATCTCCTTCCAAGCTTTTTAATGTGAAATATTTCATGTGTTTTAAGTTCAATTTGAGATCATCTTTCTCTTTGGGTAACAATATGGTTTCAACTTATATTTTAATATCTTATTCATATTTGTGTTTATCCTTTATCATTCAATCCAATTGCATATTGTTACACATATTTTAGCTCTTGCTAACACTAAATCATCAACAGTGCATAAACTTCAAAAGTTTTAATTTAGTTCTAAACACAAAGTCTTTGTTTTTTTTATGTTAAAACAGCTTGATACATTCTAAAAATTAACCAATATTTTTGTACATCTTAATAAGTAGATGATATTTATATTAAAAAAAAAATAGCATTTTAATTGACATATGTAAAATAATGTTCATGCGAATTTTATATTTGTACACGAGGCAATCAAAAAACGAAACGTCCCTTCATTTTTTACGGTAAAAGTGCTCTTTTGTAAATTTTAAACTCTTCCAATGTAAACAAATAGCAGACGACGCTCTTCATAACTGGACGTTCGTAAAAGACGCCGAGAACTGACTTAACGATTTAAACCGGTTTCAGTTTAGTCGGGTTTCGTAACCAAAAAAAATTACGTTTACGAACGCACCCTTTGTCAGTTTCGGAATAGGAGGGCGCCAAAATTTCAAGGAAGGAGGGCGTACCGGGATACGTCCCGGTGGCCTGGTTACTATATGAGTAATTTAAAGTAAAGTAGGGGTGTGGAATGTTGCACAACTTTCATTTACTCTATAATACAGATCCTGGTCACTACATTTAATATTGACATGATGGAATAGTGTTATTATCATTTTCATATTTTCATTTATTTGAAAAAATGGTCAGTTAGGAGATATTTTTGATAATAACCATGTTGGCGATATTTTTTTTAAGGCTCTTATGTGAGCCTTAAAAAAATATCGCCAACATGGTGAATTTGACAATATACTTTTCGATAATTCGCACATTATCCTCTTGCAAGTGAAACAGAGAAGAGGAGTAAAACGGTCGTTGATGAGAGATGTCCAAGGGAAGAGAACTCTGTGATAAAGACACTCGTTTTTCAACTTTTTTCATCTTCATAGCATTTTTACGGGAATTTAGGAGGTGGTGATGTTTAAATCACGTTAATAGGTAATACCGCGTAGAGATTTTGATCAAAATCGTTAGAGCCATTTTTTAACAATTGCTGAAAAACATAATGTTTTCATCTGTTCATGTTTTGCGTATGCGCAATATTGACGAAAACCTTAATAGTAGGTCCCATGTCCACCAAATTTGAACATCCTAGGTAAATTTGTTTGGGAGCTATGCGGACCACTTACATACAGACAGTCATAGTTTCTAGACTACTCTTTTTAAGTCTGGGTGTTCCAAAACGTGAAGAAATAAATGCCACCCCCTAACCCCGATTTTACTTTTGGTTCGAAAACAATACTTTCATTACCCTATATTAACGTATAGGTAATTGAAAGTAAAATTTAACTTACCAAAGTCTTACAAACGCACTGCAGTACAGTGCGAACGATACCGGACAAACAATGAGGTAGGCTCCAAACACGTCACGACCAATAGGATTACGTTTCTCGTTATTTACGTATTTTCGGTTATTTTACCGATTTTAAAGTTTGTGTAATTCAGAAACTAAATTACTATAAAAAAAATCATGCACACATTCAGAATCGTGAGGATGATTTCTGTTAATATAACCTGATGAAATAAAAATGTGAAAGACGCTGTAACTACCTATTATTTATCGACTTTTTTCTTTGCTTATTCATACATATAGTAACTGTACCTATCACTCCTTTAGTTTGTTTATTGATTTTCCCATTTTCCGACCGGCTCAGGTGTGTTATGAACTTGGCGATGATTGTTTTCAGCGCGAATGTTTGAGACTAAGATATTCTAAAGCGTTGCTTTGAAGTCTAGAATTTTTTGCATTTTTGGTTGTGATACTTGACGAATTCCATTTCTTTTGTCTTAATGTACGATGCTACGTAATGTTGGCGAAGTAGACTAGCGTATGTGGGCTTATCGAAGTTATGTGACCATGTTTTAGAGAAAAACATATCCTTATTTTTAGAATCGTAAGTATATTTGTTTGTTCAAAACCTTTTACTACCATGCTTGAAAGTTCTTAAATTATATTCAGTTATTGTAAATTATATAATATCACATTTATTTGATTGTAACCTAATTGATCGATTATGATGTGTTTAAAATTGACGTAATGTCTCATTTTAAAGTTTCCAAAGTATATTTATTCACTTTCATTATACACCTTTAAACCGCATTGGTGCCCCATTTCAGTTCTGCAGCTGAAATAATACAAATATATTTAAATAACCCTCTATAGTGCAAGATTTCTTCTTCTTTATGATGTAACTAGCATTCAAGAAACTGGTGTTTACTATGAAAAGTATACCAGTAAAAAAGCCTTTTTTAGTTATAAACAATCTTAGTAGGACTGATATAATTAATTGCAATAAAATATATTAATTATTACTAAAATTTTAGTTCCAAGTTATGTAGCATATATGCTACAATATGCACTAGAGGGTTAACATTGAAAAGCAATGTGTGCAAAGGTATAAAGATGCAAAACTTCACAAGTTTTAAATGAAATAGTTTTGTTTCCGTGTAGAAAATTAAAGTGGTTTTTCTCTTTAAAAATTATTTTTTTAGTTCTATTTATTTAAGCAGAAATAAATTAGTCTCACATTTGCAGATAATTTATCTGCAATATCAAAATGCAATTCTGTTAAATATTTTTCTGATATATTAGCATTAGCACCATTATGTATAATCTTCAAACTTATTAACATCTTAAATTGTTGGTAATGATTCAGAAAACTTAGTTAGATTCATTCCAAGACAGATCATCTAGGCTCGTCACCCCACCACCTAAGATTTGACTGAAACTTTTTACATGATTACTTTAGACAAATATAAGTACCCATTATTTCATTTTTGAAACACTGACTTTAGTTTGAAAATTAAAGAATCTCGAAAATTTTACATATTTGAGGTATTACGTTTCGGTTGCACTGCATGCACAATGACGCATGTTTGCATTAATCTTGCTATTTACCACAATTATCGAAATAAAAACCTAAAATCTTTCATACTTTCTCAGAATTTAATGCAGATTCCAAATATAGTTTGAAAAATGTAATTGAGTGCTTCCAAAGAGGTGCAAATTGAGATAAAAGTTGAAAAAGTACATGTTCAGAAATCATAAAATGTGCTTGATTTATACTCTTATAACTTTTTTTCTGCCATTTTTTAAATTTTTTTTTGCTTTGTGTCCTTTTAAAGAGCACACAATTTCCTATATCAGTGTTCCCTTGGGTCATTAGGAGTGCTTAATATTTTTTAACTTGTTTTCAAGGCTTTGAAAATGCTTCGAAGTGCTTAAAAGTAATTGAAAATGCTTAGAGGTTCATAAAAGTCCTTAATTTTTGTGGATGTTGTGTGCCCAATACAAAATTTATAAAAGTACAACTCAGTCTTGCTATCCTTGCATTACCGCTACTTATTTGCACCGTAGCTGAATTCTCTGACATATTTGTACTACGCATGCGTCAACTTAAAACTTTTTTGGTAGAATATGCTATATTAAAAATTTATATATCGACATGGTGCCTGAAAACAAATTTTTGAAGGTCCTTCAAAACATCATTTACGTCTTGAAAAGTCATTGATTTTCATTCGGTACTTTAAAGAACCCTGTATACAAATGTGACATTTTTAGGGTGGGTTATTTTGTTTTAATCGGGACATAGTCTCAACATACAATCCTTCTTTTCATGGTCACATACCAACAAATCTCTGAAAACTTTTATTTGGGATTTTTCTAAATTCATAGCATTTAAACAGAGGATTGGATTTTAGTGTATTACACATACTGAATGTGTGCCTGGCTGACCAACTGTGATACACCATTTAGGACGAAGCTAGCAAAATTTTGAAATTCCTATTTTATTACTAGGATACTTTTCTCTATATGCTTTATATAGCTCCTTAAGATTGCAAAGAATCAACCGCTTTTTTTCATATGTCTTTCTATGTATGCTAACTTTATTTTTAGCACTAGGCACCAGTCTGTTATTTTCATCTGTTTGATAACAATTTATTGCTTTTTCTGCAACTTCTGTGAAGATTTTACATCCTTTCAAATTTTGAGGAAAAGAAAGGATACCTCTTTCTTTTGTTAAATTGTGGGATTTTCTTATCATTACTCAATGACATTGAATTCTGTTACTATCTTCATACGAGACCATGACCTTGGTGCATTTGTTAAAATGTGTATCTTTCTCTATTGTAGTAGATTTTAATTTTTCTTTCATCTGGCTGATTAAATAATTTAAATCATTTTCATTATCACTACTTCTACCAGGTTGAATGTCCTCTTCTGGAAGCTACAAAACTTTTGCAATTTTTTATTTTATTTTCCTTGTAACGTCTGCTACCTTTCTTTTGCAATATAATAATTTAAAATGTTCTGGAGGCGACTTCAGTTTAATAGGTGTTAGATCAATAGATGTGATACTTAAATTCAGATGTTGTTTTGCAAAAGCTGTAGATTACATGCAATTTTTCAGTTCAGGTGTGAGGCTATGTGGATCTGGTGGTTATTTTTGCTCATCATCATTGGAACTATTCTCGGCATCTCCTAAGTTGGAGCACAGTTTTTGTCCAGGAACTAATAGAATACCAGATAATTCTTTTACATATCTAGCATCTTCTACATATTTGCTAGGAAATAGCTTGTAGGCAAATTTTAATAGGCCTTTTGTGTATCTTTCTTGGATTAGAACATCTTCTAAACTGATTGTCATAATAGTTGATCAATGTTGAATAGTGGTGTGAACAAATGCTTGTATTTGAATGCAGAGTAAGCCCTTCTGCCCTCAAACAGAATCTCACATTCTTCATTAGAAAGTTATTCAGCAATACTGTGAAGTACCTTTTTGTCAGTGAATGAATTTGCACGACACTCAGAATTTGTGAAAAGACCTACTCGTTCTTTTCATAAACGTTTGAAGACAGGTATTGACAGTATTACATTCCCCACAGAAAAATGAAGGAAATTCTGGCAAAATCTCCAGACAGTAAAAAATAAACATAATAGCAACAAAAAAAATAAAAAATAATGGAAAACAACTGTAACCCTTCAATCAGGTGGTACCATAACTTTTCTTTTCACACATTCTAACCCCCCCCCCAGGGGCGGTCAAAGCAAATCTTTAACAATAAGCGAGAACAATTCTGGCGTGCCCCCCCCATCCCCAATTTTATTAAACTATTATCTCTTTCCAATTTTTAGAGTTCTGAACCCAATAATTTTTAACGATTTATGTTCTATGCAAATTGCAAATTAATTTTTAAGTATTAAATTTATTTAAAGATATGTTTAAAAACCGCAAAAATAACAATTAGTCGGCAAAAGCTGAGAGAAAGAGCGTGAAATTTAAAATTCACATTATATTATTGAAATATGTTATCCGTGTTTCCTCTTCTACTAATATACATCACAACTTTTATTAAAAAAAAATTAAGAGTTTGAAGAGGTTAATTCATGTTCTTTAACATATAAGTACTATAATTATATAAGAAATATTATAAATGTGTAAATTTATCAAAAAAATATGTTTCAGTCCCTTAAAAGGAGATGAAACATTACTTGTCAAAAATGGACGTAATTTAAATTTTAAAATGCAACTAAAAACGAAATAGAAAATTTAAATTAAATCATTAAAATTCTTTGACATGTGTGATTCTGAATTAACTATTTATGAAAAATTATTGTTTTCTTATTTATTAACATGATAATTATTCCTGGTTTTGTGAGTGAAACTCCTTTTGCAAACACATTTCGAAAACGATTACTGCATTAGAGAACTAATTTAGCAGTTGTATAACACCACGTATTTTTTACTTACAAGCTAAAATGAAAAGTAAAGACAAAGAGGTTATAATTTAGGTGCTTCATTTAATGTTTTTAAACAGTAAAATTAAAAATAAAGAACAGATTAAAACATGATATACTTCTACTTACAAAGTTTGGCAAACTAAAATTATAAATTTACTTTTAAAACTTACCACAAAAGGCCACACACAGAGAGCAAATGCCCTCTCTACTTTCAAAGAAACGTATGCCAGCTTTTAAATAGTTGAAGGGAAGGGGACACCCAAGTCATTCTAAGAAATTTCCTCCCTTCGGTAATAAACGACCCCCCACCGTCCTTCTTGTTGACCACCGTACATGATTTTCGTTATACTAGTCGGGACAAATGGGCACCTCTTTTGCCATCTACAATGGTCACAATGTCAATCTGACGTATTGGTACTAATTGAGTTCACTGGATGATGAACAACCCTTCCAAGAAAAAGGGAACTTTATAGTGCTGATGAGTCTTGCACAATGGTTTGAGGATCGAATAGCCAAGACCGCACATACACATTTTATTGCCGTCTCTGTCTGATGCTTTTTTAAGAAGCTGGTCAGTAAGCGATTCTCACGACCTATTGGCGACAGTTACATCTACCACTTAGGAAATGGGGGTAAGCCAAGACCCCCCATCCTTTCTGTGTTGTTCTCCCCTCTGCATTTTAAATGAAACGTGTTACATCTTCATGTATTTTTGCAACTGAAAGCAGCTTTTTTTTTAAAGGGAAGGGGGAGGCTCTTATTTTTTTGGTAAGTTCCTTGAAGCTTAGGTAGAATATTTGAAACTAGAATTTTACCTCATTCTCCAAAGGGAATAATCAGAGCAAGATTTTTTAGGAAATTTACACATTAAAAAAAATTGAAAAATTGAGTCCCCACGAGCTAGAGTTTTCCTCTAGAATAGTTGAGGATGTAAGTGAATGTTTTTGGAAAGTCGGGGAAAGGTAAAGCCTCGTTTTGTTTCGCAAAGGGCGTCACAAATGCTAAGGACGCTCCTGCTAGCAAATATTTACAATGTAATGTTAGAAACTATACTCGTTTTTTTTTTTTTTTGTTGTTGTTGTTGTTGTTGTTGCTACATATCCATCACCTGAGAGAGTTTTCATGTTAAAAAATATAGGCTTTCTTTTATATTCATGTTGATATTCAAATCTATTTTTAACAATTGACATATAACTAAATGGACAAATTATTTTAATATTTTGAAAAGATGTATTTCTACACTAGACAATTATTAAGTATTAATCAAGAAAATAATATTCAGCTGGCTGAGAAGAGTGGGAAGACCTTCAGCTGAGTCTATGAAGTTGTTGCTCGCTAATTGTATTTGAATCATTCGAGCCCAAGCAGTATCTTCAATCACTTAGTGACATCACAAGTGGTTCAAAGGTTATCAGCTGCCTTCATTGATAAAGAGCATCATTAATGAGGAGACTATTGCAGGTATAACTGACGTTTCAATTTAAACAATTGTTTTATATATTTAGGTTCACTAAAACAGTCTTTATTTTATCAGATGTTCTTGTTGAAAAAAGTTATGCAGATATCACATAGGAAATAGATATTGATGAATAAAGTGCACTAGAAAACAATGATTTTTATATTTTACATAATGAGAACATTTAATTTTTCTTCAAGTTATTAATATTCATACTTGTCATTATAAACCATATTTTCCGCCGTGTAGATATAACGAAATAAAAAATTTCGTAACATTTTGAATATTTTACTTATAATATCAATTTTATTCCTCACACATTTCAATTGTTGTAGTATGAAAGATAAGATTTAAAATATCTCATTCTGCGTGCTCGGTAGAGGTGGAAAGGGCTTCATTTAAGTGATTGATGATACTGCCCCGGCTTGAATGGTTCAAGTACAATTTAGCTCGCAAGAACTTCATAGACTCATCTGAAGGTCTTCCCACTCCTCTCAGTCAGCTGAACATATTTTCTTGATTAATACTTAATAACTGTCTGGTGTAGAATTTTCAGTCGGTGTAAAATAATTTTAAAAACACGTTTTTTTTATAACAATGTGTTACTTTTTCTTTTAATAGATGGATTTTTAAGTCGTTTTTTAATTATTAATTTCTGTATTAATAGTAAGCCCTTATATATTAAATATATGTTTTTATAAATATGATAATATTATTCATTAAAATGTGTAACACAAATTAATGAGAGTTTTAGTTAAGGTGGTAGTCCAACAATTTTCTAAACGCAAATAAAGCATAGGCGTAAAATATGACATTGGGAGGGAGGGGGAGGGAGGGACACAAAATAACCCTCCCTAAAAAGGTCACATTCTTATAGGAAATTTTATGCTCTTTAAAATGACTCAAAGCAAAAAAATTTAAAAAATGGAAGAAAAAGTTATAAAAGTATAAATCAAGCACGTTTTATGATTTCTGAACATGTACTTTTTCAACTTTTATCTCAATTTGCACCCTTTTAGAAGCACTCAATTATATTTTGCAAACCATTTTTGGAATCTGCATTAAATTCTGAGCAGGTATGAAAAATGTTAGGTTTTTGTATCAATAATTGTGGTAAATAGCAAGATTAATGCAAACACGCTTCATTGTGTATGCAGTGCAGTTCTTATATTTGTCTAAAGTTACCATGTAGTACCAAGTTTCAGCCAAATCTGTGGTGGTTGGGTGACGAGCCTGGATGATCTGGCTTGGAATGACTCTACAAGCTCCAAGCTCAAAAATTAGATCTCGAATTAAGATATGCCACTAATATATATTAATACACATATTTTGTATTGCATGTGACTATTTTTTCTCTGAATATTTCAACAGATAAAATTTTTTTTATAAAAAATTGAATTTTTTAATTTTTCCTCCTTTTTAAGTTAATACAGATGTAACTTGGCTACAGATTTTCCAAAGTTTGGTTTTTACTTTATACATGTGCCCTACAGCCAATAATTTTACATTACTATGAATAAATAGATACAATAGTGACTATTAAATCATCGTAACACTCATCGAAAACAACGTAAATCACGGCAAAAGCGAAGAACATGCATAAAACGGTAAAAATTGCGGACAATTTGTAAAAACTAGAAAAACCTGTAGAAAAGTTGCTATCTCTGAGAATGATATCTTAAAAAAATTTTAAATATAATTTTGATATTGAGAAAATATTTTACTTGTGTTATTGTTTCTGTTCATTCTGTTTTGTAGCTTAAAAATTTTATTTACAAACATTAAAAATATGGAAAAATGGATTGTTTTCACTATCTTAATGAGCATAATGTACATTAAAGAGGTGGTGAGGGTAGGGGGAGCATTTTTCTCTCACTAAGTCTTCATATATTTTACTTTCCTGGAGCAAATGAACTCTTAACTATCATGTAGGCGAATTTTATTTCTCGAGATCCTGTCAGTGTTTATGTTCAAACTTCTTTTACTGCAAACCCTATTTTATGAGATGACTGTTTTGAATTGTAATGATGTAAATCTTTTTCACAGAATTTTGTTTTAGATTTTACATAAATGGAACACTGCTCTTTTGTGTAAGATATCAATTGAAATCTATGTTTTTTACAGGTCTTTGCTTTGTGAATTCTGATACAACGAAATGAAGTTTCTGTATTACTCTGCTTTTAGTCTAATTTACTTAGTGATAATTGTAGAACAAACAACTATCAATGAAAGTAAAGTGACTTCGAAATCACCATTAAAGGAAAAAAAGGAACCTTTACCTCCATGCCAAGCCTGTCGTATTTTAGCAAATTCTTTTAAAAAGGTTTGTTATATATAAAGGGTACATGGGATGAAAAAGCACAATGTAAATTTCTTTTAGACTGAGATTTTCACACTATCTTGTAGCATATAAAGGAACTATTAGTTTGTAGTTTCATTTTCGGAACATTAAATCAAGAGTAAATGTTGCACAAATGTTTGCTTTACTGTTGAAAAGATGAATTGTTAAGAGAGAACAAAAGAATTTGTTTTTCATACATTTACCTTAGTTGATTATCCATCACTTGTACCCTACATTTATTTTTTAACAACAATTTGCTTTTATATATGTATGTAAATTTTATTAATTGAAAACTTTTTTACTGGTTTTAAGCATTCATATTCAAAAAGATCTAAGTATGGTTTCAGACAGCTTAACATAATTTATTTGCCTGCTCCTTACATGATAATTCTTATGAAGTCTGAAGAACTTTTTGTTTCAAGCATTTATAAACAACTTGCCTTATACTACAATATATGCTAGTCTATAATGCATGCATTGGAAAGAGGTGCTTAGTTTCTATAAAATAGTATAATTTTTTATGAAAGTAATTTAGCTATTTATTTGATATCTCTTATAAGACAAATAAAGAGTGTCAGAACAAAAACCGATCAATTACATTTATATATTTCTTATTTTTATGCCAATTAGTTCTAACTTGTAAATGAACTGCCATATGAGTCATTCTCAAAAAAGATTCCAAATGGTGTCTTTTGAATTAAAACACATTCAATTTCTTAGAGTTCATTCTTAAGATATTTCTTCTTTAAATTGAAAACTAGAAAGTGACACAACAAAAATTTATGTAAATTACTTAGCACTCTTGCTCAAATTTTCTTGTCCCACTAAAAAATTCTAAATGCCTAGTGATAATATTGTGTTAGAAAAAAAAAAATATTTTGTTATTAAAAGTTTACATTTAAGGAAAGCTTATAGTCTTGGCTACTTATTTCACCTTAAATGATTGAATTTATTAAAAAACTGGGTTATTTTTACAGCATAATGTAGTTTGTCTCCAAAATCATGTTTTATTTTATGTCCAGGGTCACTCCATGGTTATTTACGTTACATTTGTAGGCTTTCAATTAACTGTTTCTAAAAATGTAGTAGGGTGATTTTCAAATTTTTGGCATTTTTGATGTCCGACAAAAATTATTTTTATTTTGAAATTTAATAACCTGAAGGCTTAGATGTTTTTTTTTTCTAAAAATATATACCATTAAGAGATATGATGCACAATATTATAAAAGTATGCCTTGAGCCTTTTTTGTATAAATTTTCAACAAAGAGTAAACCTAGAAAATGCGATATCCTAAACTACAAAGTCAAATTCCTTTTTCATCTTTCATCAATTTCCAATATATAAAATAAATTTGAAGATGCTATGTATTTTTAAAAATCTATATTGTAACACATCTGTATAATATCTTTAATATTAATTTTCTGGTACATATTAAGTATTTTGTGTTGTCTGTGAGAAATGTTACCTAAATTAATAAGTTAAAATTACTGAATAGATTGGGCCTTAATTTTTTAATATTGCTTTCATGATTGAGTATGTGAAAGAGACCATTTTGAAATACAATCTTGAGCTGATAGGATACTGTAAGGACTATTGGGTTTTCATAAGGTAAGTATTTTTTTTTATGTTGTCAGGTCTGTTACTCTCAAAGTCAGATCTGTTACTTATTAAAAGTAACAGACCTGACATGATTAAAAAAAATAATCAAGTTTTAAAAATATATAAATAAATTAGTATCTTAAAATGTTATAAGTGTATATATCCACTAAAAACTAACAACTAAATTAAAGAAGGAAAAAAAAAAAAAATAGATACATAACATCTGCTCTCCAAAATCATGTAAGATCTGTTACTCAATGTCAAGTCTGTAACTTAATGTCAGTTCTTTTACTTTGTAAAAAATATTTGTTAAAAATAAAGTTTTTGACATTTTTTAATGTCAATAAAATATTAAATAATTCTCTATTGCAAAACTAGTAAATAATTTTCAATTTTAAATTAATTGCCTGCTATGGAAGCTGATACTAATTCAAAAAGTGATTTTCAATTGAGTGCAATTCATGTAAAAATTTAAAGTGAGTGCAATTTCATATAAAAATTTAAAACGTTTATTTGGTAACAGACCTGACATTTTTTAGTTTCGTAGCAACTTAGAAGGCTCCACAGGTCCAAATTTTAATTAAATCTTGCTGCTGTCGATAGAAACATGTATAAGACATATGCAAGAACTAATTTTAATCACCAACAATGGTTAATTTTGAATTTATTTTCAAAACCATTTTAATTTCAAAAATGCCTCACATTTGAAAACCACCCAGTAACAAAAAGTCATTCAAAACAAAATACACATTTGATTTCTTAAATCAACTAACGAAAACCTAAATTTTAATGGAACTGTTAAATAATAATAAAACTGTTTAGAAGTTATGTACTTTCTCTTCTTTAATCTTTCAGTACTGAAATTTTAAAATAAGTTTCTAAAACATTTATTTTTTATATAAATTTAATTAAAAGTGACTTATGTTACAGTAACTTACTTCACCCATTTTTGTGTTTCAAAACTGATATTCCAAATATTTCATTTTTATAAATTTAACTTATGTTTGAAGTTACTAAGAGGTTCTAAAAATACCATAATAGTTTGTGTATAATTTACTACATTATTTTACAAATCTCAAAATTTAAAAAATATTAAATTAAAATAAAAAACGGGAATGTTTATCCTTCAAGTAAGGGCCTTTTCCAGTCTGAATCAGATCTTCATATTGAGATTTATAATAAAATTTTGAAACCACCACACTGCCTTTAAAGTAATTTTTTTTTTTTTTTTAGAGTTATTATACCTGGATACTGTGAATTGTCATAATGACCCATAAAACCAATAATTTACTTTAAAGATTCTATATTTTGTTTGAGATTTTTCTTGAAAAGCTTTAGACGAAATCCAATGGCTTTTCTGTCTTAAAGCTTTTAAGTGGATATTCTTAGTGTTTTGCTAGAATACAGATAGCTCCCAGAAGTCTGATTAGAAAATGATAACTCCAAGCAGTGTGATCAGGAAACAATATATATATATTTATATATTTATTTTTTAACAGGAACTCACATGACCAACAAAATGACATAGTTCCTTACTGTTATGGGAGAGCTCACTTCTGTAGCAATGTCACCTGTTGAATCCTCCATTTATGCGGGTTTTCTTTAGATTCGAATCACAATGACATCTTTCTGTGTAATCTAAACTACTGTATAAGTATCGTCAATAATTATGCAATTAAAGTGTACAAAGAAAACTTTGTGAATAAAAGGGGATGTTTGCAGGGCTGCCACAGGTGAAAAAGGTTACTAAAGCTACTATTTTAGTGACCAGGCGACTATGGGTACTATTTCAATGAAAAAAGGGCCCAAAGCGACTATTTTAAGCAAACCTTCAACTATTTTTGGGCTAAGGCGATTATTTTTTAAGAATTTATAGTCCGAAAGTAGGACAAACTAAAAAAATCGCCTATTGAGTACTAGTGCAGTTTTGTCAGAATGATGATATTTTTAAGGAGGTGGGAAGAGCAAACCTTGTCGAAATAGGGGTTAATTTTTATTTATATTCATGGATTGAGTGGTCACTTTTATAGTTCAATGATAATATCTCCCTGGTAACCGCCATCGATATAGATAAACAACTGGATAGGCTGCTTAACGTTGGGGAAACGAGCCGTTGCCACTGCAGAAGCTAGATGCTTGGATGGAGGAATTTGTATTGCAGATGTGGATTTTCTTCAATCTTTATGGTATATTCGTGTTACTTTTGATATTTAGCAAGCAAAAAAAAAAAAATAAGAATAAAACATAATTGAAGAAAATAGTTTAACCAATAAATAAAACTGATCAAAATAATTCTAAGTATAGGATTTGTATATCTGGAACAAACATTTGAGATTAGTTACTGTTGATATCTGTAAATGTGTTTTATCTTTATTGATTTGAATTTGAATCTTTAAATTTGAAGTTACATAAATTAAATGTTTTAAAAATAAATTATTATCTACAAGTTATGGGAATACAGTAAACAAGTGAAAATAGACTTTAAAAGTATATTTATTTAAGAAGTAGAAATTAAAGATAATTGAAGAAATACAGTAAACCAGTTGAAAATAAGTAGTAATAAGATTGCAAAATACAAATTCATTTATACTCTAACTAATGTAATACAAAAAACAATTTAAGTTTCAAAGGCAAACTATATTATATTAATTTTTCATACTCAATATTATAATATAGCTTATGAAATTAAAGATACAGGTTTTGAAACTTGTTTATTGCAAGTCAAAGAGATGTATTTGATCCATTAATTCTGAAGTGGGTCTCTGAAAAAATCTTAATTGTAGTACATTAATTAATAAAAATTGGGGTTTCTTGTAAAATAAAATTAACCAACTGGATTACTTTTGGTACCATTTTAGCTAAAAAACTAAATAAAAATTATTTGCCAATGAAACAAAGTTAATCAGTTTAACATTTACTCAATAAATCCGTCTAATATACAACAATTCATTTAAACAAGTATAGAGTAAAATCCGAATGCGTTTTACAATAAATAATAATGTGTATTCTAAGAGTTGAAATTTGAAAATTAGAAAACTACGATAAAACTCGTGCCTTCACTTCATAAACACTTCACTTTCTCCTAATTTAATAAAAACATTTCAATAAATTAAAATAAATTAAACTTATTTAATTTAATACAAGCATTTGTAAACGATTGCAAAAGGTGAGACAATTTCTCTCTAAAATTCAAGGGTTACATTTTTAAACAGAAATAAAACTGAAATACAAATTGCTTTCGACAGTTTGGTGGGACTTCGAATTCCAACAAACAGTTAAAAAAACTTAGTTTTTAAAATAAATACATAAGTAATAAAGAAACTGATAAACTTTGCCGTTTGCAGTCCACAGTTTCATTATTAAATAAATTTAGAACAGAACACTAGCATTTTAAGTTATTGTTTCAATTTCCATTCCATACTTTTTCTTTTATATACAATTACTAATTGTTCATGAGAACGTATAAAAACATGGATTAAATAAAACATATCTAAAACAAATTATCCAGTTATAAATAAACAGAGTTATTATTTTAGTTATTAAATGAGTGAACAAGTAGTTTTAATTTTGCTTTTTTCCCCCTATTTCTTTGCCAAATGCCCTTGAAAACGAATAAAAACAAAGACGAAATAAATATAAATCAAGTGTTTTATTCTAGATCATAATACTATTTGTTCTGAATTTAAAATATATTATTTATGGGGGATATGAATTGCCATATAAGAGATCAATTACTAACCACTAGCGATCAATGTTAGAAGGGTCATTTTAGATATTTTTCAAATATAAATAATAATAAAAAAAATACATTAACATATATGAATGACTATTTTTTACTTGCCGGCAAAAAATATTGTTTATATTTTTTCTATTTGCGCTGTTGTTGCAGTTATATGCAACACAGTAATTAACCATGATTCAGGAAATCATCCCACCAATGGCAAGAAAGCAAATATTTCTGCCGGCGCATTTTTTGCCTTGCCTTGCCATCGGAGCAGTCTATCCAGTTATTTATCTATATCGATGGTAACCGCGTATGGGCAATTGTTATTTTTTATGTCAAGCATGGTTGTTTTCGCAAACCTGTTCGGTTCCTATGTTTTATCTTTCGTCATGCAAGGCTTAACAACATACACTATATATTCTCAAATATTTGCCTTTATTTACTTTAGTTGACAAAAATGAATTTATGGAATTCGGCGTGAACGTCGGAAAAAAATGCCATCAGTATATACAGTTTTGATCAGTATTGACGGTTTTCGTAACTTGTTTTTTTCAATTGAAAATTTATGTTTGCGTATAAGTACCGATTAAATTATACATTTAGCGATTGAGGGTTGCCACTTAGTCAATGGGGCATCTACTTTTGCACAGTTTAAATGGCTTGAATACGTCATCATAAATCATTTTCTTCTCGCCTAACTTTGCCAAGTTAGTTGTAGTATTTAAGTAAAAGAAATCATTGTTATTTTCCCAAGTCAATCACCAGGTACTGAAAATCACAAAATAAGTGGAGCGAATTGTATGACATTTTACATCCACATGTCACTTGTCACTCTAACGTAAGCAAAGCTCCGAAGTGGAAGTTACTTGTGTGTGAAACAAGACAGTTGTGAAAAGCAAGCTTTTGACAACCGTCTTGTTTCACACACAAGTAACATATGGGGAATGAAATCCACACTAAAAATCACACATGATATAGTTCTGCGGATATGCCGATTTCAGCATTTTTGACCAAAATTTCCTGAGATCCACATTAAAATTTCTAGGGGATACATGTGTGTCATGCGCTTGCTTACAAGTCTGATCACCATGGATCTTTGCCTGCATTCAGAATTCCCAAAACCTCTGGTAAAATGACCACTTTTTTCGCTGTTTCCTTTAATGTTTGTCTCTATCATCAATATTTGTTAGTATGCGATTGTTATTTTTATTGATCGTTACGCCGATATAATGGCCGAGATTTACGCTTATATGCCAGGTGATCACTCAAATTTACACTTATATGCCAGGTGATTGCCGAGATTTACGCTTATATGCCAGATGATCGCCGAGATTTACGTTGTTGTGATGGCCATTTTTGCCACGTATTACGTTGATGTAATAGACCCATTGCGAGATTTGCATCGGTATGGAAGGCACAATCGTTTATATTTACATTGAAGTGATAGTCATTTTTGCCAAAAGTTACGCTGATTTAAGGATTTAACAGCTGCTTTTCTTGATATTTGCGCAGCTGTTTTGGTGCTGATGCTATAACTGCCAAGGTTTGTATTGTTTAATGGGGGTTTTCATCAAGGCTTCCATTGATGTTATAGATGTTGTGTCCATGAGGTGTGAGGATTGATTTTGCCGATCAATCGATGAAGAACGACGATGCTATAACTGCCAAGGTTTGTATTGTTTAATGGGGGCTTTCATCAAGGCTTCCGTTAATGTTATAGATGTTGTGTCCATGAGGTGTGAGGATTGATTTTGCCGATCAATCGATGAAGAACGACCAAAATTTTAATATTGTAGCTAAGTTTATAAAAAATAATTTAAATTTTAAAGCAATTTATTTAATTACTTTGAATGTCGATTGAAAAATTAAAAATGCGCCTGTTATTGTCAATACAGTTTATTTGATTAAACATGAAACTTTTTTTTGTCACAAAGTTGTTTGACTTTGGGAAATTTAAATATATATATATATATATATATATATATATATATGGTTTTTTGCCAGTCAGTTTTTACCGTCGCTTTTAAGTGAAGTTCAACTTTTTTTGCTTTGAAGGTTTAAAAATTTTTTTTTTTTTTTTTGCTTTTAATAAAAAAAAAAGACCTAATAAATGAAAGAGTCTGGATATTCGATTCTTTTGAACGTTTTACTGGATAAAGTATCGCTAAGAGTGTTACGACTCATTGTCTTTATCGAATGGGATGTTGTGTTTACTTGGTATTAAGACACTATTTTTAATCAAAAGACCATATATATAACGAGGAGTGTCTCTCGGTTTTCGTGTCTTATGTTAAACAATAGTTTTATATCGATCTTGTTGAACACTTAAACCTTCAGAGAAAGAGCAAGACAATTGTCGACTTCAAAAAAGGGATTACTATTTGCAACTTCTGAGACTACTATTTTGACTACTATTTTCAGCGTCTGTGACTACTATTTTGGCTACCATTTTTAACATCTGGGACTACTAAAGCAACTATTTTCAAAGCTTATAGTCAGGGGCAGCCCTGTGTTTGAAGTTGGGAAAATTCAATCTAAATTGATTTTTTAGTTTCCATGAAATTCAAAAGACAAGTTTTATTGACTATAAATAAACATTTAATTTTAATAATAAGTTAAGATTATCCCTAGTGATTCCTCTGCAATGATCAAAACTCATCGTCTTCAATTTGGTGACCGCAGTTTGGTAACTGAACTTATTTCCATCAGCTGCTGATAATAGTATATTCACCAAGGCAAGTTCTACAAAAGACTTTCCCATACATCCTGCACATAATCACAATCCTTAGAATATTTTCTGGTAATGTAGCATGGTTAAATAAAAATTTAAAATATGCTGTAATTCCCTATTGTACTACCCTTCTTTGTGATTTAGTATTTTGGGAATAATTTTCAAATATGAATAAATATTTTCTAAATCGTGATATACAGTGACTCAAACAATTAAGAATACACTTCATTTTTTTAGCACTTTGTATGGTGAATAATGGGCAAAAAATGTAATTATAGCAATTTTTTTTGCAACAGCATTAAATTGTGGACATTTTACTTTGTACATACACAAAAAATATAATAATTTATTAAAAATCATATTAGTCATACAGTTTTAGAACTTTTGCAATAAAAAATTGAAAATACACTTATAAAAAATATGTTTATTTACCTCTAAATATTTTCAACTTGGCTGCTATTTTAATGTAATTTTGCATATTATTATTTTTAACCTTTTCAATGATAATTTTTTATTGATGAAATTTGCTAGACAAACTTGAATCCAAACTTTTAAATAGAAAATTGCTCTTTGAAGAGAAACTAGTAATGATGTAAGGAAATTCCTATTCAAATTATTTAAAAAAAAAGGAAAATCTTATTGAAATAGCTAAAATTGTTAAAAATGTGTGTCCAGAAAATCATTGGAAAATTTTAAAATGATGGATCGATTGAAAATAAAAGTAGAAGAAAAAGGAAGAGAATTCTGAGGATATCACATAGGTACATTTTGAAAGAAATCAAGGTTTATCAAAAAGTAAATATAGTCAAACGTCCTGCAGAAACTTCTCAAATAATTCACAGAAGTGTAAGTGCTCAAACTTTGCAAAATGTAACTAGACAAGCTGTATATAAAAGTCGAGTAATTAGTAAGAAACTGTTCGTCCACTTTCAAAATCTGAAAAAGCATTTGAAGTTTGTAAAAACTCATCAATTGATGGCAAATAACTTTTGGAAGAAAGTAATATGTAGTGATGAAAGTAAATTCAACATTTTCGGTAGTAACGGCCATTGCATCGTAAAAAATTTCGTTCTTCAGTTAAATGTGGTGATGGCTCCATCATGGTTTGGGATTGTATGGCTTCAACCGGAGTAAAAAATTTAGTTTTCATAGAAGACATTATGAACCATATGGTTTACTTGGATATGTTTCACAATAATGTAAATGAAAGTACAAAGAATTTGGGTTTAGATTGAAATTTCATATTCTAGCACCACAACGACCCGAAATGCAAGGCATGCAATGTCAAAATGTGGGGTCTTTTTCATTGTAAAAAGCAGTTACACACACCACCAGTCCTCCTACATCAATATCATAGAAAATCTACAGGTCACACTCAAAACAATGGTCCAAAAACATAAAATTAGAAATAAAGCCCATTTAAAACAAGTATTGCAAGAATAATGGGGTAAAATATTCAGATACCATCAAAATGTTCATAAATTGGTACCACGACATTTGAATGACATTATAAATGCCAAAGGACATGCTCGTAAATAATGACACTTTCTTCGTGTGTGAGGTATTACAAAAATTTCATTGGTGTATTCTCAATTTTTTTAGGTAAAAATCTACATATGTTTATTTAAAATTCTTTCGAAACTTTTCCTATTGCAAGTTTTTTGTTGATTGTTCTTTATTTTTACTTTAAATTAAACTATTTGTTATGTGTAAAATTAGCTACATGTTTGCACTTTTTGGTAATGTTTTATTTATATTGAAAGCTGGATTTATCATGTAAAAGTAAGGTGCATTCTCAATTGTTTGAGCCACTGTAAATAAATGCAATACTATAAATACTAGACAGTTAATTTAGACATAGTACAGTTCAGCAGAAACTTTGATTTGGGAAACTCTGATTTCAACTTTTTTGGCCAAAATTTTAGTTTTAAATTTGTGTTCAATTTTAGTAATAAAAAATTGTGTTCAATTAGATTAACCTGTTGGTCAGTATGGTATAATTGCTTAAGGTTGTTTGACTTTTGAAAATTTGAGTTTATTTTGCTGGTATTCATCGCTTTTACGCAAAGTTAAACCTTTTTTGCTTGGGAGATGTATCATATGTGTTAATCAACTCTTCAAAAGCATAAAAAATACTAAAATGATGACTAACTACAAACACAAAGCCCATGTAGGTTGGTCTAGTTTTACTCATCATAGCAATCCTCTTTTGAAGATCCAGTTATCTTTTAAAGTTATTTCCAGGACACATATTACTGTGTGGCAAATTGTTGCATTAAACTTTTTTAATTAAAGAAGAAAAAAATGCTTTCTATTCTCTAATTTAAGATGCTATTTATATAATAGTACTTGAGTACTAGCACACCTATCTTGATGAAAATTAGAGAGCATTCCACACTTTGGTAGCCCAAATATAACTATTTGTGTGATTGGCAGTTTCATTAGGGAAAAATGGTTATTTTTGGGGGACAAGACACTCCAAACAAATACAACCATTTTCTATCTATTTATTGCAAATATTCATGGTTGTATAATAAACTATCAGTGGGCGTTGGGAATGAAATTATGCACAGCGTGGCCAGAGAACCGGGAAAACCTGGAAATCGGGGAAATCTCGGAGAGCTTTCTGATTCTGGAAAAAATCAGGGAAATGTCAGGGAACGTTTTAAAATTTCATGAAAATGAGGGAAATTTTGTTTTGTTTAAGGCACATTCATCCATATTTTGGCGCTATTTACATGGAGATTTGTAGTGGTAAGCCATTAGAAGTTTAATGTTATGGAATAATTTAAACTTTTCATTACAAAACTATTCATTGCAAAACTATTTTTTTAAAAATTACATATTATCTCTTTAGCATACATGTTCTATTTGATAAGGGTGTCTAGACATCTGGAAAACCTAAAAAAATTTGGGAAATTTGAAAAAAAGTTTGTCCTAAAATCAGGGAAATTTTTTTTCTGAATTTTGTGGCCACCCTGTATGTACATATAACACTACGCAAAACTACCCAAATGCAGAGGAAAAAATTCCACAAATTGAGTTTTTAAAATTTTAAAACTGTCTTTAAGAATGTAAGGGGAAAAAAACTACTTAGCTTTCTAAAACGTTCATCAATCAATACTAGACAAAAAGTCCTATGCTCAATATATTAAGATGGGATTGACACAGTCTAAAATAAAAATTAAGTATTAGTGCTCTCTTTCCATTCTACTCGCACAGGCTTTCTAAATTTTTAATCTTCTTTCAGATTTGTAGAATTTTAAACAAGATTATTATTAAAGGAATATTTTTTTAAATATATTATTTTTTATATAAATTACAAGGTATAATATAACAATAAAGGTATGAAGTTATTTGTGTAGTTTTTTTGTAATTTGCTTTACATTTTTTGAACTTCATAAATAACTATAAACTATTTGTAGTAATATTTAAGAAAAAATATTTTCGCAGGGTATGGAGCGCACATCACGAGGAAAGTTTGAAGGCGGTGATACTTTATGGGAAGAAAGTAGATTGAGGGCTTATGCAGACAGGCAAGTTTTCTTTTTCTTATTCCAAATTAAAACATATTTTAATGGCGAGGCATACACAAGAGATCATACTATTTTCACTTGTTTGGCAACATTTGGTAGAACAAGTTTTGCAATATGGACCTTTTTTTCCTCTCTTATATCACAGGGATAGACTCTAGAATCCATTTCATTTTTATTTAAACATTGACCACATTTCTACTGGATAAAACCAACATTGCATGACATTTAAATCAAGGGTGAGCATTTAGAAGCTCATTGTACAAACCACTGTGTTGCTTGGACTTAGACTTCAAGATGTTGGCCTTGTTATTTTTTGTGGAATTGCTAAATTTCTATTGATCTGATCTCTGCCTAATACCTAAAACATTTTGTGCTCTTTTTTCTTCTCATAAACAGATTAGAATGACAAAAGTATGTTTAGTCTACTAGTTATGTTTTTGGTTTCTATAATATTAGTTTGTGGCATGCAATGGAGTTGTGTGGAAAAATAACTATTTTAACTAGGGGTCAAATATACATTTATAGCAATCTGGCACATGGACACAGAGAAACAGTAAAAAATTATGCCCAAGATAAAACTTTAAATTTTCTCTGAATTTTTAATCACTAAAATTTATATTTGGGTAGATGTTGATAATACTATATTAAAATTGTTGCAAAAAGATTTTTGTGTAGATTTAATGTAAAAAAACGTGACCTGGTGCTCTGGTTGTACTATTTTTTTTCAGTGAAAAATCAGTGATTTTTACAGTTACAATTGTTGTATATTTTGTTAGATAAATTATACTTGTTGTTCTTCACAGTTGCAGCAGTTTTTGAAACATTTTGATAGATAGGTTTGCCAATCATATATGCATTTTTCTAAGCATATTTACTCTTTGTGCCACTTAGTAATTTTCTTAAAACAAAAAACTCCCCACAGAAACTAATGAGGTATTTTGTTAGTACAAATTTACCAAGATATTTGAAAAACAGCTAATACATTTATTAAATGTCTTTTTGATGAATATCGTGTTGCTTGTATTGCTCTCAACCACTAATCTAAATCCTAAAATATTGAAAAAATTCTTTAAATAGGATTTTTAATGAAGTTTTAATTTACAGCTTAACTTTAAGAATATTTTTAAGCATCTAGGTGCACGGCACCGCAGTGCACCTGCCAAGTTCACTGCCAGCCATCTTTTACCGGAAGCTACGCAGCAGTATTTTGACCAATGACATCTGCATATTACTGTATGCTTGGGAACAGAAATTTTTTTATGGGTAGCTGTTAGCCACTTTAATATGACCCTTAAGTTTCAAGCCAGATAATCAAATTCGAAAACGGCATATTTTGAGATCCACCCATAAACTCACTCAATGATCATCAAATTATTAAGGTACTTCTAGTTGAGATAGAACTGTGAAATTTGGTATGCTTGTAAGGTTTAACAAGTATACAAAGGAAAAAATCTAAAAATTTAGATCTTCCCCTCCGAATCCCCTGAAGAGGGCAATGTTCGAAAAATTTGAATCTCAATTCTAATACTATTGGGGTTAGAGTTATAAAACTTAGAGCTATTAGCATATATAAATAGAGAAGAAACTCACCATACGCCGTAAAGCCTCTAAAATCAAGAAATAATAATAATAAAAAAGGTTACTTGGAATTATAAAATTGACCGTTGGTGATATTTTATCTCCTACGAAATGATCACCAATAATTAATTTTTTTCCCTTTTCCAACGTTTTTTGCATATCTGTACAATTTATTTAAAATAATTTTATAATATCATTCACATTGAATACATAAATACTTCATGAACTTCCTTAAATTGAATTTCTTTAAAAAAATCTCATGCAATTCTCCACTAATTAGACATTGTTGAGAATGTTTTTGCATTTTTAAAACTTTCTTAAAATCAAGTAATAATTTAAATTAAAAGAATAAAGTAATCGGCTAATTATATAGTTCTCTTAAAATTCCCCTACTTAGGCCTAAATATCTAACTACAAAAATGCTTATGCGACTTGGCCATTACGCTCCTCAGAATACTTGTTCTATGAATTTAATATGTTATTTAAACTATGTGACTAGTGTTTTTTTTGTTTTTTTAATTTCTTCAAAGTATCTTTACAAAGTGACTTTCATAAGCATAGAACTGAAATTTTAATTATAAAGTAGTTCTGGTCTTTTAATTTTTCTTTTCATGAACAGAATGGTAAAATATTTTTGTAGGGGAGGAGGTTGTATTAATAGAATTTTTTTTTGGACAAGGGGGGGGGGGGGTTCTAATAATAAGGGTTTACTTAGCAATGAATCTTTTAGCAAGCAAAGCTAGTTTGTGCTTGCGTAGCAATGAAACTTTTAGCGAGCAAAGCGTCAAAACTGAGACTTGTACACAAAGACAGGCCTCCATAATGTGAGGCCACACAGGTAGTCTAAAATAATTGAAACACCTTGATGAAAGATGATTCTCAAGCTTATATTGTATAGGGGATCTTTGGGTTTGAAAAGGGCTGAATCGTTTTGGAATAAACACAAACATGCCCTGGATGATGCTAAATGATATATTGCATGATTTTTCTAGGAGGAACTCCTTCATTTATTTAAGAACTGGCAGAGAGGATACATAGTCAGTTGTAGGTTAATATGAAAATTGATTAATCCAAATACATTGCATGTTTTATTTATCAGCATTTAATTTTTTTTTTGTTACTGGAACTACTAGAGTATAAGTTATGAATTCCTCTTTAACATAATGGATTTTGGAATAGCAGGTTATCCTTGAATTTTTTTATGCGATTCCTTGAACCATGTATGAGTTGAAACTGGTTGCTGTAGATACATATTAAGCTCATTACTCATCTTTGCTGCAGTAGCCTTTCAATTTAAGGTAACAATTCTCTACAATGTTATTTTCAGTTGCTAAAAGGGAGTATTAATTCCTTTCGAAATTTTGTTTCTTAGATTATATTTTTTGAGGAAATGAAATTTGTATGTTATCTTGGGGGTCTTGTCTCTTTCCTCCTCTTTATACCCAATAACTTTGCAATTTTAGGCATTGATGCCTAGGCATAATGCATCAACAACCTGCCCCTTTTGAAATTGTTGGATCACTCACTTTGCCTCTACATAAATTGATTATTATTAATTGCAATTTGAATACATTACACTCCGAACATATAAGGAAACAGTTATTGAAAAACATAGTAACCACTTTTGTATTTTACTCTTTATTAAACAGACACAAAATATAATCTCCCTCTAGCTGGAGTATCCCGTGATTTCCGCGGGGAGGCATTTTTGACGTCTATTTAACTGTGCAACCTGCTTTTCCTCGTTGATGGTTTCATTTTGGCTTTTCTGGGATGTTTAATTGTTTATTCAAATCTGGGTTAACAGATGGCGTTAGATGTCTACATTTCTGCGAAATATGCAAGCATTTTTTGCAGCATTTTGCACACTCTTTTCAAAGCTCAAAGATGTCTTGCAGGAAGGGTTTTGCTCAGCGAGAGGGTTAAGTAAGTTTTTTACATTATGTTGGACCACCTCTATAAATCTTTACTTTCAAAGTAATTACTTTGTTTCTATGCGTATAACATTTTAGTTTATCTTCATTTCAAGAGTTCTGTTTTCTAATTTGAAATTTTAATACTTTATAAACAGCAAAAATATTGTACATTTTGCAATTTCACTAAAATTTTATTGGTAAGTATTTTAAATCATAACAATAAATTTAAAGCATTTTTTAAAATGAAATATAAGTCAGCCAAATATTAATTTATTGGTGAAAATTTTAAATTACAGTGAAATAAGACTTGTTGAAATACAGGAAAAGTTATGTTCTGATGAAGAAAAAGGATTAGAACAGGTAAGATTATTGTTTTTGATACTATAAACATAATTTTTTTTCTCTTCTTTTCAAATGAATAGATTTTGCATTACGAGTTATTTAAAGCCTTTAATTCTTACTTTCTTAACCTGTTCAGGACCGTGATCGCGTATATGTGATCAGACGATTCTTCCCTCACGGCCCGCGATATCGTATTTGTGATCAGTGTTTCCGTGCCAGCCGGCCCATCATCACACAGACGTGATTTCAGATTGGAACGTTTTATTTGAATTTAACGGGGCAAAATGCTTAACAGGGAAAAATGCCCGGTCCCGTGCGTGCGTAGTCTCTTTGAGCGCGCGGGCCTGGGGAAGCGCTTCTTTCTCCTTTCGCCGGTCCTGAACAGGTTAAGAACTCTCAGTACGAAGAAAAGATGTCACTTTTTCTGCAAAATAACTAAAAACGGCTCATTAAATGTGTTCCTATCTTATAACATATTATATTAAATATCTCTTATTTTTGCTGTGGCCTAGAAAGGGTGCATTTTATATCATTAAAACATTGACATTTGTATGAGTGTTTACTTTTTGTTTACCCAATTTAAAAATGTTTCCTGCTGAAATTTCTTCTTTTTGGAATGGATTATTTTATTTATGCTGAAAACAAGAATATACAGTGCCTCTTGATTTAGTATGTGAATTAAAATTAGATACCAAGTCTTATGCATAAGAAAAATAACTAGATATGATTGTTTGAAATGTATTTTAAAGATGAATTGGAAGAATACTTATTCTTAACCTTTTTCTGGATACATCTTACTATTTATAATTAGTTGTTGTGTATTAAAATTTCCAAAAAAATATGCTGCATATTTATCCTTCTGCATATTTATTCTGATTTGTACCTTTCGATTATAGAACATTAAAAATACTTGTTCATAACAAAAGCTCAACTAGAAATTGTTTCTCATCTTTGTCTAATTTTTACATTTTAGAATTATATTCAATTATTTAAATTTAATTAATTATTATTTTTAATATCTTTTTCAATGACATAATAAAAATGCATTCTACTTTCAGTGTCACAATTTAGCTGAAGAGCATGAGTCTCTTCTGGAAGAATGGTGGTTTAAGAAAAAAATATCCTCACCTGACATTTTTTATTTTCTATGCATTGATCAATTGCAAGGTTAGTGATGAGCTTTCCTATAACACTATAAAATTCTTACAATTGAAATTTTGTTGGTTTAAAATTTGTAACTCTTTACTTGCCTGGTTCTTTATAATTTTTTTTTTATCTTTTAAGCAAAGCTAATTTTTTTTCAATTGATAATCATCAAAGTATTTTTGCTTCTTAATTCTTAAATTTATAGTAATTAGCATTTTTGCTTTAGTTTGTTGTCCTGAAAACCATTATGGTCCAGAATGTAAACCTTGCATTGGAGGTCTGGTAAATCCATGCAATGACCATGGTCGATGTAAAGTAAGTATCTTCTAGATTGAGTATACACAACTTTATTTCCTTAAAGATTGTATTTTCTGTAACCACCTATTAGAACAACCTAACAATTGTATGTTTTTTGCCTAGATATACTTTTCCAGCTTTTTATTGGTTGGCAAGCTAATTTGCTTTGAATTTGATTTTTGAAAGTTAGTGATAAGCTGAATATATGGTACCTTGTTCGTTAAAATTATCCATATCAGGCACTATGTTCAATAAGCATTTAAACATCTTGAAATTACCCGAAACAAATTAAATGATTGCTAAAATGGGTAATGTTTAACTATTTTTCCATTAAAAAACATTAGAATCCTCTTATGTAGGTATTAAAGTTCACTCTGTTGACTGATATCACAATTACAGAAGAACAATAATGTCAAATTTCTACATGATTTTTTAAAATTAAGAATGTATTTGTAAACACTTTTCTGCTATTTTATGACTAGTTATGAACCCTCAATATAGGATTTTTTTTTAAAATTTGGGGTGAATAATCTAATATTGTTTTATTTGAATTATATAACTAGGGCCAGTGTACAAGCTAGAGTAAAAGGTGTCTTTTGCAAAACATTTGAAATGAAAGTGTCCTTTATTAAAAAAATGCTAAATTGGTTATGAGTTGCTTAAATTTCAATGTTTAATATAAGATTCATTAATTATCAGCAAGCTTTTTCATTATTTTAAGTCAATAACTTATCTTTGGATAATAAAAATGGCAATCCTGTAAATTTTCTGGCTAAATGTTTAAAACAAAAGCTAAATGCATTTTTCAATGTTAACATTTTGCTAAAACGGGA
Organism: Linyphia triangularis; assembly: GCA_963978545.1. Lineage (NCBI taxonomy): Eukaryota > Metazoa > Arthropoda > Arachnida > Araneae > Linyphiidae > Linyphia > Linyphia triangularis. The sequence goes on along the minus strand of OZ021721.1, from coordinate 74,421,228 downwards.
TCTTCAGCTTAATCTTTGATTAGGGGTCTTACTTAGCCTTTGTTACATCATTCATTTTGTAGTGGAAATACTTTCTTTTACAGACTGATCACTTGTTTATTGTAGTTATTTTTTGTGATAAACCATAGTTTGTGCTGCATTCTCAACTTTAATTTTCTTCTTTTGCATCTCTGGCTGTAATTTTTATTAAAAGAATTGTAAAAATATATTTTATGTCTTATAATAGTTCATTTTGCTCAAAGTTTGCTGATTTTTTTTTTTTTTTTACATCAAGGTATACTTTTATTTCATTAGAAATTCTACCTCAGAATTTCTTTCTTTGTCACAAAGTGTACAGATAATTCTTGGATACTTTGAATTGTATATCTATTTAGTAACTCTTAGATTTACAATGAATTGCAAAATGATAGGTCCACTAGTGTTTTCAAATGTTTGCCACTGAAATTTAAAGGTAGTTAAACTGTTTTTGCATCAATCATTTAAAAATTTTCCCTCCAACAATTCATGTACAAAATAAGAAAATAATTTAATCAATAATAGGTAAAAGTTTTAATTTTTAATTTTAGTACGTTTCAAAACGTTTCGAAATGATAGGTCCGCTTTTTTGTTTTTCTGGGCTAATTAGTTAAATTACCGAAGATTTGCATGCATTTCTTCCTTGGATGACTTTGACAGTTCACTGCATGACTTTAAGCGGGTTTGTGTGCTTTCTTTTAGCTCAGAGTTATTGAAATGGATCATAATTGAAGTGTGTCGTTAACGGTGAGAGGCAAAATTCTTGCTTTTAAACAATATAAAAATCAAACTGTGAAATTTCTAGACTTTTAACTAGGTCACATAATGAAATTAAAAATTAAATTGTGTCTTGGTAATGTTTATGGTCAATGGAAATCCTCTAAAAGACCAACAAAAGTTTCACCATGTATGAGAAGATTGATTTTAAGATCCCTAACGTCAGGTAATACACGAGTTTCTATCTTGGCTTGGCAGAAAACCCTTCAATATATACATTTGCAGAAATTAGAGCTTTCAGAAGACACAGCATGTTAATGTTCAATAAAATAAAAATGGCTCCAAACCAGACAGAAGTTTGTAAGGAAAAGCATTGGGGTTAAGTAATCCTCAGAAATGAAAAGAAATTTAATATGGATGGGTCAGACGATTACCAATACTATTGGCCTGACCTTCACAATGAGAGAGACATTTTCCCGAAATGGCTACCTGGTGATGTTTCTGTTAAGATGTGGGCTGGATTCTGATGGAGCGGGAAAACTGACATGCCTTTATAAATAAGTCTAAATACTGTAGGATACCGATATTTAGTTAAGCATTACTTGTTACTCATTACCGTAAACATTGGTGTTCCATCATTCATGTTTCAGAAGGGTAACGCACCTATTCATGCAACAAACTCTACTTTTGAACGGTTTTTGGATAATGGTATACATATTTTCGATTAGCCACCTTACTGTCCAGACCTCTAGCCAATGGAAAACATTTGCAGCATTCTGGGAAGAGCAGTTTACGCAGGAGGTAATCATTGTGACTGCATTGGTGATCTATATACTAATATATTGTTAAAATGGACAGAAATTATTTGTTCAAACTTGTAGAAAGCATGCTGAAGAGGTTTTACGAACTTATTTTGAAGGAAGTTGAAAAAGTTTCTTACTGGTGCTACTTTGATTTTTTTTCTATCAGTGGACCTATCATTTCAAAATGGTGATTTTTCTATTATTTCTTTTTTTTTTTCATTGAAATACTATTTGTACAATGAAATTTATGTATAACTTAAATTTTGTTCAGTTTATGCATCGATTAAAATTATAATAAAGTATCCTTTTTTTATTCAAGAGTAAATTAGTAATTATAGAGTGTACCTATCATTTTGACACGCACTGTAAATGCCATACATTACGAATTTCTATTCATCAATGTTAATTTTTTAAATTTTAAAATATGTTTTAGGGAGGTGGAACACGGAAAGGTTCTGGTTCCTGTCGATGTGACACAGGTTATACCGGGCAATTTTGTGAAAAATGCAAAGTCGGGTATTACAATAATACTTCAAATCAAGAATCCTGGGAATGTGCAAAGTGTGATAAAGCTTGCAAGGGACATTGTCGTGAGGGGGGACCTAAAGCTTGTGAAGTGTGTGCTGATGGTTATCAATATTCAATCGAGCTTGGTTGTATAGGTAATTGATTATTTGTATTGATTTTTATAATTCAATATATGGGGGTTTATTTAAATCTCTGCAACAGTTTTTATAAGTTACTTATTAAATAATCAATAACTCATATTAATTTTAGATTTCAATGAATGCCTTGACCAAAGTCCTCAACCCTGCAAGCATGGCACTTTCTGTGTAAACACCATTGGTTCTCATCGTTGTGTTGGTAAGAAATTTTTCTTAGTTTTCTAAGAAGTATCTAGGAATGTGGCAGTGTTCTGCCACCAAGTTCATTGTCAAAGTGGCAAAACATGCAAGTGTATGTCGAATATATAGTTTCTATACCTAGAACATGCAAGTGTATGTTATGCTGACCTAACTTAAGCCACTTTTCACCCTTTACAGATCAGTTTCTATTATAGCTAAAACTGATTTTTTTGCCATTGTGTTCCTCAGGTGAGTAGACAAAAAATAACTACTTTATTGTTAATATTGAACAAAGGAACGCGGCAAAAAATTCCTTTGAAAATCGCCAAATTCAACAGAATTTTGTTTTTCTTCCGATTCTTTTGGTTGTAACTAAATCTTTAGCCTTGCCTATAGCTAAAACTACTTTAAAATCCTAAACTTTTAAAATCCCCTACATAAGAAAAACTTTCCAAAATATATATGCTAGCCAAACAAAACTTACCAGAAATATTTCAGTTTCCTACAATTAAAAATGTCCTTAACAAAAATTCAAATGTTCTCATAGCTTCTCTATTTTAAAAATAGTTTCAAAATTAAATCTACATGAACATGAAACTTCACACAACTTAGGATTTCCCACCCATTGTATTTCTTTTGCATAATTCGTGAAAACAGTTATTAATTAGTTTAAACTCTTATGATAGGCCAACCTCAAACAGCACACATTTTTATGGGAGCGAAATTTAAATTTTGAAAATAAACTAAATTAGAATACATTCTTAAATGATACACAGCCAAGAGCTATTATCAGAGGTTGGATTTTTTTAATATCACCGTCTTTGTAGCTACCACTTTACTTTATGTTTATTATTTTTATTAAAAAAAGTTTTTGTGTTTTAGAGGATGGCTGCCTTTTCTACCTTTCAGAAGTATTTTTGCGTATCGATTATAGGAAAATAGTAGAAAATCTCATGCGCGTTCTCATATATGCCAGCTGTTTTCAAAAATTTTCTCCGATTAAGAACGCTTTATAATTCTATATTGTGGATCATAAAAAATAGTTTTACCCAACCATGCCAAAACCTTTGCGCCTAGATATGTTCGTTATTTTGTATCTGTAATATTTCTAAATACATTTTTTGTAACGCTCATCACAATTACAGGGAAAAACAGATTTTTAACTATTATAGAGAAAGTGATACGAAAGTGAGACAATTTGTAAATTTCAATCTTATCATGAATGATTTATTATAAATAATAAAAATCTACACAGACTGATTAATTTTTAATTTATTTATAATTTTAGATAAGGAAATTGTTGATATTTTATCTGTTAAAATCAGATGTTTTTAATGTATCGACCATCTTTTGGGAAGTTAACATTTCTTATAAAACTGTCAAATGTACATTATTAAAACAAATCTTCATGTTGTAAATGAGGCTAGAAAAAATGCTAAAGTTGATTCAAGACTCATAGCTTCTAATGAACATTACTGTGAGACTCCTTCCCTTTCTCGTTAACACTCGCCAATCTCTGAGGTTTAATACACTATCCTTATTGATTCACTTCATGAACCATTCTTGCTTTGCTCGCACTAATGTTATATGTTTGTACCCTTACTTGTTAAAAAGACATTATTTTGCATTGTATGCAAGATGTCTCAGGATCAGACCTCCCAGTGCTCTGCATTCTGTTTTCGATATAAGTAGTAAGAAACAGGATTGGGCTGTCTCGTCGGTTGTTAAACTGCTTGTTGGGAGGTTTCCAGGTTTCTCTCCCATTGAAAATGCAAGTGTAGGGTAGTTTACACTAAGAAGACCTCTTGTTAGGGGATATTCCTTCAACATACGGATTACTTTTAGTCATCCAGATCTTGGTTCATTGATGTCTTGGTGTAGTACAGCCCAAGTGTAGCTTTTGCTCCACAAAATTACCGATACTATGATATTTGGAAGTAAAAAGATATTAATGTATTTGGACCTAAAATATAATTTCAGTCATGTTAGCATAATCAAATGAATATTATATTGCATGCATGAAGTAAAAATAACTTATTAAAAGCAAAACATCCCTAGATTTTATCCTTGAAAAAAAAAAACAGTTGAGAGGGAATACCTAAATTGGTACTTATGTATTATCTTGTTGACCAATTGGTACTTAGTATTATCCTGGTAAACTTTTTATCAGCAACAAAATGATTGCCAATTATTGAAATTCTTTCCTGTATCTAAATTCTTTTTTAAACATGAAAAAGTCATTTATTGAAAATAATTTTATATCATCATTCTCATTGCATAAAAGCATCATGGACTATGGTCCATAAACTTTAACTTTGTTAGAATAATCTTGTTAATCAAACTTTGTTGTGCAGGTATTTTAAAATTACTTAAAATCAGAGAAAATTATATCAAATTACTGAAAGTTAAAAAATAAAGGCTATCAAAATGTTCATGGTCTATTTTCCTTTTACGATGTTGTGCATTGAGAAAAGACCTTAAAATATCTTTGTCAGTGTGCCCAAAAAATCCACTTATTTAATACCAAAATAGAAAGTAAAGTATTCAAGTTTTGTTTGGGTTATTTCAATGTGTTCATTTGTATTTAATTTGTCCAAGAAAATTTGTTTTAGATAATACATGCATTGAATGTTTTTTAATAAGTGATAATTTTTTTTAATAAATATTGTCTCCCTATATATAAATACATAATAAAACTATTTTGCTTTAGAGGTAATGTCGCTATCAGTATCAAATTATTTCATTGTTGCTCTTACAGAATAGTTAAAAATTTAAGTTTAATTTTGCTTCCCAATTTTACTTAGAATGCGACAAGTCATGTGATGGTTGTAAAGGCGATGGTCCTGATATGTGTGAAAAGTGTGCAAAGGGATACGTCTTTCAAGATCCTTTGTGCATTGGTAAGATTTATTAAACATTATCATCAAATTTCAGTACAATAGACTTCAGTCGCTGTGCTGGTACTCGGTTGAGTCACCCCCAGTCATAAGTCATCATCAAATTACATATTACTTAAACATTTAATAAAAATAAATGTTAACCCACATTTAACACTTGATTTCTTATCTTAATTTTCTAAGTAGAATTAGATTCAGGATTGCTCTTATAAAAAATGGCAATTTATCACTAAATGTCGTAAAATTTGTTGATTTATGTAAAACCCAGACTATAAGTTAAAATTTAAGTAGAAATGTGAGTGAGAAATTTTTATTATTTTATTTTTATTAAAATTATTATTTCTATAAAACTTCACTACTATGAAAAATATAAGATATTACTTTAATTTCAATTATATTTTAGATTAACGAAAAGTCACAAAGCTGGGAGGAATCATCATTGAGGATGTTCACATTAAAGTTTTTTAAAATAACATGCAAATATATTATAATTATTTAATTAAGTTATTTACCATGTATAATTAGACTGTATAATTAACAAGCAGACTACAGTTCTGCAGAAATACAGATTTCTGTTTTTTGACCTGGTCATTACTGAGGTTGATGTAAATCCTAAAAACTATCTCCTGTGAATTTCAGTTTTTTTGTTAGTAAAAAAGCTTTTTGTTATTTCAGTTTTTTTGTTAGTAAGCTGTAGTATGTTTAAATTAGTTACATAAAGGATGATTTAGCATTGGTATTTGCAGCTTCTTTTTAGAATGTCAGGTGCAATGCTAGAAAAATAATGAGAATGGGTTCACAGAACAATACTTTATTAAGCTATATTCCTGCAAAAGATCAATTGATTTTCATTATGAAATCTGGTTTCACTGTATTTTCATAGTGAAGCAATCTATTTTTAGAATCACTTCATATTTCTATATTGTTGTGTATAATTGTTTACATTTATATCTTTTTTATGTTACATTTTATAGCAAGACTGTTGATTTAAATAGTTACCTTTTTTGTATTATATTCATAGTTTAAAATAAGTTATACCTGGTAACTGGATTACCTGCAACATATTTTTGTATATAAAAGTTTGGAACTTTTTGTCTAGCAAGTTTTTTTATTGTTTCTGGATAAGAAAATAGAAGGCTAAGGAAATAGAATTAAACAAGGCATGGATATTTTTTATGGGTAATTGGGCATGTAACGGATTATTCAAAATGAAGGAGCAAATATATTTGGCAAGAAATGGAGTATCGATTTGATGTTTGTCTCGTAGAAAATAGTGCTCACGTTAAATGCACAAAATTACTTTGAACTTCCTTATATCCATTGATGTGTAGTATGAGGCGCCATCGAATGCCGTTCATTACAAATAAATATTTAAAATCTGTTCCTGTATTTTTCATATATCCTTTTATATGGAAATTTTTTTATTTAATCAAAATCTTTCACCTTTAAAATATTAGTAGTATTTAATTATCTAAAATGTAATCATAAAATCTGTAATTGGACAATTTTCTTGGTATTAAACCTTTTCTATTTTAGTTTTAGCAATTAAGTTCTTTTATATAAATTATAATTTGAAGTAATATGCTATTTAAATCACATAATGAACTAATTTACTGTTTCGATTTGTTAGTTTTATTTCTTTTAAGAAAAAATTAAATTAGTGATTGATAGATATTTGTTAAATTAATTGGTAATAAATGTCTGTAATTTTTTGAAAACACATTTTAATTTCTACTAAAAATTTAACAATTCTTGTATTTACAGAAAACAAAACCTGGCGACGTTCAGTCCATGTTGAAGTGGCTCGATATACAACATACTTAGGGCTTTGTATCGCTACCTGCATAATTTTTAGACGTAGCATATACATAGCTAGCATCATTGGAGTTTTTGTTGCTGTATACATTGGATTATCAGAGTACACTGTGGGAGAATGGGATAATCGTTCCCTTATTAAATCAATAAAGTCCTTAACAGTTTTATGATAAATAGTTTCTAGAAGTAATTTTTGTTAAATTTTTGATTTATATGAATCTATATATATTTAGTAAAAATAATGTACTCTTTTCATTTTTTTTATTTATTTATTTTTCTACTTTTTAAACACCTACTATAATGCATTTTATGCTGTAGAATATACCTAAGTTTTGTTAACACTATTGCTTTGTACTTTAATTATATATACTGTACTGAAAATTTTGTAACAGTAAGTTTTCATATGAAATATACATTTAAGTCCTATGATCTAGAAAAAAAAAAGCTTTTTGGAAATTATTGAGCATTAATATAAAATTTTTTAGTTGCAAATTAATCCACCAATGTTCGAAAAAGCAATACTGATTGTGATGCTGAAGTCAGACATTTATAGAAGGTATTTTATCCAATATTTAAGTTTTTTAGCTGCTGCACTTTGAACACAACTAATAACTTTTATCAAAATTTCTAGGAACATTTGAGTAGTTGTAAAATTGAAATTAGGTATTTTTCAGAAGTTTAAGAGTTAACTCTTTCATTAATAAATGTTCTGAATGAAATCTTGTAAGCAAATTTCTATAGTTTATATAAATACTTTGTTCATTGTTTGTATGGCACCCACTCAAACTTTATTTTGTTTTCAGGTTTCTAATTTTTGTAAATGTGAAGGAAAAAAAAGTGATTTATTGTTTCTTATTATTTGATCTATCATTTGTTTACCAATTACGTTATCTCAATTACGTCTATCTTTCCAAAAAACAATTACATTATCTCATTCATTCACTATTTGTATTTTGTTCTCTTATCATTTGTTCCTTTTCTCTTTTACTCTAGACAGTTGCAGAATTTTTCACTTTAATTTGCAATCACCTCTGGCAAAGCTTTAAATTGCATATTATTTTGATTAAATACTTAATCTTTCATTTTTAATACAAAATTAATAATAGAATTTTAATGTAAAAAAATCAACATGTTTCCCACAATCCTTGAAAGTCCTTGATTTGTTTTGATGAAATTTGGGCCTTGAAAGTCCTTGGAAAAAAGGATAAGGTCCTTGAATTTTTATGTGACCACCGATAATCGCTGTTATGTATTTTTATGTCTAAAGAATGTAATTTTATAGTTCTTGAATTTTCCTAAAAAAGTCCTTGAATTTTCTTACAAAGGTCTTTGAAAGTCCTCGAATTTTTTTCTTCAGTAAGAGTGGGAACCCTGAATTAATCTTTAACTCAATATTCAACCTGAATTCAGGATGTGTTTATATTGATGTACATACAAAGGCGTATGCAGCATGTAATTTTTAGAGATTTTGATGCAGCTTTTTAAAGAAGGATTTGAGATATTACATAAAATGTCTCAGAATATAGCGTCATGCCCTATCGGTTTAGCATGAAATTATTAGACTATAATACATTCCAAAAAGCCCTTGCAACATACAGGGTATCCCAAAATCGATTTCCAAAAAACAAATATCTCGAAAAACGTTACTCCCAGAGGATTGAAAGTACTTGAATGTTTACTGGATTGGTTAATAAAATTCTAATTGATTTTCTTAATTTTATTGGCTGTTATACTCATAAAAGTAGTTTCAATCTCTTGATAGTAAAGAGTTTTCAATATGTTAATTTTTAAAAATTGGGAGTCACTTTTGAGAAACCTTACATTAAAATACTTTATTGATATAGTGTTTATCCTATTCTTTTAAAATTTAATCATGCATATCTTGTAAGCCTCCTTGTACATGACCTATTACAGTCAAACCCTGTTAACGTGTAGTCAATTAACCCTCTGAAATTGTTTGGGTTAACCGAATTTCTTAAGAATGGAAAACTGCTTTTACTTCGCATTAAACGGGATTTCATGTTAAGCGATTTCGTGTTAACAGGGTTTGACTGTATATAAAATTTTCTTATAAATTAATATAGTGAAATGTTGTATTGTTTAAAACTACTTTGTTCATCTTGAATACAGCAATAAAACAAACTTTATTATGAGATTTTGTTATTTAGGTAGAGTATTCTATACTGACATTTTTGTCATAAATCTTTTTTCATTGTTTAGTTTATATCAAAGCATTGCCTAATTTAAAAAAGTTTATTTTCTAATAAAGTTTAACTGCATTTTCTATTTTTGTGTTCTAAAAATAGTGTATCTTTGTTGGTTATTTTTATTCTGTTCTGTAAATACAATGAACAAAGGTAAGTCAATTTAATTTTTGAGGCGTCAGCAAAGTTTATAAAACTCCAAATTGTGGATTTTGCACCATTTTTATTAAAATGCTGCATACTTTCATATTTAAGTAATTAGATAAGTATATTTAGTTTTATAATGGTGTTGCAAATTCTTTCACACCCTTCAGATAAATATTTAAACAATATTTCACTAGTTCAGTTGAAAGTAGTTGCCGGCATTTTTAATTCTTGAAGAAATTGAATTTTTTTAAAGAATTAAACTTGTAAGTTTTGATAGCCGAACAAGTTGAGATATTTCATGATCAATGTAAACAAAATTCTATGGTAAATCTGCATTTAAACTTAAATAGTAAGAATTATGATTGTTAATTTACTTTCTTAAAGTGTATTAACATATCATTAACTCAAAAGAAAATTTTACTATGCAAGTTATATAAATGGTACTTATGTACTATTACAACATTTTTTATTTTTGCATTTTTATTCAAATTTTTGGGGGTTATTTCTAAAGGTGATTAGAACATAGTTTTATATTTTAGGTACCCCAAACGACTGCTGTAGGTGGGAGAGGGGGTAATATTTTATTTGACTTCAAGTGACCACCAAAATAAGATTTAAATTTTGCGTCTTGCAAAACACATCTGCATAATTTATAATATTTTAGACATAGAAAATTCCTATTGGTTTGGTACAGCAATTGATTGTAACATTACTGCTACCATGAAATTAAAATTTCAGGACTCTTGTGCCAATGTTCCAGGAGACACTATAATTCAAAACATGTGTGGACGTTTTCTTTGTATCTTAATGTGTCACTCAATATATATGCAAAATCATTGCATTAGAGACAAATGTTTGTTAATCAAAGTGTCTGCAAATTAGTATGAAAAGAATTAAAAATTTTCATTAGTGGTCTTTGGCCATTTAATACTTAAAAAACCTTGGAATAGTTTTTTGAGTGTCTTATCTTTAAAATTTCATATTCGTGGTGTCTTGCCTTTAAAAATATACACAGATGATCTGCTAAACTATTTTAAGGCCCACCATCACCACTTCTTTGTATAAGTTTTAAAAAAAACACAGTAATGGTGTTGGTTTCAAAGAATTTGGAGCTCGCTAATTTTGATGACTATTTGTAATAGTGCACTAGTACCATATGAATTTAAAATTTCATTTGAACTCTTATGTGATTATCCTATTTTTATTTACTTATTGTTTATTATATCATCCTCATTTTCTTGATGATACTTATATTTTTAATGTCCATTTTAGTGTTTATTCTTTTGTCAGATTTTGTGCAATAAATTATTTTCATTGATTTTCTATGCCTAGGTAAATTTTAGTTAAGTGGCTTGTTGAAACCCTTTTAATGCTGTGTCCAGGGACTTCTAGGTTCATGTTTTAAACTCAATCTAAAATAAGTACTTTTTACAAACTTTTCTACGATGAAAATTTTTATTGCGTATTTATGGCGATAAGGCATTTAGTAAGCTGTTAAGTCGTTAATTTTAAATTTTGGTAGTATAAATCAAAAAGTGCCGTATTTGATAGTTCGGTTTTGAAATATAATCTACAGCTAGTCTATGATAATGAAAAGTGGAAAAACTTCTATAATAAATATTGAATAAATTAATATAATTTATTGCTAAATCAATAATATACTTGTATTGAAATGGGTATTTAAAATCACATCTATGTTGTAAATTAATTAAATAACTGTTCAAGAACTATTAGCAATTAATGGAATGCTTTTTGTTTTGTTTATTTACATAACTATCATAGAATTTTGTTATCTATTACAGTGAATTTTTTATTAAATTAGCACATAGTTTAAAAAAAAATTGAATAACCATACTTTAAAAATGGGTTAAAATAATAAAATTGTACTGGTTATTATGCAATATCTAATAATATCTTCATTACTTTGATTATTCACCCCCAATCTTGTAAATGTGAACATGTTAAGTCCTATAATTTAAAAAGTATTAAAAATAAAAATCTTAATTTTTATGTTTATGTTCTTTGACAACTTGAGGTATCAGATCATATATAAGTTCTATATAATACACCAGTCTTAAAAGATACAAAGCATGTCAAGTTTGTAACTGTTTCAGAAGTACTGTACACATGTTTTCAAGTTAAAATCCATCTACTCTGATACAAAGCACAATCTAACCTAAGTAAACAAAACTGATATTGCAATTACTTATATTGGTTTAGAACAATTATCTATAATCTAAACTCTCATCCCAAACCATTTTACTAAAACCACATTGTCTATCAAAAGTTCCACTGGACTTGAATAGATTTCCATTGTTAAAGTGTTCCTTTTTTCCTTTTTAATGTCCTGGAAGAACCTACAGTAATAAGTAATGCATTTCAGGACGTTTAAAAATACATAGGGAGATATTGTAAGTATACACTGCAGGGAGAAATCTCACTTGTATGAGATGGCAATGAAATTTGTTTGGCATAGCAAGTTACCTGCTAGAAAATAAGTTTCAAGCAGTACTCAAGAAAAAGATATCTCTTGGGCTTGACTTCACTTAGAATTTGGCCTAGGTATAGATCTTGATCTTGAAGGTGGCTGTCCTAAACATCCATTGCCTTGAGGTGTTGACAAATCTTCTGCTTCTTCTGGCCCACTTGCTTCTGCTGGTTCCTCAACAAGATATCTTTCTCCCAATTCATTTATATCTTCATTTGCGGGTTCTTGTTTCACGCATATTTTTCTTTGTTCACTATAAAACAAGAGGATTGTTGTTTAAATATATAACCTTCCATATTATGATGCCACACAGAATTGGACTTTTCATTTTAATAACCAGTTGCATTTATGTTCATTATATTTTCCTACAATTAAACTAAATGAAGTTGTTTAAGTTTAATTTTGCATTAAAGTACAAACTGGTCTTCATAAAGATGTTTTATTTCTTTTGTATATCTAATGCAAAACTGCACTGTCTTCTCTGCCCTTATATTCTAAAATGTATCAATACCAATATTGAAACTGCCATCAACTTTTCATTAATAACCCTCCAATTTATTTTACACAATATTTATGGTTTAATATAGGGTAGATCCCTTTAGGATAAACTGAACACTTCCATTATGTATGCTACTTCAAGGTTAGTAAAAAAAGTATTGATTTATGTTATTCTTTAAAAACCTTTTTATTCAATTAAGTATATGTTTTATAATAGACTACTTTCATTTACTAAAAAGTCAATAAATAGAGATTTTAAGAATGCTATCCTTATTTGATTAAGAGTTGAGCTAATCATTTCCAAATAATTATTTTTACTACCGTTCAAAATTAATTGCTTTGCTAGTTTATAAACTATTCTTTTAAGCTTTTCTCAGTTTTATTTCTAAACATATGTTCTCAAATAAAAGCCTTGAAATAAATGCAATAACAAGTTCAAGAGTATAACAGTACTTTTTCAAACTAAAACTTATTGTTACTTATTAAGTATGAACTAGCATATTCTTCTATGTTTGATTAAAACTCCACAAAATCTACAGTTTTCAAAATCCTCAATCTTTAGGTTGTATTATTTTGCAAATTATGTTTATACATGCATAAGTGCTTAATAATTTCTTACTTTTTTTTGTGTTCTACAATGCCTTTTTTCTTTAAGCTTATATTTATACTTACTTTGTTGTTAGACCTAAGCCATGACATACAAGACTGGAAACAAAATTTTCAGCGTCACTCAGTGCACAAGAAGATACTGTTCCTGCTGTAGATATGGCATGGCATGTAGATGTCATGTCACTCATTGAAGTAATACTTATGTAATTGGATAATTTATTTGAATTTAGCTGCAAAAAATAAATCACATTTTTAGAAATAAGTACATGTTACATAATATACAGTATGAAAAAGCTATTAATATTTTTATCTATTAATATTAAGGAAAATTATTGGAAAGGTTTCTTTTAAATTTATGGATTTTTTTATCATGAAAGGTAATCTACGTATTAAAACTGAATAAAACTTTTCATAGTTCAATAACAACACATCATACATTCTTTCATATGCAAATTTAGCATATAAAAATGAGAATGCCGAATTTCAGCAATTTGCAATGAATGGTTAGTGAAATACAAATTATTGAAAGATAAACTCATTTAATGTTTTAGGGGAAATGTGAATATTTGAAATGTAGGTGAAGTAAGTAATATATTTTTATGACTTTTTGCTACAAATAATAAAGACATAAACATACATAATATGCCTATTTTGTTTTAAATTGTAAATGAATCAAATGTTTTTTAAAAACTGTATATATTTACACATCTTTCTATCACAGTTGGAATCTACGTGGTTGACCCCCCCCCCCCCCACACACACACACTTACCCAAAAATTATTAATTTCTATTCTGATGTTTTGGTTGTCATAATATGATCCAATTGAAACCAAAATTGAGCTTGTGTTGCATAATCTTCAAAATGCATGTACTGGTATTGACACATGACTCAAACACATTTTTGCTTCTATCTAACAAACTTGAGAAAAAAAATAATGTAAGATAAATCGAGTGTAGGGATAAAAAAAATAACGGTTCACATTGTAGTTTTCAAAGTTAATGCAAAAATTATCTTGTTGACCACCTCTTGTGAATTGTTTTTAACTAGAAGTTATTGAATATTGCAAACAAAAAACATAGGTGCAAGCAACTTCATTCAGAGATATTTAGTATAAAAAATATTAACAGCATTAATATATTTTGCTTATGGTTCTAATAAAATACCAAAACAAATATTTATTTTTCAATCTAAGTATCATGATTATGAAAAAGAATCATTCCAAATACTTGTTACATTTTTACCAGACTGTTCTGTGTATTCAGTATGATTTTTATTTACATATAAACTGATTTTGATAATTCATTTTCAATAGTTTCGTTTTTAAATTTTTCAACAGTAATTTTTTTGGTAGAGAGGATTTTTTTATTGCTCAAGATTTTCCTGAAGTATATATTTCACAAAACACTGTAACACAAGAGCTTAAGTATGTGTACCATTTTAGAGTAGATATTTTAGACCCTTAAATTTCATGTACTAGATTTCAATATCAACAAATCGAGGATTTGGCTGGAAGAAAACCGGATAGCAAGAGTTGAAATGCAAAGGGTAAGCCAAATCATTTGTAACTCGTCATATCTAGAAAATACACAGTGACCATCCCTATTAAATTTTGATGACACAGAATCAAGTCGAATTGCTAAAATATTTTATTCTATTACCATGTAGCAAATTTGGCTGGAGCTAGCACACTAATATGTAAAAATTATGTAAATTATGACATATATAACTCTTGTCAAATTGTCACATTAGCAATGGATGAAATTGTTTATTAAATTTAACTTGATCCCTCATCATAAAAACTCAACGGTTACTGGTAAATGTGGTGACTTATGATAGATTTGGTTTTTACATTTCAACTCTTGTTATCCGGTTTTCTTAACTTATCCATTAAAATAACAGCTATCCATCAGCTAGGTCCTTTATTTGTTATTTAAATACATGAAATTTGAGTAGCTCAAATGCCTACTCTTAAAATAGTCACAGGCTCTGAAACTGTTGTAACAATGTTTAGATTGTGCATGTCACTGTGGGAAAATTTATATTGGTCAAAATGTTGTCCCCATCGTGATACCATGCAACTTTTTAAAATTCATTATATGAGATATCATTTTATGGGCGCCAGTAGAATTATTTCAAGAGAGTGCAAGCAGATTTAAGTTTAATTTTTAAAAAATGTGATTTAAGTTTTTTAATGAAATGTTAATAGGTCTGCATTAATTTTCTGTTCAATTAAATAGCTCTTCTACAAGACACGCAGCTTCTTTTTGTCTGTGAATTGAAATGTTTTCCTCTACTTTTTTTGTAATTTTCAAAAGGCAAAGGGATGCTGCAAGGGCACCCCCTTGCACCTACCTGGGGATGCCTATGTATCATTTGGCATGATCTCCCAAGTGTTACTGGTCCTATGAAATATTTAAAATAACATACCCACTGCATCATCTTGCACACATGTAAATATACAATTATGTTAAAACTTACCGTGTGAATTATTTTTCAATCATTAAAGCATTAAATCACTTTGGCGTTATTTAATAATTATCAACAATATGTATAAATTTTTTTTTTTAACAGAACTCAAAAATAGAGATGGAAATTATGAAATAAAAAAGATACTGTGGTGGCGCTTTCATTTGCACCAGCATAATAACTGCAAATTCTAGTACATAAGATAGTTCTGCAATGTCACTGCTCTCTTCTGATGTTTTACTTATTTGCGTTGGTGCAACTTACTATTAAAGATATTTTTGTCTAGTAATGAAACTTTTTCTTTCCAAATGAGTAGGTAATTTCGAGTCACATTATATATTCTTTAACGTGGAGAACAAGATAAAATATTGAATAAAAATAACCTTAAATTACAATTGAAAAGTTTTTTACTGATTCTAACTTATTAGTTATACCTTACTATACCTGGCTATTCTTAAATTGTAAGTTGTTACTATTGATCAGTTGTTAAACGACAAATAAATTTCAACCTGTATTATTTATATGCAAGCAGAAAACTTAACTGTATGTAAATCCAGTAATGACATCATTGTTGAATATTTTCCTATGAGACAAAGCTATGTGGTTGGTTTGTTATAGTTAAACATAAGAAAAAATTAGGAAATAGTTAAACTTTTGGTTGCTTTTAAGCATTTTATGGATTAGTAGTTTGTAGTTTCAATCTGTAGCTATAAATTGCCTGTTGTTTAAAAACAAAATTTATATTTTATTCTTAAAAGTGTTGACAAACTGAAAATATATCTTGATAACAGATACAATGCAATGGAAAATAAATTCATGCTTACTTCAAGAATCCTAAAAATTTAAAAAAAAAAAAAAATGCTGTACAGGCGTATAAAAAAATACTGAAGTGAATTTATTGAATTTAATTGAAAATTCAGTACAAAAATGTGGAATCCAATAACTGAAACTATTTGAATACGGCTTCTTGACTGTCACATCGAAGTTTATGACGTTGTATAGATCCATGATAAATAAACAACATGCTTATCTGTACTGATTTACAAACCATGGACTTTAAAGTATCTTTAAAATAAACATTTATTTGTATTTTCTGTACCCTTAGGTTAGAAACAGAACACAACTTGGGTATCTGTCTTTTCACCCGAAATGTATTCAACTATTTCCAGGTTGAATAACACTTTAAATAGTTGAATGATTTAATTAAAATTTTACCACATATTGTTCATACACACTCAAAATTAGACAAGAAAGACAATTTAAAAATATATATTTATTTTTGAAATTGTTTTTAATTTTTTTTTTCTCCCTGTAATAACGTTATGTTAGGTACCAAATTCAAGCTACAGATGAGAGGATTTGTTCCAAAATATTTTGCATGTGTCTTATTTTCGCAAAAAATCTTATTCCATCTTAGATTATACCTGCCTCCTACACCTCCTATCTTAATTAAAAAAAAAAAAAAATATGGACTGAAAAAGTAGGGGCAAAAAACAGGAAAGTAGACAAATTATGAGTGATTTCGAAGTAAATTTTTTGTTCATCTAAATAATTTTGATTCAAAGTAATAATTTTAAATCTAATATCGGAGCTAATCGGAAAATGGCCTATAAACATCAGCTGTTTTTTAACTTTCTTCATGAGAACATACTAATTTACTTAGTAGCGTACTCCTTATCAGTAATATTTTTTTGTAAAATCATATTTATGATAAATGTTTTTTCTTCACAAAAGTTTTTTTTTTTTTTTTTTAACGTACATGCAGTTTTAATAATTTAGATAAGAAAAATTAAGAAAAAGTTGAATTGATGTCGGGTGATTCAGTCGAAAAAGTTAGCAATAGTCGAATAGGTTAACAGTCTGTGTGAAGAGTACGCTTGTTTTCGATTGCTGTTGATTATGGCAAAAAATCAAATCTAATTCAAATATATTTCAGGCATAAGGAGTCGACAATTGCAGCTACTTGGCTTTGATTCCTACTACTGTTGAAAATCCAACTTCATGAAGGTGTGAAAGGGAGTAAAATATATACAGCTTCAGTAGAAAGAATTGGACAGATAACCAGAATTGTGTCAATTTACCAAGATTAAAATCCAAGTTTAGTAACTTATTTTCGGTTCTTCATCAACTTTTGACGATATCCCAGAAGTAATGTTTCCCTGGAAGGGATGGGCAATCCAGTTTTTATCTTGTTAACTTTTCATTTCTACAGTAAAGTAATAACTAAATTTTTTTTGAAGGATTTCAATTTTTTGAGCTCTTGGTAGTTGTGAACTAGCTACCAGAAACGCTCACATTTTTCGATTATAAACGTTTGAAATATTTAAAAAACTTTCATACAAGTTTTTTTTATGAATCCTCGAATTTCGTCATGCTCTGCAAACATATATGTACATAGCAAGTACAAATTTAATTCATTAAGTTTTTTGAATTTGTTAAATGTGGGAGTTTCTAAACAAATTTCATATCGCGGAATAATTTTTCCAATTTGTTTCTACCGCCCATAAACATAGCAATTTCTTCACGGAGCTCCACGTGGCTAGTTAGTACTTTCCTTCTTGATAGCCAACATTGTATGCAGAAGGGAGGCTCTTGTAACAGTTTGGCAAGTTGTGAAAGGATACGTATATATACATTTATGATTTTGTTGTGACCCAACACAAACCGGCTCGCGACCTACAGTTTGGGAAATGCTGATCTAATCTATTCAAATATTATCAATGTACATTTTTTTATGTACAATGTTGTTTATGAACAATTTTTTTTTTTTTAATAATAATGCTTGTATAGTTTGATGCATACTATGTGAGCCACTATAAAACAATTTCTTATGTGTTGGTTCGAGTTTCTTGATTCTTTAAAAGCAAGATTTTCAGAATTAAAAAAAAAAAAAAAATGTTTAATATGTGGATTTTCTTACTGTTTAAAACCTATGTTGTGGATTAGAAGTTAAATAGACTGCTAAATTGTCAATTTGTTAAACTTTCGGAAACAAATCTCATTTCATAATTTTTTAAAAGGGTATAATTACATACCTGAGATGTATTGAGTGGCTCCGTATAACCCTTTGAACAATTTGTTGGACCGTCTTGCAACCCCAGAGAAAGAGTCCTGCAAATTGTACAGAATTCTAAAGGTAAGAAGAAATTTAAACTCTCAAGAAAAAAAATTTGTTCTCAAGAAAAAAATTTCCATAAAAATAGAAAGTAAACACAATATTTGTATGGACACTGACATTATCCATCCCTCTCCCCCAAATGAGAATCAAGTAAGTATAGCAGCTCTTTTGAGCAATTTCATAAAATTATATATTTTAAAGTATTACATGATATTGGATTAAGTAATTTTGTAATGAAGAGATTACTGGTATAGGGTCTTTTTTCATTAATTATTATCCATAATTATTAAAATTGGCTTTTTTCATTTTAGTGTAATATCGTAAATGCATATCTTTTAAAATAATGTATGATATTGAAATAAATTATTTTACAATGATAAATTAACTAGTTAGTGTAGTTTGAGAAAATTTTATTGCGTGGTATGGAGGTAAGTGCAATATATTCAGTAGGTAGATAATGAAAAAGTGGTGTCCGGTAATCTTAGGCCAATACCCTCCCCCACGCCCCCGATCGAGTATATTCACCGAGGCTCGCCCCCGTGATAAATGTGAAGAGTGGGCGCCTATGGCTAGTACTGTATCGTAAAAGGCATGAAAAAATTTGTATCCCGGGCATGAAATACATACTTTTGGTTAAGTATAATGAAGTTGAGATAAACATTTTATTTTGTTTTCACTTTTAATAGGTATTCACTGCGATATAAAAGTATATGATTCTCAAATATCAGTATTTTTACATATTCACTCAGAAAGGAAAGGTATTTTTTTAGGTTTTTTGACCATTCTAAGTGTGATAAAAAAATTGTTTATGGATTTTTTTAATTTGTTTTTAATAAATAATTTTAAGTCATCTATCTTTAAAACCAATGTTTCTCATTGACATTAAAATGCGGACCTTTCAATAAATTAATCTTATTTAATGCATTCATGTCATGGAAATGAATCCTTTTTAGTAAAAAAGTTTTTAAGGTGATATTGTTCGGTCATGGGGAAGTGGGTCAGAAAAAGTCATTAAATATTAACAAACTATCAAATAGTCATTTTCAAAGAAAAACAGATATACATAAATAATAATAAACGTTTAAGTTACTGGAATAAAATATGAAATATTGTAAATGGTGTTGCTATTGAAATTTTAAAAGTTCAATTCAGTTACAATACCCTCAAATAAATTTTTTTATTTGTATTTATAAAACATTTCACTAAATTAAAATGTTTCTCTCTTTTTTTTTAGCATAAAGTAAAACATACACAATATAGCCAACATTTGAATTTTTGTTTTGAGTACTGTACATACAAATTTCCAGAACTTAAAGTGAAAACAATGAACGTTCAAGCAAAAACGGATGTGCTGTTATAGATGATAATTGCACCTAATACATTTTGAATTAGTATGAAGCAGATACATTTTAAGCAATTTTGAGTTATACTTCTATTGACATTTCAAATACTTAAGCACTTATAGCAGATATAGTTGAAAGGAAAACAGTTATTTTATAAATTATATCTTTCTCTTAAGTACACCACTTTAAGGATTTTAAACTAAGATAAAACTTATTGAACTAAATTTATTTGAAGAATGAAATTCACAACTTATAGTTTTTGAAACATCAAATTATATTTTATATTATTTATATTAATAATATCATGATTAAACAGTATTTATCCATTAAAGTTTTATTCCAATTGCAATGTTAGTTTCTTTAAAATTCAATGAAAGATTGTTATGTTTAAGCATGGTTAAATACACTTTTCATAGATTGTATTAAATATGTATTTGTGCTTTGTTAAAAAATTGAATAAGTAAGAACATTTAATACATTATAGGTAATTTTTGTTGAAGAATTTTATTTTCAATTTAAGCTGAAAAATATATTTTAGTTTTAGAGAAGTAGGACGATAAACAATTTCAGAATTATAAATTCACACCAAATGAAGATACATAAAGTGCAGATAGAGAGGAAAGAGAGGTAGAAAGCAGCCTTACTGTGAGACAGGAAAGTGCTCGTTTGTTTCCGGAAACTTTCTCGGGCGTCCACGGCTTAGATGACGTCTGTTGACAAATTCACAGTCATCTACCATCCAGAACGAGCCAAAGTCATCCTCATATCGCACAAAACACTTATGGAGGGACAGGTTGGTGCGTATTGCATTCTGTGCAAGAAAGGGGAGGGGGGCGGATAGGAGAGGGACCATTCAGAAGTGAGGATGCAACAAAAATGCAGGACCAGCAAGAAATATTGAAGGGAAAGGAAAGTGATATGAAGGGAGAGAGGAAAAAATCGAGTGTTATTGACTGTGCTAGAATGACACATAACATACACATTTACCACATAAACATACCCGATGCGCTCCTGCAACCTCTGAGGCCTGCGTTTGTAGAATTCGATTTCATCCACTGTCCACACTGCACCTTTTATATTCTCTACTCGCATAAAACATTTATGCAAGCTGAGGTTGTGTCGTACTGCATTCTAACAATAAGAGACATCTTTTTTTACAAAAAGTACTATACTATTACAAATAGTATATTCTTTTTCAGCAATATGAGTTTCTTTTGCAATGAAAGTGCAGTCTTCACTCGAAACAGAAGAATGCAGGCAAACTTAATGAGCCTATACGTGTGGACTGTTTTTTTTCTCTTCTTTTAAAATACAGTTTCTTTTTATTAAATCCCATATATGATGTATCATAAAAATAGAAATGCAGTGGAAGTAAGACAAATAGAATGAATACATAGTAGTAGAGTTATCCAAGTTATAATTTCACAAATATGTTCAATTTCTTAAAATATCTGGTAAAATTTATGATGAAAAATCTAATATTTCTGGTTTTGTTTACATCAACCAAAACTATTTAAGTTTTCACTAAAATCTTAGTGAAAATTGGTCATTAATAGTTTTGTATTTAGGAGTTTTTCTAACCCAATCTCCATTTCAGATGTAATACAAAGAATAGCCTGCATCTGAAAAGGTGATTGGGTTAATCTTTGCTTACATAAAAAATGTAAACAAAGATAGACTAACTATGATACACTAAGGTGTAAAATACCAAAATGTGGATTAAATGTTTGTTAAAGAAATACTACAAGTAGTTACTAAGTATTACTCTTAATCACAAAATATTCCTGTTATATATAAATGAAGTTATTTTACTTAGAGTAATTTTATTGGATGATATGTTGTATTTTATGCATTCACCTCTTTGTTGAACACATTATGTACTTCACTGACAATGTGTAATATATTCGAAAAGTAGTATAAAAAAGAATTTTTTGCTTCTGTATTTTCTGCAAGTAAAGCAAAATGTTTTGGCTGAATAAGGGAAGACCATTAATACGTAAATATTTAAGAACATTAATTTCAAAATGCTCTAAATTTATTCAACCTTAATAAATACAATATGGGTATATACTATCAAATGAGTATGGCAGTATCAATAATTTTTTGTGCTATGACTAGGTCTAGACCTAGATGGATAGATACAATTGTTGAAAGTAAAATAATGAATGGTCAAAATAAGAACCGAGAAGAAGGACAAAAAATTCGGTGAAAGGACAGGGTCCACCAAGACCTGCTAATAACTTTATTATATTCCAGAAACATAGGTTTGTGAAGATAAATGTCTCATCTTTGCTATCTTCATGAATTTATTTTTGACAGTGTTCTTCTGATGCAATGTAATGTATTTTTAAGAGCTTATTTACAGTTTCGCAGAGAATATTCCTGAATACAATTATTACACATACAACTTGTTTGACAAACGTACAGATCAGGAGGTAGAGGGCTTTTTCGCGTCGACCTGTCACAAAAAATTGAATTTACAATACACAAATTTGTTTGATTTGATAATTCTTAATGCTTTTTTTTACCATTTATGAGTTATGTAATATTAAGTAAGAGTTTAAGTAAGATGCTTTTTAAAAAATAGTGTTTTTTTAAGCCGTTAATTGAAAAACTTGGAGGGGTATATATTAATTACAACAAAAGTTTGGATTCAATATTCATGAAAATAATAATAATAATAAAAAAAAAATATTGCAGAAAATTGATTAAAATAACCTGTATTACACACTTAGCAGTGGACCTTCCTAGCTTTAATAACGGAAAATATTTTTATTAGTTTACATTTTTACCATATTATTTTAAAAATATTTTTCTCATTTCGGCTCCCCTCTTAAAATCACTTGTGTGCGATCACACACGCCTCAGTCCGGCCCTGATTAATAGAATGATCTTACAAACGCCTATCTCTCCGTTTCCTTCTAGAATAAAAAAGATACGATAACAGTAAACTTCTTTTATCTATACTAAAATTTTCCGCTTATATTATAAAGTAAAACTTAAAAAATAACTAAATACTTTTAATCAACGCTCATCCACATATTGCATTCACTATGTAAAAATAATAATCAAACTCTTCAAAGATGCGGGCGAAACGTCCGCAGATATGGGCTCGTGTAAAAAGGCATGCGTTTTGCGGGCCCGCGTCCGCACTCGCATCCGTGTTCGCACCGTGTGAAACAGGCCTAACTGGCGTTCCGGAAGAAATGTTTTGTGGAGCAACACGACCTAAAAATATCAAACACAACTGTTTTCATTCTTTATAATCCTCACTGAGCTGACGACATGGTTTTTGAATTTGCTCTGAAGAAAACTAAAAATCTTTTCGAGATATATTCATATTTATTTACTTTTTTCATCATTGACAGCGATTTGTAATTTTATTTGTAAATTTTGGATCATCCTGTCTGAAATTCTTTTAAAATGCAAGATGAAGACTAGTAGTTGAATCCATTTTGTAATCAAAAACGGTTTCAGTATTGTCAGCAAGTCAAGTAACTTATTAAAGATCTGTTTCAAATAATTGTTCCAGTAAAAAAAAAAAAAAAAACATAAATGTCTTGCGACCACCCTAATGTACCGGGAGATAACAATTAAAGTTCAATTTCATAAAGCTGTTAAAATGAAACACTGGCTATAATGACTTCAAATTTGACCAGAATATGCGCGAAAAAGGGAGCTCCGCGTATATTAAACTCATTTTAAACAATTGTTCCTTTATTTTTTTTGCAGCTTTTTGAAAGTGAACTTTAATTATAATCACCCCGGTGTGATTAAATTTTTTAAAAACTTATTTGCATTAAAATACACAGTTTTAATATAAATTTTTAATGCAAATTTTCAAATATATTTCTTGTTTTTCAGAGTTGTAAGATGATGCGTCTAAAAAGTTTTGTGAATGGTATCCGATTTTTTTTTATTATAAATCCTTTATATGCATTGAAAACTTTTATGTGAAATTTCAACTTATTTAAGGGTTTAGATCGAGTTTTCATAGTGTTTGACCAATGCGAAGAAAACCATTTATTTCGTGCTATTGATCAACTTTTTTTGCACCCAAAACTTGATATAATGCATCGTCATCGACAACAAGTTTATTTGCCAAGTTTCAGCTCGTCTGGATAACGGCAAGTGGGATAATTACTCCTCCGATGCGGTAATAGAAACGGGTGTAATAGTGCCCATTTGTTACGAAGCTCAACTTGATATGATGCATTATCATCAGCAATGAGTCTATTTAAGTTTCAGCCCGATTGGATGACAAGTAAGAGTAGTCTCGCGAAGCCTCAATAGAAGCGCGTGTAAAAGCGATATTTTAGTGATACCCCTAAAACTTTGATAGAATGCATTTCATCGACAACCAGTCTATCTGTGAAGTTTCAACTCTCCGTTTAGCTCGCAGTTTATTAACCCTCCAAAACTTTGCCCGCCATAAACGCGTTTAAAATCAAAGTTTATACTAAAGATTTAAAAAGAAAACAAAATATACAAAGAAAGTAAATTTATTGGCATTCAAAGTAACCTCTATTTGCTGCAATACATGTTTGTTAAGCTGCTCAAAACTGACGGGAAGGCTTCTTTTGAAATTAATCATAGCGGTGATGTCGCACATTTTAGCTCGTGCAATACTTCTGAAAAATGTGTGCAAATACTTGTCGATCTTGTGGAATCTACGTTTTATTGGAACAATTATTTGGAACATATCTTTTACATTCAGTATGTCCACGCCACATTTCAGAACTGAAACCAGGTTTTGTTACAAAATGTTTCAACTACTGGCCCGCAGCCTGAATTTTTTAAAGATTTCAGGCAGAAGATAGATTTGCCCAAAATCGACAAATAAGAATTATACAATTGACCTTGATGATTAACAGTTCAATATGTCTAGTTTTCTTTCAAAGCGAGTACAAAAAACACGTCAGCTGCTCAAGGATAATTAATTTCTACAGTTATGTTTTATATTTTTAGGTCGATTACTCCACAATAAAATTCCTTCAGAGCGCTAGGTGAATTGTATCATACCAGATGGACGTCAAAGCAATTTACTGCCTAAAACTGTTTTCCGTTTTCAGGGAGCCGACCAAACGGTATAGTGGTTAGCGTGCTGGCTTCTAGACCGCGAGGTTGCGGGTTCGAGTCCCGTGTAGGCATGGGTGTTTGTAAATGTATGTTGGTTTGTTAAATGACGAAATGTTTCGGCGCATTATAGCCCTCGTGTTGCTGACGGCGCCAGATAATCTGAATACAACCAACCAACCGTTTTCAGGGATCAATTTTTTCTAATTGACACCGAGATAGATGTAATAAAAATTATTTGTTTATTCATAATTAATGAAGTCAAAATTCATAGTTAAAGTTTAGTAGTTTTTAGTTTTAAGTATTATCTATATTTGGTTCAATCCTCCTGAAGCTACGAAGCATCAAAATCAAGATTTGAAATTGTTCACATTCTAATTATAAAAAGATAGACGGAGGAATTTCAAAAAATTCTAAACTTATAATAAATTTGTTTGTATTTGAATCCAGACCATCTTTTATAAATAATTTTAGCTAAGCAACTAATTTAACAAAACATGGCTGCAAAACTATTGCATTCGGAACAAAACAGTGATGATGAACTGATCAAGTTTTTGAGATTGAGGAAGAAAACATAAAGGACGACAAAACAGTTAAAGCCAAAATGGTCAAGGAAGAATCTCATTCTTTTTTGGACAAAGAATGTCGATTACTTTACTACGCCACTAACATTGAGCTTCTCCAATAGGTTTAATATTTCAAATAATTTTTTATAATTTGATCCGTATGTTTAGAACGAATACCTGGATATTTGAAGGATTGTAAGCGATACAAATGAAAGAGATTCAAAATTAATTCAAGACTTTGCGTAACCAGATATAAAGAGCAGATGCAGAATATTTTGCAAGTTGTTCCTTAAAATCGAAAATTATTCCTTGACACATTGAAATCCACCCTCTCAAGTTCTGTATGACCTATTTGATTCTGGTGACTCAATTCCACAAATCTACTAACCAATTCGGTTCCAAACGGTATAGTGGTTAGCGTGCTAACTTATACACCGCGATGTTGCGGGTTCGAGTCCCTTGTAAGGCATGAATGTTTGTAAATGTATGTTGGCTTGTCAAATGACGAATGTTTCGGAGCATCGTGTGGCCCTCGTGTTGCTGACGGCGCCGGATAATCTGAAACGAACCAACCAACTAACCAATTCGATCTACCTATAGTTTCTTCATAACGAGAAATTGAATCGTTTTTTTCAGGAATTACATAAGTAAATTTTTTGAAACTGACTTTTTTGTACAAATCGATTCCTTAGAGGTAGACGTAAGTATGTGATATAAACCTGATAAGTCTGGTAATCGTTTATTGTTTAAATTAATAGTTAAAAACCACGTTTAATGCAGAAAACACATAAGTCAGTGAGTTATGTGGTTTCTGCACAATGCGGTTCTGTCCACAGAAAATCTTCTATCGTTATTGTATTTCTTCGGAACGAATGACGGTCTACTATTTAGAACTGACCGGGGGCTCAATAAGCAAGTATAGTTCGCTATTGAAACGAGAGATCTCGGTTTTACCCCGGTCCCCGGCTTCAGGTTTTTTTCGATTGATGTGGAGCATAAAACAAGAATCATAGCTTAGTTAGATTCATGTCATCACAAAAAAAAAAAAAAAATCCAGCAATATTTTCCCACCCGAGGTTATTTTCGATTCAACAGGAATTTCGTTGTTTAAAAACGCACAATTTAAAAAAAAAAAAAAAAAAAAAAAAAAAAAAACACGTTTTGAATTTACAACATTTAACAATACGCTAAACTAATAAAGAGTTCCGTTAAAGGTGAAAAGTTTGAAGAAATAATAGTACATAATAGCAACTAGTGACATAAAAGATTATAAGAGCTGGTGGGGCCGGACATTATAAAAAGAAAATGAATTCCGTTGAAACTTCAGGATAAGCTACGGCAACGTATCAGAAAGTTTTGTTCAAAGTTTTCGCAAATTATTCACGACAAAAAGAGCCCTGAAACAGTGTTCGCAAAGGAGTCTGTGGACAGTCCGACAACGAATACGTTTCGTCTAAAGAATAGTCAACATTAAACTATTGAAATCATTAATGAGTCTGTTTACCCAAACGGGTTACTTCCAATCAACAAAAATTGAAAATCGATGACAGTCAGAAACTGCTGCAATTCATTCCACATAAATTTAAAGTATTCTACAATAACATCAATTGCTGGCTAACTGTTGCATCATTAACTGTTCCAGATTACGAAGACCAATACGATGTTTAATTAAACATATTTTTTATTATTTTAAATATCTCTATTTTCTTTTTTAAACTAAATAAAAATAATTATTTTGATTTTAAATAGCTCTTTTAATAAAAATTCGTCTTCAGAGATAAATTTTTATTGGTAAGATGCAGAAACCACATAAGTCAAGAAACTTAATGCTAAATTAATATATATGGAGCACCTCCAGGTGAGAAGGTTAATGAAGGATTCGAAAGAGTGTTAATCTGTAGTAAAAATTTTGACAATGAGAGTACAGTTAGAGGGAAAACAGTTTTCGCTGATTTCACAAGAACTAATCTTCGGTGACTTATGTGGCCGACCAATCGGTATAGTGGTTAGCGTGCTGGCTTCTAGACCGCGAGGTTGCGGGTTCGAGTCCCGTGTTAGGCATGGGTGTTTGTAAATGTACGTTGGTTTGTTAAATGACGAAATGTTTCGGCGCATTATAGCCCTCGTGTTGCTGACGGCGCCAGATAATCTGATTACAACCAACCAACCAATCGGTGACTTATGTAGTTTCTGCAATAAACAATTTAATTGTCTTCTCACGCACCCTCTCTACTTCCCTGATCTTTCCCCTACCAGGTTAATAATCTATTTTTTAAGCTTCTTACTTGAACTCGTACTTTTTGTTAAATCAACCTAAAATTAATTGGAAAACATTAAAAAAAAGATCAACTTAAAATAATAGTACATGTATATTTTTAAATCTTAGGCTTTTTTCGCTTTCTTAGGCCTTGTCTATTTGGTTCTTCCGATTTGGATGTTTATCAAACAAGTTGTAGGAGTTTAAATTGAAGCCAAAATATTTTCGACAAAATTATAAAAAAAAAATTATAGGACAAGCCGCTTTATTTTTATAACGGCAAAACACCGATTTTTTTTTTTAGAAAAATCGTTGTTTCTTAACACTTTATGCAGCAGATCTAAACATCTATCCGATTGAGCTGAAACTTTTTAAGTTATTGTTTTTTCACTAATCGGCAAATTTTAGGGGTTGTCGAAAAGACAAATTCGAACATCGGGTTCTTGCGACCTGCTTAATGTATATATACAGGGTGGTCATAAAGAAACTTTGCCGATATATGGATCTCTAGCTTCCGTTCCATTCAACAGATTAAGATGAGATTTCAAGTATAGTTATTCAGAGGTATGAGTTCAGATTTCTGCGAATGGCAACAAAATGGCGTTTACGGTTATGGTTTTAGTTACAGAAACTCGTTTTCGAATGGCAACACCTATTTTTTCCTGTCGCAAAATGCGCAGTGCATGCGTAAACCTTAGAGTAAAAGAGTGTTGGAACGGTACATATATTACAAAAAAACAGACGAGTTATGCAAGCACAAAAAACAGCTCTGCGAACGGCCAATATAAACACGATCAGGACGGACGATGGAAATTTGCATTTGTATCATCACAGGCAATTTTATCGTTTTTTATGCTGAATATCTGGTGAGCGGGCTCCGTGTGACTCAATTGTGTTTTTGTTGGCCGTTCGCAGAGCTGTTTTTTTGTGCATGCATAACTCGTCTGTTTTTTGTAATATACGTACCGTTCCAACACTCTCTAGGGTTTACGCATGCACTGCGCATTTTGCGACAGGAAAAAATAGGTGTTGCATTCGAAAATTTCGAGTTTCTGTAACTAAAACCGTAACCTTAAGCACCATTTTGTTGCCATTCACCGAATTCCGAATTCGTACCTCCGAAAAACTATACATGAAATCTCATCTCGATCTGTTGAACGGAACGGTCGCTAGAAGTTCATATATCGGCAAAGTTTCTTTATGACCACCCTGTATATATTGATATTTGAAATCAGTGTAGTGGCTTCAATAGTTTATACTATTAAAAAGTAATTGGAAAGTTTTTTGAGTATCAAAGCATTTAAGATGCATAATATTTAACATTTCTGCCACTTATATATTACTTTTGTGACAAAACCTAGTAGAGATTAAGTTGAATATAGGGTCTTTTAAATAAAGAATATTCGCACTAATTAAGAAAGTGCACTTCCATGTTTATAAGTATTTGTTACGAACAAGATAGAGGTTTATACTCAATGTCCTTGTATGTAAATATGCAGCTAATTGGATGTATACTAATTTACATTTAATCATGACAGAGCCTTTAGTGGCCATGTTTTCGAGTTTGCCTCATTCTAAATTGAAGGGTCATGGCAAAGAACGGTCAGAGTCCAATTTTTTCGAAATCGAGGATTTCCCGCCATCTGTCAGGTTATAGTAGATAATTTAGCGACGTGGAGTCTCCTGGTAAATAAATACCATGGTACAGTTCGCAAAAATAATAATAATAATAATAAATAAAAAAAAAATTTAAAAAAAAAATAAAATCGGAACGATGGTTATAATTTGTATCTAATTGATGAAATAACAAAAGTCAAGTAACGTGTTAAATCGTGGAAGGTCTTTATTAATTGTATATAATTTTTTTTATCATGAGGGGTCATCTACATATTAAAACTAAACCAAAATCATTGGCAACCCATAATATTATACCATATTTAGATTTAGAATAAAGAAAAAAAATAAAAAGTCTAAACATCAAATTTCATAATTTTCCAATGAGTGGTTAGTAATTTAATTGAAAAAAAAAAAAAAAGAAAAAAAAAAAAAAAAGGGCAAATTAATGTTAAAAAGAAAATTTGTTTTTTTAGTCTTTAATTCTTTAATAGTTAATATATTTTAGTAATTTTTGTTTCAAATGATAGTTTGTAAAAGGCCAAACATGAATAACATGCAACTTTTGTATTAAACAGTTTTTTAATAATTATTAATAAAAAAAGTTTAAAATTTTTTTAAAATTGGATCATGTATTTTTTTACTTCCATTAGAATTATCATGGTCGAAAATTCCTACAGAATTTTTTTCATTCCATTTTGAGTTTTGGTTCTCAATATTTTAGCAAAAATGTAAAAAAAAGCTAACTTTAAGAGACCGTGTAATAGATTACGTCTTGAAGATCGCAAAACGTTTGCTTCTTCCGCGCTTTAAAGAAATTTGCCCTCAAGATCAGCCAAAACATTTTCGCTCATAAGTGACGTGTTTCTCAATATAATGAACTGAAATGTGATATCTAGGGTAAATGAAGTATTCTAAATTGAATGAAAACATAAAAAAAAAATACGGGTTCGTATTGAAATTTTTAAAGATAGATTCAACTTTACTTACTATATAGCCCCTAAGAAAAAAAATCTGCTTCAGACATATAGAAAATTTCAAACAAAACATTTTGGTGTAAACCGCAAGATTATACAATAATTAGAACCGAAGATATAGCCATCGTTCGGATTTTTTTTTTGTGTACTGTACGTGATATTTTGAGCAACCATTTACCTCAACTCTGATACAAGCCCTGAGACTTGAAACTTTAAATCAGCTTTTCTGAAGAATTGAGAAAAACGGACTCTGATCGTTCTTTGCTGTAGCCCTTCAATTATGGTTGTCCAAAAGTATAGCTATTTTGTCATTTGGAATTCTACTTTGAAAAGTGATTACTCTTCATGCGCAAATTAGCAACTTAGCAAAAATACAATAAGGACCTTCTATCATCAGTATCTTGGTGTTTGGCCAGCCATATTTAGAAGTGGCTCTCGTATGTTGACAACTGAAGTTAAAATCGACATTTCGGTAGTTATTATTTCGAATTATTTCTGCTAAAATATTTTGTGTCAATTGCATTTCGACCAAAGAGGGTTGACGTAATTGGAAATGATTTATCATCCTATCAGTATAGGCAAAGTGGACATACATTGGGAATTGGCTGTAACATATTTTTCATATAAATATTGTAATACGAATCATCAGAAATATGCTTTGGTTTTGGTAAATTTAACCAACATGTCAAAGAAAATCTTGTTCCAATTTGTGTTGATTTGTATAATAAATATTATATATACTACACTCAAATACATCTGGAATCGCCAGGAAAATAATAATTTTAAACAATATACCTTTGGTAGAAATATAAAGTAGAAATAAAGTATTTTGTACAAGGTTACTATTTATATTTAGGGCTTAAAAAATAAAACTTAAATAGAAAAAATAGAATGAATTTTTTCAAATTATATTAATTTTTTTTTTTACCTTCCAAGTTGCTGCATTTCTTCTGAAGTAACAAAATGTATTTTGGAACCAATTGTATATTTCGTTTAGTGTTAGCTGCCTTTCTGGAGATTCAATAATGGCCTGAAATAAAAATATACATTCAATCAAACTGAAAGCATAGGAATGTCAGTAAAATTAAACGGTTTTTTTTTATATATATATATTTTTAAATCTGCGTCGAATAAGATCTTAAAAGTAAAAACAATCTGAAGAAGTTAAATAATTATAAAAAAAACTTGATTAACTATACTTGAATTCGCCTGCTTATGTCGTAAAACATGCATATTCTAATGAAATAATATTATGTGGATTACTTTCAAAATATTGGTACACTTAAAGATGTTATTGTATCTTTGAGGGGAATAGCATTTAATAATTTGTATACTTGAATACTCTAAACTCATATTAGTCAATTGATTATACTATAATTATGTCATTCCAAGAAGTCATTATTTTAATTTTGGTATTCCCTTCGTACGAACGTATTCCCAATAGCTTAGAAATACATTGATCTGGCATCGTTGGGATCAAATATAGTGTAACATAGGTATTTCTTGAAATTTGATCACATCGCTTAATCATTTGTATTACTACAATATTTTCCGAATATCTACCCAAATATTGCTACGACATCTTTGTCTAATATTAGAAAATGATAATAATTCAATGACGATTCATAGGTAAAAATTCTTTTATATTTATGGATGGGGCCACGACTTTTTTAAATTAGAAAAACAAGTAAGGTAAAAATGTTTAAATGACAAAGAAAAGAAAATCGACACTTAGTTTCTATTTAAAATTTTGTTCATTGCAGTATAAATTAAAAAATTGAGTTATACAAAATAATGCACTGTAGGTTTATAGTGTGACTATCCATTACCTGAATTAGCTAATAAAGTTGTCTGATGGGATAAAAGTAGTTCAAGTGATAAAAGGATGGCCATGATGACTTACCTGCCTTATCAAAGAGGCATATGTAAATGGAGGACGGACATCAGCATTTTTGTAAAATTCTCGATTCCTTGTGATTTCTAAAAGTATTTGTAATCGTATTGATCATTTGCATAAAATTTTGTTACAAAATATCAGTAAACTAAATAATTGCAATTTGAGTACAAATTTCAAATAAAAATACCTCGTATTAATAGTACATATATAAATTACCTTCCGTTATGTCTAAGTTGACCCTTTCTGCTGCCCTCCTACGTACAGGAACTTCCGGATATCCATGGGGGTCTTGAATTTATGGCAAAATTTAATATAAATAAACATTGTAAAACTTTTACTACATACATACATATATATATATATATATATATATATATATATATATATATATATATATATATATATATATATATATATATATATATATATATATATATATATATATATATATATATATATATACTAATAATACACACAAAAAAGAAAAGAACACGGCAGAAATTTGGAATTTCATCAGGGGGTTGACCCAAATTTCCAAAGCCATTAAATCCAAGAGCTTTTTCAGTAGACATTCTTTAGAATGCCCCAACCCCAAAAGCTCAAGAGAGGAAAAAAAGAAAAAAAAAAACAAAAAAAAAAAAAAATGCTAAAAACTTACGAACCAATATGCGGGAATCTGGAAAAATCTTCAGATTGAAATTACACTTTCGTATTTTTATTTGAAATTTTTTTAATAAACATTGTTGCCAAAAGAAGCGGGGAAGAACTTGAAGTTGGAAAAAAAAATATATAATAAAAAACAAGTGCGTGACGTCAAGGATGATTGAAGGCTATTTTGAAAAACATTGTTAAGATTGGGTATTTTGCCGGTAATTTGCCTGGTTACAATCATACTCAATAAATTTAATGGGGGTATAGTTAGCCAACAGTCTTTTAACGAGGCGATTAAGGTATTTATATATATATATATATATATATAAATCCAAACTACCCAATCTTATATATATATATTGGTATATTGGTTAAGAAAGTTGATGTATCATCCCAAAACATCTGCAAAAAACGCATTTTATTTCTTCTCTTCTTCTATGAAAATTGTCTCTACTTTTATACTATTTTTAAAAAAACTTTTTTTCAAAAAATTAGCATTTTCTCCTCTAAGACAAACCTAAATATTTTTTCAGATTGTCACTGAGACCTCTCACTTAACAAAGTCGCTGATGTAACACTTCTAGTTGAATTTTCTGCTTGAAACACCCCAAAAAGGTCCCACTCGATTGTTGTTTCTTCAATCGCCACTTACCAAAAACGCTGAATATTACTCTCTTTTTACTCGCGGTGTTAACACACTGAATGCGATTTATAGTCTTACAAGAAAAAGTTGATCTATCCTTAAATAAGTTGAAATTTGAGCCTATAAATATTTTTCAAAGAGGAATACTTATTTTTAAGCAAATGTATGTCTTACCAACCTTCCAAAGATTAAATAATTTTCAGCTTTATAATATTTGCAAAATATTAGTTCCTACAAAATCTTCATCTTGATCTCCTTAAGTTTATATTTATCTGCCTTAAAATATTTATAATGGCTTTCTCCGTTACTAGAGTTCAGGAATGAGATTTTGAAAATGGTCACTTTTCTGAAGCAATAGGTTGCAACTCCTTCAGACGAAAACTAGGAAGTAAGCCCAATATTTTTTAAGGGTCCTATTTTTTTTCGACAGAAAATTCAATTGAGGGGGAAATTAGCTCTATAAGGCCTTTTCATTGGCCTTGAGCTTTTTGGCCGTTATTTTTTCATTTTTTTCAATGTTCTACTATTTGACATAGTAAAGTTTCATTTTTGGAGGCCGACGGAGATATACGACATTTGGGATCCTTTTTTTGGGAAAAGTGATATAAATCAATGGCAAAGAGACTGTGGAAAGAGGTTTCAAACTTTTCAATGATACAGACATTAATTACTTAACTATATTTTAACATTTTATTAGAAAATCCGTTAAAAAATCAAGGTTGGAAAAATTTAACCATCCAGTTTCTTTAAAATGTTCAGCATGTTTGGTTTTTGTTTTATTTAACAGATGGCGCCACTACGAGGGGAATTCTTAAATTTTTCTGTTTTTTTCGTTTGTTTTTTAAAAGTAATCAATAAATCAAAAGCAAAGAATTTAACAAAAAATATGATAGCATAAAAATGTTTAAAATATTGGTCTATGAACACGAAATTTTTTCTTGTATGAGTAATTTCTGACTCTTTTTGTGAAAAGATATAATACAGAAGGTAGGATTTTCATACTTTTATTCTTATCATTACAATTTAATTGAATCCCCCCTCTCCCCTCCCTGTTTTCCTTACTAATCAAAGCTTCCAACTTTCTCAGAACGAATTATAATGAGACCAGTGGAGGCCCGTGATCGAAAATGATACATGCGTTCCCCCCCACCACCCCCACACCACACACTTTTCACAATTATTCATGAACGCTAAGTCTTTAATCTTAATAATCTTTAATTCTCAAACTCAAATCAAAGTTTCCTTTCAATTTTTTTAAATTTAATAAGACGAGGTGGAAAACACTTATTTTTTGAAAACAAAGTCAATTTTCCTTTCTTTTAAACTTGCGAATCAGTCAATGATGTCGTCATAAAATGGCGTTGTTTTGGTAACACACTCACCCCACCCATTCTCATATGCTGAGCCAGTCAGCTCATCGAATTCTCAAGGGCAGTCGAAGTTAGAAATAATACTTGATCGGCAGCACCGCTATACATTGCGTAGAGGAAAGGTTTCTATTGCTTTCCATTGGTTACCACGGTAACATGGCTGCCCGAAACACGTTTCAGGAAACACGGCTGCTGTGTTCGGAGGAAGATCACTTTAATTGGAAGCGGGTTTTTTCTCGTGAATTATTTAGGCAAGATTGCTGTTTATCGGATTTTTTTCACTTACCGTAGAAATGGATCTTCATTTTAGAAAATTGTAAAATAAATAATTTTAGTTTTGAACTAATAAATGTAGATGTAGCCCGGCTGTACTGGCTGTACTGCACGAGCCGCCACTGAATGAGACAATGACCTTAAGTGATTTGCACTCCCCTGTGGATATTAAATCCAAGAGATAGTGTCTAAAGAAGTCGCATTAGATATAATTTTAAGACTATGGCGACTTTTGTTAAAAAGGTAGTTTGTGAGGTGACAATCCTACTATTGCAATTTAAAAAATTTCATTAAATTCTCCAGTACATTTTATTAATATTTATTCATCAAACTAAAGTCATGGGTCAAAAAGAGGTGATTTTCGTCGGTGCCTTTATAATGTGTTTGCTTAGTTTAGGAGTTTATCTGTTTCCAATAATGAATATTTTTAGTGCTTGTACATGTATCAAGGTATCTATGATTCAACTTTGGGGAAATTTTTTTCATCGGGAGCTTCACATCATCTTAATTTGGCTCCTTCAGCGCAAAGTAAGTCCCTTATATTTGACATTTATGATAAGTGACAATAGGTTTCATGCAACTGAAAAGTAAAATTTTTCCCTCATCATATCAAAGTTCTCAGCAAATAATAATTCAGAATGATAATGATTTGAAAAGACTGATCAACACTATAGATTCAATCATTTATTTTTTATGAAGCTGTTGAACTAAATCTGTGATTAAAATAAAAATCTTCGAACAGTATTTTGAAAATGACGAGAATCTTTGTGAAAGGTATATAAATTCAATTGCATACTAAGCGAGTAGAAAGTGCTTCGAAGGAATGAATGGTCACCAATTGGAACGCTCTGATTAGATGATCAGAGTAAGGGATATATTGTAAATCCCCAGTCAATGGTCTTTAATGGAAAGCTTAGTTCGTATCTTTTTCTGTCAAATTTTTATGATAAACCAGTGCTTCTGTGAGTTGTTGAAGGGGATGTGATGTATTTAAATATTTTCCGGAAAACCTGATTAAAAAAGCAAAGCTCATAGTTCACGAGCGCAGCGAGACCTATTATACTAGAGAAGTCCCAGCATTTGGAAGTTGGCGAGTATTAGCGAGCGGTAGGTCAGAGCCCCCTTATATAGAATTGCCACATTTCTGAAATGTTCAGCCGGGACATCGGAATGCCCGGCAGCGTCGCGAGTATTCAAGGGTACACACCCTTGGCGGGTTGTTAGTGTTTTAGAGGGTAGTTTATTCTCAATGCTATTAATAAATGGTTACTGATTAGGAACCTAAACCAGGGGTAAATGACACAAGCATAAAACTTAAAACATTTTATTTCTTACATGTTAATATTTATAAGTTACTTAAGTAAGAAGAAACACTTTGAATGAGGGATAAAAATTTGAACAATATTTATATGTACTTTTTATTGGCTTAGACTTTTTTTAGAAAGTCTTTTTTGGTTTTAATCTTGTAAAAATCTTCTCAAGCTAATCCGACATTAATTTTACATGTAATCAAGCCTTTAACCGTTAGATTCCTTCATCAAACCCCTATCATCAGTCCATGCATTGTTTATCAAAGAAAATACTCTCTCAACTGGTCACGATTGGAGAGACAAGACGATACGATGACCAATATTATTTATTAACAGACCACCACTCTTCTACAATTTTCACTTTCCATACAGTAAAGAAATAAATGACAAAGTAATTATCCTAAATAATCCTCCACAGTTAATTATTTTTAGACTTTTTTGTTCATCTATAAAATCAAATTTAATTTTTACTGGGACGTGAAGTAAACCATCAGGGAGACCGGGATTGTGTCTGGAAACCGGGACGGTCTCGGTCAAACCGGGACGTATAGCAAGCGTACCCTTATAGAGACTATTTCGATAATTGGCAATGTTGCAACTCTATTTGGATCATATTTATGATTGGATTGGCTGGAAAAAAGGCATATCACAACAGTGGTGAATTTCAAAGGTCTGTAAAAGTGTTGTTACGAGTTAAGGTTAGTGATAGATGATCTGACTCCATTATTTAATTAACATGTTTAATTGAAATCTAGACACACGAAACTTACAACAAAAAGGAATTTAGAAGGTAAGGAATGACAAAACCTCGAGTTTTGAGAATCGGGGGCAGTCTGTTTCAATTTTATGCAGGGTGCCAATGCTGATGTCATTATCACGTACACAGCTCATGAATGAATTAAATTGGTGCTTGTGCTACACACGTGATAGTCACGATAGCGAAACATGATGGTGTTGCTCTATAGTCCTTCCGATAGATTTTTTAAAAGACTCTTACGCACTAAAGAAAGAACAAATTCACCAGACCCATTAGGTAGTCCGCAACTGACAGGAGACGTCATAACTACTATCATGCCTACTTACTTTTGAAACAAAAGTTTTTAGAGCGTTGAATGGAATCAGAGTCCTCTCGCGATTCACTTTGGGTAAGCATTCTTTCTATGGGCCATGGGTTCTACCGATATTTGGGGGTTAACTGTTGTTCGTTAATGTACAGTTTATTGTGGTTCAAATAGTATTAGTTAAATTTTTACAGTGCATTACAAAATTTTTAAAGTATGATAATTTTTTGTCATCAGTTTGAATCTTAATTGTTACCCAAATAAAGTATGTAATTTTACTATTAAAGAATTTCTGAAATCATGGTTAAAAAAATCTTCCATTTAATTGCTTAGTATTAAAATGAGCTGCTATGGGGCGTGCAAAGATATGTACTTACCAGCTACTGAGTGATGATATCCTTTATCACTGAGTCTTCTTCGCATAGGTGTCTGCAAAAGGCTGAGCGATGGCAGAAGACGATTTGGAATGTTGAGTGGAGGAGGCGGTGGGAGTAAAGGTGGGGAGAGCTTGGTGGGAGGAAATTTGCAGGGGTTCTTGCTGCCATTGCCCTGAGGATGAAGAGAACCGTATGTGATAAGGATAGAGAAGGCCCTTTTAAAAACAGACAAACATGAAAAGAGGACCAAATGACTTCAAACCAGAACAGTCCGATTGTGTTTTCCCAAGCATATACCACAAAATCGCGTATTTTTTATTGAACCACCGATTAAGTAAACAATGATAAATGTTGCTGATTAACGTTTTAGATATTCAATTTGACTTGGCTTTAAAACTTAACCAGATTACATTTCGAGTGGGGTTATTTCAAATAAAAATAAAATATAATTAACATTTATTCAGTATCATTAACTTTATTTAAAAGTTTGGATTTTTCTTCTGAAAGTTTACGTTCGAAACATATTTTTAAATTGAAATCTCCGTAAACGTTATTATATTATCATGGAAAGAAAATTTATGAATACCTTTTACATCATGTGTGTTATGAGTTCTAGAAAACAAAAATCGGATTTCATGTATTGTTGGTTATGAATATAGGCGACTCGTTTGAGATCTTTTACCATCACTGTTGCCAGGAAGACCAAATAAACAATACTATGAGCAAGTTAAAAAAAAAAATTGACATAAAAATCTGAAACTTTTTATGCCGAAAATTCGAATAGAACCTTGACAGAGGATAAAATATTTCTATTAAGCTATGCTATTATATTTTTAATTTGTTCTTTTCTTAAATTTTAGTCCATTGTATTACTATTACAACTATATTAATTAAAACAAATTTTACATTAAAATAAAGTGATTAACTTTATACCAAAACAATATTTCTATTAAAATAAAAGAAAAAAATGCCTTTCATATTTAATATGTGGGTCAGTAACAGTTATGAGAAAGCATTATCCAAATTTCTTACTTTCCCTTAATTCTAAATTTATTTAAACTTGAAATTAGTTTTATAAACACTAATGAGAAGCAAGTGAAGTTGTTTGATGATTTCAATTATCAAATAGCTTTTTTAATATAGTCGCTTTCTACAATACGTGATTGAGCAATCAGATGTAATTAAAACCATAATTTGAAGCTATGACAACGAAACTACAACTTTTAATAATCTGAACAAATAAATGATCCCGATACAATATGAAAACTTACATTACAATCATTGTAGCAGGAAGAAGACAGTTTAAATTTTTCCAGTTATACTTTTTCCCTACTTTGATATTAAAATAAAGTTTAAAATTTTGAAAGTTTTTTTTTACGTGTCCAAGGGGAAATTCATGAAAACTAAGCAGAATGTAAACGCTAGCTTCGATATGTTTTTTCTTCTTTTCTCTATACTATATATTTGATTAACAATCACTTGTACTCGTGTTTTCAATCGAAATGTGATACGAAAATATATTGTCTATATCAGTTAATTTAGTTAGAATATCTTTTGGCAGATATTAACCATTTGCTGTCGTATGTCTACTCTCAGCAACCAAAGTTCTTTACCGTTCCGGTCAGATGTCTGCTCTTACCCACCACAATAAGGAATCGTAATAACCTTTAACACGTTGACTGCCACGGAATTTTGCACGATTCTGGTCTAAAGAGCCAATTTGATTTAAACTTTAACTGCTGTATGTGGTCTGAGAGACCGCGAGCCATTTTTTGTGGAATGCTTCCATCCACTAAATTTTCAACTTTGACTTTTATATTAATTTTTCCGATACTTTGGCTCTTAAATTTTAAATTGATGATCACTAATTTCTTTGACTTAGTATGAACCACTTGTTGCTTTTGCGCCAAAATTATCAAACCACCTAACCACAGCACTCGTCGACGCGTTGATTGGAGAAGAGATTGAACCAGTGGGCAATTGAATGTTACTGATATGGCAGTCAATGTGTTAACTGCTGTATGCTGTCTATCAGACCACGAGTCATTTTTTTTTTTTTGGTGGAATGCTTCCTCTTCCTAAAATATTTCCTCTTTGATTTTAAATAAATTTTTTCGATACTATGTTTCTTAAATTTCAAACTGCTGTCCACAAACAGCAGTTAAAGTTT
Organism: Linyphia triangularis; assembly: GCA_963978545.1. Lineage (NCBI taxonomy): Eukaryota > Metazoa > Arthropoda > Arachnida > Araneae > Linyphiidae > Linyphia > Linyphia triangularis. Next base: position 74,381,020 of record OZ021721.1, on the reverse strand, counting down.
AGTATGGTTCCTTGCTGTGGCGGCTGAAAGCAGATATAGGGCCGGAACGGTAAAAAAAGCTTTGGTGGTTGAGAGTAGACATACGACCGCAAAGGGTTAAAAAAGAAATTCTATAACGAGAGATAAACATTAGTCTCAATCAATATTTCTTAATATTGATGGTAATATTAAAAATACAATTTTCTTCCTCATCAAATCCTAGCAAGTACGAACGAAACAAAGCTTACAATCTCCAAGTTCCCCACTGCAGAAGTTTTCATGTGTAGATGTTCCATCATGGCCTGCAGGCGATTTTTCTCTTTGTCGAGCTGCATTTCCAACTGAGACACTACTTGCATTTGGACGCGAGCTTGGGCTGTACTTCTATCATCCAGTTGATGCTCCATATTCAGATGTCTGAAAAAATAAGACGAACATAGTTTGGACATTTTCTGGCACGTTGAAACATCACTATTAGATAAAGATTAGTCAATTAACACGTTTAGCTCCCCGCGAATTATTACGGAATTCCCCTTCAGGCCACGCTCGCTTCTTAGAAGCGCTGGTATTGCGATATAGCAATGCGAAGCTCACTAATAAAAGAATGAAATTTACTCGATACAGCTGTGTAAATATATTAGGGCTACTGTTTCTTATCGCAGTAGAAGATATTTACGCTTAGAATGAAATGCTTATAGACATTTATTCCACGCGCTTACGCAGCGTTGCCAGACCTCGGACTTGAACCTTGTGGGATAGAAAACCTTCTGGGATCTAACTCGTCCATGCAATAATTGAATTTTAACTTATATTTGAATCGTGATGTTTTTATAAAAAGTCGATAACTTTAACTACTTTTAAAACAAAACTACATAAAAAATATTTAAGTTAAATTTATAATTTTAGTAGCTTCTCTGTATCAAAACATTGGGTATCGTTTGCAGTAAAAGAAATTTTAAAGAAATTACAATTATTACAATTATTGGTGCAGTTATTACCTAATTAGCTAATTAATTTCTAATCAATCAATTAAATATCATCAAATGAATACTTTTTGTGTGCAGATAAGTTAGTTTTTTAACACTTGTTAAGTGTGAAAAAATATGAATCTAATTCAAAAGTTAAAGAAACATTCTTCCAATGTAAACTAGAATTTAAACTTTTATTTTTTTAAGAGATATTGTTGGCTTAGCGTGAAAAGGTCCCACCTTCACTTTTAGTCTCAAACCACTCTTTGGTATTTTGGAAAGAAGAAGATAAGCCCATCGGTAATTAAAAGATGTCGACTCTCTATTAATACTGCTAATCAGTACTGATTTCTCTTAGCTGTTTCTTCAACTACTACAGTCTACTCATTATTATTGCAAAAAATGAAGAATGTTGTTTAGGTAGGCAATTTTTCACAAGGGTATTTTGGATGTAGTATATTTAATAATACTTTTTATCCATTAAAATATCAATAGTACTTAAAAAACTAAGGCATCCTGCACTTTAAAAAGTATTAAGAAAGGCACCCTGTCAAATTATAGGTGTGGGAAAAACAACAGCGTACTGTCAGCCATCGGTGGTTGACGCGGTCTAAACGGAAAGTTCAGTGTTAGCCACCGATGGCTGACGTAGCACTCAGTGTGTTAATGATTTAATCTAATAATAAATAAACATTAAGTAAATTTTCAGTAATCACTTAAAACAATGTAATTTTTTTTAATTTTTTATCATATTTTACACAGTCAGCCACCAATGGCTGACGTGGTCTAAAAGGAAAGTTCAGTGTCAGCCACCGATGGCTGGCGTGTCACTCAACGTGTTAATCATCGTGTTTACTCTGAAGAGCACATCAGGCTGTCTCACACAAACGATCGGCACCTTTTTTTCAGCGAAATGTCAAAATATTCAATTTAGAACATTTTACTCAATATTAAGAGCCACAACAGAACATTTTTATTGTCCCAAGAATTACGTAATTGAAAATGCTAATTTTTTATAGTAGAAATGAAACTTAAAATTTCTAATACGAAATTTATTTTTATTTTAAAGTATTCCTCTACCATATGACGTTTGCGTAAATTTCGAGTGTGTGATACAAAAATGAGGCTCAATTTGAAAATACAAATTAAAAGCCGAGTCATTTTTTTTTCGGAATTGAGTCGGTAAAGAATATTCACTTCCTTTTAAGGAACCAATGTAGAATCTTAGAAATAATATTGTTTGCCATCTAAATCCACAATTGTTGGAAGTGAAAATTATGGGTTGGCTGATTTTCTACGCAGACGTTATCAAACGTAAAAACTGCACTAGAGCTAGACTACGCTAAAAATTGACAGAAAATATGGGTGTCGAATGGGAAAAAATACCAAAAACTCTCACCAGGCAGCCCGACCAATCGACGTTGCCTCTCTTTCTGATCATTTTTGGATAGAAATTTTGGGAAAAAAATCATTTGATAGGAAACATCTAATCTTTGATAAATAATTATTGTTTTGTACACATGATAAAGATTCTTTTAATTATCTACGAAATAAAGCGAATTCGTAGGTCTATAAAAGAGTAATTCATAAGAGTTAAACACTAAGTTACACACAGTTATTTAAAAACACCAAAATGTTGCGAGGTTGGAAAGTCAATAAACTTTAAAATATTTAAAGTTTCCAAATACTGTTTAAAATACACATATTTATAAATAGTGTCTTACTTTTATGGGCACTGTTTATTATTTAATAAAATTTAGCTTATAAAGTAAAACTCTTAAAAGAAAAGTGATCTCCTGATATTGGTGGAATTAAGAAAGCGTTCTTCTTGATATGTGTGTGTGTGGGGGGGGGGGGGGGACTTAATTTATCAGCTTCAACATAAATGAATAATAAATTTATAAAACGAATTAAAAAATTGTTTTAACAAATTGTTTGACTTTGATTCCTTCGTTGTGATATCACGTCAAAGCAAAGTACCTAATGTTGTGTAGGATAACTGACTCTTGCCTCTTTTAATTAGCCCATAATTATAACAATATATATGTCTTGGTCTCCTAACACGAATTTCCCTGTTGTAATTTTTGGTCAGTTACGATTAATTATAAATACGAAAAACTGGGTAAGAATATGCACATGGTACGCATACAAATGTACCAATCCAATCAACTTGAAGACCAATGTAATCTTCAATGTTTCCGCTTTTTTTAACACCATATCTTGCAAGATTCATACTGTGAAAAATTCCTCAAAATGAACCCACCTTGCTTATAGCACTTTTGAACTATCAAAAAAAAAAAATTGATCTTACGTCACAAGATTCTTTGTTAGATCTTACGTCACAAGAGTTTACTATTTGAGATAGAGCAGGTGGATCTGTTGGTCGAATTTTTAGATTACGACGAAAAATAATTTTTCAGTGCAGAATGTTTAAAAATTTTCGTCTTCTGAGAAGGACAAAAAGAAATCCGTTAAAAAAGGACCGCTTACGATGTGGTCCACTGTGCTAGTGAGTACTCTGCATCAAGAAAGTGTAGAAAGTGAGTTAAAATTATTCCGAATGGATGTTTCGTTTACCTTATGAGTTGTTCAAATACTTTCTGCTTTATTAAGAACAAGTACAATATAAGTATTGTATGAAAGAATGTCTAAAAAGAATGCTTAGCTGGTTTGAACATCATTTATTCGAGCAAGAAAATCACAAACTAGAAAAAACTTTTTCACTTTTTATTAGTCTATGTGTTTAATTACCACGAAATCTGCAAAGTGTTAATACTTTTATTCAAATTTTTTTGCTCGAACAGGCCGCACAATATGTTTAATGATGCGATAAAACTTCGCGTATTAAGGATGACATATAAATGGTTATTCCAGCAATCAAGTCATGATGGCCATAAGTAGTAAATTGATAGGTAGGTTATTTATTGAAGGTAGTCATTATCCATCATGACCGTAGTATTATCAGAAAAGGGGGGGGGGGGGAAGAAGAAAGAAGAAAAATAAATAAAAACGCGTTAAAATTTGATCTCTTTGAATCAAATGCAAAATATTTTGACAAATCAATATAATTTTCTTGGTAGCTAATAATAGTCTACTGTCCTGATTTTTTTTTTCTTTAAAAAAAAAAGTCTCGTTCTGTAAAGTATAAAAAATAAATTATTTTATAGAATGTTCTTCAACTACTATTAAATGGCTTTAACTAATTAACTGCCCTAACTTTTTACGTAATTTTAATCCTATGGGATAAGACAATTGTCAACTTACTGAATTAGTACTAACCTTCTAGTTAAAACATACCTTTCAAATGGTGCGTTTGACTCATACAAAAAAAAAAAGTCTTACGCTATTGGTTAACTTTTTCCAAAGCAAATCATTTGGAATTGGGGACTTTCTTGCGTAAGAGCTGCACGAGGGGTATACTATTCAGAACACGTTACGTTACATCGATATCTGTGTGAAGATTTCACGGAGGAGGGAAATTTCTTAGCATTTGCCTCTCGAATGGTAGAAAACTCTACTACCAAGCATCAACACGAGATGTCACAATCGCAGCATAGGTGGCACATCAAAACAATTTCTTGAATTTCATGGATGCTGAATGGAATTGTTTTCTGTTATAAGTATAGTAAGATTTTTAAATCACGTTTTAAGGTTTTTAAAATCATAAAACTGTTTTTATTGCTCAAGGTACATAATTGTATTTAGAAATATAATATCAAAATTTTGTTTTTGCTCAAGAAAATACGTTTTAAAAGCTGAAATGAAGTTAAGTATGATAACGTGTAAAAATGTATTAAATCTTTCGTTAAAATTAAATTTAAAATGATTTTTAAAAATATATCAATATGTTTAGTTTGTGTTTTACTTTGTGTTTATTTTGTTCGTATATGATTTTTAAAAATTTAATAAAACTTTTTGGGCGCGTTCATATCATTGAACAAAATAGTGCTTTTCAATGCAACTCTCTCTCTTTTTTTTACATAAGCCCCCACTGTACATTTTGCATTTCCTTTTGCGACTGTTTTGTTTTATTACTTTACTTAAGATGTCTCTTGGATGTGAGTTTCGTGTGTCTATGTTGTTCCACTGAGAAGTTATTAGGGAAAACTGATGTACCTTTAATTTTGTAAGTGAGTGTATATTCAAAAAACATTAAAAAATACACGAAAATATCAATATAAAGAGTAAAGCGAAAAGTCAAAATTTAATTGGTTATTTTTTCAATTAGTAAAGTTATGCAACACTAATAACCATAAAAATACATTCAATAAATTGTAAATAAGAATAACAAAATTAACTGAATTTCTTGTTTATTCTAGGTTCTTGAATTAATGTATAAAATTTCATTGTTAAAAATTTACTATTTGATTCTAAAAGGTACTTAAATGCTTGGGGTGGAGGAGAAAAAAACATCTTTTGTTTTCTATAATTTTATTTCATTATTGGCATGATGGCGTTTAATTTATTCTAATTGAAAATCGATGTAATTATAAGCTGCGAAGAATTTCTGAGGATCTCTTCATTAGTGATATCAAAAGTTCTTATCCAGATAGTAGTATATCAAAAATGGTGTTAGGATGGTCTTTTATAAGTTTGTCTGAAAATTAACTCCAGTTCAAAAAAAAAAAAAAAAAAAACTTTGAAAAATTTACTTATTTTTCAATTTGTTGTATTTTAATTCTTTTTTATACTGTTCAAATATTTCACAACGGCACTTACAAATTAAAGTAATATTTTCTTAATCTTCTTCGCTTAATACTTCCAAAAACAAATTGGTCTAAATATTTTATTATTCCTACAATCTTACTATCTAGCAAAGCCAGCTTAAGATTGTTTTAGGGAACTACACTCTAATGTTTTTTTCTTCTGTTTGTTAGTAAAATATTGCACCATCGATATAAACAATTGTTTCCCAAATCACTAAATATTGCTTTCTAGAGAGATTTTTTACAATGAACATGGGCAGTGCTTGGAGGGGACAATTTAGTTGTATTTTGTTGAAAATTTTTTTATTTGCTTGTTCACTCTTAGAAATTGAGATGTTTCCCTTCTTTTTTCATGTCTTCCTCATTCAACCTTGTTTATGACACATTTTTTAAAATTTTATTCTAGCTAAATTGATCAAATAATGGGACCTGTTGCATGCGCATTCCGCCTCCAAGTCGTGAATGGGGCCCAACGCATATCCGTAAATACAGGTTACATAATTATACCATGAGAAAAAAGCATTATTTTACCAAATGGGTTAAGTATTGGGTTAAATCTCAACAGGAAAGTTTTAGCCATAAATTTTTTTATTTAATCAACAAAATCTTTTTTTTTACATACATGCAGTAAGCTGATAAATATATATTTTGTTGAATACTTTTGGAGTCGCTATACACGCACTGAATTAGAGTCCTTGAAAGTTTATTCAAATCTTGATTACGGCATGATTATGCGAAATTGTAGTCATATTGGTGACACGTTGCTGTAGTGGACTGCATTGTTAGATCTGGATCAGAAAATAGTTCGTGTGTGAAATCCTTCTAGGGGAAGTGTTCCGCATTTTGAATGGGAGAAAACTCGGAAAACAGAAAACTATCGTGGTTCCTTTTAAATGGACCCCCAAAGTAAGTCCTTCTTTTAACATTGAAATGGACATTCTTTGTTTTATTTCTTGTGAAGTGATTTTAAAACTTTATAAATGGGATAAATCACTGAATTTAATATCTTTCGTTAGTAGCATAATTTAAAATTCTATCGTTTGAGTATGCTTTTCACCACGTCATTGTCAATCATGGTTTCCAATAAATCGTAATATTAATCAAAGACAGATCACTTGGACACGGATTATTATTAAATACAATACTGATAAACATTACGGACACTTCAAACTCAAGCATCAAATCTATATTCAAAACTTCGAATACACTACCCCAAAAGAATGTAAGTAATTTTGAAAATAACATTTTCTGTCAATAAACGGATCTAGATACAATGCCATAATAAATCCAAAAGTGAATTATATACGGATGAATCACTGAAACTATTTTAGAGAATGTTGCTTTTATAAGTACAGGGTAATTAGCACCTTGGTAATTCTTACTTTAAAAAGTGTTGGTAATCCTCGCAAAAGGTCTCGCATCCGGGCCACTTACACACTCCATGGCCAAACAGTAGATGACTTGGTGGATCTTCTTTTGGTGTGGGCGTCAAGGAAGGAGAGTTTTGTTGGCCATTTTGTGGTGCAGAGGATGTGCCATTGGTGAGCTCTTCGCTGTTGTTCTTCCACATCGAATCGCTTTTTTCACCTGAAGAATAAAGTCATTCATTTGCACAGCATAGGCTGCTGAGTAACAAATTACAGGATATTTTGTGGAAACATTCATGTAATGTTAGGCATTGAAAAATACGTTGAGCTCTGAAGAATGTACTTGTGTAATATACGAAATAAACTTCTTTTATGAAATGATCACAACATACTTTGTACACACCATTAGTTCCTGTTCAGATAAATTGGAAAACTTACCTTCGTGTATTTCATCTTTAAGTAATGCTTTCTCATTGTCTGTAAAGTAATGATTAAAAATAACTCACCTTGAAAAATTGATCAGAGAGATCTCCAAACGATTAAGAGATATAATACTTAAAATGATGTGCTTTAAATGTTCACCATCGCATTGTTTTTATTTAAGATAAATACATTGCTTAAAACTAATTTTCTCACTATAAATTGTTCACGTTTGTAATGTAACTGTCTTTAAATTGAATTAAAAAAAAAAATTAAGAATATTTATTTCGAAATTTTAGGGAAATGGTTTATTTTTTATTAAAATAAAAATTGAACGTCAAGGTAAAACTGGACGAGCTATATTATTTTACCTATTTATTCTTCGGATTTTGTAACTGGACTATTCTTTCTCTGAAGCGTGTGTGGAATTTTTACTTAGAAGGCTAGGTTAATAAAGCAACTTTAATTGGCCTATCCTTTTTTGGAAAATCTTCGAAAGTGTGTTTGGGAGTATATATTTTTTTTTTTTTTTTTTTATTATATATATATAAAAGATACGCATTTTTTCAAAATTTTTACTATTCAAATTATTTTTACCGAGTTATTTATTTTAATTTCGAATATATCGGCCATTCTTTTCAGATTTTTTTCTGCTTAATGCCGATAAAAACACATTTCTTTTTAATGTATTTTTCAGTTTCTAACTTTTCTTCCCCTTAAAATTTCTTAGCAAATTGACATTTTGTTAGATATAAAATAGTATATAGTTGTACTATATACTTTTTTATATTTTTATAATAGATTATATAATATTTTTTATTTGACAATTATTCATATTACTTGTGTGCTTGTTTAAATAATAATAATAAAAAGTATTCCATATACATATGCTCAAAACTAACGACTCAACCATAATTCATACTATCTTTTGATGTAGTACAATAAGTTCGAAATTTAATTCAAGTCTTCCAATCATTTATTAAAAGACAGTTGTAACGTTCAGTTATACTTCGCCGATTCAGTGAAACTTTAATACAAGCTAACAAATTCGTCTTTGAAAGTATATTATACACTGGTGAAAAAAACTTAAGGACGAGATGGTTTTTCCTTAATAAGTTCTAAGTTGATCCTCATAGTAAATGAAATTCACATCAAAAGATATCTTTATGTAACAAAACGATAAGTAAAACAACGCAGTCGCAAAATGAAATGCAAAGTGTACGTGGGAGCACTTGTAAAAGAATGGAGTACCATTTTTCTGCTCCATTACAGATGCATTCATATTAAAAAACACACGACTCAAAGAATTGACTTTTAGTACGAGCTATGATCTCCCCTGTCATCAATGTTTACTTTGCACTGCATTTTCTTACCTAACATGAGGATTTTTATGAGGCATAGTGGCTAAATTGCTCATCCCACCTTTAGAACTGTTTTGAAGAGATGGAAAATTCCTAATACACCAAATTTTTTCACAACGCGTCTCATGGAAGCGTTCCACACATGTTTGATAAAATTTAGGTTAGATGAGTGATTTGACTTACGTATAGAAGCAATATTCGTATTTTTTAATCGTTTATCTAAAGTAACAGTGAGATAAAATATGCCACAAATATAAAAAAATACTAGTTAGAAATCAATATTTCACCATTATAGACATTCCTAAATCTAGGTAACGTAATTAGAGTAAAAAAGTCGTATTTAATTATTTTTTCATTATTGGGAAGCTCAATACGGCAATCTAACATATTTCATCCAAATGCCAAAATTTTTAACATCGGATAGTTTTTACTGAAAGGAATGTATTCAGTCTCATGAGAGATATTGAGAGTCAGATAATCTGTAGAAAGGTGGGAACATGATATTACGTTGGAAAATACCAATTCGAGATAACGATTTGGTGGGAAAAGAGTTTTAATCTTAGTTTGCTATAAGTTATATTGCTGTATTGAGATTCTCAGTAACACCAAAAAAAAAAAAAAAAAAAAAAAAAAATTTAAATTTGACTTCTTTTCTGTAATTTCTTTACTTAGATTTAAGTAAGTATATAATGGATATTGATTTCTAACTCATGTTATTGATATTTATGGCATATTTTATCTCACTGTTGCTTTAGATAAACGATTGAAAAAATACGAATATCGCTTCTATACATAAGCCAAATCAATCCTCTAATCCAAATTTTATCAAGCATGTGTGGGACGCTTGTATGAGACGCACTGTGAAAAAATTCGGTGTATTGGGAACTTTCCATTTCTTCAAATCAGTTCTAAAGGTGGGGCGAGCAATTTAGCCACTACGCATCATAAAAATCCTCATATTAGTTAAGAGAATACAGTGCAAAGTAAACATTGATGACAGGGGAGATCATATCTCGTACTTAAAGTCAATTCTTTGAGTCGTGTGATTTTTAATATGGATGCATCTGTAATGGAGCAGACTAATGGTACTCCATTCTTTTATATATGCTCCCACGTGCACTGTGTATTTCAACTTGCGACTCTGTTGTTTTACTTATCATTATGTTACATAAAGATATCTCTTTGATGTGAATTTCATGTGTTTATGCTGTTCCACAGAGAAGTTATTAACCCCTTGGGTACAGATTTATTTGGGAAAATTATTGCGTTTTGAACGGTTGGTTCAAAACAATAAAGGAACTTTAAAGGAATACAGCCAAACAAATTATTTTTTTAAAGTATAGGTAAACCAACCGATGTTTGACTTAACCAATCATGGCTTTTGTGACATTAAAATCTATCCAATCAAACTAGTTTGAATGACGAATTAGGTTCGTCATTATTAACAGGCAAAACAAGTGCATGACGAATCTCAGCCGTCAAATGTACCCAAAGGGTTAAGGGAAAAACCATCTCGCCCTTAAGTTTTGTACACCAGTGTATGTCTAGGAATATTTAACAGGAATTATATAAACTTTAATATATTTTCATTTATCATTTCTGGAAGGTGTTTTTCTGTGACTATCTTTATTTCTCCCTTCATACAAAACCAAAATTGATAAATGAACACCAATTTTGCGGTTAAAATCTCCGCTTCTGAAGAAAAATTTATTTACAACTGTTATTTGTTTGAAAATCGAAGTTAATTTTTATTTTATTTTAGTAATTTATGAGAGGGGATTCTATCTAGAGGATATTTTTGTTTCCTATTTGAGGAAAGTCTATGTAGATGGTATTTTGGTACTCTATGAGAGAGGAATATGAAGAAGGTACTTTATGTACAATGATCCCCTCTTCTACCGTGGTACTTTAAACTACACTAAATAAATGTATTTCCAACTTAAAGATGTAGTTCGCCGCTTTTAACAATTGACTTTATTTTTTGTTGATTGAATTGAAGTGTTAGTTGCATTGGATATGATGAATATACAGAATACAATTTATCACCAGATAGACCAGTACACGAGTCGTGCCGTGCTGAGCATTCTTTCCAAACCAAGTTTTCTTACATATATCTCAGAAATAGAAAACAGTATTAAAGACAGATGACCTTCCAAAAAAAAATATATATAAATCCCTCAAGTGCGCTGGCCGCAAGCAGATCCACTAGTACTTTCATTCAACTGAAACGCACAAAATTTAAAAGAAAAAAAAAATTCATTCTATTTTTAATGTACAAAAAACTTTTAAAAATATAAGACGTTTTGAAATGTAAGACTCTTAAAATCTATCTCACAGAGCAAACATAATTTGTTCGCTTCTAATTTATTGTATAATTTAAGGCCTTCTGAAGAGCTTCCCCTATAACTCACCTTGGACAGAAGTGCTAAATGGAGTGGCAGTCATGAGGTACTGTCGATGGCTCTGCTGCAATTGCTGAATCAGCTGGTGTTGCTGCGCAGATAATTGCTGGAGTTGGGCTTGCAACTGATGTCGGGCACCTTTCTCAGTATTCATTTCCATGGGAAGATTCGTAAGCTGCTGCAATATTTGATTCTGCTGAATCATATTCATCTGAATTTGCTCTTGGAGATGAGGAATAAAGGCTTCAAGCTGTTTTAATTGCTGCTGTTGATGTTGCTGCAGAGAAAATTAAAATTTCCCATGCTAATAAGATGAAAATTATTGCTCTACAATAACAAAATTAACTCAATTTCTGGCGAAATCAAGAACAGTTTTAGAGTTTATATTCATTTACTTTTCTTAGTAACATAACTGCAAATGTCGTGGAAACCACGAGTTAAAAAATGTGGAAAAAATACATAGACGAATAAAAAATAATTACTTAATTAAATATGAGACTTAATTAAAGTGCACAACACGATTCGGTCAAAGCATCTTTTCATTGATTTGCATTCGAAATTGAAAATTTGTGAAAATAATTTATAACTTGTAATTAAAAGTTTTATTGAAGAATAAGTGGATGAGTATACCTGTTGTCTTTGATAATATAGAGCTTGCTGTTGAAGGAACTGTTGTATTTGAGTGGGTGAAAGAAACTGTTGCATTTGCCCTTGGTGAGGGACCATTAGGAGTTGGGCAGCGCTCACTGGGACCGGATCGGATAAACCATCGCAGCCTTTGCCCACGGTTTTACTCTAAAAGTAAAAGCTGATTTACAGGAATCAAACAACATAACAAAAAAGAATAATATAGGTTTAGAAAATATTATTCAAGCAGACATATGTAATCCTATGGAAGGAAGTTGCGGTAGAAAAAATGAATAAACAATTTGTGAAATTACTCTTTTCTTAGAAAAAAAAACCTGACTAACAAACAAACTCTAATATTCTAAGTTTTTTTTTTTTTAAGTAGTAAGTGAAACAGGACATTGTTTTTGGAAAAACGGAATGTTCTTTTCGCAATTTATTATTACATACCAATTGTTATCTGTACACTTATGTTTTCTCCATGATGCAATATTTTGTGTAAAAGGATACGTGAAAATGATGTATATATATTTATTCAGTTTTACTTGGAAATATGTTGTGTGACAATAGTGTATACTTTCACGTTTTGAATTATATAAAAATTAAATTTCATACAACATAATTATAGTTTATCGTTTGTAATTTTTAAGAGATGAATCATTTGAATTTTTTTTTGTTAACTATTTGAATCTATTTGAGGAATCCAATGAAACTAAATTCATCAGAAATTACTTCGGAAATATTTGGTTTAACCACAATAATATAAATAGAAGATTTTGGTGTATGCATGTTTTTTTAATGTAATGGAATGAATGCAATGAAATGGAATTAATGAAATGAAATGGAATTAATGAAATGAAGTTTAGTTTTCCCCCAGGGAAGATAAGGGAAGGTTAACACACGTACGATTTAATCAAATTATTTCAGAAACAAAACATTAACAAAATCATATCTGTTTTTTTTTTTTTTTTAAATTTTTTTTTAAAATTTTTTTTTTATTCAAAAGAATATTTTACAATTATCAAATAACTTTACAATAAATTACGCATTAAAATGTGCACTATCGTTTTATGATTTCTTACCTCCTTTTGAGCAATTTTTTAACTAACACTGATTCTCTAACAGGTAAAAATATAAACCTCGTATTTTTTTTTTTTTTTGAAGGAACTCTTAACACATAAAAAATTATATCCCGAATTTGAGATGATTGAAAAAGTTCAAATATTAAAGTAGGACAAATAAAGTCCATGTCGAAATGAAATTCCCAATGCATTGTTACAATAAATGAAAGATTGGCTTACCCAATATATCATTGTTGCTGTGGATCACTCAGGAAAATGAGAAGTAGAAATGTGTGCATTTTGTTCGAACAGGTGACAACGCAAGATAAGTTGACTAGAATATCATTTTTTTTTCTTCTGGAGATTAACACCGTCTTTTCGCATCTCGTAATAGTAAAATCAGATGTTTTAACGTTATTCTGCATAAAACGGAAGAAAAACATTGCTGCACGATACGCCAGTAATATTTACAAATCGAGATAGAAGTCACACTTAATATCTCAGCTTACCTTGTTTTGTTTGAATTCTTCACAGCTACTCAAAGTAGTTTAAGTTATTATCGCAAGGTACCTTAGAAGATGTGTGTTTGAGATTTTGTCGCATTCAGAATGCTTTTGAAAGCAGGATATCAATTACAATATCTCTGGATTTACAGTGTAAAAGCTGCATTTCTAAAAATTTGAATTTTTCCATAGTTAGTTGTGGATATCGTATAACTTGTTTAACTCAAAATCTGATTTTTTGATTTTTTTTTTTTTTCATTTTGAATTTAAGTCATTTTAGGTAGAATCTCATTATGAGAGGCATAACACAATATAAAGACGTCTATGTAGAGGTTAATGAAATATTAAACGACTGAAGTCCTGAGTGCTATATATTAAATTGTTGGACTGATTAGAATATACAGGATATTTAAAAAACCACGCATAAGGCTACATATGTTCATAACCTTGAGGGAAAATGAATAATGTCTGTAATTTGAAGTAGGGTCTGTAAATTTATATTTTTATTGAGATACCCACAATAAAAGTTAATCATTACCTACCAATTAAATCCTTATAATCCATTTCTAAAGACTCACTTCATTCGTTGGTATTACTTTGAAGGGTATTAGAATTTTATTCTTTCCCTGATTGGAAAATATATTTAATTAGGCGTAAGCTTTTAAAGAGCTAAAGAAAAGAGTGAAAATTTGCAGTGAATTTTTTTTTTTTATTTCTCTCGTCTTTTGAGTAACACTTGATTTGAAAATATTCACAATTGATAACGCTTACATTTCATGTCAAAATATTTACTTCTGGAAACGTTAACTTTTCATTAAAAATATATTTTTGTAAAAATAATATTTTCGTTTGGAAATTCGAGTTTTTAAGAGATAATTTCAAATTTTGATGATTACATTAATACGTATACAGGTTACAAATCTTCAAAAGAATAAAAAAATTAATCCTTAAAAACAAAGTTATTGTTTTACTGATTTTATTTTATTGACCTCTACGAAGAAAACTATTGATTCTGTACCCACGGATTAACTCTTTTTTTTGCTTCCAAAACTTGATAAAATACATTGTTGTCGATAACAAGTTTATCTGACAAGTTTCAGCTCGATTGGGTGACTGCAAGTGGGTTACTTAGTCCATCGAAGCAACAATAGAAACGCGTGTAAAGGTGGCGTTTTAGTGACAGACCCAAACATTTGAGGAAAGTATTCTTATCGACAAAGAGTCTATCCGACAAGTTTCAGCTAGTTTGAATGATCACAAGTAGGTTAAAGTACTTCGAAGTACCAATGAAAGCGTGTGTAAGAGCGGTCTTTTACTGATAGCCTCCGGAACTTGATGTAATACTTTCTTATCAAAAGGAATCAATTGGTCAAATTTCAGCTCGATTGGATGACGGCAAGTAGGTTAATTAGTAATCCACAGCGACAATACAAGCGTGTGTAAAAGTGGCCTTATAAGTGACAGACCATAAACTTAATAGGTTCGTTGTTGATGAAAATGCATTTATCTACCAAAAGTTTTAGCTTGATTGGATGACGGCAAGAGGGTTAATTAACACTCTGAATCGGCAATAGAAGGGCGTGTAAAAACGACAATTCAATGACAGCTCACAAAACTTGATAGAATGAGTTCTTATCGACAGCGAGTCTATTCACCAAGTTTCAGTTCGATCGGATGACAGCAAGTGAGTAAGTCTTCTGAACTGACAATAGAAGTGTGTGTAAAAGCGACACTTCAGAGACAGACATAAAACTTGATAGAATGCATTGCCATTCACTAAGAGTCTATCGGCCAAGTTTCATCTCGATTGGTTGACGGAAAGTGTGTTAATTAGCCGTCATTAGATTTGCAAGCAAACACAGACGCAAAATCTGAGTTAATAAGCAGGATTAAAAAAAGAGAGAGATTTTTTAATACATAAAATAGGACACAATTATTTTGACATGGTAGTGATCATGACAGAAGCTCCATGGTGAGAGTTTTCTCTAATTCTAGACTAAAATGCAGACCAGTTTCCACTGCGCTGGAACAACTAAAAACGGTACGATGTGGCAACTTAATACCAATAGGTTTCTTTGATCCCCTTCATAAAAAAAAGTACTTTTTAACTCATAGTTTTTGAGTGCCAATTGAGTGTTTTTGGCAAAATGTTGTTTTTTTTAAATATTTTATAATGTATCTGTTGTCATGGCGTTTGTGATTTTTGTCCTTACCTTCAGAAACATCATGGTTTTAACGTGCGCCCTGAAATAAATTTTCGCAAAATTTTTGTGATAATACTTCACTGAGTAACTCCGATTGAATCAGTTTAAAAAATAAATGATATTTCCTCGATGACCATTAAATTAAATAGCGGCTGATTTGAACTGCAAATTGTATTTATAATGAAATTCCTATACCATTAGAACTCCATTAAACGACAGGTGTAAATTTGAATCAATTAACTCGAAAGAAATCCAGAAAGAATGCCTCCCATTTAAAAACACATTTCGCATTTAAGGACAAGCAAAATCGTTATTGTCTTTGCGGCCCTTCATTTATTGCTTTTTACAATTCAACCTTATTTCTGAAATTCATTTATTATTTGGAGGGCGTTATTATGTTATTAAGTGTAATGCGTTTCCTTAATGACATATATTTGCAAAATAGTTCCTCCCCTCTATTGGGGCGGTTCAACAGTTATTAGATTAGAAGAGAGTGGCATATTAAAACTTGTTTTGAATTAACGTTCTGGTTTTCAATCAAATCAGTGGATTTGAATTTAGTTTTGTGATACAAATTTCATCAACAATTGAAATTTTCTTTAGATAACATGGAATTCAATATATAACATGTCATTTTATTATTTTCTGTTTTCTTCAGATTTGAAATCATGAAACACATCAATTACATAGAATAAGGAATAAAAATTAAATGGTTATGGAAAAAATATTATAACATTAGAATTATTATAAATTTCAAAATGGAAATTTGGTTAAATGTTTCTTGTTAACAAATAGTTCTGTTAGCTGTCTTTGTATTCGGTATTATCGTGGTTTTGAATATCTCTTTAATCTAATCAACTTTATAACGCTTGTTATAAGACATTTCTGAAGTGAAGTATCTGTTTTTATTAAAATTATGTTGAGTTTGAGTAAAAAAAATAAAAAATTAGTTGTTTAAAAACATTTTGATTTTTGAATGGTAGCAATTGCGATTAGAGAGTTTTAAATAGCATATTCTCTTTAGTATGTATAAAATTATTTAAAACAAAATAATTTCGATATAATTTTAGATATATTGCTTGTTTATTTTATACGAAATCTTATGATCTTACCTCATTATTACTTAAGCCGATTCTATAGCATGGTGTTTCAAAAGTAACATTTTAAAACGTTAGAATTAGACATCAGGAAAATCTATACAAAGTAACCTTAAAATAAATTATTTAATTTTCATTTTAAGTCTTTATTGTACTTGAACTGAGAAGAAACGCAAGCAAACGAATGATTGCTAGAATAATTTCAATCAATATCTAATAAGAAAAAGTGTCTGAGACAGGGTATTATCTAGTTCAGTTGGTTTTATATTATTCTATTCACTTAACATTCCTTCTTCAACTAAAAACAACCACTGTAATATTGGAAACCATTTAGTTTATCTCATTATTTTCTAACTTAATAAAATAGTTACAAAATAAGATTAAAAAGTTCCTTTGAACCACTGGAATTCCTTCTCAAAAATTGATTATCATCATATATTTAAGGTTTAAACTATTTCTCACTCTTAAAAATAAACATTGCTAGTTCGAAGTTTAATTAAACCTAATTTTTAATTCTATTGGCATTATAGCTATTAATATGGAATAATTACAATGACTGCTTCTTGCAACGTTGTAAGTTTTTAGTAAATTTCTCATGATAATACTTCTTTTTTCATTATTTAAAAAATTGTATCGATATAACCTTAGAACTGTATCACATAAATACATGAAATTCTGTATAAGTATTTTTGAAATAGTTTTCTAATTTGTCTTTTTACATTTTTAATTTATAAATAACATTATGTTTTAGAATTAAAAAAAAAAAAAAAATGATAATTTAGTGCCATATTATTTGAAATTTATTTTTCGATTCATGATATCGAGAAACAAAAAGGAAAATTTATTTTTTCAACTTTGTACATTATTTATTACAAAAAAAAAAGAGAGAGAGAGAGAATTAAATAATATTGTTTGGAATTGCATAAAAAATTAAAAGTTAACGTTTTGACTATATTAGTTTGATTATTTAGGAAATTTCTGAAACAAAATACACCTACAGGTGTCTGACGAATTATTTAGTGATAATATTATAACAACATAGGCCAAAAAAAGAAAAAAAAAAAAAAGAAAAAAACACCACATAATTGGCAATATATTTTATGAAAATAATGGTATTATTCCTTTCATAAAGTGATACGAAAGAGTAACATTTGTTGATGAGGTTAGCCCTTTATTAGGTATAAACCCCTTTATAAGTATAATTCCTCCCCAACTTCATTAATTTTTAAACGGATAAGCTATTTTTCCACCTATGATTTGTATGATTGACTAAAGTTGGTGACCATAAGCCAACTTTACAAAAAACATATAGACGTTACCGTTCATGAACTACTCAAGCACATGAGTAGAGAACAAAATATGTTTATACAGCTCGCACTCATCCCACTATGTGGTGATCCCTGTTTTCTGAAAATTCATGGAAAGTGATAGGTATAAATTTTTAATTTTTTGAATACAAAATATATCTAATTTAGAATTCCTTTTGTACATTTTAGTACTTTCAAATTATATTTCATAAATATCACGTAATGCGATATAAAAAGAAATGCAAAGCATAAGATGTCCTATTATGTATGTCCTATTTGTCGGGAAACATACTTCCCACCACAAAAAAAAAAAAAAAAAAAAAAAAAAAAAATGGTTTTAAAAATCAAATTAATTTTAGGTAATAAGCTCAATTAATTTCTTTTTATAAATCAATCTAAATACCAAAGATATTTGGGTAATAAGATCCATTAATTTCTTTTTATAAATCAATCTAAATACAAAAAATATGTGTACATAACATTACTAGAAAAAAAATGGCCCTATAAATGGTTAAAGAGGAGAGGGGGGGGGGGGGGCGGAGAACTATATGCTAAAGACGCTCGTTTTTCAACACACAGATGTATTAATAAAAAAAATTTAAATTAACCGAATGAATATTTCGTTCTCATATGTTAACATATAGGTAAAAGTAATTTCACTATAAAATATTCAATACATCCAGAATATTTTGTAAGTTGAAAAATGAGGGAAAGCATACCGATCCCTGGCTGTCTTCAGAGTCTCCAGTCCCATTGGCAGCAGATCTCACTTGAGAAGTTGAGAGATTGATGGCTGAGTTTTCATTGTAACTCATCATTTCTTCATCCTGACAACAAATCAAATGATATAGTGGAAGTTTTCTACAAAAGTCCCTTTTCACTTATTATGTGAACTTTAGAATAGTACCGCTTGTTCAAATATATATATATATATATATATATATATAGAAACTGTTTTGATTGAAATAATTTGATCAAGCAATCAAATTTGATCCTAACATGTTATATATAGTGCCATAAAAAGAATAGCAGCAAACGTTTTTACAATTTAAATGAAAATGGAAAACTATATTCATGCAATTTTATTGAAAGTAAGATTAATTTTCTTTTTTAAAAAGAGACGTTTTCCAAATAATTTATTAAAGCCTGGCCTTAAATCACTGACATAAAATAATTAGAGTAATAGGAAGTTGGGAAAAATTCATTGTTTCCGCATAAAATGAACATATAATTTTCCTTTACTGTGATAGATTAAATCAACTGTGTAACAATGGGCACAAAAACAGGTATATATTTAAATGAATAACAGCCGTTAATTGTAATTTTTATCCCACCAAAAATACAAGTTTTTCAATCAAGTCAGCCAAATATCTTCAGTAATAAACCAGAGCCTGTTTTTTTTTTTAATTTATGGATTCAAAAACACAATAAAAATGTAAAGGTTGTAAATGTAGGATTTTACATTCAATACAATATTGGCGTAGATGTATACTCAATTGAGTTTTAAGGAGAGAATGTTATTGTCCTTATTTGAAATACTCATTACGTAAAAAAGCAGATGAAAGATATTTTCTTTGTGAAAAATTATTAAATTCATAAAAATTCATAAATAATGTTTATGAGTTTGAAATGTAATTTATATACATATTTCTATTTACTGTAACTGTGATAAAAAAAAAAACTTTATTTATACACATTATGCAATGATGTGTGAAAAATACCAGTGCTTTGATCATCTTTTCGAAGTCGATCATTATAGAAATTTGTTAAATTTATATTATTTCTTCTCCCTCTGGATTTTTACGACCCGTGTAAAAAGATATCTTCGATTTTTTGCGAGAGGAAAAGTATTCGTCTTTCGTTAAACAATATAAATAGTGTCGCCATCTATTGAGGAATTATAACAATAGAAAACAACTCTAAATATCATAAACCTGGGCAATGCATGTAAAGGTATTAAAATTAAAGAAGTTGAACGGTATCACAAAATGTTTCATAAGCGTTATGCTTAAAAAAACCAAAAACAAAAACAAAAAAAAACCATTTAAACATTTTAACATTTATTTATCATCTCTTTGTTCAAATAATGCCTACCACCTTTCCCAAACTCCCCACAATTAACAAAATTAGCTTCGTTTTGTTAACATTCATTTTCCGCATCTTTTAAACCCAAATGTATAATTTAAAAAGGCATATTACAAATTATTACATTTTTTATTACGAATGAGTTCAATAACGTGAACGACATCTCTTTCGTTTAACGTGAAAGACTTTTCATTCGTTAACGTGAAAGACTTTTCATTCGTTAACGTGAAAGACTTTTCATTCGTTAACCTGAAAGACTTTTCATTCGTTAACGTGAAAGACTTGTCTCGTGGGAATTAATATAAAAAACTTTGAAACTTGAAAGTACAATTAAAAATAGTAAAATGCTTTAAAAATTTACAAAATATTTTTGCTTTTATAAAAAGTACTCCTATACAGTGAAGGCTGGGGAGGAGCCTTGGTGGGTCCGGCCCCCCTCCTTTTTTTCGGGCCCAACTAATATATGGATCAAAACATTCTTTTGTTGTGGAATTTCCATTAAATAATATTTTTTAAAAGTGTAAGACTAATTTTAGCAGTTATTAGCAGCACAATATGAACTACTGTGGGTGTAACTTTTTTATTGTCACAACACGCGAAACTGTCAATCAATCACAACCATTACCAATAGAAAAAAAAAATCCTTGAGTAAGAAGGCAAATCAAATCTTGGAAATTATACAAGGCATTTTTTTAAAAAGAAATTTCAAGAGTCTAGATTTAAAGTTGTCAACTATGATATCATTTTCAAAGAATGTACGAATTCATTTACAGGACCCGCTATTCGTTTAAGCATTCTGAAAGTCTACAAAAACTAAAAATCTGGATCGATTCCATAGGACTCAGAAGACCATATGCATCGTCAACTGACTTCTGTGATTCTGGACATTTACAAATTCGACTGCCAGCCACATTGTTCATATTAACTTCGGGTGAACATTGTTACGTTTTTCAAAAATCTTAACTAGCTAAATATTTTTTGTAGATTTAAATAATTTAAGCCTTTTTATGTATTCCAAGAGAAATTTTTGTTTCAAAAATGGATTCGTGGCCTGAAAAGCTTGAGAGTTTCTGGATTATATATATATATAATTAAGTAACATTAATGTAATCTCATGGACTTCATGCATTTTGATATCTGTACATACTTTTATTACTCAATTGTAAATCCTCATTCTTACTATTCATAATCCACCACTGCTTTTGCATGAAGGTTTTAAAAGAAATCAGACCGCAATTATTCAATTTATATAAAATTTATGACTTTTCTAAGAGATTTCTTAAAAAATTTGCATTCCTATTATAAAACCATGACGAACCAGAGAAAACTATAACTAGAAGAGAAGTATTAAAACTACTGAGTAGAAACAGTATCAACTAAAAAAATTATACGAATCAAAATATGTGGAAAAGCAATTAAAATTGAACACTTCTAATCTTAACTTTGCCAATATAACAATACTGATGTCTTAATGTTGCTACTTAAACAAATCTGATCATATTACTTTTAATAAGAAAATCGTAGAAAAAAGATTACATGATATCAGACAGAAATTAAAATGAACGATGCAATGACAATTATGTTTCACTGAAAAGTATTGAACTCAATTTATTATATGTCCTGTTGAAAAGTCCTGTCCCTCTTTTTGATATCTGGTTTATTCTAAAAACATATATTTTACGTTTTGGCTTTTTAAGAATGTCTTTTCAATCCATTTCCAATGTTGTGAATTGACGCACAAGGAAATGACGATCTTTCTTATGGGAATTTCCGTTGTTTTTGTGTCTTATCACCCTAAACGGATGTTTGCTGCTATGAGCTCACTAATAATAGAATTCCACTTCAGCAGGTTGATTTCCTACATTTGTTTCAACCATGTCTAGAGATATAGAGATAGAAAGGAGAGAAATACGTAAATCACAAATATTTATTATTGAAATTGTTGGCAATTCCGATTTTGGTATTAATTCAAATTCTAGACATGTAAAACTTGTCTTATTAATTCTTGTATTGATTCAAAATATGGATATTTTTCACAAACTCTTTTAATTCAATTTGTTTTTTCACAGGATTTGTTTGATATTTAGAAATCATTAAAATTTCAAACAATTTCTTTTGCTTTAGTGAGTTAATATTTTGTACACTCAAATTCTATATAGTTCATATAGATCCAATCATGTAATTAAAAATTTTCTTCAAGTAGAACTTCTCTTGATCTGATCGTTATCTGGTAAACTTGATTAAGATCAGTACTATATTATTTTTTTTTTTTCATTTAACACTTAACATTCTATTAAAATGTTCTGCAATTATACGATATTTATTATATTCATTTAATTTTGCATTTTGAAAAAAAAAAAAATGTCAAGTGAGTTAAAATAAAGAACGAAAACACAGTACAAAAACTAAATCATTATAAACGAAACAAAGAGCACTTTTTGATAATTCATCAATATTTCAACAATCAGTGCCAACATTTTAACACATTATTGTTCAAAAAGTCGAAATTACATAATTCAAAATTTATATTCCATTAAAATGTTCGTCTCTTTATGATGATGTGAACTTGCTTTGAATAGAAATTCGAAAGATTTATTTGTAACCTCAACTTAACTAAATACATGCTGTTTTACAGATGAACGGCAGGATAGTCTCTGGGAAGAGTTTTTAAGATTTCAATATTTGCATGAAAGAAATAATACTCCTTTTAGGCAGCGAAAGTCACAATTTGCCAAAATTCTATTCTCAATTCAAAATGTACTGTATAGTTTAAGAACTAATGAAATTGTTATTAACCAATGAATTTGTAATTAAAAAACATATGGAAGAAAATGCAAAACTAGGTAATGGCACTTTAAACTTTTGCCTCAAATGGGTGAAATCAGCACAAGAAAAAATATGTGTAAAAAGTTTTTTTTTTATCTAAGACTACCATTGCAGCAAAAAAGACTCAAAAGAAAATGTCTAGAGATTTATCTATGGAGATGTTATCCATAAAGATGTGTAGAGAAAATGTCTAGAGATATAGAGAAATTGTGTCTAGAGATATAGAGAAATTGTGTCTAGAGATATAGAGAAATTGTGTCTAGAGATATAGAGAAATTGTGTCTAGAGATATAGAGAAATTGTGTCTAGAGATAGAAATGAGAGAAATATGTAAATCACAAATATTTACTATTGAAATTTTCGGTAATTCCTATTTTAGTATATATTCAAATTCTAGAATTTTGAAGCCATTGTGTTATTAATTCCTGTATTGACTTAAATCTTTCTAAATCGATCAGTGCTGAGAGAGTGTTAAGAAAATATATGGCGTGTTATTTAAACTGTTGGTTCAATGCAAATAACATACAAGCTAAATATTTTTCGTTGGTAAACTTTTTCCTCTCAAACGTCGATCCCAGTGAATCCTCACGATTGTTTTTGTTATTGAAGCTAACTAGAAAAAGTGAAGCGTTATAGGGGGCTTGTGGAGAATGGCAACTTTGTATTGTTATAAAGCTACAAGTTTAACCCATAAACGCTGGGTGGAAAGTACAGGAAGTATATTAAAAATCATCTTTGGTGAATGGGTACATCAGAGTTAGCTAAGCTTTCTGTAATATGGGACTATGAAAAACAAAACACCGTTTCTTTATTTCTATTGTTAAAAAAATAATCAATATAATATATGCAATCAAAGATGATAAGGCTCCCCTTTTCCTCTGAAGGCAAGTTCATCACATACTTTTTTATGTTCTTGAATTTCTTATTCGAGGTATATTTTGCTTTGACACAAAAATTAATCATTTTGATTTATTCTTAGCAAGTTTTCTTAAGCTTGCGTTTTTTGTAAATCAGACGAAAAATTCCCAACGAAAAGTATGATCGACAGAATTTATTCGAAAATTCCAAATATTTAGAAATACATTAAATAGTTTTATTATTATCTTAAATTTAATTATTTGAATCGAGTTAAGTATCTTTATACATGCTATAACGTAAAGACTAAAACAATATATAATTCTTTAATTTTTCATATCAAAACATACACAAAAAAATTCACCCATTTTTGCGCACGACTGGAATTTTTTTTCATTTAGCGGATCCTTGCATTGATAAAATTTCGAACATTTATCAGAATGTCACAAAGATAACAGCTGAAAGCACAGCTTTGTTATCTTCCCGTGATTATTTTAGATTTTTACCAGGAAATCCAGTAGTTTGATGTCTGAGGAGATCGAAAATAGAGTTGAGGAAAAAAAAAAAAAAAAAGGAAAAAAAAAATTCTAATCCCAACGTTGAAACCATATCCTACGAAAGTGTCTTTAAGGAGTGTCCGGTGTTTTGTGCAAATAAAACAAGTATTTGATATAAACCTGAATTTATTTGGTAACTTAAAAAGTTTTCTCTTGATATTTCATTCTGTATCTTATTTCGTAGAAACCTCCTCTTTTTCATAACACCTCTTTCCAAGTAAGTTTATTGTTGGTTTATTGAAAGCTGACTAAAATGCCCATTGACACAAGTTTTGCTAACTCTTGAGATAGTGACACATTCATTTAATCTGAGAATCATTAACAAAGATGATTGGTTGCTAATGGACCCATCAGGATTAGTGAGAATTTTTATAAATCAAATAATGACTTTAATGGGGGCAACTTTACATGACAAATTTGTCAGGTTCAGTAGAATCAGAGCATTGCTTGGATGATAAGAACTGCTGAACAATAAAGCGTAACGAATTATTAACGGGAAAACTAAACACCAAAAATAAGTGTTCCGATTCTACCACATTTCTAATTAAAAATAGCAAATTATTGATTCGCTTATAGATGATCGCCCTTTTTGTACTTGTCTATCACATGTTCTCTTATGTAATATTTTACCAAATATTTATTCTTCACACTGATGTTTTAGTATTGATTATTGATCTAAGTTAACGTTGTAAATTACTTTCAACGTTTCCGATATACGTGCAATATAGTGATTTAACATTAAGAAGATGCAATTTTGTTTGGTGCATTCATTTATACTCACTTTTGAAATTAATTCTCACAAATAAGACACAATCCAGGCATACCATAATTTATTATTAAAGTCAAAAATTAAATAACTTCATTTAAAAAAAAAAATGAAAATTAGGAAAAAGCAAGCAATTACAGAAAATCATTACGGGTTGAAAAAAACAAGCAAATACTCTAACGCCAAATGTTCCTATCGTTGTGTATGTGAGCATATGCAAATGATCCACTTGGATGTCTATCGGGGAGATCAAATTTTATGTAAATGATCTATACCTGTCCCCATTAAAAAATTAATGGAAATGTATTGAACAATCACATTAAATGTCAAGTTGGAGGTTAATAAAAACTCAGTAGGGCAAAGGTTTTTATACATAATGAAATACATAATGTTTTTCATATATATATATATATATATATATATATATATAACAATGGTAACGAAAAAGTAAAAATAATTCATAAATTGATAATTTTGTATCTTTAAACTTGAAAAGTCATCCCAGGTGATTTTAATATGGAAAAGCGTTCAACTCCAATGCTGAAAGTAATCATCAAATCTTGAGATAAAAAATCTTTTAATGTATTTTTCAAAACATAGTTCAAATATTTAGCTAATCTTCGTTCCAAGTGAGGGATAAAGTGGTTTGGGAACAACGTTATTTAATTGTAGCTTTTGGCAAGTACAGTTTGTCTGACGGAACAATATTACTATTTTCACGATGTCATTTATAAAGCTCATTATTTCCATAGAAATATTATAATGATAGAAAAAGTTTGATCTAGTTTTCTCATTTGTTGAAAGCTACGTCAATTTTTTTTTTAATAGAATGTCATTATTGAAGTAAAACTTATTCTTACAAATCGTAAATCTATCTAATAATTTGTGAGTGACTGATGTGTGAGCCACTGAAATCACTTGTTTACGAGTTTCTAAAAATGTCAGGCAAAATTGAAAAAAAAATAAAGAATTACTGATAGTGTTCATTCCTTTCAAGTTTTGGAAAGTCTTGAGCCCTAAAAAGTGATATAGAAGAAATGTTTGTGTGTAAGCTTGTCTGTGGTCAGCATAACTCCTGAATGAATTGACCTACGATATTCATCCTTTGCATACGGGTTAGAGGTAGCCATGGAACCTGTCATTACGATATTCATAAAAATAGCGCATGCGCATAAGGTAGATGGCTGCGTTTAAAAAAATTATCTTGTTCAGCAATTGCCAAATAACGGATCTAACGATTTTAATTAAAATCACTGGAATAAACCCCTTTAATAATGTTTTATAAATGCTGCCAACACCAAATTTGGAAAAGTTGGAAAACGAACACCGTTAAAATTGAGTCCAATTATCTTGAGTATTGCTTATAAGCGACTGTCTCTTCCCCATTTCATTTAAATCCTTAATTAGTATTGATATCTAGTGAAATAAAAACCACAAAAAACGATACACTGAATTAGAATGGCATTGGTTAAGCTCGCATAAATATTACAAGTATTCTTGGCAACTTATATAACATTATCGATTTTAATGTTACTGTTGGATAACTAAAAAAAAGGAAGAAAAAAAAAAGAGAGAGAGAATATATTATATTAAAGTAAGTGCACCATTATGAACCACTCCTGCCTAACAAAAATTGCTAAAAAAATCCACGAATTTGTAATACCTCTTCTTAATAGGTGAGTAAAAAAAGATAAAAGTGGATGAAGCACTTGGCACGCAGGATATTTAGCAAACGAAAACGGTGTCTCCCAAAGATGCAGACTTGCTTGTGATTCCATATTATGATTGGATATGGATACATTAATGGGTAATGTATGAAGCATTTCAATCTAGTATCTATAAACGCTCTTGTGTAATGGATAGCAGGTCATACGAAAGTGAGCTCAACAACACCATGGTTAGTAAAACTAGACATGCTCTCTTTTAATGTTGCAGATATTTTTCGTTTTATTTCAGCAGATCACTTGTGGATATTTTTGTGAGGGAGTTTTTAAAAATGAAAAAAGTGTTCATTTTAAAATTGTGATCTAAATTGTGCGTCCAATTTTGAAATTTCTATAAAATTTAAGAGATTTTGGATTGAAACATTTTTATTGCATTTGGAATTTATACTAATGGCCTTATTCGTGATGAGGTGATCAAAATAAGGCAGTTTGAGTCTTTTGGAACTGTCCGAAAATGAATAAATATGACAAAACAATTTGTTTTCTCTGATTTAATATTTAACTCAACTGTATAAGGTTAATAGGAGATTGATTGCGTGGTCTTAAAACTAAAAAATCTCAAATTAGAGCAGGTCCTTATTTGGGGAACTTAATAACCAAATTTAAAAACAACAGATTTTTTTTTTTAAGAAATTTATTTGTGAAATTTTTTCTATAGCAATTTTATCTGGAAAAGAACTTTTTTAGGGGAACTTTATAACAGGAACTGCATCACAAAATTGTCGTATTTTCTAAAGTACTGTCACACAGGAGACATTAAGGTATGTACTGTCATTTAATTATTTAAAATATTGTTCTTCGGTAACAATGAGTCAATCCTGACCTTGAAACAAATATATAAAAAATTGAAGTAGCATTCCAGCAGAGCTTTTTCATTTACCGTCCTACATTACAATTTAATATACTTAACTGTAACAAAATCTATTTATTAGAGATTCGTCAGGTTTTTTTATACCATATTTTTAACGACTTTTCTGTCTAAAATATCTCCTGACAGTACAGTAAACAGCTGCTAAGGTATCATTTACGCAGACATCTTTATTTACAATCTCGAAGTGTGTGAGTCAAGGAACTAAAACAGAACAGCTAGTTATACCTTGGATAGGCAAGACCAGCCGATAGATGGGTAGTGCTTCTTTGAGTGCTTTATACTGTACTTTCCCATAATCAATGGGAGATTAATCAATGGGAGATTAATCAATGGGAGATTTCATGAACCCCACTTTGTTGAGTCGCATTAAAAACAAACCGTGCAATTTGATTTTATATTGTTTGTATTTTTTAATTAATGTCTTTTTTTAATCTAACAAAATTAATACCCGTTTTTTTTTTAAAGTGAGCCTGATCAATGTTGTTTTTCTTTAAAGTGAAATATGTTTATATTCGTATATTACATGTAAGTAACTAATATAATTGTAAATTCAATTGCATGCATTAACTTTGAATTATAATTGTATTTTTAAGAAAAAGTATAAGAAAGATAAACTTAATCTAGAGTTAACTTTCAAAAATATTTAGCGTAAAAATATTACACTGTTATTTTGAGTTCATTTAATTGTGTTTCTTTCAATATGAAATAATTATGTAGCTAAATTCTTGGTTTTAAAGTGGAAACGAATTATATCAAGAAAAAAAAAATTGCGTGCATACTTATGCAAATACTAGGAATAAGAGTGAGATAAAACCCATTTTCATCTTCTTCTTCAAAAAAAAATTTGATTTATGAAAAAGACAGATAGTCGGTTATGAGAAATTTCTTCAGACTCTCCAATATTGAGAGAGAAAGAATGGAGAATATGTTTAAAAATACATGTTTTTTGGTAAAACATTTGTTATTTAATGAATTGTAAAGCATCTTAATTGTTTTTCCAGGTATGGCTCATATTGGATCGATTGTGTCGCTTATTGTGCTCAAACATACTTTTAAGTTTGAGTCATAGAAAAAAAATTCAAATATTAAAAGGTTTCATATATATTTCTTATGAAACGTCACTAATAAAATAATGGAAATATCTTTTTATGAAACCTGCAATAATATGCCAAAGTGATAGAAGTTATCAATATTTAAAAATGTGCGTCAAAATAGATTAAATGATAATATTTATTATTATTTTATTAGACATATCTCTAGAGACAAATGTTCTTACTTCTAAAAAATATTTTCTCCCTACTTCTAGAAGAGGGAGATATATTTACAAATAAATGGAAAATATTTTAATTATTTATATCAAAACTTATTTGTTGTTAAAATATATGT
Organism: Linyphia triangularis; assembly: GCA_963978545.1. Lineage (NCBI taxonomy): Eukaryota > Metazoa > Arthropoda > Arachnida > Araneae > Linyphiidae > Linyphia > Linyphia triangularis. The sequence continues at coordinate 74,351,948 of OZ021721.1, read as the reverse complement.
CACAGCGACTTTTTTCATCCTAAATAAGTAATTAATTCTTTTTAAAGTAATAATTACAATGCTAAGCGAGTAATATTCAAGCCATAGATTAGTAAGTCATGCAAAAAATAAGGCTTTTTTGCTTAGCTTTTAGTTGCAAGATGTTTGTTCCCAACTGCTGCTGATGGCCGGGATATTGTCAATTGGGGAAATATGTTACTGATGATTAAGAAAAATTATATGATGTATTAAAATGCACTAAAATCCATGAAATAAAAGGCTGATGAACTATTATTTATTTACTAAAAATAATTACTATTAAAAGGCTATAAATAATTTTAAGTACTTGAAATAAACTTTCCCATTATTATCAATTATTATCTTTATTCTCTTTATCATATTCAATTATTATCTTTAAGGTTTCATAAAAAATAATTAAAAATACTAAATATTTGAGATAATAGAAGGAAATCACTCCTAAATATATTAAATTATTTCAATAAGAGCTCAAAATGCATGATTCTTTTATAGAAATTAGGAATAACATGATTGTAAAATCTGTTCTCATGGAGTTTCCTTTTGTCGTATTTAAACTTTTGTTTGAAAATGATTTAATGCAAAAAATGATTTTATAAGATTTAATGCAAAAAACTGTTGGTTTCTGAATACCTGAAGAAGTTCAAGTTGATTATTAAGAGATAAATAATAATACTAATATTGACGGACCATTGCGATTGAGGAATATAAACTATTTTCAATTCAAGTCTAGACCACTTATCAAATACGATTGTAAAAAGTTAACGTTAGAAATATACCAAGTGCTAAATTTTAGTTAAACATCTTAAAAGAAATTTTGGGAATTATTTGAAATTGAATTGTGGAATTACAGATCAGTTTAAACCAAATTTTAGCAATAAGTATTTAAAACAGGCATAGAAAAAATTTATATCCGTAATTTTAAATAAAAGTTGCACAAAAAGTTTAACCAATTGTAGTGTTTATAATTTAATCAAACATTTAGAAGTTACAATTTATCAAGAACAATTTATTATTGGTTGTTTTGGTAAAATTGTTGAAAATAAATATGTATAGACATTAATACAAACCAAATAAAATAATTTACATAGTATATAAATGTATGAAAACTTTTTAATATGTTTTTAAACAAATCAGACTTAAAAACAATTCTGTTACAGAATTAACTGTAACTGTTGTCATAATTGAAACCTACAGAAATAAAAATGAGTTACATTTTGAAGATTACAAATTTTAAGTTTTTATGCAAATTTATATTTTGTTAAAAATACAAGTTTGTGTGTGGGATGCAATAAAAAAAATTTCAGAAATTTTGAAAATTTTATTGAGGGAAGTCTTTTTTTTAACAGTGCATGGAGGTAATTTAATTTTTTTTGAAAAACTGCATTTAAAAATGTGATACTTGTTATTTATGATTGATTTTATTTGTATTGTAATCAATAAAGAGGTGTTACGTGTCTTATCAATTTCTGAAGAAAAGTGTAATTTGAAAGTAATTTTTGCCAAAATTAACGTGTTTTCTTAATTATGAGTTCCATTATTCTGTAAATAACAAGGGATTAAAGATTTGAATTAAATTTGAAAGATAGTAATATAATTTTGACTTGAAAGTAACACATATTTAAAGCATAAGAATAATGAAATTTGTTTTACAATGTGTATAAACATTTACAAATGTCTTCCGTAACTTATGATACTCATAAATATGTTTTTATAAATAAGTATAATACTTGCAATTAAATTTTAAGTAAACTCAGTTATAGGGTTACACTTTAAAACAGAATGATATAGTATCAGAGAAAATTGGAATGTTTTGGATAAAAAAAAAGCTATATTTAAAACAGATTTCTGTTAACTTGAGCTTCAGAGTAATTTAACCACATGAAGAGTCAAAGTACTAAAAATGACTTTTTAAAAAATCATCTAGGCTCATTAATTTCGTTTGCACATTTTATAACACATGTTTTAAATTTTAAGAAGATGCATGTTGTAGGTTTGCTTTAAGAAATGCTGTGCTAAACGTATCAGTATATTATTTGACTATTTACCAAATATCTTTTCAAAATTTGTTATTTTCGAGAGAATATTAAAAACCTTGCTTTAAAAGCGTATAATGCTTTGCTCAAAATGTACTCATTGCTTTTTAAAAAGAAAATTTCAAATTTGTGTATCTTTTATTAACAATGGATAAAACTTGAATTGACCAACTTGAACGTTAACATACAAAATGATAGAATATTCATTGTTAGTACCCCTTATACGATTGCTGTCAATTTTTATAAAGGTAAATTTTATTCTTTACCCCTGGATAAAAAAGATTACGGTAGTTGTCTTGAAAAAAAGAAGATTTTTTTTTGAAGTTTGAAATTTAGAAGCTATAAAAGCTTATAATTTGTAATTTATTAAATAGTTGGAAGAAAATAATTAAAATTAAATGAAATTTTACTTATATTTACTTATATTAAATAAAATTAAATCAAAATCCACAAACTGCACTATTATATCGGTATTATTATTATATTAACTTCCTAACGCAACTAAAAATATAAATTAAATTATTAAAATTCAGTCAAATTTACATGAGATTAGAAAATTTTGTTGCAAATAAAACGTTGATTAAAAATTTCAGATATATTGTAGTAAATGAACATGCATTTTAAACACTAGAGTAATTATTTAATAAATGATTTAATGTTATTTTTTCTTTATTGAAACGATAAAGGCTCTAGGATGGCAGTTAAGGTGAACAGAGTACTTATCATTTCTTATTTAGTTTGAACACTATTAGGATTTTAAAGATAGATTATTATTTATAGGTAGGCAAATAGTTAATAAATTATTCGAAAATCAAACCAAAAATTGGAAAAGACACACAATTGATTTTGAACGTATATTGAATATTTAAAAGAACTAACTATGGTTTTACGAGCAAAGAAAATGACTAATTCTATAATTACATAAAAAAACAAAACACGTAATGATTTTTGTAACTAAAAAGCAGAAAATTAATAATTGTGTCCCAAAAACTATTTTTACTTTCTTAAATACTTGGGTATAGGGAAAATACGTTATTTGTTATTTTTGGCGTCTGTTTTTTTTTCTATTCAAATGTATTTCTTACAGTCCAAAATCTGTGTTGTAAAGGGGGCCTAACCTTTCATTGCCTGTTGTTGGTCTTGTATTTGTAAAAGGGAAATGTACAAATATAAAAGTGAAGAAATATAAATGAAAACGTAATTACTACTAATTTCATAAGATTCTAATTTTACAAGATGTACACATGAAACAACTTTCTAATGAAATTGTTTTGTTATTCGGCATCTATTTGATTCCAATAAATGCTTTTGTAGTACGAATTTTTATTATCTTGGATGTGGACGCAAAGTTAAAAAAAAAAAAATTATTGTTACAATTTTTAAATAAAAACTTACAGTTATAGAGCGCTCTGAATTTAGTCCATGTATAAAATTACTCTCAAAATTTCACTATTTTCACTTATTGAACAATAGTATTGGAAATATATTTTGGAAATTTACAGTTAAATATAATATTTTGACTCATTATTATGAAGCATGTTTGTTGGTTATCAGATTATCATTAGTAATATATATTTTGGGAGAGTTCATTAAAGATAATGAATTATTTATTTATGTTCCTTATATGTAACGTGCATGAAATATGTAACGTCAAAAAGGGTAATCTAATGAGCAATTGATGTCACAGAGCTATTTGTCTTCTTTACTTAAGAACGAAACAGTTAAGTGAAATTTTATTTTAAGTATTAATTTACGAGTTTATATCCTTCTTCGCAATATCTTCACCTTCTGTAGATATAACCTCTGAAAACATGCACATATACGTCACACAACTGCTTGCATATGAAATAAATAAAAGCATATATCCCAAGCCATTATAAAACCATCAATTATATTCTTGTAAAAAATCAAAAAAAAAAAAAAAAAAACCTCTTTCAAACATCTATGTTTCAAAGACGAGTATAAAAAAACGCGAACACTTACTGCGTGGAGACATCCCCTTTGCTGCGCTGCATTCTGAATGACAGATTCGCGGAGTGGTAAGCCAGGGGCCCTCTTCTCCATATGGCCTCATATTGCACTAAGACCTCTCTGGACACTGTCCATCGAGTTTCCGTTTCTCGACACTCCTTTTCCGTTTGCACCACGTGCTGATGTTATCAAGGACGGGGATACAGGTGTTTGACTCGTGCAGTTTATGTTTAGAGGAAGAAATAGGCCCTACATACTTAGACAATACTGCAAAGAAGAGCTTCCTGTTTTCACTGTCTAAACACTAACAATCTTTACAGAAAGACCTATTTCGAATTTTCTTCAACTGAACCAGCTTCAATGTTCTTTCCTTAATCATTGAGCCATGGTTTTAGTAGGATTTGTCATTTCTGTAAACTAGTATCAAATAGTTTACTGGCGATCATGTATAAACAACTGCGCTTCAATGAAATATAACATTTTCTATTTACTAAGCATTTCAAAGAGTTCCATAGGATTTGCAATAAAACTTAAGTTATTAATAGTGTAGTTTAGAACAATGTTTGGGGTTTATGCATTCAGTAGCGGCAATTTGAAGAAGAAAATGGTAGAGGGGGCAGTTGAACTCAATTGTGTAGTTTATAATAAAAAGGTACATTGTTAGATCCTCAGTAGAGGAGAAGGGGAGGGGGTGAAGAGAGAGAGAGAGAGACTTTTCCTTCCAGAATTATTTTTGTAGAAAAAGGAGGAGGAGGGCGGTGAGTAGAAGGTGATTTTTTTGACAATGTGCAGAAATAATTTGACATTATTCTTGCAGTCACAGTGGTGTGCAGGTTTTCAATCCTTTTTATTGGAGGTTTAATCTTAGAAGGGTCAAGAGACCATAAAATAAAGTTGAAAAGAGTTCCACAGTTTTGTTTAGAATTGAACGTATATTTTAAACAATAAATTTGCCATGTGCGGGAGCTGTGAGAAAGGTGCTCTCTTAAACAGAAGAAGCATCTATGCAGATTTGCAATACAACTCTTAAAATAAAAATAATAAAAATTAATTTAATAAATCGACAGGAATTTTTGAAATTGATTATAAAGTATGAATAAGTGTAGGCAAATTACATTAATAAATTAAACTCTATTTAGAATGAGTTAAGAATTAGAATCAGCACTTCCGTCCTCATATTAGGGAGACGTATTCTGGGGGATGGAGGTAATGGCAACTGCGCTTTAGAAGTAAGAAGTTTTCTATGCTCTTTGTGTTGATCTTGTGTTCAGGAATTCAGTTAGAAGGAGGCTTACGCAACGATTAGACTAGACATTGATTGGAAAAGGTTATATTGAATTTCATATAAAGACAAATTTAATACTGTAACTCTTCAATTTTCTCTTTCCAATTGATTGTATAATAAAGAGAAATATAGAGTTTGGCTCAAATTTTTAGAGACTCTCAAATTTTATGTTGATTTTAATGGGCTTCGAAGTTGAAACTCTTCGACAGAGCAACATTGTTGCAGTAAATGCAGAACTAGACTGTTCAGACGAAAAACATTAATTTTCCAGATCAATAACTAAAGCTACATAAATTTTTTATACATAGTTACTAGTAAAGGAATTTCGTGTATCTATTTTTTTTTTCACATGAAATAAATGCACAGTACCAACACTGAATAGCTTTTCAAGCCATACGAAAAATTTACTTGCTACTTAATTTCCCATTTATAATTTTTACAAGCTTTTTATGAGGTGGAACACCATTTCTTTTTCTATAAAATGGTAAAACGTCGTCCCTAAGGATACCCTTCCCACTACCAATAGACCTCTTCATCTACGTTCATTTGCATTGAGTTTCTATTATTCTACATTCGATGGGTTATACCAGTTTTCGAATTTCCCCGTACCAAATCTATATTAATTTAAATGTATAGTGTCACAAATGTGAAGTTATAAACTTTAAAAGACACATTCCTTATTTTTATTAATTGATTGAAAATATCCACGCTGTAGTGATTATATTTTGCTACATTCATATAAGTCTCACTTTGGACCTTTCTAAAATCTGAAAAACTTATATACAAGTATATCTCCATTATTTATAAACACCCTGAAAGCTCATACAAAATTTCCACATTTTTTACGCCTGCCTAACATCCCGAGTCTCAGCAGCCAGTTTTTCATTTGAATAGTTTGCTTCGCTTTTTTTTTAAATTGTAAAAAAAAATAAAAAATAAAAAAATCTTCTATTCTTATTTAGTTCCTTCCTCTTTGAACACATTTTTTTCTTCGGTATGGCACGACATTCACTAATAAATCATAATTTTAATTATATCATCTTGTTGGTGTTATAGAATTTTCTGAAATTCTATATTTTTGTTAAACCGGTTGTTGAAGGATGAAAAATATTCGACTAGCATAAAGACCTGTACGTGTTAAACCACAGTTTGTGTAATTTAAAAAAGTAGATAGTTGACATGAAGTTGTTTATGAGAGTTTCAGTTCATGTTTCATGATGTCTCATTAAAATTTGAAGACTAGAAGTCTTCCACAAATACTGAAAATCATTGGTTGAAACATTGGGGGATTCAAAGTTCGATGCAATCACGTGTTATTGCAATTATAATCAATAATACATAAAAAGGAATATTTTTCAAAATTTAAAATCTTTTTTACACTTCAGGCCTACTACTTCCACTTGCGGAACACCTAATAATCAACATTTAGCAATAATCAGCATTCCAAAAGAGCTATTAGCAAAGTCACTTTACATATGTAGGTAATTTTGAAATTGATTTTTTCAATAGACTGACAAATTCAGAGAGACTCTTCCATGGTATTAATTATATGCCATAAATGTATGCGTTTTCTCTACGACTTATATTGATTACTTATGAATACATATTTAATTACTGTTTTTTACATTAAAACTTGTATAAAGTAGACGTATAGTAAGTTTGCTGATTTGTACGAAAACTCAATTCAACAAAATGTAATTAAAGCGTTTGATAAATGAAATTTGAAAGGGGATAAATCTCACACGTATCCTATATTTATATATTGAAACAGAATAAAAATATTTTCTTCGATATCTAATGAATAATGTAAGAAGTTAATGAGGAAATATAGAATTCGATATAAAATGACAATTTACTACAAAAATGTATAAATTGCTAAAAATAGGTCCTACACAAAATCTTAATAACATACACGTAATGTTCATATGCGTTGAAATGTACAATATTAATAACATTATTTAAAACTAATTACATTAATGGTAACCATGAATCATGGTCTAACTTTGCCTCTTCATTATATCTCGCTTAAAGTTCTAAACTGAATCTTAGAAATAAAGCAAGTTTTTTAATATATTATTTGACAAATTTTGTTGTACAGTCCTTTTTTCTTCTAAATGACATTCAGGTACAAACTTTTCATTTCTAAGTCTAGATATCTACTCTTCCTTTGTTCAACTCGGTGACTAATGTAGAGCAAGGAAAGATAGAGAAGAACAATATAGCATCTTCTGACCTTTCGTCCTAGATTGAGAACCTGAAAACTCACAGAAAAAAAGAGACATCTCGAAATAATAGTAAATTAAAACCAAAATTAGGCATTTTAATGAAAATTGATGAAAAAAGTCGCCTTCAATGTGCGTGAAATTGTCTTTCCTGAAGGCGCTAATATGCACCATAATGAATGCATTCCGAATACAATGACCTGTGGCCTTCCTTTTTCACTGAAATCTACAGAGCCAATCGGAAGCCTCGAACGCAAAGGTCTCAATTACACCCCCTAACAGAAGGGCCGGGAATCATTTTAAGTAGGTTAGGCCTCTTCCCGAAGAAAAGAAACGACAAAAAGAGTAGGAAAAGGGAACCCTTTCTTCCAAAGACTTACTTAAATGGAACTTTTCCCAGGTAGGGTTAGACCCCCCACGTGATTTATATTCGGCATAGTTAATGACGCTTTTCCCCGCGTCGCTGGAGCCCCCATTAAAAGGCAATTTTCCACTTCCGCAGGACCGCGAAGACGCCTGGAAGAACCTCAATAGTCCCGCAATGGGGAGAAAAGCACAATGCGTAATTGCGATACCCTTTTTTTTTCCATCTCAGCTTCATTTTCGTCACCTTTCGGACTGGCAATTGTTTTACTTGGAGCAGTTTTGCATGCAAAGTGTCTCGATCACTTGCGATGCGCTGTGGAATTCGGCAATGTGTTAATGTAAGACTTGTGTGAAAGAAGAAGAGTTTTTTTCCCCCTTCTGTATGAACGTCGACGATTAAATCCTACAGGCGAGTGTGTATATGAACGGTTTCATTTTGAGATAGAATTGGTTTAGGTGGTTTAGTCATAGACTTTTTTTAGGAACTGGGACAAGTAAATATTATTTCAATCGAAAACCTAGTAGATTTCCAGTCTTAGTACGAATACTTTTAAAACTGAAGTAATTTTTAAAGTAAAATTTTCTATCTTCAGATTCAGATAGTATTTTTATAATTGTAATTGAATATAGAAATTATTAAAGATGAAGGCTTTTTTAAGATAAGTTCTGCCATGAAATGAAAGAGCTGTCTTTAGATAATGTGGAGCAAAACCGATCTACAGATTGGAATGTAGAAACCAACCTAATTTACTCGTCTTTTAAAATATTTACCATTTTAAGCAATCAAATACCTGTCCTGAGATCAGTCATTTTCATTATACTAGTTCATACTACACATGTTTAAGCTTAATTTAGAAATAACATGGATTTAGTTAAGTCATCAATGTCATGATTCCATTTACGAGAGAAAATGTAAGTATATATGCTAATTAGTTTTGGATTTATTATTTAGTTGTGAGGTTTTCTAGATATCAAGTTATTCACAACTACGTTTTAACAAGCTAGTAATTTAAAAAAAATGGTGGTACGTTCTTTTGTTATACTTTGCAACATCAAGAAATGATGGTTTAAAAACATAACTGTATTGCAGTTATTTTATATCAAATTAACCTGATAAGAATAAATATTTAATAAAATAAAACATTTTTTAGATAAGAATCGTGGTGATATTAAAAATGACAAACACAAAATTTAGACATTTGATAAAAAGAACCTAATAAAGTGTAATACATTACACTTATTTTCAAACAAACTATTTATGCTATATATGCGAAGCAGGATGAATGAAAATAAATGTTTAGTTTTTATGGAATGAAAAAATTCATAATTATATGAACTAAAGTGTATAAAACAATTTTGAAAATTGTTTTATTAGTATTAAAAATATGTTCAATCAAAAAGTTGCTATTTATCTCTGCCCTTTAACAAACTATCATTCGAAACAAAAATTAGTAAAACATATAAATTATTTAACAGTTTATGGTTACAAAGGGAAGTTTTTCTGTGTAGCGCTTCGTTTTAATCACTAACAGTTCATTGGAAATTCAGAAAACTTTATACTTTTACGTTTTTTATATGTTAAATTCAAATATGCAATAATCTTATTATTTTACCACTGAAATATTCTAAGATTAATCCAGTTTGAATATATAGATGACCTCTTACAAGAATAAAACTATATGCATTTATTAAAAACTTACCACAAATTACAACAGAACTTTTCATTTTTTTTATTTCATCGATTAGAATGAAAGATATCACCAGATCTTGATTTTTTTGGCGTACTGCACAAGAAACATACCGAAATGGCTAACATTCGAAAAAAAATTTGATTATAAGATTAAGAATAAATTAAAAAAATTTCAAATACATCGAGATTATATAAATTCAAATTACTTATTAAATTTTGAACTAAAAGACATTAATATTCATACAAATTAAAAAAAAAAAAAAAAAAAAAAAAAAAAAAAACTATTCTAGTTAATGCATTTAAATATTGACAAAATCAATACTTAGTATGTCTAACTGAAAGAAAATAGTACTTTCTGTATTGACGGGAATAATTAAAATTTTAAACATTGAGAGGTGGATATTTGACGTTTTTAAAATTGCTAATATATATGAGAAGTGAGATAAATAATAATACCGTTTAGCATTTTTTGTGTGTGGATAAATGCGCAATTGTATGAACTAAAGTGAACTATAATTCATAAAAGGCATTGGATGGAAAATTTTAAGAGTAAATGAAAAATAATATGTTTTGAATAGATAATGAATGTTGAAATTTCAAATTTATTAATTTAAAAAAATACTTAAATTTTTTTTAACAAGCAACCTGATTGACTTTTTTTTTTTTTTTTTTTTTTTGGAAGTAGAAATTAATGTATATGCCAATTAATGTATAGACATTAAAAAGAAAGGATTTATTTTGATGAATGGAAAGGGAAATTAAAGTAAAAACATTTCAAACATACTTGACGGCATTACTTTAGAATAGAACTAATTAATTTTTATATTAATCAGCATGAAGAATAAAAATTTGTTATGCAAAATGTTTAAAAGAACTTTTTCCCCCATATGTAACAAATCGAGAACAGTTAAAGGTTACAAATCGAGAATAATTCGAATATTCATTTAACCCTCTGAGGGTCATGGGCGTATATATACGTCTTTTGACCCCCAGTTTTTTCAACAATACACATCATTTTTAAATTTATAAATAAAATTTAAAATAAAATATTTTTAAATATTTTTGTTAGGATAATAGTTTAAAATCCATTTAAAAAAAATAAATAAAAAATAATTAAAAAATAAATAAATTATATTTGAATCAGAAATATAATTTAAAAATTATTGCAGGAAAAATAATTGTACAATTTTGCCCATTCCCTGGAAGTTCAGAAGCATTATTTTTAATATTGTATCAATACTATTTAGTTTTTATGAATTTAAAAGAACAAGAATATTTAATAATTTGGAATATTTGGAATAATGGAAGATTATTTAACAATTTTAAAAACAATATTTGTCCCCGATAACTATAAACTAGAGTGGCTCTTATTTTTCATTTTTTAAGGTTTAGCTTCCACTCTCTAATTTTGTTTTAATAATAATAATAATAATAATAATAATAATAATAATAATAATAATAATAATAAATCCTTTTTAACTCTTGGCATAAAAACGTTTTTCACGAGATTTTCTATCCCCACAGATTTCCTCGCCGAGGAACTTTCAACTGGAAAGATGATTCTGGTTACTAAAGTGGAATTTAAAAACTTCAGAAAACAGTTGTTGTAAATGACTTTTCAGAAAGAGATGTCAAACCCATTCAGTAATACAATAAAAATTTCACAAAAGATTAGAATTAGAAACAATTTATTTACAAATCGGTGCTGGAGACCGAAAAAATACCTAACTGGTACTAATTCCTCTCTTAGTGAGAAATAACATTCAGTGTAAGTTCATATTGTGTTTTGATTTCATAGAAACTATTACTGAAAATAAAAACGCTTTTTTTCATAGAATTTGCGATCGTTATTAAAGAAAACCTAATATTTCTTAAATTTTTCATGCTATTTCGGGAAGTTTACAAATTTGTTTTTGAAAAATTTGACTCGTAATGTTTTTTTTAACAAATTCTGAGGTTTACCAGGAAGTGTCCACATACATTTTTTAAGAAGAAAAAAATAAAATGGTCATGATAGAGAACAGTATACCCATTTGAACGGAATTAAACGTTTTATTTTCTATGTTCTAACTTCAGCGTCGTCTTGATGATGTCCGATTAAGCTGAAATTTTTCACAGACATGACCCGTATTTTTGTTGACTGGAGCAAGATTAGGGTTGGGAAAAGCATACTTTTAATTTTCGGATAATTGCCTATAACAAAGGGCCTTACTACACAAATATCCGCTAAATAACTTGTATTATGTTATGATAACATTTTGTTATAAATAATTGTATATATTTTAATATGTGTCGAAACGAAAAATAAACGAATAATTGGAAAAGTAATAAAATTTAGTTTCCATTTAACCTCAATCTACACTGATTATTTTTTTTAATCTTCATAAATGTATGATAAAATAAAATTATTTTCTTACAGGAAGTTAAAAATAATATTAATCTGAAATTATATGTAATTTAAAAAAATATTAACTGCTTGAAATTTGATTTCTGTCGCTACCTACAATTAAGTTTAACAATAATGAGTAAATAGAACTGATAAAATTTGTATCTAACCTCAAACGCTATTCCCAGGGAATAATTAAGATCCTCGCTTTTCCTGTTAATGATCTTTAGGGAAGATATTTTGAAATAAACTGAAGAATATTTAAAGCAAATATAGCTTTCTATTCTTCCCAAATACGTTAATGTTATTGTTTACTTATTGTTTTTTGGAGTAACAATTAATAAAAATTGTAATATGAATATAATTTCTAACTGAAAAATTATCTTTAATTTTAATAATATAAGTGACATTTTAGTTGAAGGAAAATATGCATTGATTGAAATTAAATATTTGTTTAGCTGTGTCGAATATTACAAATAACAACTTTATAAGATTGTAATTTACTTTTTGTAATACAAAGTTTAAGAAAAAGTAAAGAAATGAGAAGACTACTTTAATATCATTTTATAATTGCGGTATTCTATAAAGGAAGCATTATATTTAAATAAATAATATTAAAAAGAAATAATGTCATCTTAAGGCAAAAATAATTGACTTTAATATATGTATGTGTTTTTGAAAATTAAGTACTTAAAACACAAATCCCACTGAAGAATTATTTTACCCAAAATTTAATGTAATTTCACAGCATAACAAGTTTATATTTTGTGAGAAAATGTGTTTATCAATTTCAAAGTTATTATTTTTTTTATTTTTCTAAAACTTTTCCAAATACCATTTTTAGTAAAGTTAGAAGGATTCTTGTATCAAATAATGTAATTCACTTCCAATGCATATAACTTAACACTTTGCATAGTAGGAAAGATTTGAAATTCTTTTCATGTTCCTAGAAAAGATTTTAAGGAACTCGTTTTCTAACGTAAGAGACCAAAATATTAAGAAACGCCATAAGAATATTCTTTAATCATTTCCAGTATCATCTATTCGCAAAGGAAAGCCCAACTGCGCGATAGAGATAGATTGACATTAGGGAGAACGATAAAGCGTCTGCCTTGGGCTTTATCAACTGGATAAAAAATCCTGTTATTTGATCACTTCGCCCTATTCACTCCCTTTAAATACGCAAAGAATTCCAGAATCGAAACACTAATACGTCAGAAAGTCGATTTCTTGCGAGAACACTTTTCAAGATTTGAGGCGATCTGAATAGCAATGGACTGTCATCTGCGGTGGACATTTTTTTTTCCTTCGGGATCTTATAGAACACACGAAGTTTCCTTCCTTTGACGGCCGATTCATTCTCATCAACTTGGAAATTTCTTCATTCACAAGTTTACTAAACTCTTTTCCAAAAATATTCTTTGGCAAAAAAAAATAAAAAAAAAATGCTATTTTAATACAGATATATGCTGCTCAGAGTTAGCTTCAGAACGAAAAGTTTGAAATGTTGTTTCAGAATTCTGTGCACTATACTAGATTTTATTTGTTGCAATACTAATAATATATAGTGTTTAATATGTCAGGCCGCCAAGAAAACATCGTTTGTTGCTACGTTTCCATTTCGCTCATTGAGGGACCGTTTGACTCAAAGATCGATCTTTGAGCCGTATTCCAGAGCATAATTCATTATATAGCTATTTTCATTTGGCTAGTTTTCGTAAATTATTGTTAAAATGTTAGTTATTAATGTGACAATCTTACAATAATAAAATAAGAAACTTATGTACAATAACAAATCTAACAATATTAAAATAATGGTATAAAATAAAAAATCGCATGAGCGAAGCATAATTCGAGTATTTCCAGTTCAATACTATATATTTAATAGTGGTTTGAATTCATATTTTATTTGATACTATGGTTGAATTAAAGATTTAAATTTATGGATTTTTTTTGCATTTGGGGTTTAATCGGCTGTTTATTTTTAATAAAATGGTATTTTCCCTCAGATTGATGTTACTTAAAATTGCTATTATGTATAAAAATCCGGAAACGAAACAACGCATTTAAATAATTTTACTATTGAAAACTATTTGGGAGCTACCGTTATAAGAAACTGATTATGGTAATTGATAAAATTGAATTAAAATGGTATTTAAAAAAAAAAAAAAGTGAGTAAATTGAATTAAAAAAAAAAAGTGTCACTCTTAAATTTTGGCATTATTATTTAAGGGGAGTTGGTACACTAAAATTTATAAAATTGATTTTGAGTTTACTGTTCTTTATCAAAATTTGAATTCTTCCCTTTAAAAGGATATCTCATTTGAAAAAGTACCTCAACTAGAAGTATTTTTAATAATATTTTGGTAACAGAATTGGTAACTATTAGTGTAAGTTTTTTTTCTTTTTTTAATTAGTTTTTCTCAAAACTACATTTTTTCATTATTCATGTACCTTTTTCTCAGAAACTGAGCAAACTATCCTTCTAAAATTTTCACCACATTTTCCTTTTATGTATCTGTATATACTGAAGTGAGATTTTGTTGTTATTTTAAAAATATATTTTTTTGTTTGTTTACTTCGGCGGCAAAAAAAAAAAAAAAAAAAAAAAAAAAAAAAAACTTGTGATTTTTAACAAATTTAAGTGACTATCGCGAAAATTCATTTAAAAAAAAGTAAATGAATTACAATCACAAACTAACTTCAGTAGAATAACAAGTGTCTTCTAAATGCACTGAAACACAATTTAGCCTTCTATGCCAATTACTATCTTAGAAAAAGTTACATGAAATATGTCAAATAAACATTACCGGTATAGAGAGTACCAACTACCCTTGAGTAAAAAATAAATAAAAAAATTGTGATTTAATACTCTATATATCAGCTGAAAATTGCAAATACTGGAAAAAAAAACCTTAAGTAATTTTACTTCCCAAATATTAAAACAAACATTTATGTATTAATATTGTAAATTTTAGTTCACTGTTAAAATGTAACGAAAAGCTATATCAATATTGAGTATCATATATCCATAATATAATTATTCATGTTTTTATAATTAATGCAAGAGGATATTTTGAAATCAAATTGAGTTTGCACCTGACACTTAATACTCTTTAGTAAATGAACAATATATTTTGAGGCTTATATACTTACTAGCAGTGAAGAGAAGAATTTAATAGCGTGTTGATATAATCCAGACAAACGTTTCGAGCGTCACATATTCGTGAGAGAAATTTATGCTTGTTTGCCTGGGATTGTTTGCATGTCAGCTGTTTGTTTGCAAACCTGGATTACGACAAGCATCGTTGGTCATAAATGGACATTGTGGTTTGCTCATTAAAAGGCAGTTTATTTCTACTTGAATCATTGTTCTTCGAATCGAGAAGAATAGACGGAATTCGCAGGCGAACTTAATATCATCGTGTGGAGAACTAAGAAAAATTGCACGATGGAAATGTACTTTACAATATCAATTTAATATTGCAAATTGCATCTTAAGTTCGTTCCATAAGGTTTATTTTTGCACATTATCATTGAGATCGCTCTTCGAAGATATCTTAACGCGAGAAATGACTTTTTCTCGACAGATCACAGGTTAAAACCATTATCTCTTGAGAGGCACCGCGAATCATTGTAATCAATAAAGATGTTCCCAAAGGCGGCAGTAAGTGGATCATGCAAGAGCTGCAAGCGATTCAGATTAAATGATGACACCACCACAAGTTAGGTTATCTTCGAACAATGTCTCTAGTACTAAATATGAGGTGCATACATTTTATTAAAATGAATATATTTAGTAAATGTAGTGTTTCATTTATAAATTATTTATATTCTTAGAAAGTGTCTGTTTATAGATCGATACCATTAAGTGCAAAATGAAATAGATATATTAGAAGAACAATCGTAGATGTCATCTAATTAATTTAATACATTTGACAATTAAAAATAATAAGTTTTAATGAATCCTCTACTTCAATTACAATATATGAAACTTTAGTCTAAAAATAATCGAAAATTTACCATTTTAATGGAATTCGTAATACATAGTTGATATTCTCACAAGAGTCGTTGATAGTGTCGTTTTAAGTAGCGTGAAAAATTAGTGTTCAATATTTTTAACACAAGAAAGACGGGAGCTTAGTATATACCTATATTGCCTGAAAGCAGTCAAAATGACTGCATTGTGAAAAAATAACTAATGCGCAAAGAAATTTGTTTAACAGTAATTTTTAATATATTTTATATCACTTACATTCATATAACAAGTTAATAAGTATTAACAATAAAAAAAATGTATTTCAGTTCGAAAAAAAATAATTTATACATTATCTGGACATTTTAGCCGTATCGATTACAGTATGAGATCATACACTCAGTGATCCTCCTTACCATCTGAATTACGTTACAGCGCGTTCAAAGGGAACAAAGCGCGTGGCCAGGCCTTACATAAAGATTCGAATAACAAGTACGAATAACAATAACTTTAGTTATTGAACAACTGCTACTTATCAAGTATATGTCGAAATCGACAATTTATCATAAACTTGTATGTTATCATGTTATTCCAATCCAGAGCCGAACTGGTCTTTTCCAAGCAGTCAAAATGACTGCTTTTAGGCAATATAGATATAACACACATATATATACCGGAAGTGAAGGAGGGGGGGGGGGGCAACAACAATGATTAATTAACCCATTTATATGTTGTAGAAAAAGTCACAAAATTATAAGAAGCTGTGTCATTATTTAAATAATTATTTTTTTAATTGAAATTCAAAAGCAGTCAAAATGACTTGCTTAGGCAATCTAGTGTTAAAAGAGATTTATGTCTGTAAATTACGTCACAAAATTTGAAATATTATATTGCAAGTTTGATTGAGTTTAGATTATGTCACAAATAAAACACATTACAGCGAGAATGTGGATTAAATTCTTCAAAATTAGTGATGGCTAAGACCAGCTGAAATCATAGTCCTGAAGAGTTAAATTAATTTCTATCGTGCTGCCATCTGTGGACGAAATCATCAGAAATAGTTTGATCTGAACGTCTGACGCATTCTGTGTTTTAAACAAAGAAGTAAGTTTCTGTGAGGAAGAATGAGTGTGGAGGAGAGAAGGAAGGGGGAGGGGAAACGAAAGTGCGTCTCTTGAAAAGTTTTTTGAAAGGCGATAAGTCGGTAAGTTTCAGAAATTTCATTAATATTTTTACAAAATAACGATGAACGTTAAAGAAAACATTTCGAATAAAAAATAATTAAAATCCGTCAAATATTAATTAATCCGGGACGCATTACAAAATAAGTTATCGAAGTCAAGAGCTTTGTATTGGGGTGAGAATATCTTTACTTGAACGAATTTATCCTTTACTGTAGGAGGATTAAATAAAATTAAATTCGTGAATAGTAGCTAAATTGATAAGTTTACAGCTTATTTTTGTTTGAAGGAAGCTTCAGTCAGGCATAATTCAGTCGGCATATTTGTACTTTAATAGGAATCAATATAAGCCCCTGCTGGAGTCAGTAGTACCTTTTTTATAATATGGATTAGTGTGTTCTTATATCTGTTGAAATATCAAATATAGTATTTCTGGGCTGCGAGTCTCATTTGGGATTTCTAATTATCCTTTTGCCTTTTTTTTTTTAAAGCGAAATTTATTAATTGCATTTTAATTTCCTAACAAAGCGAACTTAGAAAAGACTGGTTATTTTTTAAAATTACTTAGTTGAAGTAATTTGGCAATAAGAAAGCAACTTCAATAAAACATGATTTTTAATAGTAATATTAATATAATAGTTAAAAAAAATAAAAGACATTTGTGGCAGAGGGAGAATGGGAAAACAACATGTCGCTTCTGTACGTATGTAGTGCAAGTCTAATTAATTGTTTGTACTATATAATATTGTGGCGTGAATTTCAAATACTAATTTTTATTTGTTATAAAAATATCATAGTGAATTATCTTCCGTACTGTTCTGGTTATCAACTTTTACCAAGTAATGCTTCAAAAACATGAAGTGTGTCATACGAATACTGAAGGTTTGACACAAAATTTCAAACACCTAAATTTCAATATCCGAAAAATGATACTCCTCTTACAAAATCCATATCTTGAGTACGTCACCGGTCTGGCACCGGAAAAAAAAGATAAAGTTTTAAATTCGAATGAATCTTGCATAATTTATTTCGTTAAATATTTGTGAAATATTTAATATTTTGTGAAAATAAAAATGTAGTTTTAAGGCAATCCAAAAAGAATTTTTTTTCCATATTGAGAAAAAAATTGAGTGAAAATGAAGGTTCGAGGCAGCATACAGTTCTGGTATTTTTATCGTATTTTACAAAATTACTTCAATTATTTTCAAGTAGTTACTGCAGGACTATATATTCCATATATTGCCCTAGAGTATGGTTTAATGTTCATATAGATTATAAATTTTTTAATTGTTTCTTTCATATAAAAATAAGATAGTGTGGTTTAATGCTTAAGTCATCCATTTCCATTTCAATATTAAGCCCACTTAAAAATAATAGAATTTTTAAGTTTAATCTCCTTTATTATTCTTAAAAAATTGATTATGATAACAAAATGTTCTCAATAATAATTGCCCACTGAAATGTAAATAATACATTACACTTTTAATAAAAATAGATAATTTTCTGTAATACAAATATTGCAGAAGTAATTATTTATGTCAGAATTTCACAAGGATATGGATTTTTTTAACGTTTATAGATCTTTTAGTTTAAAACACGTTTATTTGAACAGTTTTTTTTATTTATTCCGTGTCGAAGTGTAATTTTCACTCAGTTTTTCACGTTTACATTTTTTTTCAACACTTCCCTTTAAAAAATAAAAATATTATACTGAAATGAAGCCCTTGTACTTTTTAGTTTGTTTTATTGGTTTGGGATATTTAAAAAGCATTTTATCTGCATTGGTTCAAAAACGTCTTCTAAAAATTACGCTTTATAATGTTCAAATATGTCTTGATAAAAAATTAATTTACTATACTTAGTTAGCATCGCCAACTTTTATAATTGTCAACCTTACTGTGCAATTGCAACTTATTTTAGTGCTTTAGAACTCAAAACGAGTTTTCATAGTTATTGACCACTACAAAGAAAACTATCATTTCTGTGCCAAAGACTAACTCTTTTTTCCCCATAGTGTTAATAGAATACGTTATTGACGACAACGTGTTGATAAAAGATTTAAAAACGTTAAATCGGCAGATTTTTTCATCATATGTCGTCAGCATTAACAGAGAAAGTTTCAGTCCTCAAACATCACCAAATTGTACCTGCTTGAATTGGATTGGTATCTGGATTTGACGTATTACAACATAAAATTGTGTAAAAGTGTCCTTTTAGTGATGGTCACCAAAACTTGATAGAAGGCATTTTCAACAACAACATCTATAAAGTTTCATATCGATTGAATAACGGCAAGTTGATTAATTAGCCCCCGAAGATTTGCCTTACACAAACAAGTACCCAACCTTTACTGAAATCCTAGGTATATGCAAGGTATTTTCACAGGTGTTTTCAAAACTTTCAGATTAAGATATTTCTACCTACTTAATGACCTAAAACAAATCCTCATGCATATTTCTATAATACCTCTGTCAGGGGTTTTGTACAGTTGTATGGAGGTATTTTAGAAAGCTAGTTGGTAAGATATTTTAAATAAATCTAAAAAGGTTTTCCTAGACATTTACATTTAAAAATTATTTACTTTAATTCCTAATAGATCTAAAATTTTTTGTAAAAATACATTCCAATACTTAAAGTTCATTTTTGTTACTTAATGTTTTTCCAATTTTAAAGAAACATTAAATGTTTCTTGAGCAATTGATTTGAGAAAATATTTACATTTTAAAATGACTGATGCTTATTTCTACCAAACCTAAAACATTTTCTAAAAATACCTTTGATATTAGTTGGACAGTCGTTGAGTTTTATCTATTTTCTCTTTCTGTGATACTTCATGAAAGATTCTGTGTGTGTTCATTAATGGCTTGATAAGTTTTCAATTATGGTGATTGGTTGGTTGGTTGTATTCAGATTATCTGGCGCCGTCAGCAACACGAGGGCTATAATGCGCCGAAACATTTCGTCATTAGACAAGCCAACATACATTTACAAACACCCATGCCAACACGGGACTCGAACCCGCAACCTCGCGGTCCAGAAGCTAGCACGCTAACCACTATACCGTTTGGTCGGCTCAATTATGGTGATATATGGTGAACGTCGTAAATGGTATTCCTTTTTCATACCTTGCTAACATCGGACCACACTTTTGAGAATTGAACCAATTGAATGACACCAATTGAAAACAATACCTTTGGGCTTAAGGACCTGGGTAAAAAAAAAAAGAAGGGGAAAAAAAAAGAGAGCGAATTCGGCTATATACCAGAGGAGAGGAAAAAAGCTGTCGTTGATGAGCGATACTCAAGGGAAAAGAACTCTCTGTTAAAGACATTCATTTTTCATTTTTTTTTTATCTCTACAGCATTTTTATTGAAATTTCGGAGATGGGGAAGTCTAGAATACCTTAAGAGGCATTATCGTAGCGATCTTGATCAAAATCGTTTGAGCCGATTTTTAGCAATTGCTGAAAAACATTATTTTTTTTTTAATATTGTCATGTTTTGCACATGCTCAATATTGACGAAAACTTCAATAACAGGTCCCATGGACACCACTAAATCGGACTCCGAATTTGAACATCGTAGGTCAATTCGTCCGGGAGTTATGCTGACCACGTACACGCAGACAGACATTTAATTTTTTCTCGACCACTTTTTTGAAGTCAGGATGTTCGAAAAAGTGGAGAAATGAAGAAAAAAATCGATGTATTTTTGACTGAAAACAATAATTTCATTACCCTATGTTAACATATGGGTAAAAAGACGGATGATATGAGTGTGTCTTATACACTCCGTTGGAAGGAGAATCTTTGTTTTATCAGAAAATGATTTTTAAATTGAAATGAACAGTATTCTCTGGGCTTAGGTTACATACATTCTAAATTAATTAAACATATTTAAAAAATTAACTTGAAAACTAAAAAAAACCAAAATGGTTATTTAAACTTTATGATTAATAAGTGTATGAAGGACGGGGTGTTCAAATAACAAAACAATTGTTTACCAATTTATTGCGGAAAATATGTTAAGAGGGGAAAAGAAGTCGTTAAGTAGTATTAAATTTTACTGTGATCACAACTGAATTAAAGCTTTATGAAAGGTTAGTTAAAAGAAACAAAAATTTAAAGGAAATGTTACAAACATGGATTAAAATTGAATGGAGCATTAATTGATATCGAATAGGAAATTCCCTAAAATGTACCAGGAAATTAAATAAAAAATTACATATTAATGTAATTAAATGTAATTAAAAATCAATTGAAAATTGCTTAAACGATATTTTAAAATTAAATATAAATTCTATGTTATTGAGCAATGACATATTATTGAATAATTAATTATAATAAAAAGAAATTAATGGCATATATTAATTAAAAAGTAACTATATGTATTAATTAAAAATTAATTATATGCAATAATTAAAAACTAATTATATAAATATAAATTAAAAATTAATTACATATACTAATTAAAAGTTAGGTATTTATTGCGTATTAAGTAAAATTTGTTATTTTTTCTACTTTTACACAGGAGTTACTATGATTTCAGTCGGTAAAAGGAATGTCTAACCCCCTTCCCGCCTAGAATCGATTTCCTTTGCGATGGCCCAGGGTGAACGGGACACCTTGTTTCTTTTTTAGCTATAACTCATGGATTAATTATATGTCACTGTGTGTTACCATTGATATAATCATACGTTTAGTGGTTTGATTAAGGGCATCAGTATTTTGTCTTTTCATTATTTGTGTATTGAGTAACTACTTCAAATTTACTTAGAATAAAGTAATAGGGGGACAGAGCATGGTTTTGCATACGATAACATTGGATTTCTTTTATTTTTTAAAATTTTGTTATTAAAAAATATAAAATAAAATGCGATGTTGAGTTTGAATGGGACAATTCTCATGGTGATGAGTGGGACTTGGTAAATGTATGGTATTATGATATTTTTTTTAAAGTTAAGCATAAAATTAATGTTTAAATATATTAAGCAAGTTTTATTAGGTGATTAAATTATATTTTACATAATAAGCGTAATTATTAAACTATTTTGAAGACTTCGCGGACTTGGAAGGTTCCTATGAAATTGTCCAATTTCAAAATTTATGTAACATTAATTAAAACGCCGAGTAGTGTTTATCGAAACAATAATGAGCTTTGATGTAAAAAAAAATATTTCTTATTCTATCTTATTTTGGGGATGTATGGGCCAAGTTTGGAGATTATCGGATTTTTTTAATTAAACAAATTATTATAAATAGTGAAATAAAATAACTCTCAAAAGGTTTACAATTTTCGTTTCTAGTTCCAATACTAAGTTATGCTTTAAAATAGAGAAAAAAATCATTCTCACTATCCACTATGTATACAAGTATTTTCTAACTTAACAAAGATTTTGAAAGCTGAATAAAAACTTGATAAACTACTTTTTCCAAACATATATTTTTTAATTTACTTAATTTCATTTTTTTAATTTCTTAATATTAGCAAAATGTATGGGATACAATTTCTTTTGATAAAATTGAAATTTTAATGCATTAAACTAAATGACTTATTTGAAATGTAACACTTTTCCAAATAATATATTATTTTAATAATTTTAGACAAAAAGTTAATGAAAAAAATCAATATAATGACGATTTCTTCTGAATACTTGTTGATGATAAATGTTTTGTGAGCCTTGTAACATTTTCATATTTACTTTTCTCTCGTTCAACTACATGAACACTTTACAGATTTCAGACTTTACTCAAACAGTTGTAGAAAATGAACATTGTATATCAATGTAAAATACAAAGTTTCACCATGAAAATTCACGCAGTTTTGTAAAAGAATATTAAGAATTATTTCAACATAACATATTTTTTCAGTAAAAAAGATCAAACAATTAAAACATTATTGAGCACAGCTTATAAATTTTCAAAAATATCTAATGTGCCTGTTACGTAATCTGAATTTATTTTTATGGATCAGACCACTGTTTCCATTCAAGACACAAAATTATTCATCAATCACGACGCCACTGATTACGAATGGTATTTTAACTTTTCGTCTTAATAATCATTCATATTTTGGTATACTTTGATATTAGTGAGCACTAAATAAGGGCATATATCTCATTTTTGTTCATAACTAAAACAGCTAAAAATTAGACTAATTGGCCTTTGTGCAGAGATTAAAAGATGAAGCAGTTAGCAGGGTTCAAGATAAACCATAACGGATTTATTCTCGACGTTCACATCACTTTTGCTAAGTTGAAAAGGTAAATTTGTTTTGTTTCTTTATTATGAATGACTCCAGGGTCTATACTAACGGTCAGTTGTGTCTCTCATTTGAGCAGCCTTAATTCTAAAATTATTTGGGAACAGTTCAGCATATCTTGTGTATGTAATGATGGAAGTGATTAAAATATGTATTTATACCGACTAACTTTTAAATATAACATATCTAAATCGCCCTAATCTCCTCAAATTAAAAAAGAGTAAAAGTCGCCGCTTCTTCAAATTTTTTTTGTCGTGCCGCGCTTCTCTGTCTCACAGCTCAAAAATTAATGGACCTAAAAGTATAAAGAAGGGAACTTTAATTTTTGAGTTATTTTATGTCAAAGTGAACGATTTTTTTTTTTTTTGCATCCGCGGCGCCCTCTTTCGGAGAAAAACTCCAGAGGGCTACTGGGCCAGAGGTAGGTATATGTTTTAACTAAGAAACTAATGTCACTCTTTTTTGTTTTAATTTAAAAGCAATTTTGGAGTTATTAAATACCTAAATTTAAAAAAATTCGATTTGAAGTTCACGCGATTGATGTTTTTTTATAAACAGCAAAAAAGTATAGAAAAAATAATTCTTCTAATAAATTATACCACGACATAGAACGGATTATCAGGATTCGATTTAAAAATCAGAACTCAGATTGTTAAAATAGCAACGGGAATGTGACTAATTTAAGTTAGTCAAAAAATGGAGATTTTTAATTTCACCTTTTATTCCCTCCTCGTTTGTTTCGCAAGTGAAGAACCATTTTTTCTAACCAACACTTCAGTTGGCTTTCTTTCTTCACATGCTCAAGTCGAAAGCAATTTAAGAAGACATAGGGCAAAATTCGAACAAAAAGTGAATGCGAATCCTCAGTAAAGATATAACGAGTCGGGTTCCTACCTCCTGGTGGCATGGAAACGGAAGCATTTTGGGTTTACGAAACAAGCCACAGTAATTACGCAGCAATTCCTTGGTTTACGAAGCAATTCCGAGGGTAGGCGAGCGTTAGAGAACAGGAGTTGGAGCCCCCTAGTGGATAAATAAAGATATGCATAAACTATATAAACGTACAGTATTTATTTATCAGGGTTTCACAAAGGACCCCCCAACTTTACTATGAATTAACTTGGAAACTGATAGAACTTGGAACGATAGAAGTTTGAACTAATGGTATGTTTCTTGAGAAAGACGTAAAATATGACACAGAAGTTTCAAAAGTAGTTACAGATCATAGCAACAGGTACATATGTTTGGTACAATACCAGCTTTGACAAAGAGTATTCTGAAGCATGCCTCTGTTATTCATACGTGAAACGTTCATACGCTAATATCATACTTCTTTTAGGTTTTAAGAGCGAGGCCGTGCTTAGAGGATTCACCTGTAAGGGATTTGCACTTTGAAAATATTGTATAGAACCACATATGTAGGTAAAATTTGGAGCCAATTTTAAAACTTTTGTATCAGATTTTTAAGGATTTCCCAATAAACATACCACTAATTTTATTTTTTTATCTAATACGGTTTCCAATGTATTTTATTTCAAAGTTTAGTTGTCCTTTGTAAAACACCCCATATCTTCTTCTATTGTTCGTAACTCCGACATATAATAATACTCTCCATATGCTGCAATATTAAATTAAAGTGGGACCATTTGTGTTTTGAGATGCCAGGTTGAAATTTACGTCACAATTGGTACTCAGTATGAAAAAAAAAAAAAAAAAAAAAAAAAAAAATATTGAATTATTCTTATTATTTAATCTTAATTGTTTGAATTGGCTAAAATGCACTCAAATGTAGACGAATAGGTCACGATCATATATCACCAAACCCTACGCGCATAGAGCACACAGAGGGTAGAGTATCAAAAAAACTTTTCATTGGTTTCTCATCTGAGGTTAGCAAATACGTCATGGTGTTAGAAGGAGTGATTTAAACGTTGGATGCTTGTTGCTTCCAACCCCTTTTGACTTATTAGTTAATATTCAACATCTTGTGCTAAATACTTTGAAATTCTGATTTTTTTTACTAAAAGTTGGAAATTAAATGTTTTGATTTTTTGCGTGAACCAAAAATATGCCAAACTCACGAGTAGGTGAAGATAAATAATGTATTTTGCTTATATGTTTCAAATATTTTTTTTTCTGACACAAAATAGAAAAAAACGAAGAGTACATTTTTGTTGTTGTTGTTGTTAAGTTTAGTCTTTAGATTTCTCTTTAGTGCTTAGGCGGAAAAAAATTGGGTATGCTCTCGATATACCAAAATATATATTTTAAAAATAACTTTTAATATATTATTATTAGTATTATTGCTTTCTTGGTATATTTGTTAAAAACCTTTAACATTACTAAACAAAAATATCTAAAGCTACAATACACTATAGTAATTTTTATTAAATAAATAATAAATCAAAATCAAAAAACGATGAATAGTTAATATTAAATAATAAACTATTTAATATTTAAGTATTAATAAACTTTCCTCCTCTATTGCAGTGTTGTGTTTTTATGATTTTCTAAATATATTTTTAATGCATGGTATTTATTGTTATGAATTACCTTTAAGTTAAAAAAAAAAAATCAAACGAAATAAAAATTAAATGGTACTTCGAACGTGTGTTAAATTTGCAATCAAACTACAAAAGAAAATTAATAAATACTATTTGTTTAAAAATTATACACATGTTAGT
The DNA here is from genome assembly GCA_963978545.1 of Linyphia triangularis. Lineage (NCBI taxonomy): Eukaryota > Metazoa > Arthropoda > Arachnida > Araneae > Linyphiidae > Linyphia > Linyphia triangularis. Next base: position 74,325,876 of record OZ021721.1, on the reverse strand, counting down.
ATATTTTGAATCACAGACATTTTTTTTTTTTTTTTTTTTTTTTTTTATAAAATGAGAAGATATCAAAAACTCGTAAGAGGTAAAAACTTTAAAAAAGATAAACTTTAAAAATGTAGTGAAATGTTTAAGCTGTTTTGTTAATTAAAAAATATACGTCTTGAAATATAAATTTATGGGGAATTGTTCGGACAATCAGGAATTTTCATAATTGTGGTGTTTACTTTAAAATATATAAGAATAAAAATATTATTTAATAAATTTAGTGTGCACCGATATAATTCCTTATAGTTTCCAATTCAGATAATATATTTTGATTGCTAAAATTTTTCTCTAGACTAGGAAATGTCACATCCACTTCATGATTTGATAATTTTGAGATCTAATTAGTGTTTTGTAGCTTGTCCAGATTCCATAGCCCATTTCTTTCTATCATCCACATTTTGAATTTGATTGACATGTTTTACAACTAAAAATGAAGAGATTTTCTGAAACAGATGAGAAAGCCTTTTCCTTTCTCAAGATATTTTAAGAAAGTTTCTGTCAATTTACGGTGCGCAAAAACATCAAGTATATTAAAAAAAAATATTATTAGTTTTAAAGACGATTTGGATTATCTTGTTTGGTATTAGGTTAGGAGAAGAGTTGATGCACTTTCAAACATATGATTTGTATTCACAATTGTTTTGACAAAAACAATTGTTTGTCCGTCATTAAAGGATTTGTTTATGACAATCTTGTGTTCTTATTTACCCAAATGCATGACTACTTGTTCTTTTTTACCCTGTAAATGTTTAAATAAGAAAAGAGATAAATTGTAAGGAGAGTTCCGACTCTCCCCTTTCTGCGGGTGAATCGGAACACCATGAAAAGAAAAAAAAAATCAAAATAAATGCATACCATATCTTTTTCAACATTTTTGGAATTGACTATCCAAGAAGAAAGTAAGACCCAAGTTTCAAAGTCAAATTCATGTTCGTAAATGATCTTATTACACCCGTTTTTACGGTTAAAGTTGAAAAGTGTTCCGATTCATCTCGTTTTAAGGGGGTTCAGCATATGAAAAATTTTCAGGTTGTTAATTTTGAGTTTATTAACGTTTATTAAAATTTAAATTCTTCTCTTTAAAATGATGCCTCTTTTATAATTATATCTTATTATAAAGTATTTTTAATAATTTTTTTAAGTAAACAAAATGTAGGTATTTAATGCATGTTTTTTTTTTTTTTTTACTTTAAAGTCAAATTTCTTAAAATACCGTATTTTCATGTTTGGGGGCACATTAGAGGTCAGCGATATATCGATACGATGGTATTTTTATCGATATTTCTAAAAAAATATCGATATTAAAAATATTAATAAAAATCACCGATGTATCGATATTTTCAAACATTTTTAGTTTTTTGATGATTGTTTTGTAGTTCCATGTGTTTTTTCGATTTTATTTATTCCCTTTTCAAAGACTTCAAAACTAATGTTTGAACTTGGCTGAGAGACAGTAAAATGGCCCCAATATTCAATATTTTCCATACACTTACAAACTATTGAAAATGATCTAAATTTTTCTTAAAATCACTGCACCAATTAAGCGAAAATATAACTTTTTTTTTGTAATAAGTCCATTTCAGTTGAAAAAGTAGTCACCTTACAAAAAAACAATCATGAAAAGTAGAAATTTGCCCCGAAAAACTTTGCCTCTGGCAAAATTGAAAGTTAAATAAAAAAAAATTATGTATGGAATCATCTATGCAACGATATAGTATCGATATTTATTTTGATCGATATTTCCGACCTCTAGGGCACATAGCTATAAATCTAATTAACATAAATACTTGAAATTTGTATGCTTGTTTCTCTAATGTATTTAAGTACTTTATACAAGGAATAAATGGTAAATAGCATACTTTAAAAAAAAATTAGTCTAAAGTTTTAAACATATTTTAAGCATATTTTTAGAAAGTCATAATTTTTTTAGTTTTCAAAAAAATAATAAAAATCTCGTGTTAAAGTATTCAAAAGTATCCTAACATTATACTGTGAAAGTTTCAGAATGATTGAAGAATCGGTTATTACATGAGATTGTTGAATCTGGCAAGGGCTCCTATGGAGGTGCAGTACTCCCTTAAGACAAGTCTTGACATTGAACTGCTGTGAATGCAGCTGTTTTTGTTTTTAACATCAGCAAACTTGTGTTTCAGTCACGACGACTGAGCTTGCATTCTAATTGCTACTCATATGGAAATAATTCTTAGCTATTTTTTTTATTATTATTTTTTTTTTTTTTTGTAATCCTGTATTATCATTCCTATAAGATGTAAATTCGCAACTGTATTTTATGTATTTTTTTTTCTCTATATTTTGCTTACTGCAGACTAAGCTGTTACATTTTAATTAGATACAAAAAGAGAACCCACTTTGAAAGAAATTATATCCTATAATAATGTTTTTAGTTTAAATTTGGAATTCACTTGAAGAGAGAAAATAAAAAATATTATTTGTGTGGGATGGTTTCAATAATTAAGTCTATAAACTTTATAAAAGAATGGATAACCGAATGAGCTTAGACTAAAAAAAACACCCAGTTTTTTAAAAATATAATTTTAAATGTTATTTTTCAAACTTGTCAGATAACGTGAAATAACTCAACAAATTCAAAATCTGATGAGAATTCAATTTCAACCAAAAAAAAGAAAAAAAAAAAAAGAAAAAAAAAAAAAGTGATTATGCGAAAACCGCTAAAAAAAACCTCCTAGAAACAAAGACAAACTAAAATAACATCCAATAACAACGCCAAAAATCTCTTCTACTTATCACAGCTTAAACTATTTCCTTTAGTTTGATACTTTCTTTAATCGCAGTAAAGAAAATGTTCCCTTTAAAGTTACTTTTTTTTTTCAATCGAGGGTATTTTCTTTTTCCCGCGAGAAGGTTAGAGGGCGTGAAAAAATGAAAAAGCAATCTAAATAAATAAAATACCCGGCAAAGAAAACGCGAACCGTAATGCCATCAGTGGTTAATATAAATAAAGTCTTAAGCGCCGGAACCCTCTGTAAAAACAATCCGCTACTCAATTAGTCGAGCAAACCTAAGAAAAATATCAACAATTATAAAGCTGATATAAGGTTAAACTCGGCGAGATTTTTTCCCTGTCCAATGGATTTACGCAGGTTTTTGGTCCAAAAAATATCTACCTTAATCATTAGTCACCGGTTTTCATCAAAAAAGAATCGGACAACTTCAGAACCAATGATTACTCTTCCCTTTTCTTTTCAGTTCGGACCCCCCTTCCAGTACGGACTCCGTTGGGAAAAAGATTTTCAGCGGGTCGGGGGTTGCCGTGCGTCAATAGCATGCATCATGATTAATCAGACGCATCACTAACAAGAAACGAGCTCGTGTTTTTGTTGCCTACAGCACAAACAAAGAGATCCCCCCTTTTTTTTTCTGTGGCGTCTTTTCCCTTTCCTGCCTTCCAACCCTTAAGGCACGAAATTAAAGAAAGTTGATGAGGCGATATGTTAAAAGAATCAGCCAGGTTTTTCTTCTCCCGGCTTTTTCCTCTTACCACGACCAAAGATGCGGGCCTCCCGCCCTGTTGTTCTTCAATTTAAACTTAATTAAAAGTGCGTTTACTTTGCGTTCGTCTTTAATAAAAATTCAATTACCTCGCTGTTGACTCTACATTTCTTGTGTTGACATAAGTGCTCGCCGGAGCTAAGACAGTGGACAATTTTTTCCGCTTTTTTTCGCCACTCAAACACGCGAGCTTCCCTTTCTCTGACCCTCCCCCCCTTCCTCGTCATTAGCAATGGGGAAAACTTTGTCTCATTTGCAGGGCCACGAATTAACACAAGTAACAGTCAAACTATTTCGTGTATTTCGTTGCATTCCCCCTCATCAGCCCGGTCTTCGATAAATACCCAATGCCAACATCCCACGGCAGCTTTCTTTTCTTGGCTAAAAGAAAAAACCCTTACCTTTAAGATTTTCAAGAAAAGAATTTGCAGCTGATGACATTAGATCACCATTTTTTGGGCTTTTTTTTCTCCAGAACAAAATATTCATCTTTAGCGCTCCCATTGGCTTAAAGGTTACACAAAACATGATCTTTTTTCGCCCTCCAGTATTTGTTTTGGATAATCCTTTAACTTCATGGTTATAAAATAAATGGGGAAAAAGTGGTGATATAAATAAGCTAACGAGAAGCAAATGCGGGCTGCAATTAAAAAAGCACATGAAAAACATGCATAATGAAATAAAAACACTCGTTTAAGAAAACACACTGGAAAAAGTTTTTTTTTTTTATCTTCACCAATGAGTAAAGAGGTAAATTTACTTAGTTTAAAAATAATTTTAAAAGAGCTTAGCTACGATATAAAACATGTCAATTCCCTTTGGAAATTATCATATACTTTACACGCCAAAATATATTGAAATTTATTAGTTCTTAATCAAATTAGTGCATGAATAGGACACACAGATTATTTGAATATATCATAGCTTTCAATAAATGAGGCCCAAAACAATCATTAAAGTTAAAAAGGTCATGTATCGATAGTTATTAATACACAAAATTCCCAAAAAGTAAACATTTATTTACCTATTAAGATATAAAAATAGTAAAATATAAAAAAAACAGTATTGTAAAAAGTGTTAGGTCTTTCAATTTCACTTGCACAAATGTTTTCTTATATGTTTTATGTTTAGCAGTTAGGTGGTTCCACTTACAGAATTAGTATATTGTAGAAAAGTTATAAAGTACTTTCATTTCATCGAAATCTGTTAAAACATTTTATTAAGAAAGACTTGAGTATATTTTTGCATATTTTTTTCAGGATTTTTAATTAAATAAATAAAAAAAAAGTAAATATGAATCTTGAAATGACTCTTGAAAGAAAATTCCATGAAAATTCAAAACGCTTCATTTTACAGCAAGATTGTTCTGAGATTTCACTTGCAAGGAGATACCCCGTTTCTCATTGCAATCGTCGTTTAAATTAACCTTTATTGTTTCTCAATTTCATGACAAATAGTTTTACACAGGAAAACTTCACACTCAAAAATGGAAAAAATTGGGGCTGTTTAATCCGATGCATATAAGAAAGGTAATGGATATAAAAACAACAAATGCGTAGTAACAAAAATAAAGAAACTATTTAAATTTCGAAAGCAATCTTGGTTTCCTTTTGTCACTGAAAATAACGAAACGTAATGCATTTAAATCTATCTATTCAATGGCAACGAATTGCGACTGTTTTATAAATAAACAAAATTTCAACATAAAATACTTTAAATTTCCAAGGAAAATATGAGTTTGCTTTTAAAGTTTTGTAGTTGGAATCAAAATAAATTTTAAAAAGAATTTCACCTTTGTAACAATATTAAGGCTAAGTAGCGTATTAATATAATTTACAATTCCTTTCCTTGTGTACCTTTAAAATTTAAGTACAAAAGTTATGCTGCTAATCTCTGGATATATATATGTTACCTTGTTGAGTGTAAAAATACAAACACTTAAAACGTAATCATTAGTATAATTTTTTAGCACAATTTTTTTACAATCCATCCATTAGTGGGGCATTATGTATGGGACAACCTTTAATTTTTTTATGAATAACTAGTAATAGTATTTGTTTTCTAAGAATTATATTTGAAAAAGCGGCACATAATTTATTACTGAATTTATGTGGATGTCATTTTTTAAATATAACATAATTGTGAATCCACTGTCATCCTGATTAGAATGCCATTGAAGCAAAAGATTTTCGTTTCATATTTCTGTCCACATACCTTTATTTTTAAAAAATTAATTTTCTCCAGTAATCGCTTAATTTTGTAAAAATATCATAAAAAAAAGAAAACTGTAAATATATATATATATAGTGAAATAACGTATTTTTTTATTTCATAAATATTTTTATAAAATTTTGGTCATATTTATGTATGTATATATATATATATATATATATATATATATATATATATATATATATAACTATATATATATATATATTACTATATATATATATATATATTACTATATATATATATATATTACTATATATATATATATATTACTATATATATATATATATATATATTACTATATATATATATATATATTACTATATATATATATATATATATATTACTATATATATATATATATATTACTATATATATATATATATATATATATATATATATACATAAATATGACCAACATTTTATGAAAATATGAAATAAAAAAATACGTTATTTCACTAATTATATATATATATATATATATATATATATGTATTGTTAATTATCTAAATTTTGACCAAAATTTTATTAAAATATTTATGAAATAAAAAAATATTTTATTTCACTCTTGGAAAGTAAATTATTTCGAAATTATAAGAAATTATACCATTTTCACTACTTAATTTGTACTAAATTAAAATAAAAATATTTTCCCTTATTTCATGTAGGAAAAATTGATAATGTATTTATCCTAATTAAAAAGTACTAAGGCTATTTATAGAAATTATTTTAACCGACAATAGGATTTTCATTCAATTTTAATAAAATCAAAAAATTTTCACCTTTTTTCAAATTTGCAGAATGTTTACGTATACTTAGAAGCTATTTTGGAAACACTTTAAAAATGCAATATCGAACCTATAGTTCTCGAGAAATTGCTTTCGATCCTTATTTATCCTGTTGTAAGGTGTTTTTTTAAGCTTACTACGGCAAGTAGTTAAAGACTAAAATCCTAATGCGGGATTTAATTAATTCTTTAGAAAATATTTTACTTCTTTAATCAGATGGATTATAATAACATATTATGGAAAAATTAATTGAATAAGTGAAATTTAATTTCTTACTTTAAGAATAAGACACTTTAGTTTTAAGAGAATTACTTATTGCCTATTTTAAACACGGTAATGTATTTCCTACATTTATTTGTTATGTAAAACATCGAAATACCCTAGACACCAAAATTAAATTCGAATTGATTTATTTTGGCAAAATTATCAAAGTAAAATATATATATATATATCTTACAATATCTTTTGCTATCAGATTATGATTTCTTACCATTGTTGGAATATGTTTGCAATTGGCATGTTTTATTGAATTTCTGCATTTTTCAGTAAAACTATTATATAAGAGGAGACATTTTCGCTTTGTCTTTGGAACGACAGGACCAATAGATATTGAAAACATTTTAATTGCAGTTGAAAATAGAGAAATTATGGATTGAAGTATTTGATAGGAACGTATGTAAATGATGTAATGACTATGTATAACGAAATCCCTTAAAATTGGAAAATTTATATATTTTTGCATGGGGGGGGGGGGGAAGCGAGAATAAAGCGAAATCCACAGAAACTGGCGGCCTGGACGTGATCTCTCTCTCTCTCCCCCCCCCCCCACCCCTTATTTTTGTTTGGGGGAAAGGGGTCTTTTGTTTATTTTTCTTTCTGGTGACGTAAAAAATACAGTTGCTTATTTTACTACAAGATCTCTTTTGTTTGCTTCCAAAAACGTCGTGTAGTCACGGGATTTCTCTTCAAGGCTTATTTGCATACAACCCACAAATAATAATAAAATGTATGATTGAAAGTGCTTGTACAATGATTGAGAAAGTACTTATTCCCACTATAATTGAAAATCTGTTAAAAATGAACTTCATTTGATAATCAATATTTACTTCATTTCAAGACACCACTAAACGATAATAGCAGAAATAAAATAGGTTAAATATTCTCAAGGTACTTTACATTTTTAATTGCAAGCTTTTTACTTGAAAATCTTTAATAAAGTGTAACTTTAAAATGTGGGCGCATGTTTGAAAGTTTAGGATTTGTCCCTATTTATAATCTTCAGCCGTGCATTAAACACATTTCATTCGTTCCTTAAACCATAAAAGAAAAAACTGATTTCTTCTTATCGATAATCCTTACCACGGATTTAAATTTTAGTAAATTCAAAAATATAGAGGTTAATCAAGTGCTCTGAAGTGTTTTCTTATAAGCGTTTTGTAAATTATAAAAAGAATGTCGGTCCCTATACTTGAGTAAAAATAAAGTAAGTATGAGTAAAAATTAAAAAATTAATCGTAAACAAGAAAGGAGTTAACATAAAGAAACGTACTCATAAGTTAATAAATTCCATTTTAATGAATGGATTTATCGAAGCTTCTTGCATCTAAAACCAACAGCTTGAGTTTTTATGAGACAAGGAATTGATATTTTCAATTTCGTTTTAATTTCTTAATCATCATATCTGTTTATTTAAAGTACTTTATCTGTTACTCCTTTTTCACTTCGTTGATGCAGTGTCTCATTTATCTCTTTGATACAATATTATTAGATGGATGCTCTCGTATTTCTTTTCGAAATATTTCTAATTTGATTGCCTTATTTGATAACTAAATATCTAATCACTACAAAATGGTTGCTAATTGGTAGTACAGTATTTTTTCTTAGAGATGTTCTATTTCCGTTTATTTTATATTTGTTGTATTATATTATAAAAAGTAAAACAACGATAATTTCCAAAGACTAATATTATTTACAAGCATAAAAGATATTTATCCATGATTTAAAAAAAATTTGCGAATATATATATAGCTAATGACAATTCTACATTCTGTGTTTTAAATAAAAATTTTAGAGACCATTGAGTTTTTATTTCTACTCCAGAAATAAAAATAGATTTTCTTAAAAACATTTCCAATTTGTATACATAAGAATGGCGTGGTGGTTCTTAGGTTGTAGTATTAATTCCTTATGCTAAAATACGTTAATTATTCACTTGGGCATTAATATTACACATATAGTTTGTTCCTAAGGCATACTTTAAACTGAAATTCGCAAACACCAAAATTATTTTCTGATCTAAGTTACAGAATCTTTCAGCTATAAAAGAAGTTAAAAGATGCACAAGATTTCTAATTTGAACCTTGTAATAATTGAACTTGATAAGTCTAATTTGGATTTGATAAGTACCTTATCAAATGAATTCGCATCTCGTTAAAAATATGGATTAAATTAAAAGAAAAAAACCGGTTATTTAATTCCAAATGTATTTAGGTAAATCATCTATAAATATTAAGCTGTATAACCTCTCAAAAAATTGTATAATTTTTAAATTTTTTTTTTAATTAAAAAGTTTTTAATTAAATCTCTAATCTATAAATTTTTTATAAAGTTTGAAATTAAAAATGTATTAAAAGGCGTCTATTTGATATATTTCATCTTCGTAATTACTCTTTTAATCATTAATGTAGAGCTTCTTTCAATTTAAAATACTATCTTTAAACATATTTTTTATTTGCTGTAGCATAACTTTGCAACTTTTTCATAATGTATATAGTTTACTGATATTAATACAATATGTGAACATTATGCTTCAAATTGAAATGTAGAGTGAACAAACAATTGAATATGAAGACCGTTCCGCTCCACGTAATATCAACTTTGTACGAATCACCAGTGGATAAGATCTGGCGGGAGAAACAAAGTTACTTTGAGCAAGGATGGCAATCACAAGGTTTGTATATGAAGTCATTGTTTTGTTTCAAAATGGATAGTACATTTCTTAATGATGCATACATTATCATTTTAAGAAAGTAGTTAAAAGTATTAAAGGACTGATTATGATTCTAGATATATTAATAATAGGAAGAGCCTGTGCATTAGAATGACTTTTATTTTTAATTTATATACGTATTAATAATACGAAAGCGAAGTAATTTTGTTTGTTGGTCTACCTCTTATGTTTTGCAGAATATAACTAGAAAATAATCTGAATGTATTCACATGTTAGTTTATAAAATTTAAAATACTTAGTAGCTTTATCTCAAAGTAATATAAATAAAAACTCTAAATCAGTACACAGCAGATTCAGTATAAAGAATACACTCCAAAACGTAAAAATTTCATTCCAAACATAAAACATTAACTTGTCTAGAAGCTCAGGGCTAATTTTTCTATAGTGTACTACCTGTTATGAAAAGTATACTTACTTTTTATAAGTGAATTCATTTTTTTTTCAATGAACTTAACTTTTTATAAGACTGATAAAGATGCACACTGCAAATACTTTTCACTGGAAGGGTACGTAATCCAGTGGTCACATGTTCCACTTAGGGAAAATATCATTCGAGAGCTACCTTCAGTTCATTCAGATGTTGTATAATTTGTTTCTTATTTTCTTGAGATACATAAACATCCGTTTCAAAGAGAATATGTGCAGTGTTTCAAGAACTTTAGGTTGGTTGTTCTCAATATATAATCTCAAAAAATTTAGTTTTTTGTCGGTAACTTTGAATATAGTTGAATATAGCCACAGTTCTTCCCATTTATCTGACTTAATTTCGATAAGATATTGGACATGCTTGCAAAGGTGCGAAAGGATTTTGAATTAATGTCTAAACTCAAACAAATTTGTAAGAACTTTACCCCGAGACAGCCATTTAACATCAGTATGAAAGAGTCGGGTTTTGTGAAAAACTGCTAATTTTTTACACAATTATAAAAATAGCATTGAATTTGTGTGGCGGGTTTTTATGGAATTGACCACTTTTGCAAAAATCATCCAAAACGTCTTTCATTCACCAGTAGGAAGGGGTTTCGATGCTAGAGCTTTTCGATGGATGAAACAATGTGTCCACTTTACTGTTCATTTGATATATCAAAGGAGACAACAAGTTTGTTAACAACCTGACATAGGCTTGTCACAGTCCGTATTTAAGTAACATCACTCTTACCACCTTTTTTCCTTTTTTGTAAAGTAGGAATCAATGGCATGAAAAATGTCAGCAATTTTAATTGAATGGTAATATTTTATATTAAGCTGTATGTTATGATAATATGCTAATACTAGGGGGCTTCTCCCCCTGCTCGCTAACACTCGCCAGTCTCCGGGATTGTTACTCAATTCCCTTTGATTCGCGAAGCGAACCAGGCTCTCTTCGCTCGCTTCAAAGTGAGACATTTAAAATATGCCCTAGCAAAAAGCTATTACAGTTGCATAATCAAAAAAAAATCTCGAAGAGTGATATTGTGCCATGAAACTGAAAAAATTGGATTATTTATGATGAGCTACAATACTTGCGACATCATTATCCTACTGCTTATGTGAGACGCGTTAAGTAGTAAAACGTTTTTGGAAAGCAATAAAAATAAACAGTTTCATGCACATATCTAAAAAAATATCAGATATTTCAATGAACAATTCAAATATACGGATTGGTTTCGCATGAAGTGCCAAAATAATTAAAGTTGCACATAGAAATTTCTTAACGCAGCAATATAAGTAGTTATATGTTTGCTTACTCTTTTTTGGGAACAGAAGCAGTATAGGACCCCATTGGCGACTTTTCCTGGTTTGAACTGATCGAATTGGCTCTTTTTTACACGATGTCCCGTGGGTTTCAATCTGGCAACCCTCGCAGTTTTGGCGGTTATAATTTGTTTTGGCCCAATAATTGTTTACATAAAAGCGCGCCAAATTATGGCAACCATAGGCAATTCACTTGTCATTAAAAAAAGGGCGTCGGCTGGCATTTGTTGGCGCAGAATCCGCACCCGACTTGGAATTTTAACCGACAATTTTTGAAAAAAACCGGGTTTATTTAGAATTTTAATCCAAAAGAAATGTACACATCTTGCATTTATTTATTTCGGCATCAACGTAAATATTAAATCAATATGGTTTAAATAGGTGATAATTTGTATCAGTAATAAGAAAACAAAATATAGCGAATTCAAGATGTTGACTGCTGCCAGAAGTAAATTTCAAAAGATATATTGTGACTGCTGGATTGCTGAATTTGGAAGCTCGTGCATAAAGCACATTTAGATGATTTGTGATTGGTTGTTTGAAGTCGTTGCCATTTTGCTCACAGAAATACAACCGAATTTGGGCGGCACGCAAGAGAATCATATACATGGATAGGACATTTAAATGAACAGAAAGTACACAGTAATTATTTGAATGAAATTGCAACTCCAATTAAGAAAGTAATGGGTAGTTCATTACAGATATTGCGCGTAATAAGTATGGAAATATTTTACTGATTTTTTTTTCATTATGTAATTCACATCAAAATCGGAAGTGTTCTAATTTTAATACCTTTATCCCATTAAAACGTTTAAGTTAATTCACTTAAATATACATATATTTACATCTATTGTATCGTCAAATCTATGAAAATTTTAGCACGATTTGATTTTGAATATATTAGTAATATGAAAGTTCGCTAAGAAAGATTTGATGAAAAAAAAGTTTGAAAAAATATATATGATGAAATATATATGCTTTAAATGAGCTAAGAATATTCAAAGAAGAAATATTAAAGAGAGATAAGGGGGATTTATTAAGTCATAATGTGCTTGTAATTTTATGCTTTTCAGATTAGGACCAATGATATAAGTTGAAATTTATCTTTAATACAAACATTTCATATTTTTATTTCAAACACATAAAATATAGCTGCATAATTTTGGGTGCTATATAAAACAGACCTTAGAAACACCCAAACAGACAAGCTGAAACAGTTTAAAACGATATATCGCCAGAGTTCTTTTTAGAGCACTTAAAAACAGGCACTAAAAAAATCCTAAAAAAAGGGGTGTCAATCGTAGAGAACCCCCCCCCCCCCAACATTTAATGTGTGTGGGAAAACAAAGATGAGCAAAATTAATTAAAACCCAGTGATTCCCTCTGCTGTTGCTATAGGAACCAATGTTGATATTCCAGTCTCGGCTTCCAGCGCTGAATCAACACCGGACGGCGGTTTGTTGTACTAGGACAAACAAAGGGGGGGGGGTACAATGGGGGGTCTTCTTCCCTGGTGTGGCCCTCACGAAAAACAAGAGAGGATTTGGTAAAGAGGAGTATTTCTAATCGTCATTAGGAGACATTTTTTTTACTATTTTCAAGAAATCTGTATATGTCGTGAATAATATGTGTTCTAAAAAAATATGCTACAATGAAATATGTTTTGGAAAAGTGTAATTTTTTTTTATTTTTCCTTGAAACTGTCATTTTTGTGAGAGTCATATGTTTTGAGTTTTTGCTTTGGAAACTTGCGATGAGATTTTTTATTAATAAAGATTGATGCAATGCAGTAAGTTAAAAAAAAAATTAAAGACTCAAGTTGAAATAAGTAAAATTTACTTTTAATATGATTTTTTGGTATGATATTATTACTTTCAATATGAATTGGGTGTAATTTATATCTATGCAGAATTAAAATGATTCATAGCATAATTTGTAATTCCTAACTGTTTCATAAGTTAATTCCAAGTTTTAATGCGACTTAAGTAGAAGTAGCTTCTTCATATTAAAAAACCAAAATTCTTTGACCCGCTTTTGTCACTAATTACAGTGACTAAAATTCCCGGGATAATTTTTTTCAATAACAAAGAGCAACCTCTAATCCATCGCGGCATTTTGCAAAAGGACCATGTTTTTTGTGCTACTACACAGCTTTTTGTATAGTAGTCATTTTAATACAATATTAGATTGATATCCTTTAAAGTGGAGAATTTTTTACTACATGACTCTGAAATACTAGCTAATGTAGACCTACAAGCCATAGCATTATCTATTAAGTTCACTGAAAAATATGCCTTCCCTTGCAAGGTGTTCCAAAACTGTTTCCCCATTTTTAAAAATCGCATAAACGGTTGCTGGCAGGAAACAACGTTTACATTTGGCGGACAGTCAATAAAAATCAGATTGAATTTCTTAATGTTATTAATTGTCCAAGGGACATACAAATAGTTTCAATCCTCTGTGTATAATGGATTTCGAGATGTTTATTTTTAAAAATAGGGAGGCACCCTGTTCAATTTTCGTTTATAACAACCACTTATTTCTCCAGATTACTTAAAAAAATCAAGGTAGCTTGTTTATGGGGAAATTATTGTCAACAGACACATTTAAACAGAATATGTTTTATAATTGAAAAAACCAAAAATCATTGTTTTTTCTAGATGAACGAACTAACTTTTACTTAAAAATTTGTGACTATCCTTAAAATTTATTTAGTCTTTTCCCTGAATTCTATCCGAATCCCATCTTCTAGAAATCAAAGTTTTTGCCAAAAGTGTTCAAGTTTAGTACTGTCTTTACTTTTAAATAGAAATTCTAAATTCTCTTTCTATGGTAGAAGAATTGCTACAGAATTTTACCTTTTATATTCTAAGAGCGAAACAGTATCAACATATTAAAATCAATTATGGGGGAATAAAACCTCTAAATGACTAGATTTAACTTTTATAAAAGTTATCTAAAAAACTATTTTGTGATAGCAGGCAATGTAATGAAATTAATGCATGTTTCGTTTTCGTTGTTTTGGAACACTGGATGGACAGCTAAATAGCAAGCATGTACTTTTTTTATATGAATAAACTGAAGTTATATGTAACAATTATACACCGGGAAAAAGTATTCGCTGGCGTAATTACTGTAGCTAGCCGACTGCGTAGATTGGGTAACGCAATCGAACAGGGAAAAAACGAAAGGCATGAGGTTCAACGTGAACATTATTTTGTTCTGCATACGTCGGACAACACGACTGCAGAAATTGGATCTATTGTAGCTGAATTGTGAAGTTGAAAACTGTCAGTGCGAAAATAATCATATCTTTTACCTATAAGAACCTATGAACGGCAGATAGCTTTTGTGTTGTTACATGTTAATATCTCGTATCAGTATCGGTATTTACCTATTTATTTTAGATCTGTATTGTTTCTTCATGATTATGAAAGTATTAATCTTACGTAAGAATCAAGTAAGAATCTTACGATAAATAAAACTTATTTTTAACTGTGAATATTTTAACAATTTTTAACTGGCACACCCATATAAAATTTGGGATATTTTCTTATAAATGCAAAATGGTTCTCTCTCATTTTATTTCTGGAAATGAAATTGCACAATAGATGCATTTTTAAATAATTGATCATAATTTCATAAACTTTCATGTATGTAGGAAATGTAGCTCTAATATCCTTTAATGGTCCTTCATTTTGAGAATTTCTTTTCATTAATTACTCTTGTGATGTGACATTGGTAATGCCTAACTAATGAGCCATTAAAAATGGAACAGTTTCTTTTTTTAAATAAAGTTTCAGACTGTCAAAATATTTAAAAAAAGGTAACTTTTAGTTCAAACTAAAATGATGCTATGACATTAATGCTTATTTTATGTAGTGAAATATGGTACAATCCTGGACAAAAGGATAGGGCCATTTGGAAAATAGCTGAAACTACAAAAGGGAATTTTTTTATTTTATAGAACAACATAGAAAATCCCCGTGTATCACTAGGTATCACACAGGGCTTACAGAAGTAAATAGAATACGTTACTAAAAATACAAAAACAATATCAGTGTGACAATACAATGCACCTACAAAAATCAAAATGTGTCTTCAATTATTGTCCTTTATAAGTTGGTTGTTTTCAGATTATCTGGCGCCGTCAGCAACACGAGGGCTATAATGCGCCGAAACATTTCGTCATTTGACAAACCAACATACATTTACAAACACCCATGCCTAACACGGGACTCGAACCCGCAACCTCGCGGTCTAGAAGCCAGCACGCTAACCACTATACCGTTTGGTCGGCTTGTCCTTTATAAGAATCAACTATTATTGGAAAATTAAGTACGTTTATAGGTATCTTCAATATATTTAATAAAATGCGGAAATGAACTTTTACTAGAAATTAAGCTGTTAAGAGCTGGAAGCCAGTAAATGTTTAATTTCTTCAAGGCTAATTTAGGGACTTTCCTTTGTGAGGCACATTTTGAACATAGAAATAGAATGTGCTCGAATAGAAAGTCCTCATCACCTCCGACACTGCAGTCGCAAATTACATTCGAACTTATATTGAATCTGTTGAGGTATATTGTATCAATATTGTATTAACTTTTATTCGGTATATTATAATGTGCAACAATTACAAAAATGAATATTTTAATCAGGGAATATTTGTCCTGTTTCATAAACAATATCTTGTTATAAAATTATAAGACAACTGTTTTTTTCTGACGAGAAAAACAAAATATATCCATATATCGCGTTTATGAAAAAGTTTTGATTCATCGTCCGAGCTACACAAATCAAGTGCACAATGTTACGTTGTTCTTTTCACGGAAGAAAGTTTGTTTTTAAAATGGGTAAAAGCCAATTATTAGCATAGAAGAAGCAAGATATATTCTTGGATTGAAGCAATATTGGTTTAATACGCGAAAGCTTGCCGCTCAAAATTAAATGATCCAAGACTGTACTTCAAAATTTCCTTAAGAAACTTAAAAAGTATGGTCAAAAGCTAAGTACGGGTAAGTCATCTTCCTCTTAAATGCTCGACCCACTAAATGCAAGGGATTCGAACCTCCCTTATTTATCTAGAACTGTACAAAGAGTGATGATAAAAAATCCATTTTTATAATACAAAAAAAAAGAAGGAAAAAAAAAGGGGGGGGGGGGAACGTACAGCATACGAAATAACGATTGCAATTCGCAACATAATATATAATTTACGGAGGTAAGGAGATAATATCGTTTTTTTCAGGCGAAAAGAGGATTAACACATGTGATCCTGAGGGATAAAATTACTATTGGTATGATATTCGGTGAGATGAGATCTGTTTGGAGGAGACAGTGTTACAGTGCGAGGAAGGTTTGCAACTGGGGAAACTACTACCATAGCGCTTATGGATTCAACAATAAACTCGGATCGTTATCAGATGTCTTAGTAAACGTCATTTACTACCAATAGCGATGGCGAATTTGAGTGAATTGTCCACTGACGAATCTAACCACTATCCTGGTTTGACAAAATCATGGTTTGAGGCAAACGCAGTCTAAATTCTTGATTGGCCGCCAGTGAGCATCAACCACATAAAACACTTATAGGACATTCTTGTACGTGAAATTTAAGAAACAGCAAACTCTACAGTAATAAAGAATTACTGAAAATATCCATAGAAAGCAAGGGGAAAATGTGCCTTTTTAAAAAATTTCATGTTTGATGAGATACCCATATTGATAAAAGTAATTAAAAAACAAGGGGACTTCATTGAATATTAATGTATTATTTGCCTCTATTATAACCGGTCTTGTTATTTTGTTCACATTACAAACATTGCAATTGAACAGGAAGAAGTATTTTGATTCTCCGATTTCAATTTTAATTTCTGTAATTGCTACAGTAATAATATAACCAATAAAACATTGTATATATTTTTCCTCGAGTAGTTTTTTCTACATTTCAGCTAATTTTAAAGTATCATTTTGTCCAGGACTGTATGAGAATAGGAAGCATGCCGTCTTTTCCATACAACAGAGGGCCTTGTCAACGTTTGGTGACAAACACTATTTGTTAGCATACGAAATTTCGCCAACGGGCCTTACACAATTTCGGAAATTACATTACTTTCTCAATCAGAAATTTTTCTACAGTCATTAATTAACTTAAATCCTTCACTTTTTTAAATCTATTAAGATAATTTTATAGCAAATTAATTAGATTTGAGGTGATGATGTTTGTTGAGTTCAACCCAATAGAAGTGAACTCTAGTTCTTATTATTTAACTTTTTTAAGACTGAAAGAGTATATACGATTCTAATTTAGTCGATATACATCTTGTGTTGGTGCTTGCTATACCAAACTCCTTGCTTAGGGTACTTTTAAAATGCATTGTAATCAAAATATAATTCAAAACTAAGTCTTTTCGGTATCCGGTTCTGCTTGCACAGTGCAACGGAAACCTTTGAAAAACTGCGTCAGGCCTATGGAGACAGTGTTTTGTCTAGAGCCTAGGTTTTTTAGGTGGTTTAAGGCATTTTCAGAAGGAAGAGAATCAATTGAAGACGAGCCTCGCAGCGGAAGGCGCAAAGAGTTTGTGCCTCAAGGCCAAATGACATTTTTACATTTTTATCAACATTTTTACCGACAAGTTCTCGAGAGACTTCGAAAAAGGGCGATGCGTGCGAGATCAACCATCAAAAACATGAGGGTGTAGCATCACGACTATGCTCCTTGTCACACCGCGATTTCTATCAATGAGTTTTTGGCTAATAAAAACATTCCTGTGGCTCCTCACTCCTCAGCCTCCTTATTCACCCAACTTGAGTCCATGCGACTTTTTTCTGTTCCAAAGATTGAAAAATCACCTCAAGGGACGAAATTTTGGGGCATTGGAGAATATTCAAACAGCCGCAACCGACCAACTGAAGGCTATTCCAGCACTGCTATGAGAAATGGAAGAATCGTCTCCAGCGCTGTGTGACTTCCCAAAGTAGTTACTTTGAAGGAGACAATGTGAATTTGTAATTTTATTTCAATAAAAAAATTAGAAAAAATTTGTCTCATTTCTTAATTTATACGCCTCGTATTTACCATGTGTACTAAAAAAAGTTATTTTATATCTTTAATTGTAATATTTCATTCATATAAAATTTATAATAGTAATAAATATAATTCTAATACTGTAAATCTATAATTCAAATCGTCATCACCATTTTTGGTCGGTCATTTGCCGCAGAGCTTATCTATATTCTTTTTGTATATATTTATTCCGCCGCAATTCAAATGCTTTCCGTTTGACCTTGGCTATGTTTATACGAATACATCCACACAGCATTTTATTTATGTTTCTAAAACTGCTGAGTTATATTTCCTATTCTCATGATTTTTAAACACATTCTTATTAATCGCTCGAAATACTTTTTGAAATGCGAAGTTTAATAGAAGTATAAGATGGAAAAATTGATTTCTACAAAAAAAAAAAAAAAAAAAAAAAAAAAAAAGCAGCAATCTGTGTTAAAGGAAATCAAGACGACAAAATTGTGTAATTTAAACAATTCTTTAAAAACTAATTTTTACTACTTAATTGATTATAGTGATTTGTCTTATAATTTGATACTTGTGCAGTTGATAAAATAACTGAAGCATCCGCGAAAATTGAGGAATTTATAATCAATTATGATTCACATGTAATAAGGCTTCAGGTTTAGAATCCGCAGGTGCAAAGCCCAATAATGGTATAAACTTTGCAAAGTTTGACCTTCCGCAATTTTCCGGAACTTTAGGTAATTGGTTAACTTTCAAGGGAACCTTTATTTCAGCTATTGATAACAATTCAAATCTTACTGATTTATAAAAGTTTCAGTATTTAACCGCATCTGGGAAATCGGAAGCTGCCAAATTGAGTAATGGATTTCCAGTGTCAGGAGATCATCATAACTAAGCATGGGCTGCATTAATGTCCAGGTGTGATAATAGAAGAGTTCTTGCATATAATCAATTGAATAAATTGTTCCATTTAAAATATTTGAAATTGAATAATTATAAATCTATTCTGTGGAAATCCATGTCACATGTATTAAATTGGTGCGGAATCTTGAAACTTTAGGATTTGAGAGAAATTTTCTGGTGGATCTATTCTTTGTATATGTTATTCAAAACTAATGGGATGAAAACTTGCTCACCCAATAGAAATTAACACTGAATAGCAGAATTGTAGACAATCAGATATGCTAATTGTTAGATTTGCTTGAATAGATGTAATTTCTATTTTCTGTAGTGGGTTCTTCATAAGCTTCATTATTTTCATAATTGGTCTTTTTTGTCACTGCTTCCATTCTTTTTTCTAATGCACTTCTGGCTTTGTCTTAACTTTGATTATTTTAGGAATTTTGTGTTCTTCTCTAGCAATATGTAGGGACAAATCCTCTGCAGTTTCAAATGTTGATGTGCAATTTTCTTTTTGGCAAAACATCAGAGTTATAAATTTTTGGATGAGTGATATTGTCTTCATCTTTAGGGTTTGGTATGACTTGTGCCTGGAACTAATTGCATGGGTAATGATGAATTCGCAGTTGAAATCCAAATTACTCTCACTAAATGAAGAATATCATAAAAGAGATAAAGCTAATTACCAATTAGGACTGTGGATATGAATTTCATCCCCATTCTTTTTACGCTATCATGTACGATAAACGGTTTTACATTGGTAAAGAAGATTGTGGTGATGGCATGTTTAAAATGAAATTTCTTCAGAGAGGATCTGAAGAGTTTAAGTGGCTATTGCGTGATGATAACGACACAGTGCACTGAAGCTTAGTTTTCTTTGGTTCTTTACAACTTTCTGGAGCCGATCCATTCAACGTTCCTAGCTTAATAGACATACAGGAGACTTACAAGCAATTGTTATAAACATGAGGAATAGAGAAAAACAGTTCAATTTTTGAAAACATGAACGAAAACAGAAATGCATCAATATGTAAGGATGGGAATTTAGATTTTGGCCCCAAATAATTTCCAACATCTTCAACATGCCTCAATGTTTTATGTACTAATAAATCGTATTAATGTAGCTCTATCCAATGACACCTTGTTTACAGTGGAAAATCAAACACGCAAGATATAATTCAGGCTTGGAAATGGTAAAAAACATGAAAACCTGGACATTTCGTGACCTCGAATGATCCTGCGCAATTGACTTGTCATGAACTTTTTATAAGTTTCATAAAGGTCCATGTTAGTTCATTCCAGAACAGAAGAAATGCAGGCGGAAAGTTATTTGCGCAATATTATATGGATAAAAATAGTTTTCATGTGTCACAAAAACCACAATTTTTTCATTTTTAAAATTTAAAACTGATCTTTGACAGGTCTTAGAATTTCAAAGGTACAATTACGGAACAAATAATTTCAGATTTTATCATCTAATAAGGATAGTAGCAACTGGTAATGTTTTGGGGAAAATCGTATATGATGTGAATCGATTCAACTTCTCAGAATCTTGCTCTTAAAAGAAAAAATTATTCTTTTGGCCCTAAATTCTTAAATAAGTAGTATATTTTAGTAATTTTTATTTCAAACGATAGTTTATAAAAGGCCAAACATAAATAACATGCAACTTTTTTATTAAACAGTGTTTTAATAATTAGTTATTAATTAATAAAACAAATTTTTATTTTTTAAAAATAGAAACATATTTTTTTTCGTCATTAGATTTATCATGTTTGAAAACCCCTCGAGAATTTTTTTCATTCCATTTTGACTTTTGGTTTTCAATAATTTAGCAAAAATGTAAAAAGGCCCACTGTAAGGGACCGTGTAATAGATTACCGTCTTGAAGCACGCAAACGTTCGATTCTGCCCCGCTTTAAAGAGATATGACCTGAAGATCGGCCAAAACATTTTCGTTCATCAGTGACGTGTCTTTCAGCATAATGAACAACAACTGAATCGAATGAAAACATAAAAAATAGGGGTTCGTATTGAAATTTTCAAAGATAGAGCTAAATTTACAGTAAACAACTCCATAAAAAAAATTCCACAAAACTTATAGAAAATCGTAAATAAAATATTTTGGTGTAAAACGCAAGGTTCTACGAAAATTAGAACTGAAGATATAGCCATCGTTCGGATTTCTTTTGCGCACTGTACCAAGATTCATGAAGACCAATTTAAAAAAAAAAAATCATTCATAGATTCCGTGACGCCTCTGTGAAAACATATTCAGCAGTGTTTTACCTACGAATTACAAGTGACACGAATGAAGTACTCACCAATTTTTTTGCCTCAAAAACTAAGGTAGCTCTGTTTAATCCAGTAACTTCACTTCGTCTCAAACTTTGTAATGCTCTTTTGTTGTCCAGACTGTACAACCAAATAATTCAATCAATTGCAATCGATATTTAAGATGTTTTCTTATGTTTTGACTCACAAATAATTTTGTGCTGGTTTCACTCAATCTAATCAATGCGCCAAAATTGGTCATTCGTTAAAAACAGAGTTTCTCACATTCGATATCACACAAAGAAAGAATTGTGGGCTTTGGGTCCTGGCTCTATCAAACCAGAAGATTGCGCTTCTAGAGGCATTTCTACAAACAAGTTACAGCATCATAGTCTAGAGTGGGAGGTTTATACTGGTTGGCAGAATCTGAACTTATTATTTGTATATTCATTCCAGGAAACAAACAAGACAACTTACCAACAGAATCGTCCTTAATTAATTTTGTTCTTCAAGATCCTATAAAAATAGATCAAGTACTTTCTTCAAAATTCTCCTCCTTAAATCTTCTTAAATGAAAGATTTGTTGCTTGGTTGGTGTCTTTGATTCAATTCAAATAGTAAAATACCTTGTGATGCTAGACTTGAAAACAATCGCAGTGTTCCTGGACTTGATTCTACTGCCATTCAGGTAGTTAGAACAATTCCACAGAGTTCAAGTTTGAAAGTAAGCTATTCATACAAAAACGACTCTTCCGTCAAGCAATAAGTATTTACTTTTTAATCTTTTTCTAGATGAAAACAAAATTCTAAGAGTTGGAGTAAGACTAAAGAACTCTAACCTCTTAAATGACGTTAAGTTTCATATTCTTATTAAAAAAAATCGCATCACTGATTTCATTATTAACAATAAATAATTTCTCTATGCTGGAACTTCAGTTGTGCTATCTTTGATAAGTTAAAGATTTTGGTTCCTCCTAGGTCATGGTAAAGTAAGACATCTTCAAAAATGCTTTGCTAACTTCCCATTCAAAAATCACAACTTGACATAAACGGTATAGTGGTTAGCGTACTAGCTTCTAGACCGCGAGGTTGCGGGTTCGAGTCCCGTGTTGGCATGGGTGTTTGTAAATGTATGTTGGCTTGTCTAATGACGAATGTTTCGGCGCATTATAGCCCTCGTGTTGCTGATGGCGCCAGATAATCTGAAAACAACCAACCACAACTTGACACCCAACTGATGGTAAACCTTTCTAAAGATCGCATAACTCAATGTCGACCCTTCGAAAAGGGGAGAATTGATTTTGTAGGACCAAGTCTCACAAAGCCTAATCTTCCAATATCAAGAGTAAAAAATAAGTTGTATATCTCTCTATTTATCTATTTCACGACTGAAACTGTGCATTTTGAAGCTATTTTTAATCTATATCCACACCTGTATATTTAACTTGTTTGAGAAAATTTATTGCACGTAGAGGACTGAGTTTTCATACTTTTTGGGACAATGCCAGCAATTTCAAAGCCTCAGATAACTTTATGAAGCAACAACAAAAGTTAATCAAATCTGAATGCATTCAGAACTTTGTCACAGAAAATTCTATAGTTTTTCACTTCATTCTACTCATGGTGGTTAGTAGGAAACAAATTTAACCCTATGCACTCCAATGGCGCCTCTCAGGCACCACACGATTGGATGCCAAACCACGAGAGGACCATTAGGTGTGATGCAGAAATTCGATGCAAGGCCAATGACTGTTTAGTTTCTATGAAGCAAATCCATAAACACCAGCCGAACCTAAAATGTCTCGAGTTGCTGATTCCTCCGCGCGAAAAAGGCCTGGAGTGCAAAGGGTTAAACGTTACTAAGTCGCACCTCGTAAAGATTTACAGAGTAGCTCAAATTCGAAGAACTGTACAGTACACGATTCTGACTCAAATTGAATTATACTTTAGTTTAAGACCATTCACTTCTCTAAGTTCTGATCCTATTGGTGTTCAAGAAATTACTCCAGGTCACTTTCTCATTGTTGTTTAGCTTTTTTCTCTTCCTGAAAGAGAGCAACAATTGCTATGCCCTTTAAGACACGATGGGATTTTCTTCAGAAGACTATGTAATGGTTTTTGGACGAGAGGGTATCAATATTATTGGTCAAGTTATCAATTACGAGGGAAGTCTATCGTTGCACATTGAAATTTGAAAGTCGGTGATTTAGTCACTGTTAAAGAAAAACATATTCCACCGAGCATCTGACCTCTGGACAGAATTGTTGAAGTCTGAGGACTAAGAGCTTGTACGTGTCATCAAAATACAAACGTTTAAAGAAGTCTTCAAATGACATATTTGTAAGATTTGCCTTCTTCCAGATCCATATTCAGTTAGAGGGGGTGGGGAGAGAGTACATTGAATTCAACCCGCCAAATGAAAGTGTTAATTGTTTTTGTTTTTTTTAAGAATAAGAGTGTATACGATTCGGATTTGGTTGATAGACATCTTGTGCTGGTGCTTGCTATTCAAATCCACGTTTTGGGGTATTGTTCAAATGCATTGGAAATCAAAATCCAATTCAAAAGTACTGTTTTAATTCAAGTCTTTTTGATAAGTCAAATTCAAAGTTTATATTTTTACTGATTCCCATCGTCTGCATATTCATTCATCACTTGTTCCATAATATGTAATTGTGTATCTGTATTGTAATATCGCATGCATATAAATTTTATAACAGTAATAAATATAATTCTAATATACTGTGTATCGTATATTGAAATTTAAAATCTATAACTCAAATCAAGACAATATCAATGTTTTCTTAAATGGGTTGTTTTGTTAATGACCATGTTTCAAACTAATATACGTAGTTTGTAACATGTTTATTAAAGATAGGAGTTGGAGTTTAGGCGGTACCAATTCTTCTTAAAAGGCATACCGGGATGGAGGTGAATACTCAGCTTAAAAATATAAACTTTTAATGTTTTTAAAATTATTAACTAAATTTTAGGGATTCATTTATTTTAAAAGGTAATTCATTTATTCGAAATTAGTTAGGATGAGCACACAGAAGGCAGCTTTCGAATAGGAAAAGATTTGAGCTTCACGAATCACCAAAGAAAAGATTTATACATTTTCATTTTTAGATTTGGCTCTTTACGATTGCTTGAGATGGAAGGGGAATCCTCTTTGTTGCGGGGACGCCACAGACTAATTAGCTAATGCATACAGGGATGTCATTCCTATTTTATTTTTTTTGTAGAACGAATGCAGACAATTTCTTAGATTATAAGGTTTCTCAGTGCAGTTCTACATTTATGATATCATATTTTTTATGCGTGACTATTTTATGACGTTTTTCTTACTACGCCTAGTTGACTTTTTGGGTAAACTAATATTCGAAGTAATTATTTATATACCAGAAATAATCATTTCAATTAAAAGTGTTAAGTTAAAATATCAAGAATGCTTTCTTAACAGATAAAATTACTCTTGTGAAATTTCTCTTTTTGGTTAAGCAAAAGTTCTATTTCATTTAAATTGGTTCACATCACAGTTTTTAAATGTTTAATTTCCTAATAATGATGGCAGTCCAGAGCCGTTGACAGGGGAGGAGAGGGGGGGGGGGGATATATTAATTTTTAATAAATTTAAGTTTTCAGAAAAGTATAAATTGAAAAGAGTTTTTGAAATATTTTAGATATATACACATGGTCATTATTCAACTATACTTGTATATATATTTAAATGAAAGTATAGTTGTATAACATGTGAACATAACTAAAATATTTTAAAACTATTTTCAATTTATATATTTCTGAAAACTTAAATATAGTAAAAATTAATATTAAAGTGCATCTAATAGAGTTATACTTCCTTCTACCCAGATTTTTCAAAAAATAAAATTTAATTTTTTGAACATATTGTAAAACTGCGTTGTTAAAACAAACATATACTCCAATGATAAAGTATTTTAAATAAAAAAAATAAAAAAATTCTATTAAATGCTTTTGAATTTGCCATGTGGAAAGATTCCCTTAAAACCATTTCAAAGAAAATGCGCCTTAAAACAATTTATTTCCCCCAGCATCTCATCAATATTAAATTTATTGAAAAGAAAAGGGATAAATAATTGGCCGAAGAAATCATAGTGTAATCAGTATTTAGAGCGGACAACTAATAAAGGCTCTGCTCTGTAATGATGTAGGTATTGGAAGCGGAAAAGAGGGGTCTTGTCTAACCTTGATTAAAACGAAGCGAAGGTGTGCCGACTTAATAGTTTATATCCCCCGACAGAACTAATAAGCGGAGAAAAACGATTTACGAAAAACCATTAATGCAAATCGCTTCATTTTTGTTTGCGAAGATGCAAAGTAATAATAACAATAATAGTTGTTTATCTTGCTCCCCGAATAAATTTCAGCACTCAGATGAATAATCAATAAGACATTAAACGAGGGCTCGTAATGGAAAGGACAAGATTTCTCTATTAAACGGCTCCTTTAAAAGGCAATTAAAGACATAACAACATGCATAAACATGCTGCAAAAAACAGCTATAAACATGGTGCACGCAATCACATTCAAATGGACCCGGAATTGGACTGCATCCCAATACGCATATGTAAATGGAATTAATATGTAAAAAGACAAAATATGGAATTAGTAGGATATTTGAGTTAAAGAAAGTATCAACTGCTTACAAAAGAGTTTTGCACAATCTGAAAAATACGTTGATTTTATTAGGTAAGAAATTTACGGAATGAGCAATTTGTCAGGGTTATTTAAGTTAATCATTTTTAAAAAATACACCAGTTTAATAGTAATTAGTGGCAAGTTTTGACTGTCAATATCTACATAAAGGACATTTTGTGTAGGTAAAATTGTCTAAGAATGAAATATTTTGTAAAATTACTAAGTAATTTAGATCGTTCCATGTGCTAACTTTTCGGGACATTAGTATTAGACGGCAATTCAATGCGAACTATCAAAATTAATTTTATTAAAAAATAGAGCGTCCAACCATGCCAGATTTGAGCACATTTTATTTCCAATTTCTAATCCTGCTATGAATAATTACATTTATTTCAAATGGTCAACAAATAAAAGTGTCATAAATATCGATCATAATCACTCCCTTAAGAAGAAAAAAAAAAAAAAAATCCAAGTTAAATACCGCGTAAAAGAAACTAGGGAACTGGTAATATTTTTTTTTTTTTTTTTTATTGGAATAATTTATGCTGATTATTATAGCTTCAGGCTGAAGCTGAGCAGTGAGGGGTTGAAAACCGGCCTAAACTAAGTCAATATGATATACACATGCAGGTTCAGCTGCTTTAATATTGAACTTGGCGGGCGTAACACGGCCACGTTCCTAGATATATGAAGAGCAGGGGCGTACTGGTCGTAGGGTTATCCGATGCAATCACCGGGCCGGTCAGTGTCTGGAAAAATTGGGCTGATCGGATACGAAGTTTTTTTATAATTATTTTTAGATATAAATAGTTGCTTTCCTTAACGTTTTCTTAAAAAATCCAATGCTTTCAAATGACAATCATCCCCTCCCCCCCCCCCCCCCCTCCAGGTGAAGCCGTTATTCGTGTGGTAGGGGTAGTAAGAGGCTCTAAGAAAAGTAGACGTACTAAGATTTATATATTATCATATTACTTTTTAGTTATTTTATAGCCTTTATGGTTAAATATTTATCATCAGTTCGGATGTCATTTTCTAATAAACCTACTAGTTATATTCCTGGAAATTCTTTATTTTGCTATTTATATTTCTTTGTTTTTGTAACAAATTATCAATGACTTATGAAAATTAAGTTCAATCAAAGGAGATGTAAATTCCAACGACAGAGAAGATTTTATTTAATTAAACTAATTATTATAACAATTCAATTTTTAAAATTTATAGATAAAAATAACTTATTGAAATCAATGATTAAATACGAATATTTAAATAATAAAATATGTTAATCACTAAAATTATTTAATTATTAAAAATTATTTATTTAATTATTGGAATGATTTTATTAAAATTTTATTAGTGATGATATTGAAAATTTAGGCCGGCACAAATCTAAAATCACCAGGCCGATTTTATGTCCCAGTACGCCCCTGATGAAGAGCATGTGTCACATCAGCTTATGATACTGGTCTTCAAAGCTTCAATTATCTGGTGTATCAAACATTCTGCTTTTTATATTCTTCGAAGGTCAGGATAACAGATTCTGTGACGTTATATATCATGTTGAAAAACTGGATTGCCAACTTTACATGCTCCGAGCAAAAAGAGGATAAGAAAAGTTCCCAACTTTTATATCTCATTAAAAAATGTATATGTAAATATATTTTGCAAATTGAAATTAAATATCTCAAATTAAATTAAAATCTTAAATCATTATCCTTTATTAGTTTGTCTTGGAAAATACCTTTTATTCTTTGTTTTACATCGGGGTTTACGCAGATATTAGTGATCCATGGTACACAAGTTTGGTTTGACCCAAGACATAATGTTGCTTCATTATAAACTAAACAATCTGCAAGCTCTAGGTTAAGTTAAAATAGAAAATGTAGATTGTCATTATTTACTAGCAAGCAGTGTTTCAAGTTGAATGTAAAATTTCAACTAAATAATATTTTGTAAAAAATAATTAGCAACACTGAAGTGAGTTACTGTTTGAGCTTGAAAATTAATTTTTTCATTTTACTTTAGCAACATAACTCGTAAATAACTGTCATCAAATCAAGAAACAGTTATGTTTACAAGTTGAAAAGTGATTCAAATTTATAAAAATAAATTTAACCTCTTTGTATTTTGTTTCAGACTAGACTACAGTTTTATTCATGTCGCTCCATTGCTGTTTGTGTTATTCCCATTTTTATGACGAACGGGATGATATAAGTGGTCTTCTTTTACGAACAATAAAAAGGTAGTTTTTTTTTTTTTTTTTTTTGTGTGTGTTTCGATTTCTCTCGCATTGTCACCTCATTGCTAGTCAGCCATGGGTGCTGGAAGACGATCGGTAAACAAAACCAGCATCTTTTTCAGCGGGAAGAAATAAACGACCGGACATCCCCTTTAAAATATCCGACATGTGAAGGTAAGCGATGCATTGAAATAAATAAATACATGTGTAAATAGAATACATGAATAGCTAAGGGATGAATACATGAATACGGTTATTGAATAAATAAATAAATACATTCACAATAAAAGCTATCGATCAATTTTTTCTTCTCGCATTCAAAAGAAGGAGGTGACTCGTTAGTATCCCACGTTGACACGTGGACATGGATATTTGGACTTTCGATTTGAAATAGTGTTGAATGAATTTAATGTAGGCTGATGAACCGAACATAATTCACAAAACTATCACTGCCAAGGAAAGAGGTTTGTCCTTTTTAAGCTGATCTCTTCATTTACTATTTTACCCGAAAAAAAGGATGAAAACAGAATAATGAGTATGGAAATTTCTACGAAATACCCGGGGAAATACAAAATACTGGGTAAATGTCGGACGTTGTGTATATAAGACCAATTTGTATTGGACGAGTGCAGGACCCAATTTAGGAAATCAATTACTATAGCCACAACATAGTAGAACGGGCCCCCCATCGACCATTGTTGATGTTATTTAAATATTAATGACAATTTCGATTACCATCTTGATTAAATAAATGTTGAGAAATTAATATTTTAATAACTAATAAAAGTTATTAAAATATATGTCCTTATTTCATGATATTGATCAAGTGCGCTGAACAGAATATTGACATCATAATTCAAAAAATTTCAGGCAATTTGACCCCCGCCCTTTAAAATTCAGGGGCTCTAAGCCAGGCCTTACAAGCCTTATGGGAAATCAGGTCCTGGGCGATTGGCCACTGAGTGAAATTGCTTCATTTTGTTCGTGATATGCATAAACCTGTCTCCGATCTTTTAACCGTTTCTACAAAATAAAAATTTCAAAATGGCAAAGAATACAAAAAATTTTACGGTCGTATTTTAAATCATTTTAAAGGAAACATACACATTCAACACAGGTTTAATCAAAATAATAATGCCCTACGTTGCATGCAAATGTTCTCGTAAAGATAACCCATAAACCAAGTAGTTGTGTCCTTACAATGGAAAATACCAATAAAAAAATTCCAATATTTTAACACTGTTTAACGCTACAAGTCTTCAAGTCAATGTCTTCAAGCTTATTGGCGATAAGTAATTTTTCAAAACCAATACATGTATACTAATTCCAAAAACATCAATTTAATAAAATATTTAAATGCAATAAAACATATATTTTAAGAGCAACAAATGAATTAAATACAGTTGGTTTATTTCTACATGATTTTACTTTATATTTATCAAAGATTTCTAATATCCTTTTAAGTCCTTTAAATTTGAAACGGCACACAGTGGGCAGAAAGGGTGAAAACCTGTCCAAACTTCAGAAGTATATTTATTGAAACAAAATGTTGATAGTAAAGTTTGTAATTAGTTTATAAAAATATGCTACCCTATAACTTTGGTTTTATTGAGAAATTTTAACTAATTTTAGGTTAAAATTACTATTTACATTGCGATACCCAATTTTTTTCACATAAAAAAACTTACCTAAATATATTTTTAATTAAAAATTTCTGTTAAAATTAATATATTATGTGCATTAATTAAAAAATATTTTTATAATTGATAATTTTTTTTATTATATTTGTTCAGAAATTTACAAACAATACGTAACATAACCATTTATAAAAGTTGCAAATATTGACACTAAAATCAACTTCAAATTGTATTGTTATTTTTCTTCAAGCTAATTAATATAAAACTTATATCTTGATGTATCACTTAAAAATTAAATTTTTTTTTAACAATGAAATTTGTACTATATAAAATTGATATGGTAATATATTTTACACAAAACTTCAAATAAGAAAACAAACACGACAATATCTTTCTTTCAATGGAAAAATCATATGTTTGAAATTATACATACCACATACCTTGGTAAAATCATATTAATAGGTAAAATCGATGTCATAAACAAACGATATCCACACTTAATACTCCTCATATTTTTTTTTTATATCTAACACAGTACATTTACAATGCTCTAATATAAGAGAGCCATTATTATGACTTCCATAAGAATTAAAAATGTAAACAAAGAACTTGAAGAAAATAAACAAAGCACTTGAAGAAAAATAAACAATTACAGTAAAAATAATAAAATTTAAATTTCACTTACTTTTTTTTGTTTTAAAGTATGAATTAAAGTTAAATTAAGTTGTATTTGAAATCAAGAGTAATGAAACAATAGTTTTATAATATAATGTAGTTTAAAGATCTGGCAATGAAAATTAATCGTCTGAAGAATAGTTTATGTCGGAATTAGAAGTAACTTCATTAATGGATTCCTCTTGAGAGAAACGTATAAGTTCACAAACATCTTTAAATATTTATTTAACTTCTTTCTTGTCAATTTTCTTAAACTAAAGATTATACGATATTTTTTAATGTATTTATTAAGACCTTCACGAGTTCTTCAGTAAGCATTTCAATGGTCATCAGCGCATTTTTTACTTTTTCCGGTCCATGAACTGACATTTTATGTACGGTTATTGGCATATTAGATCACGGATTGAGTTCAATGTACAGTTTTACCGTTTCCAAAACAATACACTTTAAATTCTTTGGACGTATCCATCTTACACTAACCCTGAGAGTAATTTGTGCTGCATATGCCAACACTTCTGGAGTTGCCTCTGAACGCATAACTTTTTTTCCTTTTTTTTTCACGTTTTGATCTTTTGCTTTTTCCCAAAAAATCCTAAAATAGTCTACCAAATCTTCTGGTTAAATATAATGGAAAGAAAACACTTTCATTTACACATTCTTTACTTTTACTTTGAAAAGCACTTCCGGTTTTGTTGCTGGCTTTCCATTTTTTCTAAGGTTTAAAAATTGTATCAAAATATCTTGAATTCAAGATAAATATTAATCCGGACCAATTGTATTCAAGTTCCAGATTTTTTACTCTTGTTTTTAAAGCGCATAGATGTTGGCATGTTGAAAAATATTCCAAACAACTTCCTTTAAATTTATAATTTTCTCCTTAACCTTTAAACAAGAAACTTTATAAATCTAAAGAATTTTTAGAATTTATAAAAAATATATTTCTTAACTAGATTGTATGTGATGTTTAAAACTTATTGGTGTGCTAAAAAAACTATTTTTTATAGATTTATGCATGGTTCTTACAGCTATTCAAATGCAAAATCTGTATGTATTTTTTTTACAATAAATTGAACTAAAATTATAGTTTAAATAAATACTAATACATTTGAGTTCAACTTTACGTATTTCAATAATTATTAACTTAAAAATAATTTTATAACAATGCGCTTAACTAGTGATTTAGATTATATCCTTAATACAGTTGGAAAAACTAATGAAGAATGTTGGAAAAAATAATGGAAAAACTAATTACTAAATGAAGTTATTTGTGTTTTATTTGGAATGGATTTACAGTCAAATCGGCAAAATGTGTAAACAATTTTTAATACACAATTAAATGTTCTTTCAAACTATATAAAAAGTTAGATGACCCAAGGTGACCTTATCAAACTTTTTTACTAATATATGTACAAGGTCATAAAAAAATTCATTGAATATTGAAGATGCTTTTTCGAAATTAAATAAAAAATATTAAAATTAACCCAAAAATTAAGAAAAATATGTTACGCTCTACTAATCACTATCTATAGGCTTCATAGGAAAATTTTGCATCTTATATAAAAACAAAAGTTGAAGATTGGTCTGAAAAAAGCTGTCTCTGAAGAAAATATGCCCTTTACTGAAAACGTTTCTATAAATTAAAACTTTCACCCCTAACAACTGCACCGAAAAACTCATAAATCAGCTTAAAAGGGTTTAATTAGATGTTCAAGATACTTGCAAGCAAAACTATGTGGTTTAAATAGGAAAATTAAAAAAATATTTTTTTCATTTTTGGCCAGCTTTTTCGTCATTCTGCCCCACTGTGCGGCGTCTCGTACAGCCAGGAAAGTAAATTTATATCTATAGTGACTAGCTAAATATTTTGAGACTGCTTACAGTGCCATTAGCGGTGATTTATGGAAGTTACAAAAATAACTAAAAAACTAACGGAGATAGAAATCCAACAAGAAAAATGTTCACAATGATATGACAAACCACAGGAAAAAATTTCATAAGGTTATCTGTAAAATTGGCGGAGATATTCGTGATTGAAAATATGGACTATTCGCGACTTGGAAAAAGGGCTCGTCCTGAATTGAGAAACTTATTCCCCGGTCCGGTGTTATCATACATCTGTATGATAACACCGGAGAACAAGTTTCACAATTTCAAGACGGTCCCTTTTTGAAGTCGAGAACTAGTCCATATTTTCAACCACGAATATCTCCGCCAATTTTACAGATAACTTTATGAATTTTTTAAACTTTTTCCTGTGTTTTTGTCATATGTTCACAATAATTTTTTTAATTGAACTTTATTTCAACTATCTCTTTTTAGTTTTTGGTTATTTTTTGTATCTTCTATAAATCGTGCTAGGAGCGCTGTAAGCTGTCTCAAAATATTTAGCATTGTCACTTTACTATAAGTATACGTTATTTTCCTGGCTATACGTTTCAAATTTAAAGGGCTGAAATGGGTATTAGGAATTACCTTGAATATTATAGTCAAAGATTAAACTACTAAGGGGTTAGACAACTTAGACCTAAAAGACTAAACTACTTGGGTCCTGCTCTCTATTCTCTTCAACCTCCGAAGTTATATGATATAGAATTTTTTTGACGGGCCAAAAGCTGTCGCCAGCACTTTAAACATACTAAAATCGTATTCAGAAAATACATTTTTTCATAATCACCTAAAACGTCATGTTCTCTTTCATAATTTTGTTTCAAATAATATGTATGTATATTTCATTTTTATTTTAAATCAGGGTTGGAATGGTTTAAACCAGTTGGTTTAAACCACGGTTTAAGCCAAATGTTTTTTTTTCTCAAATTTTTTTTTTTTTAAGAATAATTTAAAATTGTATTTTTATTTATCAATTTACAATTATATTTTTCAAATTATTTGATGTTGTAATTAACTTTTACTTTTAGCCAAAAAGTTTTCCATTCCAAAGTTATCTTTTTCAAAAGGAATTTATTGAAAATGACACAGTTATAGAATGATGGCGAATGAAAGGAAAAGACATAAAAAAGTTTAATTCTGATGTATTGAAGGAAGTTTAAATAATTTTTATTGCAAAAACAGAGAATATTTCTTTCTTTTTGGAATTTTACAATTATTGCTTAATAGACAGGTTTTAGAAAAAACAGCAAAACTTTCTTTTTGTATTCAAAATGTTAAATCCAAAATTTGTTTTAAATGGAAAATAGAAATAAGAATTTAGTTTTCTTTCTATTTTGTAAGAAAATAATTCACTAAATTAAATATCTATATTCTTGGTACTATAATACGATTGAATGATATTTTTGTAAGTGAAAAATTATACGAATACTATAGATAAAGTTCTAATCTTTTTTTAAATAAATCTTGCATTTATAGTTTACCTCTTGAACAATAAGTTTTTATATTAATCTAATAGATATATTAATTTTTAATTAATAATTTTGAATAATTATAAACTTAAACTTAAATTATAGTCTGCATTTACATTTTTTTCTAAAATAAAGGTTTTGTGTTATAACAACTTATTTCTAAATTATTAAAAACATCATTTTGAATAATTGATCACCATTACTGATGAATCCAAGAGCAATATTGCAGGTATTATGTAGTAAACAATTATCATTGCATTATATTGTATACATTGAATATAAAAAATAGTATCTCCTCAAGAAAATATTAAAACTATGATTTGAATGTCAACATAAGTAGTAACAATTGTTTATTTACGTAGTTTAAATTATTTTCAGAAGGAATATAAATAGTTATTTGAACATCAATTATTCTAGTTAATGCCAAATTTTATTTATAAATATGTATCCAAGTAATTAGAAAAGATTAAAAAAAAAAAAAAAAAAAAAATTCCAACCCTGCTTTAAATATAGAAGTAGTGAACTATTATTTGAATGACGCGTCGCCGTATATAAAATTCATTTTTAAGCTACTTTCTAGATAGTTTGATGCCATCTAGACCTTAGAAAATTAAATTTTAGTATAGTAATACATAAAAACTTTTTTTAGGATGTTTTGTAACATTTTTCAGTTAAAATATTTGTTATTTGGTCGTTTTATGCATGTCGCCGAATTTTTTGTTAATTGAATGACACCGATTACCGAACGTCCGTAATGGATCTAAAATACGCTGTTGACTCGTAAACGATATTTTCAATACACTTTTTAACTGTTTATTAATAGTTGATAAAATTGTTCACAAGTTCCAACCAATACAGTTCGCTACAGATTATAATTTAAAGGAAAATAGTGTGAAGTTCAAGCAAGACCTTTCAAATAACCGACCCCTCCTTTCAAAAAAATATTAATAGAGCAAGTGTTTTCTATTTTTCATTCTTATTATCCTCATGCTAAGTATATATCAAAGAAAAAAGAGGTGCAAGTCTTTGGGTAAGCCGCATTAAGCTTTTGCTTACGTTTTATCATTTGGCCGAAGCATCGTCTGGTAGATGCCTTTCGAAATTTTTGATAGAAGGTTTTTAAATAAAATACCAAATTACCATTTGTTATCAGTTTTGTTAAACTTACAGAGTTTTTAAAGAAATTAAAACCATTGCACTTTTTCCCAACAAGCATCATTTTTTGTCCCCTTTTTACTATTAAAAATTTACATTTAGTATTTCTACATATATTTTATTTATACTATGCATAACTTCCATACTAACTGTGAAAATAATTAAATTTATGATAATGTGGCCTTTAAACAGTAAATCAAATAGTGTCACCAAAATGATATTTTCTTGAAGATCCTATATAATTTATTT
This sequence comes from Linyphia triangularis, assembly GCA_963978545.1. Taxonomy (NCBI): domain Eukaryota; kingdom Metazoa; phylum Arthropoda; class Arachnida; order Araneae; family Linyphiidae; genus Linyphia; species Linyphia triangularis. Next base: position 74,290,350 of record OZ021721.1, on the reverse strand, counting down.
TTTATTTTTTAATGAAGCATGCTACTATATTAATACAGCTCCAAATCTAGTGAAATATTATTCTAGGTTTATCCATATCACAGATTTTATCATTAGATAAATAATAATCTTAATTTTTTTATTTTAAATTAAAAAATTTCATTTTGGCCTGTTTAAAAAAAATCCACCCACATACATGCTGCATGCACTTTAAACTCATAGTACGAACAATTTTTGTAAATAACAAAATGGTAGTGGAAAACATTATACGATAGAAATATTCAGAAAATTAACAAAAATTGGTTCTTTGCAAACATTCCAGCGTAGGGTGTCACGAACACGTAAGTTGAGGAAGAGGCGTTGCACGGTGAATCTGGCTATCGATTAACACATAACCATTATTCCAAGATCTTTCTTGGCACTAACAAAAGAAAGATTACCCACATTGGGTAATCCTAACTTTCCAACATTGAAATGTGTTTCGGTAACATAGCTTTTTTTAAGCGATAAATAATTTCGGTTTTCACGAATTATCCATTCAGCTATAAAATACTGCCAAACAATTAGGAGGCCTAAAATGTCGAGTGCCATTCAAAATAAGCATCAAAGGAGAAATTTTCCGAAAAACAAATTTATAGGGTGTTGTGTAGCATCACATGACTTTTTATCCCTTTATTTGGCTGAACAGTACCAATTTGGGATAGTTTTTGTTTGGTGAAACTGGTCGACGAGAAACTACAAAAGTAACATAATTTGCAGTATCCCATCAATTCTCACTCAATAAAGAGTTTGATAGCAAGTAAAATAGTGTCTAAGATTCAACGCAAAACAAATTTACTGAATAAACCATACCGTTGTATTTAATGAACAGTTTCGAACTGAAATAGGATTCAAAATCAATGAAAATGGGAAAATCCTTTTTTTCAAAAACTCATTGTTTGAAGGTGTACACGTTGCCAGAAACCGTTCCATCATCAGTATCTTAAAAAAACCAAAAAAAACAAAAAAAAAACACATGCGCACTATAGTATCCCATAAATGAACCCGAGAAACATAAGAATGAGTAATTTCCCATTAAGTGTCTCAGAAACTAAGTTTCAATGAGGATAATTTCATATAATCGCCTACTAATTGGAAGAATATAAGTCCTTCAGTAGAGGAAGGAACCATAAGACACTATCTCCCAGTTCCAGAAAGGACAATATACTCATAACTTGCAATTGAGAGAACCAATTTGAACCAGGTTACACCAGGCCACGCTGTGTTCTTCAATTAGTACCTTATAAAGTATATAAAAATGCAGGATCGGTTTTGACAAAGCATTAGTTATAATTAGAAAAAAAAAAATTATATGCTACAAATACAACTCAAAAATGTATCAATGGATATCCTAAAATTAAATTAAGATAAGTTTTGTTAATTTCTTTAATAACTTTAATTAAAAAGCAAGTTTTATTTAAACGGTTAGAGCTCCATATGTATCTACTAAGAATTAAAATCTTTTATACGAAAAAAAATTTCTTAGAAAAGAAAAATATTTGGATCTCTAAGAATTGTCTTTAACAATAATGTGAATCTTTGAATTGATTGATTTAGTGAGTCTCGTAAATCAATTACAAAAAGTAACAATATGGCAAACATAAACATTCATTCTAATAGAGTACTAATTACTTTACAAATAGACTTTGATTGATCCTGTGTGATGTGAATGACTTAGCTGTCAAAACAAAACTAAAATTATTACTAAAATACCCCCTTCTCTCCCTTTTCTGGGCAAAAAAAGTGAATAAAATTAATAGTGAAATAATAAAGCAAATGTTGTTTTCAAATCCAAAACCAGCGCCATGCTCATATTTTCTGCGAAACGTTGTTTTGAATTGACTTTTCTTGAATCGAGGCGATTTGTTGAATATATACATGTTGTAGTCAACACAAATTTATTTTCTTTTACTTAAACGTGTCCATCCAACGAGAACTGATGATTTCAAATGTAGTCAATATGCAAACACTGTGTACATAAAGTCTTTTTTTTTCCCTTCTTTTTTTTTAATACACGTTCTTTTTCGTCTTGGACAATTTCCGATTCGAATTAATTCTTCGGATTAGCCAACTCTATACTAAAAAAAGTTACATTATTTTGAATCCTTTTATCGACAAGTAAAGAGTCACAGTTTTGTCTCCCTCATTCAAAGTTTAGTTTATTTTAACTCGTTAATTTAATAGTGCGTGTTAGTACATGGAAGCGGAGTTGTCGAAATAGCTTGGGACTTGGCGACTTTTTAGATTCACAAAACGTGATTTTTAATTAAAAGGTAAACTATACGAGCACTTGTTGTTTTCTATACTGAATAATGATAAAATTAATATAACTTTACATAATAAATCATTTTTTAAAAACTTAATGCAAATGAATAGTGTCACATTATGTACGGAATATAATTAAAAATATCATTTGTTATTTAATTGCTCTAATTGCAACTATTTTTCAAATAGAAACCGAAAATTGTAAATTCATTTAAATACGTGTATTTTAAAAAACACCATTACTATATATTCAAATATTGGGATGAAGATAATACACAATAAAATGTTATATAAATTTAGATAGGATCTGTTTTATTTTATACACCCAGCAATTCTCGAAAAACTCGTTTTTTAAAGTTTAAAAATTTGTTTACAAATAAGTAACTTAAATGCACTAAAATCATTGTATATTTCTATGAAAAGTTAGGTATGCAGCAGATCCTTATTACATTTCAACATAAGTTACGTCAAATTTCTGAACATTACTCATCGAAAAATGCTAATGATTGTCGTCAAGCGGTCGTATATAATTTCTTTAGGGTATACATTAAATTAAATTGAGGTTGTTGCTAAGAACTCCGAAGAGAAAACAATACTTGAGAGACTTTTTATAGAAGTAATCTCATTTCAGTTCAATGGGTGGAAGTAGCTCAAACATCTGAACTGAGAATATTTAAAAAAAACGCTAGCCTGTGAAGTACACGGTTAAAAATTTTGTTCCACCTTGCACCAAAAATTGGTTCCCATTTAGCTACATTATTTATTAATCAAAGCTTGGGAAGATTGTGTTGTCATGTAATTTATTTTCAAAATTTAACTTAAAAGATTGGTGATTTGTAGAGGTGTGTGTTCACCCACGGTTTTTCCTTGCCGTAATGGAAGTTGGAAGATCCATAAAAGTTTTGAATCTAGTTTCTTAGAAAAATTAGAATTATGTGTCTTTTCAAAGCTCAACACTAATTCTACCTAAAGTTTTGGTCATAACCACAGTAATAAAAACAAAATTGCTATGAATTCGGTGATTTTTAAAGTAATTTTTTGCCATTTACTCTTCTTTAATGTTGACAATTATATTATTTTTTCATCCATGTATCTGGAGCAATATGATGGCAAAAAATTAGCGTAAGAGCTGAGTTGAGAGGAGTAGAAAACCGCCATGGACTTGGTCAACATAATATACAATTGCAGGTTCTGCCACTTTGACAGTGGGACGATGGAACACTACCACGTCTCTGCATTTCTTAATAATAAGTATCACCGATAAGTAATTCCAATTGTATCGCTCATTAATTTATTTCTATCGCTTATTCCTGGTTAGACACAATATCAAACACCAAACACGCACACAAACTCCATACTTTCATATTCCCTGTCATGCATTTCTAATGCTATACTATCTCGCAAACATAAATTCAAGCTGAATTTATAAGCTTATATAAATCTATCACTTCCCTGAACAATGTAGCATAAAAGAAACACCCTCCAAACCAATTCTTATAGCCTTCCTTCTCTTAATAGAACACTCTCAATGTAATATCAGCCTAATTTCTGTGGGTTTTTTTGTTGGTCGTTTGACTCCAAGGGGAAAGATGATCAACTGCCTCCCGTGTCTGGAGACCATTAATTCCCGTTTCTTGAAGCGCGACAAATCCGAGCCATTAGCTTGTGCGAGCCCCACCTTATCCCAGAAAACAGACATAATTCCTCGTCATCAAATTTTAATGTCTTCTTGTCCACACGTTCATTAATTTCACCACAAAAATCATGCACTTTGCTTTATTATTATCTTTTTTACCCCTTTTATTTTGTACTGTAAAGGGAGTGTGTATAGACGGGAATTTTATCATCGAGAGAAGAAAATCGATGGATGTAGAATAAGGAATGATGATAAAGGTTATAAGTGAATCTTTCAATTGGCAATGTAGCCATTCCAGTTCTTGTTAAGATCCTTTTATTAGGTGATCTTTAAAATTTAAAGAACATGCTTGGACATGCAAGTGGAGAGTGAGTAGTACAGTTATTTCATACTTATTGGTTGGTTGCACTGGATTTTTCTAATGCAAGAAATATTACAACGGAACAAAGATAGAGATCTGCTGTCATGGTTAATATCTCACATTTGACCCTTGAATGGGAGAAAATCCAGGAAATTCACACTACGCAGCTTGAAATTGATGTAAGACTTTATTTCTCAATTACTTCTATGTTTAGTCACTTTGAAAATAAAGCCCACATGCTAGTCGTGCTTATGAGCATGAAAAAGATCTACAAGTCGTCGGTATACTTGACGTATGGTGAATAATAATAGGAGAAAACTTTTTGAGTCATCTTTTTTCTAAATTAAAGGTTTCTGAATGCAAAATTTCAGAAAATATTCCATTAACTATGGAATATAATCGAGATGGCATTATGTGAATAACGAAACAATATTCATCACAGGGAAAGAATGCAATATTATTATCTCATTCGGATAAAACGACATGCAATAAAAATTAAAAAACTATTTATAAAACAACAAATCTCAAAAAAAAAAAAAAAAAAAAAAAAAAAAAAAAAAAAAACTTAAACGTCTACAAATAATAACCTATGGGCAATTTTCTGCTGTAAGCACGAGACATTTTGGCTCTTTTTCTACTCTTAAACAAATAAGAATTATAAAATTAAGATGAATCTAGAAGTTTTACTTTTATTTTATATAAATCTAGTTGGTACAAAGTTCTGTGAAAAAATAATTAACTTAAATAGCTCAAATATACATTTCTAAGTCACCGACGCATGAGGCACGTACGTGTCCCGTTTGTCAGTGAATATAAATGCATATTTGAACTAGTTAAAATGATTATTTTTCCCATATAACTTTGCCAACAACTAGAGTTAAATAAAATTAAAACTTAACTATTAAATTCATCTTAAAGTGGAAAAAATATGTCCTCGAGCATTTATAGCGGGATGAATATATCCTCGAGCATCTATAGCGGGAGGAATATATCCTCGTGCCGTCACAACTAGATATCCTCGTACCTTACCTTGGGTACTTGCATTCTATAGATTTGACGATAGCAGTTTGAGTTTGAAAAATGACGTATTTACTAATAAAGTTGTTTCTTTAAACTTTCGTTTCGTATTATCAAAATCGTAAACGTTTAACCATTTACAAGTTGATATATCATCGACATTACTGCTCTAAAGTGGCACCCAACGTCCAGGATCGTCGAAAAGACTATACTGATATATCTTGAAAAGCAGGACCTCGTTACGTTCCTGGCGATTAGGGAGTATCGAAAAAAGAAAAAAAAAGAAAAAAACTGTTTTTGGAAATTCAAAATTTCAAGTCAATAAAAAGTTGCCTCTATTCTCACATGTTTACCAAAAAAGTTTTAGTTCAATTGAAAAATATTTAGATCTCCCGGAATGGATCTGAAGTTTGATTATTTTTTAACAAAAACGAAGATATTTAAATATTTTTGAAAAACATAAATATAAAGCAAATTTTTATTTTCAAGAATAAAAATGTAAATTTTAGCATATTAATTAACAGTATTAAAAAAATTATATCTGCCATTTAACATTTAGGTCTCCCGAAATATACATGAAAACTTAATTATTTTTTTTTAAATACGGATATTTTCCAATTTTAAACCTATTCTTTTGTTTAGTTTTAATTATTTTATTTATTGTCTAGGTATAGTAGTACAGCATTTTGAAATATCGGGAACATTTTTTATGATATACCTTACACTAAACTCAAATGCTAAGTCATGTCACTTCTGCATGATCTTGGAGTCTCCAACCAACAAAGACTCTAGGTTTGAGACATGAAGGTAACGTTATTGAAAATGATTCAATGTCACAGAGTTCAAGTGATGAAAGTGTATTTGACAGTAAAATACCTCTATCAGGGAAAAGCCAGAAAGTTAAATTATTTCAGTGAAACAAGGCGCTGCCAGAAAATCTACTCTCTTTTCCAAGATAAAATGACCGTAGAGACATTTCTATTAGAGCAGAAGCTCAATTAGCAAGTGCTCTTTTGTGGGATTTGAATGTTGTAATACAAGAAAACCAGGCAGTTGTAATAAATAAATTGAAGGTTTTTCGTGAAAGGGAAAAATATCATCAAGGTATTATAGTTCAACTATTTTTCACTCCATTCATATAATCGAAAGGATGAAGCAATAAGTACATAAATTGTAAGTGGTAAATGTGGTCGCAAAAATAAACGAGAAAAACGGGCATCTTAGGTATAAGAACTATATTCTCAACAATTATGTATTAATTTGGACACGCAACTCCAGACAGTGGTTCTGGACGAAACGTAGTATCATCATTACAATTTATAAAAGAAAGCTGCATTGATGAGAAAACTATTGAAGGTCTTGGTTATGATGGTACTGCATGAAATAATGAAGTCTCTAATTGGTCAATTTCATTATTCGAAAATACTTTAAAATAACCAGTACAAACAATTGTTTCTTTACTTCATTTAAACGAATTGCCTCTTAGGAAAGTTATGATCACTCTCGATGGTGCAATTTCTTGACGTACTTCTTTTACTGTCCAACAGGAAAACGTTTAACAAGTTATCGAGATTTACCAGTTGTTGCATGACATAAATATTTTTTCAGACGTTGATTTTAAGAAGTTGAACACCGACCAGAAATATTGGGAAATATGTCAGGCTGTACTAACAAGCAAATGCACTTAAGGTTTAGCAAGCAGAAACCGTGGAAACGTCTCCCATTCAAAATGACCGAAAAGAGGCAAATCGAATTTCACGTTTATATATTGTATCACTTGATCCAACCTCGCAGTTGAAAAAAATAGCTGAGTTGTAATGAAAATTTATACTCCCTTATGGTTTATAATATAATGCCATGTAATGATGATACTACCTTTCATCCAGAGCCACTGTCTGGAGTTGCGTGTCCAAAATGTGTTGAATATAGATCTTATACCGAAGACTCTCCTTTATTTATGCAGCCACATTTACTACTAACAATTTTTATACTTATTGCTTCATCCTTTCGATTATATAAATCGAGTGAAAAATAGTTGAACTAATACCTTAATGGTATTTTACCGTTTCACAAAAAATCTTTGAATTATCTATTACCGCTGCCTGATTTTCTAGTGTAACAAAATTTAAATCCTGCAAAAGAGCCCTTGCTAATTGAGCTTCTACTCTAATAGAAATGGCTCTACGGTCACATTCTCTAGAAAAATAGAGAAGATTTTCTGGCAGCCCTTTTATCACTGAAATAATTGAATTTTCTGGTTTTTACCTGGTAGAAGCATTTTACTATCAAGTACACTTTCATCACTCGAACTCTGTGATATTGAATCATTTTCAATAACGTTACCTTCATGTCTCAAACCTTGAGCCTTTGTTGATTGGCGACTCCTAGGTCTGATATGCCGACCAAACGGTATAGTGGTTAGCGTGCTGGCTTCTAGACCGCGAGGTTGCGGGTTCGAGTCCCGTGTAGGCATGGGTGTTTGTAAATGTATGTTGGTTTGTTAAATGACGAAATGTTTCGGCGCATTATAGCCCTCGTGTTGCTGACGGCGCCAGATAATCTGAATACAACCAACCAACCAACCCAGGTCTGATATGAATTAACACTTGAGTTAAGTATACGCCATATCATAAAATGATATTACCGATATTTCAAAATGCTGTACTACTATACCTGGACTATAAATAAAATAATTGAAAATAATCAAAAGAATGGGTTGAAATTTGAAAAATATCCGTATTTTGTAAAAAAAAAAATTAAGGTTTTCATGTATATTTCGAGAGACTTAAATGTTAAATGGCCAGATATAAATTATTTTAATACTGTTTATTAATATTCTAAACTTTACATTTTATTCTTGAAAACAAAAATTTGCTTTATATTTATGTTTAAAAAAAAATCGTTTTTTTTTCTTCAAAAAGCAATCAAACTTCAGGTCTATTCCTTCAGGTCTACTTAAATATTTTCAATTCAACTACATTTTTTTTGGTAAATATGTGAGCATAAGGGCAACTTTTTTATCGACTTGAAATTTTGAATTTCTGTAAAAAGTCTTTTTTCTATACGCCCTACTGGCGATATGGTATGGGTTACATCACATCATCTAAGCAACAAGAAACATGGAAAAACATCAAAGTTTATGCCAAGAGACGGACCATGTGTAATATTGACTCAAAGATCTCCAACAACATATGAAATGGTTAATCAAGACAAACTTGATGTGTCATTGGGTAGTACTTATCATAATTCAGCACTGTCTCCTTACCAAGGCCAAAATTCTCAGCTAGAAGCATTGCTTCGAAAGCTCGGACTGCTGAGAAAGAAAGCTGCAATACCAGATTCATCTTCACGAAAAAATTATCGCTAGAACATTCCTGTGCCTGGCTTCTGGTCGGGACGACTTCTGACCCAGAGGGGCAGTCTATAGCGGAATAAATATATCCTTGTGCATCTACAGCGGGACGAATATCTTCGTGATTTATCTTGGGTAGTTGTGTTCTATAGATTTGGAGATATATCAGTTTGAGTTTGAAAGATAGCGTATTTACTAAAAAAGTTGTTTCTTTAAACTTTTGTTTCGTATTATCAAAATCGTAAACGCTTAAGTTGATATATCATTGACATTATTGCTATAATCTTAATTTTATAATTGTTATCTAAATAAGAGAGAAGAAAAAAGAGCCAAAATGTCCCGTGCTTCAGCCAGAAATTCAGATCTGAGTTACACTTTTCTCCCAAAATTAAGACATTGGTTGGTTTGTACGCTCAACGACCTTTATTTAACACAATGACGGCTAATCAGGTCGAGATCTACAGCTTAACGTAGATTCCTAACCACAACGAACATCCATGCCTAATCCTGGATTCGAACTCGGCACCTTTGGCATGTGAGGCCAGAGCGCTAACCCCACAGCCATCAGGTTGACCCAAAATTAAGACAATTTTCATATCAAGTAGTGTATTCATGTATAAAAATTCATCAATGTATATAATTGTGCTGTGACTTTCCAATTCAACTTTACACGTACTCGATTATTGTGCTCAAATCACTGCAAGTGAGTCACAAATCAATTTTAAGCGAAGAGCCGCTGATATAAAAGTATATTAAAAAAAATTATCAGGAAAAGCCCACTACTGTGTTTCAATTTACGTTTACAAGGGATCTTTCGAAGATTATCACACAGATATTCTGAGATAAAAAAAAATGTATTTGCTTCGAACAAAACGCTATTTTATCCTCCATTTAGGAAAAGGATAAATTACAATGAAGTTAAGTTTTAAAATCAGGCTTTAAATTAAACAGCGCAAAACGTTATAGAAAAATTAAGATGAATGCAATTGTTTAGGCCGATCCTCATATAAAATGAATCCATTCTGTCCACAGCACTCTTTCAAGATAATGTGCAAAACAAAATAAGAAGCGAAGATTTTTCAAAGGAATAGTTTAATTATTCATATCATACTGATGCGGATATCTGAACTCGCATTTTGCTATCCACGGTGATTTAATTAATAAACTAATTATAAACAGATGATAGAATTCAGATATTTGTCGATTTGATTTCAAAAATAATTTAAAATATTTAATTTAGATAAAATAATTTAAAATATTTAATCATTTAAAATATTCATAGTTCAAAACACAATTCCGTTTATAATTTTGAAGCAGATTTATTTTGCAACGCAGCTCGCTTTAATTTCAAAGCTCATATTTTAAAATTAATTAATATAAGAACGATGTTATTAAAGATGAACAATTATTTCATTTTATGTACACAGTAAATACACTCAAATTTGCCCCGACCTGGTTCTACATATATGAATCACTGTTGGTGGAAAAGTGACTGACTTGTTATTGAAATTCAATAGCAGTTGGACCACTTTTGCGATATAAGAACGACATGCTTTGAAACAATCTGAAAAATAACTTTAATTACTTTTTAAACCATGAATTGTATTGAATTGAATTGGAACATTTGAGGGCTATTACTTATGGTCTGAAGGTAGAAAATAGGATATTAACTGTACATAAATATGTATTTGCTTTGTATTAAGATACTGATTAGTTAAATTAAAGAAAGGTACTTTAAATATGATAATCGTACTACATGATTTGTTACACTGGCATCCGAACGCGGTTAGCAAAATATAAAAAGCCTATTATCACATTAAGATAAAATGTAGCATTGAAGAAAATCCTTTGTTCTATATTTAATTTAATTAGTGAAAACGTGGAAATTCATGAGTATTTCGGTCAAAAATAAGTATAGGGGCTTTTATTAAAATATTCAATTGCTTAGATAATAGATTAGCGCGAGTGTTTTCTAATTAATTTGTAGACAATAATGATTCAGAAAAGCGCAATTTGAAGTATGTTATTTCTAGATGTCGCAAGTGATGAAGCGTGTCTTTTAAGGTTAATTATTATTTGCACACATTCATTAAAAGGCGCTTTCTTTAGTGGGAACAAGTGTAGGAATCCTATATTTAAAGGAGACTATCTTCGGACAAATAGAATCACGTCGAATGATAACGTGGCCATAAAAATGGGATCACGGTGGAAAAACAAACACTTAATTATTTCATTAACGCCTTATTAAAGGTGGATGATTGTTGGGCGTCATTTGTCAAAGCTAATGGGCGATTTGTTGCCAAATGCTGCAAACCATTCTTCATCGTTACCCAATTAAGCTCATTTAAGGCCGTCTCTTTAAAGTAACTATCAAGGAAGATTTTAATAGGAAATAATTTTCCAATTATACATTTTCATTTGTGGTTGATTCACTCTTTTCGTGGGCTTCAACTTGCACAGAACAAGAATTTCATAGAACAAGAAACTACTGTGGAAAATACTGTTGAAATACCAACTCGCGATTTTTTTTGTTCAGCTGGATTTGATTTTTAAGTATGTACAAAAATCTTCCAAAAAACAATTCACACATATTTAGTGCTCTTCAAACTAGTTAGAGTGCTTAAAATAACTTTTTAAAGCTAGTTAGTTTCGAGATCAAAATTTTATAATACACTAATTTTTATTTTATTCTGTTTAATGTGAGGTGGGGTAAAATGTACAATATTCAACTGGTTATTATGAAGTGGGGGATTAATATAAGGAGCTAGTCACTTTAGATTATTTAGATTCAAATTCAAGCAATTTTTTAAAAGAGAACTCCTAGCAGAGGTTTCGAAACGAACAAAAAACATGATTCGCCTACTGTTTAGATGTGGAAGCACCACAAACTACTTCAAATAAAAATTAATAACAAAAAATAAAATTCCAAAAAGAGAATTAGAAAAAATTGTGGATTATTTCTGTCAAGTCGAAAATCAAGTTGTGAGGGAAGGCCTAAAAATAATTATGGCAGTTTCTTAAATTATTAATTATTAGCTATACAAAAATATCAGACTGAAACATTTCGGGAAATGAGAGTATTGTTAATTATTTTTTGAAAAATTATATTTGTGCAACAGCCAATTTAAGCCCGCTTATCTCAAAATTGTTTTAAAAATTAGGTGCAATTTTTTTGGAATCTATTGAATATTTCAATTTGAATTTTTTTCACATATACATGACTTAGAAGTAATATCAATGGTTTAATTATACATATTTTATTTTTATTTGTTTGAAAAATAGGTTTGTTTTAAATTTCACATTAAAAATTAACTAAAAATTTAATTAACTTTCGCATTAAAAATTCAACGACTAGAAAGTATCAATAAAATCTTTTTGTTAAAATCTTAAGAATAAGTGTTTAAATAACAGATGAAACTATCTCAAAACGTTTAGTAGACACTTGAAAAAATATTTTTTTACAAAGGCTAGGTAAGAGGACCTGGTTCTCCTTATTGTTTTCCCACACTATACCAACTACATTGTGATAATTGCCATTTTGATGAATATAATTTGAGCACTGAATATAATATAATTATATCATAACAATAATTTTTGATTAAGTATGTTATCTTTTTGTGCTGTTATCCATTTGATCTCACAGTGAAGTAAAGTAGGTATACGAATTCAAGGAAAAGTGCCGATATTATTTAACAAAATTTTTTATTTCAAATGTTAAAGTAAACTCCATAACATAAATAACCCAATGTTCAAATACATTAATCAAAACAATGAAAATGTGTATGTATTAACTCCAACAATTCTCAAAACGAGGCGAAAACCCTTTTCCTGAAAGATTGCTTGTGTTAGTATTTACATTTTAACTTTTTCAGAATCAGTGTTAGAGTTAACTCAATAATTAAGAAAATTTGTTAATGGGATTTAAAAATGTTACCAATTTTTGTGCGTGGAGGAAATACTTATATTCTAGGAATAAAAAGCTATATCAAAAATTACCGTTCTACTGAAAATTCGTTTACTTTTTTAGATATTATTGAGTTTTTGTTGTTAATGGGATTGAGTATATTTTAATTCTAAAAATTTCATACCATCTACAAATGTCATCTAATCCTTTTTATGGGCCTCTCTCCTAAAGTTATCTATTTTTTCCCCTTTACATAGAGCCATTTAGAAATAACTCTAAACAAAATTCATTTGTACTTTTCCTCAAGCTTAGGTAGCCCGTAATAGAGTATAAAAATCTTTTGGAATGTGAATCAGTTCACATTTCTTACCAAAATTCGCCGCAAAGATTGTCCTTTTGCACTTGTTTTGAAACATAATTCTGACATCCGAAATAACACTAAGGGTTCCTACTAACCGAACAATGCAACAATTTGGTAACCGTGGTAAATTATTTCTTGCAATTTACCAAAATTCTATTTTTTTTATGGTGATACAATTGATTAAATTCATTCTTGATAGAAAAAAGACCAATACTCAAAGAGAATCGTATTAATTTTTTCCGCCATTAACACCGTTAAAACCCTCTGAGCGTCCAGGGAATGAGCGAAATTATGTAGTTGTTTCCCTGCAATAATTTTTAAATTATAATTCTGATTGAAATATATATATATTTTTTTATTGTTATTTTTTTTTAAATAGGTTTTAAACTATCATCCTAATAAAAAGATTTTAAAAATATGCTATTTTACATTTTATTTATAAATTTAAAAAGGTTGTGTATTGCTGGAAAAACTGGGGATCAAAGGACGTATATATAAGCCCTTGACCCTCAGAAGGTTAAAATTCATAAAAGAAGGCATACATTTTATAATTTTGAAGCTATTCGTATTGAATCCTATATAAACAAAATGTTTATAATAAACCAACTTGTTTTGAAATTTGACTATTCTTTTGCCAACGCACAAAAATATCAAGATCTTAAAAAGTATAAAAATATTGTATATTAATCACATGCAATGCATCCAGTATTTCTCTATCACTATTTTTTAAACTGTTGTGCATAATGTTTCTAGGTGGTTATTATATCGTTCTTAAAATATTTAATTGTTGCAGTTGAGGTTGCTGTCTAGGTTTCCTATGTTTATGGATTGTGCTCTTGTCGGAATTGTGGTCTTGATAGTGTGGTGATCTTGATGGAGTAGTGGTCTTGATGGCGTGATGATGGGATTTCATGATAGGATTTCATCTGTCAAGATTTTGATACAGATCCTAATATCTTATATGCATGTTTTGTATGTAATATTAAAAGAATAAATTTATTTATTTAAATTCAGAGTGTTTCAGTAAACCTAATTATTTCCCCCGTATACTAATCCTGGTATTCTTTTTTACTGATTTTTTTAAAATTTTTAAACTGTAATTGTTGGACTGAAGGAAAATTTTTTAAGAGTCATTCATCAAATGCGATTAATATTCATTTTTGATATTACTTTATTATTTTATAACGTGCACATACAAATGGATTTTGGTGGTCATTTTGTCAAAAATGTTAAATACACTGGTTGTTGTCGGTAACTAAAAATAATAGCATGGCTTGCCAATAACATACATCAAAACCGTTTATGTGAGCATCTTACGCTTTATTTAATCAGATACACTCACAAAAAAAGTATGCGGTTATATCTTTTGTTCTAATTTTTGAAAGAAAGAAGAAGTATAGTTGTAATTTATAGAATAGTTTTTCTAATTGAAAATACTTTTTTTTTGTCATAATGGTTCATTTAAAAATTAAAACTGAATAAAACCAAATAGTTCAATAGCAATCGCATAATACTATTCCATATTTGAATGTAGTATTCAATCAAAAGACGAATTACCAAGTTTCATAATTTTGCAACGAGTGGTTAGCGATTCAAGGTAAAATGACCGACTATTGTTAAAATAAGACATCTGTTTATAAGTATAACAATGGCAAAATAATTGCTATATTTAATTCATTTTAGTTTCAGACAATAGTTCATTAAATACCAATCATAATTAATGTGCCCTTTCAGGATTAAATGATGGCTTAATTATTAATAATTAATCAAAAATTAGTGTTATAGATAGAAACATACTTTTTGCCACGGTTAGATTCGCCATGATTGACAAAGATGTGAAAACGTATTATGGGAGACAACTACCTTAAAGAAAAAGCGGCGAAACCAATTAAGTGTCCAGTCATTCCCTTTTTTTATTAATTACAAATTGTTCATCTAACTATTTTGATACAAATCATAAATATGTTTTAGTTCATATATTACGCGTTTTTCTGCATACAAAAGCCGAATTTTTTATTTAAGGTACATGAATGTTTAAATCGAATGGCATGGTTAAATAGTTAAAAATGGTTTGATAGTTAAAAATAGTGGTTTGTTTTCAAAGATTTTTCATAAATAAATTAGTAGATGAACACTTAAGAAATACATTCTTATGCAGACTTATAGAAAATTGAAACACATTGCAGACATAAGAGATTCCGTCTTATCAACAGATTTTTCATATTTTCCCATAGTTGTTACTTATTTTCCGTAGTTTTTACGGATTTTATGATTTTACGGACGTTCTTTGAAAACTACGGAAAAGAACTACGCAAAACATCTCTTCTCAATCTTTTGCCAACACTTTTGAAATTCAACAATATTTTCACCATTCTCGAGTTTTACAATGTTTTCGCCGAGATGTAATACTTGTTATTGTATCACGCATACAGTCATCGTCATGTAAGAGTATTGACACCTTAAAAAGAAGTAAAAATCCATAAAAACTACGGAAAATCCGTAGAAAAGTTGAAGTTTCTGTACTTGTGTGAAAATAGCTTTATCCTAAGACATTATCATTATAAACCCCCCACTATCAGCCAATCAGTTGATTTTTAGCCAGCCGAAGCCAAAAGGTGATGAAGGTAGAAAGTCATTCTATGTTGAACCCAAATTATAACATCTTTTGGATTTGTTTTTTCTGCCTTCAGTACATTTTAGAATATACCGTAACTTTACAATCATGCTAAAGATTAAAGAATGACCCAAACTAAACACGTCGTGGTTGATTTTAAAATAGTAATTGCTGAAAGAATTTCTCATCAAAACAGAAAAAATTGCTCTCGTTTAGAATTTTTTTTTTTTTTTTTTTTTAAAGAAGAAGTAAAAGCAGTTGAAGAACAAAAGTACTTTTTAATGTTAGTGGTTTTCAAAAGTATATTTTTAACGACCTTTTTATTTTTTACCTTTTTAGGGTAAAATTTTGGAACTCTCAATGAACTTTAATTAGTCATATACAAATTTATAGATGTACCAGTACATACTATTTTTAAGTTATCGAATTTCGTGGTTGCAGCCAAAACATAATTAGAGAAAATTGAAAAAGAGCAGAAAGGTAATGTTCAGTGGATGCTTTTTATTCCTGTATCATAATATAGATTAGTTAGAAACTTATAAAATGAGCTAATGATTTAAAGATGATCACAGACTACTCTCAATATCTGTGACAAAATATTAATCCAAAACTTAAGACATTTTTTAAGAAAAAGGCATTTTCCAGTAAGTGAATAATTTATGTCCGAGCTGCCTTGTAACTTTACTTTTGTAGATCATATTTAAAATTGGTTTAAACTCAAAAAAGTATTTGCAACACTTAAACTCTATCTTATGGAGTCAAACAAAATATTATCAGCATTAAATGTCACCGAAATGTCCCTTTTCCTTGTACTCATTCCCGGTTTAGAGTTACAACAAGTCAGAAAAATTTAACCCGTAATTTCTGCACTTAGATCATACAATTTTATTAAGTTTATGGGTACGAAACGGGAAAATAGGGCTCATTAAGTCTTTGATTTTAAAACTTCATGCAAACAAGTTTGTTATTCCGTATTTCTTTCAATAAACTATTTTCTATACGAATTCAAAGTTTGCACTCTAAATTCTAATACTAAGTATTTCTCTCTCTCTCTCTTTTTTTTTTTTTTTTTTGCTGTAATCCAGTCAGAAGTGATGGGATGGTAAATAAATATTGCTCCATAAAGAAATTTCTTTACTTTTATTTCTTATAAATATTTTTTTTTTTAATTTTAATAGTATAGTATTATAACATTATTTAATAAGTAAGACTATATTTCTTATCACTTTTGTATTTTTATTACCACGATTTCAAACACTTAATAAAGGGCTAAGGAATTTTGAAATGTGTGGATTTTGTTCAAAATTCTCGAGCCTTTTCTCTCTTTCCGTTTTTTTTTTCCTTATAAAAATCATCAAAAACTCGAATTAGTATAAGAAATTAATAGAAAAATTGCATCTTGTGAGCTTAACGTCATTTCGACGACGGTGCTCTTTCCGCAGACGTCGCCGAAATTATCGTCAATGGAACGACGAACTTTCTTTCTACATCGTGTAGAGATTAGGCTTAACTGAATACGAGGACCATAACGAGGTCATAAATAAAGTCACCATGTCAATTTAATTCTTAATAATCAGCATATTAAAACATTAAAAATGGACCGGCGCCGAAATGACGGATAATAGATGTATGCACGAAGTTAAGACTAAATATCAATAAATTTTTATGTGAAAAACAAAATTATGTCTACTTTCCTTAACGTTATCATGTGCGAAATACTAGTTTTGCACTATAATCCGAGAAATTCAGCTGTTTACGTTGGATGGTAACGTTTTCGCTGTGAAATCTGGTGACGTCATCGAAACCGCGCAAGATTCGGGGACACAGTAAAGAGACCGAATAAATAAAAAACAAGACTAGTTTTTACAAAAAAGTTCATTTCTTACTATTATAGAATATTCAGAGTTAGTAATTAGATAAAAAAATTAATTATGAAATAATAAGAAATTAAAATAATTGTCGCACACATTGCAATTGATTTGCTTGATACACGAAGTGGACAGTCACCGAAATGACATTTTTAAAGTCAAAAATTATTTTTTGTCAAATTATTTGCAAACATCCCACTATTTTTCAAGCTTCTTGATTAAAAGAATCATTTGGTTTGTATTTCTTTTACTTTCCTTTGCCATTTTCTTTCATTTCATTTATAAAAACACTTGGGACATGTTTTGGCCCATTTCGTGATTTTTACCCTTATAAGTCATTCAATCATTTACTACTTTATTTATTCACCAACATATTCATAGTTTTCTGAATTAAACTTTGAAATGTTGGTTCCTTACTTTTGTGTCCGTTCCTTCTCTTGGCAATGTCATTCAATTTTCACTCAATAGGTAGTATCATCATCACCTAATACTAAAAGGAAGAAGGAAGCCACGTTGTTTATAAAATACAGTTGAATATGGTAACTTATGAAGTTCTGAAGTTTTAGCAACTGTTAAGCCAGAATAAATTAAACGCGAGAACATGAGTACTTTTTTACATATCCTAATATTTCAGCGTGATTATTTGGTAGTTTGTTAAGTGAGATTCCGGCTAATAAAAAGACAATGTTGTAACTCAATTGTCAAAATAATCAAAGAATGTCTGCACAGAGGACTTTTTCAGATAATATTTTGCGGTAAAAGTTTGAAGTGAACACATAAAAAGAGAGGATTCACGACTTCTGGACTGTTTATGAGTCGGGTGGGAATTTAGTTTGTATTTTTTCAGTTAAATTTCAGTGCACGTGTGTGTGTGTAAAGAGTAAATCAAGTAATATCTTAAGAAGAGATGTTTGAAATCTTTCAAAATGTATCAATGTTTAAATTAGTTATTCAGTTTTGGGCTCGATGTAACTGGTATATCTAACTATAAGCTGTCTATCCGTGTTTTGTACGTCTGCTAGAAAGAACATCTGCCCTCGTGTCATCGAAGCATGAGTTTTCCCTTCTTTGCTTTCATTTCGTAAGGTGGTTCATATTATATTATTGAATGTTTACATTGTGATTTTTTCATTGTATTGTCTTATCAATAGTTGAAGATATTAAACATAAAACTGAAGCCTTATAGCATCTTTTACATTTCTATAATGTTCTTGAGTATTTTATATTTGTCATTCTTTTGTGTTCGAATAAATTATATCAATGGAGAATTGTAACCACGTATACAATCATGCGGGACGGTTCAGGGGTATAGTCGTCCAATCTTTATTTCACCCGGGATCTTCCAAATACAATAAGAATGATACTCTCCTTCATAAGTACTATCTTGAAAAAGCTACTTAGTAGTAAAATGTTATAAGGTTAAAAATTGTCCGAGCTAATAGCAAGTTATTGGGAATTCGTTGGAGAATCATTCTGATCCTGCTTTGGATTAAAACCCTCTCTGTGGTCAGAAAGTAACAAGAAAATGCATTTTATATTTATAAAAAAAAAGCTTTTACCCGGTGAAAGTTTGTAACCTTACACAACAAAGCAATTACCGAGTTATCGGCGGGAAAGTCCTGGCGAGCAATTGACTATCTCTAGTGTTGGCTAAGCAGGTATTCATTTTATACTTAAGCCATCGATTCTGATATTCTTAACAAAGCAAGAGATTATTTTCCAAAGGGCCTTGACAACATTAAATCAACTGCATCGATTATTTCCAATCTCCGTCTTAAGTGAAGGAGAGAAAAAAATTAAAATAATAATAATGAAAAAAAAAAAAAAAAATCTTTAATACTCGAGCCATAAATTGTGTCGGCTGCAGGTTGGGCACAGACCAGTAGAGCGCCAAATGAGAAATCTATAAGGAGAAAGGTTTACCGTAATTGTCCGTCTCATTAGAGGGTAAACGGCCCACTGACTAATGGGAGATGAGCGGCTCACAGCCACCGACTATTGATTAGCAATTACTTCAGTGGGTCCCCTTCTCAATCTTTCCAATCTCGGCATTCATCGAACGATCCACGTGCTACGACCAACCCAAAAATTAGGTTACATCACTTTCTTTATTTACCGCTTTTGTTGTTTATTTACGGGACACCTACCGAAGGGTGGACACTAGCCGTTTTGTTCTGATTGATGGTTATAGGATGCCGGTGTATGTGGTTTTGCCGGAAATTAAGATGGACGTCATTTTTAGGACTTGATTGTTGTTATTACAATTGACTAAGTGATAATATAGTTTGTTTGTGTTTATAGGCATTCAGATCGATGATTGGATCTGAAGGTATTAAAATGTAGTTAGATTGAACCATGATCTAGCTACTTCCATCACGGAATGTGATAGGCAATTAATTATTTATTTATTTATTTGGGACTTGATTATTGGTTATAGAAATTCTCGTAAATAGTAAACGAATATAATTTTTAAACACAGAAAAAGGTCATAGAGACATTAATATAAAGACTACATTGCAGCTTTCGTGTATTTAAGAATATTTAAGTTTAATCAACTATATACTTAGAATTGATGCAATAGGTAACTGTACAAAATATGAAAACTTTACATATTTATATTCCTAACTTTAGAAAACAATTAACTAACACAAACACAATATAAAATACAGCAAACTAGTCGCCATTAGAATAGAAAAAGCAGAAAACTAGTTTCCTAAACTAGTCTGACTTCATACTTTCTGTTAAGTAATCGCAATAAGATACCAAGTCACACTATACAAATTTCAAAAAATAGAATTAAAATCAAGCATACGTTAAAACTCTTGTTAATTTGTGATGGTTGGTTCAGCTACCAATTTTACGATTAAACTAAATGTCACAGCTATTGCATGCTATCTCGCTCTTATTTTAAATTCATTTATTACATTTTATAGGAAATTTTTTTAATTAAGTGCTTGGTTAAAAAAAATTTGGTTATATCTTGTATTTTAAATGATGAAGTAAGAAAAGGAAAAGTACCCTTATTAAGAACCTTCAATGAATTACAAATGTATAAATGTTTTCTTTTTGTCACAAGGGATTATCTTTATATTAAAACTAAACCAAACTTTAAAAAATTCGATGGCAACCATATAACATTATTCCATTTCTAGATTTAGCATCCAAATAAATGTCGATGCATAATATTTCATAATTTTCAATAACTTGTTAGTGATTTAAATGATGACTATGAAATGATTAGTCAACGTTAAATAGAAACACTATGTGTGATTTCAATATGCTTTATATTAACTTCGATTTTGTGTTCGTGGCGGGAAAATCTTTAGAGGATTGTAAACTCAGTTGTCATAATCCAATAAAGTTGTAGTTTGACAGACTCGGGGTCGAAGACACGGCATTTTATCAAATTTGAGGGCAAAAAAAAAAAAAAAAAAAAAAAAAAAAAAAATTAGTCAATGGCAAGGAATCGTTTTTTTTTATGGTCAAACACCATGAAAATTCGATCGGACCACAAAATCGCTTGTAAATAAACATTTAATTCATAAAAACAAAGTTTTTAATATAAATCCTTTATATATATATATATATATATATATATATATATATATATATATATATATATATATATATATATATATATATATATATATATATATATATATATATATATATATATAAGGATTTATATTAAAAACTTTGTTTTAATATAAATCTATAATTTATTATATATCTATATCTATAATATATTATAATTTTAATTTATTAATTTTTTTAGCCATATATTGTTAAATACTTCATATATTTCAGTTATTCTTGGTTCCAACCGATAGTTTGTTGAAGGTCATAAATAGCATTCAGTTTTAGGAATAAAAAGATTTTTAATTATTTATTATTAACAAATTATGTATTTTTAAATTTTGTATAGAAACATGTATACACTTTCTCTTCATTAGATGTAGGAAAGCCAAAAACAATCCAGAATACTTTTTTTTTCATTATGATGTTTGGGAGTCACTGATTTAGTAAATTTTTGTAAGGAAAGCCTACTTTTAAGGACCGCATACAAGTTTAGATTTGAAATTAAAGTGAAACTTTATATAAAACAAGTTTTAAAGTAAAAAAAATTTAAACATTTATTTCATCTTTACAAATTGTTGAAATTTTTGTGGAAAAAATAATTTTTTTTTGCTAGATACAGATAGTCACAAACGAATATTGAAATGTGCTATACATTTTATATTATGAAAGTTTTAGGGGTGTAACACATTCCTTCCTTGATTAAGTTCTATCCAATGATCGAAGTCAAACTCTTGGATCAGAGACATATTGTGCTTAACACGCGAGACACAAAAATTAGTAGACATTCTTTTAAAAATTAGTAGACACAATAAGCGTTCAATTCTAGACTTCATCCATTTGATACTCAAATACACGATAATTTTGAGTAGTAAAGTGTTCGTTTTAATATTTTTACTCGAATGAAAAAAAAACGAAAAAAAAAAAAAAACGTAGCAACCAACTGGTGTTCCACATACTTAAACACGTTTATAAAACTTTTATCGCATAGATCACTAAGAAAAGGATGGACATTTCATAAAATCTACAAAACACACGCATTTGAAAATTACATAGATTATTTACATTAAGTAAAAATATAGTGTATTTATGAGGAAGAGATGGAATTTACAGAAAACGTTTCATCAATATCAGATAATACAGAGATTTAACAAGTTTAAATTCTTAAGCATTCAAAATGTTTCTCAATATTGAAAAAAGCTCTGCTAATATTTTTTTTAATACAAGTAACGTGTTTTTCAACATACCGTACTAAAATTCCATATTTAGGGTAAACAAAGCCTTTTAGAGTTAATTTAGATATAAAAAAACAGAAACTCTTCTAAAAAATTTCAAATTTTAATTTATTTAGTTAACTATTCCCCAAGTAAGTATTTTTACAATCCAGTTGTAGAAAATCGTAAGCAATTACATTGGTGCAAACATCTTTATTCTACGACTTTGGAACTGATGTTATAGGTAGCGTTCCCTTATTTTTTGCTTACTGTAGCACTTACAATTCAATTAAATTGAAATTAAAAAAAAAAAAAACTTTTGTTTGTTTCCTAATTCATTCCAGTATTCTAAATAATACTAGAATCATTAGAAATACACTACAGGTATACACTAATGTGTTTCGTTATAATATTTTTATCTGCCTATTTCGGAGCTTTCATGAGCACAAGTCAATAGTTGTATGGGATTGTTCTTTGTTTACATAGAGACGTCGTTACAACACGATCAGGACCATAAAAATAAAAGTATAAAGGTTTTAGATTTTTCCTTTTGTATGTCAAGCTCTTTGCCAAATTTCATTATTCGAGAACAATTAAAGTTTTTAAAATTTCACTTATATTAATATTAGCCATTTTTGAACTCTAATGTCATGAGAATTGACATTAGTTTAAGTTATTTTCAATTCTGGTAAAGGAGATGGGTTAAAGAGAGGATGCAGGGTTATTTAAATACAGGGTGCATTGTCCAGTAGTGTGGTGAACTAGTAGAAATACTACCCTGCATCTAGGTTTAAAATATAATTGCTATAAAAAAACTTAATGCTTCAGCTAATCAACGTTTCAACTAGGAAACTAATGAAGGGTTATAATACCCATTCACGTGTTTATGTTAGCATCTAAATGTAGTCAATTACCGACTTTAAGATGCCATATACGGTTTTTATTATGTGTTTAGAAAAACTGTATTACAGATCTTAATTATCTATCTTTTTACAGAATATTTAATTAAAGAAGAGATTTCACAATTTGAATACAAGTGGTGATTAAAATTTAAAAAAAATAGTTGATAGGTCCTTTCAAATTGTACAAGACAAAGATCTACAAAAGAAATCTTAATATACTTTATTGTTTGATGTAATTTAAAACTCATACAAATACAGTTGACCTAATCACTAATTCAAATGTTTTTACCTAATTAACGTAGTTTTTCACGTTTGATTCATTTATCATCTTATAAGAAAGCCAAAATTTTTAAATACATCCATCAATTATTTCAAAATAAACAATAATAAAACATAGAGTCTCTCTGTGTGTGTGTCTGTGGCTCTCTCCTTGTGGCTTTATAGAGAGTGATAATATGCGTGAAACTTTGAAAGTTTATACATAGTCATTTTGACCTTCTAATTCTACTTTTCACAAACAGAATATTAAAATTTTAATTACTTTTTTAATTATTTTTTTAAAGTTAATTTTTACAATATAACTTCCAATAAGAGTAGAGCTCTTAATTTTTAAACATAAGTAGTTCTGGTCTTCTAATTTTACTTTTAACAAACAGAATATTAAAATATTTTCATAGAGATGAGGTGGGATTGGGGTGTATCATTATTAATGAGGAAGATATTTTTATTTCTCGACCGGAAGGGGGTTCTAAAAAACGTTTCATCAATGTCAGATAATATAGAGATTTGACAAGTTTGTATTCTTAAGCATGATTTTACGTTGCAATTAACTTTTCAGGGAGTTAGCGAGCATGTGCTTGCGTAGCAATGAAACGTTTCAGCGAATGAAGCGTCACAAGCTGGGACCTATACACAAAGATGGGTTTCAGTTACACTAGGCCCTGCAGCTAGTATTTAAAAAAGGGTAAGATGTTTTTAAAAAGGGGAAACGTAAGTAAACAGCATAGAGAAATACTGAATGGGATACATTTGTGACGGCATCGATAAATTCGTTCATAAGGAATAGCATTTTTTGTGACATTTACTATATTATTAGTGTCCACAATGGTTCATTTCCATCAATTTATGCAGACATTTGTCCAAAATGGGTATATGATTCCACCACTTAAAGTGAACAAAACCAGCTCAATTTAGCTAATTAGAGATGTTACCCTTTTTCTTTATTATTAAAAACTTATAGCATAAAAATAAAGTCGAAAGTTTAAATTTAGTACATTTTCTGTATCATCTACATAAAAATATACATTAGAATGTCTATGCAACGGTGAATTTATTTCATTCATAATCTAAAAGTATTTATTTCTTCCATAAATGACACGACATTTGTAAGAAGAAACTTTTTTTCCATTAAAGCGTAATCAATTTGAAAACATAAGAGCAAACGAAAAAGAAACACAAATAAAATGATTTGTTTTAAAAAAAATGATTACTTAAAAATAGTTTTAATAAATTATAAGAAAATTGTTTAAAAATACTAGACATAAATAAAATATAAATTATATATGTATAAAGAAAATACTTAAAAAAAATATTTATAAAATAATAATGTAAAAAGAATGAAAATGAATCACTAGATGTAAAAAGGCATCATATTTAAAAATTATGAACCCTTTTTTCCATTTAGCGATTCAGATAGAAGGAACATTTTTTAAAAAATTTATTTTACAAAACATTATTCACCTACTTTTTTTAAGTGGTAGAGGATTGATGCTACTTGTTCTTCGATACTCTAAAAAAAAGTTAAAATAATAAGTACAACTACGGCAAAAATATACTCTAAATAAAAAGGTAAATAGCTAATAAAATATCAGAGTCTCGTTTTAAAAAAAATCATGGTTTCTTCTTTTGAAATAAGATGTTTAATGTGTTAAAAATTGTGTCACTGATTCCTGAAGATTCTAATACATAAACCGTATCAAGTTATTTTAAGGTGCTCTATACTCAGAATAACTTAAATAGAATGCTCTAAATTGCAATAAATATTACATTAAATTAAATTGTTACGCATATGGTTAACTATCAATCAACATAATAAAGAGAGTTTGTCCACTCTTAAGCCATCAATCGTGATTGAATTTGGAAGAATTGCGATAGTAAAAAAAGATAACAAAATAATCAAAAAAACACTCGACCCTTTTCGCAGTCTTCCTAATTTCAAAGATACGTGGAAGTGACTAAAAACATGCTTTTAAGGACGGGTAAACCCGAAAGTAATTGTAGTAGATGTGCTTGCTACTTGTCCTTACCATAACGACAAAGTGTGTTTCAATACACATCAAATGAATGTCATAAAATAAGTTCAACATTGCTAAATATATCAAAGAAAATAGTTTCGTTCAATTCCTTATACATACATATATAAGGATAGAAGTGTTAGGAAGTTGTTACGTTAACTGTGAAAGTATCATTCGAAAATACCTTATTTGTTATTTTAACATTAATGTCGAGTTTAAACAACAACGTAAGTATACATCATTGCATACTGAAGCTAATAAAATAATACTCGACTCTGATGCGAAATTTGCGTTGCTTTGGAATGCCCATTGCTTCTAGTGTGTATATATGCACACCGGCTTTGTTAATTTGAAGTCATAAAGTGCGTTATTTTTTTATATCAAAATTGTCGATAAATAATGAACTTAGGCAGAAACAACGTTTAAAAATAATAGTTTTTACTTGAACAGGGCAAGAGCAAAACTTAGGTTGCAAAAGCTGTCAAATAATCAAGTTCAATACTATAAAAGTCTTGCAAATTTTGGTTCATATTTAAATCACAAAAGAACCAGAAGAAAAAGTATCACCACATTTAGAGTTGTCCGATTGTAAAGTGGATTGCTTCCCAAAATAAACAACTCAACTGGCTACTAATTTATCTGTGATGGCAAGAAAAAAAAATCATGCTAGAA
This sequence comes from Linyphia triangularis, assembly GCA_963978545.1. Lineage (NCBI taxonomy): Eukaryota > Metazoa > Arthropoda > Arachnida > Araneae > Linyphiidae > Linyphia > Linyphia triangularis. The sequence goes on along the minus strand of OZ021721.1, from coordinate 74,264,296 downwards.
CCTCTAAAAGTCCATTTTTCGAAGATGGAATGAAAAATTCAAAAGCCAGGATGAAGCCATAGTTCTCCATGAAAAAAATAAACATAGAAAAACATGCTTTACACGAGCTTTCAAACACCAGCATCATACAAAAAACGGATGGCGCAGAATTTTATGGTTTGACGAATTTGTATTTAAAATAGGTATTAATGAATTTACATTTATTGAAGCACGAGGTGTGTCAATATATGCAAAAATAGTTCTAAAGGACTCAAAAAACTTGACAAAAATTAAATCAAATAACCAAAGACGAATATCGTAAAATAGTGAGTACAATGCCCCCAAAGAATTAATATTATAATTAAAGCTAAAGGATGCCTAAATAAATATTGATTTTTTTTAAATAATTTTTTTATTTTGGATCCCTATAGCTTTATATTTTTCTAACTCAACTAAATTTTACAAAAGAGGATTTTTTAAAGGTGCCTTATATTTTTCAATGGAAGTATGAGAATAGTATAGATGAAAGGAATTATATTAGTATATAATGTACACACATCTAATACAAGCTTAGAAAATATATAATTGCTTTTCAGCAAAAAATATTTTATATCACTAAATACATAGAAGGAACTTTTAAATATTAACACATTTAAAATACCCTTTATTCATGTATTGAATTTTCACACATTGAAATTTTATTATTCTTGAAAAAAAAGATAATATAATTGAGGTTAAAATGCTACATTAAAACCATCTTTAATGTGATAGATAAATTTAATGAAATGCAAATATTTAAACCAATTTATTCAGCGTTATTTTCAAAATGATGGAACACGAGTGATGAAATATATGCTTCCAAAGATTTCTACATTAAAAGAAATTTAATTCTATCTAAATAACAAAACTATATTTGAAATTATATAATATCAGTGTTTAGTTTGTTAAGGAAACTTTCATAAATAGTGATACCAAGAAATGCACTTTTTTCGTTTTCTTTAAATTTACACTTTAATCTTTTTTTAATTTATACTTAATGTATAGTTAGTTTAAAAGCAATAATTCAAAAATATCTTAAAGGAATGCGAGTTTTTATAATTTCTTTTAAGTGTATGCCATTTCAGAATTTCCTAATCCAAGGGATGCGAGTACTAAATTGCCTCCAATGGACAGAAATTTCAAGAAACCGCCATATTTTTATTTAAGATGCCTTATTCCAATGGCGCCAACCACATTATAGTGCGTCGCCTTTCTTGAATCTATTTCTTTATGTTGAAAAGAAATCTATTTGGAACAATACACAACCAACAATATTTATTGATAAAAATACTACTACTTTATGAACTTTCGAAAAACAAGTTATGCACTTACAGAGATTGCTTTGTGTGGATAACAATGTATGTTTATGTATCTGAAAAAATAAACAAATAATAGAATTAAAAAAAAAAAAAAAATCATGGAATTCATCTTGAAGTTAAATAAAAATATGGAATATTTCTGTTGCTACAATTAATATCCTATTAGCTTTAAAATCCAAACTCACAAAAACACAGTTTACGTACTATTAAGATAATGTTATAGTAATGGTAACACTATTTTTGCAATCCTTGAGCTAGGTTTTTAAATGAAAGAAGGCACTTAAAAGAGTTGCATGGACGTTAATATTTCATGTGGTTGTTTTTTGAAAAGGTAGATGATTCGATTTACATAAAACAAGCTCGGATAAAAATTAAGGATAGGCTTACAAAAAATATTTACTAAATCAAAATTAAGCCAATGAGTGAATAAGTGTTCTTTGGTTAGGAAAAACCGTCACTTGGAAGTTTTTTCCTCTGTTTTACACAGTTTTTATCTAGTCAAATAAAAGAAGTTTTGTAGAATAAACAATGTTCGACTACTTTGACCTTATCAGTTATCCCTGTAAGTACACCTAATATTAACTGAAAATTAATTTTGAACACTTAATTACCGATATAATTTTTTAACAAAACACAACTTTAGAGTTAGACTTAAACTTCGAATAAAATAATTTGATTGCTGATTAGACAAATCTAAAAAATAAAATAATCAAGCTTTAAATAAAGTATTTTAAAAGAATATTCTTATAAGTACTTTGAAATTTTATATGTTATAATATAATTTGACGCAAGAAAAATCAATTGCTTCTATAAGTTATTCAAAGTACAAACTTTGAAAAACGAAATCGAATGTATTCAAAGTATTTTAATATAGAATTACTTCAGAATTTTTATCTTTACATTTTCTTACTTATAAACATTGTTGATGGCCAACTAAGAAAATCTAGTAACTCACGTTTATATGTTTGTTTTTTTTAGCTTTAATCTCTTAATTAATTACACTCTGACACTTTGCTTTATTTGGAGGTCATTTGATATCTCATGCGATATCTGCTTAAAACAATTATAATTCATCAATAAATAAATTTAGTTTTTCCATAAATTTACTCTAATAAGCCATTCCAATGTTGCTAGAAGATTAGGAGATAAAGAGGGCACAGTTCACTTTTTGAACTAAAGTTTATTGAAAAAGCATCGGTAGATTTGTTAGCTCAAAGACAATTCAAATTGATGCAACTACATTCCGTAAAAATGGTGTACTTTCATATTAATCTCTATCCATAATTCATATTGTGTTTCATTTAACAAAAAACGTATCAAAACACAAAAAATGAGGGATATTATATTTGTGAGAACTTTAAAAAGGAACAATGGTTTCTTGATAGAAACCAGAAAATTTTCTTAAATTTTACTTATTTGTTCCAAATAGATTGCGAACTTTTTTTTTTACATCGAAACAAATAATCTTACGGTACTGAACAAATAAATATAAGTTTTGGAAAAATTATGCAATGACCATTAGTTACTAATAAAAGCACTAAGTATAAATTTCGTTATGAATGGAAAGGGTACACATTAAATACATGAATTCAAAAAGTTAGATTATGATTACTTTCAAATACAAATAGGAAAACAATACTTTTCAACTATTTCAAACAAAATAAAGTACAGTATATGAACTAATAAAGATGGGAAACCTTATTGCATTCCATGAACTGTTTTATTTAAAAGTGTTATTGAATTTAATAAAAGAGTACACATTATAAGGTAATTAATGTTTGATGCACTCAAATCGAACCATGGTTAAATATAAATTTACTTATCAATTTAATTAATTTAGACAAGAAATCAAAAACAAGCATTATCACTGCATAGTATCCAAAATAAAATTTTGTCCGAGTATGAAACTTAAAATTACTTTCTGCCTAAAATATGACTTATTAATATACTTCAACTGTCAAAGAATTTTCATTGGTACTCGTTTAAAATCAAGTTATTGTTTCAGTTTTTACTTTTAATTACCCATATGTACTATACATAGGGTAATGAAAGTATAGCATTCGGTAAAAAAAAAAAAAAAAAAATCAATTTTTTTTTCTTGCATTTCACCACGTTTTGGAACACACTGATTTCAAAAAAGAGATCTAGAAAAAATGTCTGTTTGTATGTGTGTCTGTGGTCAGCATAACTCCCAAGCAAATTGAGCTACGATTTTCAAATTTGATACGCGGGTTGCTGGTGGCCATGGTACCTACCATTAAGGTTTTCGTCAAAATCGAGCATGCACATAAGGTAGCTGCCATTGAAAAAATATTGTTTTTCATTGATTGCTAAAAAACAGCTCCAACTATTCTGATAAAAAAAAATCGCTGTGCTAATGCCTCTTAATGTGTTCTAAGCATCCCCACCTCCGAAATTCCCCTAAAAATGCTTTAATGGCGTAAAAAGTTGAAAAACGAATGCCTTCAACACACAGAATTCTCTTTCCTTGAGCATACTTCCTCAACGATTGTTTTTTCTTCTCCCCTTAGTTTCACTTATAATAAAGGATAATATAAGGATTATCGAAAAGTACATCGCTAAAATCACAATTTTGGCAATGATTTTTTTTTATTTTTTTTTATTAAGATCCATACAAGAATTATCGCAAAAAATATTGCCATACTGGCTATTTTTTCTAAGTAAATGAGGAAAATACAATAACGGTAAACGACGCAAATACACGTCAGTATTATAGTGTAATTGAAAGTTGTGCGATGTTGCACACCCCTAGTTAAACTTGTGTTAGTAAGAACTAAAAAAGTATTAATGAAAGCAAATACTTCAAATATATTTCTTCAATAGTGTAGTCGTTGAGAAAATATAAAGCCCAATTGAAGAGCTTTAAGCTAATGCGTATACACTATGCATTAAAATGCAAAATATTTTTCAACATTGCTTCAAATTTATTTTCAACTTCCTCAAAACAAATTTAAGATTACGTAAGAGGGTTCTATTCAATAATAATAGCGCACAGTAAATAAAAAAAATTATATTTTACTTGATTAAAGTTACAGCAGAGCGTTTATCAGTAAATTTTGTAAAGGGCCGCAACATATTTGCCGCCCTCTTATGCAAACCACACTTTTTTTTTTGTACAGTAGTACTTTTTTATGCAGTATTATATTTAAGTGAATTAAGTATTTTAACAATTATTCATTGATTGAGAATTTTATTAAATTGAAATTTTAGACTGCAAGTTATGCAACATTTTCATTAAATGGAAGTTCAATTTTAAGGTATCTATTCTAATCTCTTTATGTAAGTATATAAGGTATCTATTCTAATCTATGTATATGTAGTAGCTTTATGGAATGCAAATAGCTCGCAATTAAAAAACTTTTATAAAAATATTTAACCTATTTTTATTTTACCTGATCCAGATGGGAAACTTGAGGAACAAATTATTGGTTCCCCCTCAACAATAATTTAGCTTTTATGCAAATATTTTGAAAATATAATTGAGTATTGCTCTACCTCATATTTATTACAAATTTTAAAAGTTGCATTACGTTACTTAAAGAAAATCCTATAACTTATGCCGATTACTTTCAAGAGCTTTAAATAAAACAAAGCATTTAATGGCATTAAAAAAAAAGAGTTGCTCAATCTTAATTTATTATAAAATAATTTATTCTTTTATGTAGTCATTGCACTGACAGTTCAAGAAAAAAGATTTTCAAAAGCTAAATTTATGTTAACTTTATGTTGTTTTCTTATATAAAAATTACAATGACAATCCAAAAATAGAGTTTTTCAACAGCTAAATTTATATTTAGTTATGTAAAATGAATAAAAAGAACTTGATGTGAATGGGTCGGCATCATAAGCATGATTTAATCACTGAAATTATTTGTGTTTTCTTTCTAACTGTACACTTGCGGTACCTTCCAAATTCAACCATATTCTGTCTATAGAAATGTGCCTCTGAGGTCCATCTCAATCCCATGAGCCGATCGATGGGTTGAGTGTGATCGTCACCACCCCCTGATCGATATGTAAAAATAGGTTACTGGCCCCACAGAAGAGATTAAACGGATTTCTAATCCCACTGACAAAGAAAGGACTTATCTCGCTCAACCGCTTAAGTAGAGCTCCCCACAAATTATGTGGGTGGTCCATATGAAAAGTGAGGACCATTTTGTACGACCTTTCAAGCTCAATTTGGGAGAATACCGAATTCGTAATATGTGTCGGTACTAAAGTGACAGGTTCGTGCTACTTACGGTCTTTCATTAAAGCTATTTAGTGAAGAAAAATCTGTATTTGAACCACAATCAGTAAACAAAAAAGATCCCTTCATACATCCCCCTTCACGAACATACCATTTAGATTGGAAACTCTATATATTGACCATCCTTACTCTTGGCTGTCCTAGGGGCCTAGGGTATTAACCTCTAAATCACCAAACAGGAAAAAAATGTTTACGCTTGTATAATTTTAGTCTAAGTTACCACTACGCTTGTATAATTTTAGTCAAAGTTACCACTTTGCACTATGAATATCAACTAACCAACGAAAGCAGCCAGCCACGTACTTGTTAAAATACCCCTAGTAGGATTCTAGCAAAAGACAAGGTTGAAGACGATCTCAAATAGTTAAAATGATATTCTACATTCATAATTGCTGTAGGTTTTTGAGTGGTCTTGTTAAAACTTACTTTTAGGATAACTGAGTTTGGAATTTTACTGTTTGCTACAGTTTTAATGTATACTCATCTCAAGAATCACCAATACAACATATTCTTATAGTAACAAGTTGTTTATTTCAAACAATATTATATGGAGATTAATTGGCTACTCAGTAAATGAGCTTATTTTATGAGCAGGTTTTTTTTAAAGTAAATATTTTTAAGTCATTTGAGTCTTTTAGATCTAAAGTTGTTTATATAGTAGTTACATCTACCGAATGGGACTTACTATGTCCTAAATAATACGAAATGATACCTTGTAGCTCAATGTAATTTTTTCAAACGGGTAACATTAATGGAGAAAGTTGGAAACATGGACATTGACGTTGCCTATCTATCCTCCACTATAAGCTTCAATATACTGATTTATAAAACGCCAATTTAAATCTTCGTAAATTCAATTTTTAAGCAGATTCTTGAGCATTTTTTCATATTTTTTTTTTCAACTTGTCTTTCCTGCTCAATGCAAGATTAATTTTCTAACTTTTTAAAGAATAATGAAAAACTGACTATAAAAAAAGCATGGAAATTTATTTCATAGACTCAGGCTAATTTAAAATTTTGTTTCAGTTTCATTATTTTTCATGTGGAAAACGCAACGCGAATTTTTAATTAAATTAATATTTAAAAAATATCATTTCACAATAAAAAAAATATTTGCTTGACTTATTGCACAAATTATGAAACACCAAGATTCCTTTTTAATATAATTTTAGAGAAGAAGTTTATATGCAAGTTGAATTGTTATACTTTGAAAGGCAACATAAAAAAATATAAATAATTTATAAAATAATCATTTCATTTAATTCCATTTTTATATCGTATAGTTTAATGCCACTATTTTGGAAACAAGATCACCAATGATTCCTCAAATGTATAACACTAAACATCGCAATTGAAAACAACCCCATGTCTTTTTTAAAATATTTTTTAACTTTTAATATAATTTTTAAATAATATTAAATTATAAATGTAGACACTTTTAGTAGAATCATAAAAATTAAATATCCTGGATAAAATTGTTAACTAAGTATCACAGCTTCAGGTAATTCAGTGAGTTGTTCATCATTCTTTCCAGCCCACCCAGAAACCATTAAGTAACAGGAAGCAACCTTTTAAGAAATGATTACTCCTGTCAATAACGCCTTGTACTTGTTTAGTCGGTCGTTGCGATCCATAAAACAAAACAAAGGTGTCGTCGATTACAAACAAGTACAAATTGTTGAATCAGGAAAAAAGCAATGTCCATTCTTGTACCGACTATTTTCTAATGTCCAAGAACTACGCATCAGATAATCCTTGTGGTCGACAACCGACCTCTGACCATCAAACTATCACTGACTCGTTTTTATGATCGTTTGTTTGGCCGAAGATAGTATTTGTTTCCCATTGCAAGATTTTATCGTTCTTTTAGATCGCACCTGGAGCAAGATTATCCACTCCGCGTAGTAGATAATGCGTGTCAATAAACATGCGGTGATACTAGATCGCCATTGTATCATGAAGCTCAAATGGCTTCCTTTACAAAACAATAGATAAGTTGTCCGTGAGACAGTCGGATTCAGAGGAACTGAGGTAAGAGACTGATGTATTCCAAGTACAAAATGTGTGTGGAATTATTTGGATTTTATTCGTTTGTGTTTGGAGAAATATTTATTTCCGGAATAAAACAAAGTGTGTGTCCTTATATTTGCTTTCATAAAGTGATATAATTATTCATGAATGCAACAATTTATTTCAAACAACAATTTTGTAACACCTTTTAAAGTTTAACACTACTTTTCACTTATGAACTATTCGTTTTGAACATCTCGCAACGTTAAATCTCTGACTTGAGTCACGATTCTCCACTTTTCCATGAACATATATATTTCTCTTACATACGTGCTCCCAAATTTAGCTTTATTTCTGTAAGCAGAATGGCAACGTTTGCGGCTTCAAACTACTTAACCGATTGGGTATCATTTGAAAGGTCTTGAATTGAAGATGCGTAAAAAAAAGGCAAATACAATTTATTAATTATTTTAATTCCTATATTTTTCATAATTGCGCTATTGAACATATCGCATTATGGAACGCATTATCTGAAATACTTACTGCGACATAGGCTAGAATTCCGATTCCGGTGCGGATTCTGCGACAAAGCGATTAATACCAATAAATGGTAGCAGTCACCACGGATTTATGTAAACAATTCTTGGAACTGAATCCACGCCTGAGTTAAAAGTCTTACTTCGACATTCTTCCCCTTCATGTTATTCAGATATTTTATGGTGATTTCAAGTATGTGTAAAAAAAACTGCTTCTGGAATTCGGATCATTAGGAGATGTACTGCCAAAGCATGGGCAAGAACACAGATTTTAACAGTTATGTGTTCACTGGAGAGCGAGCGTTACGAGTCTGGACCCCGTATTAGAGGACTGTCTCGAACACGTCTCACCTCAGTTGTTTATCCGGACCTTCTTCTGTTGCTCAAATTGAGGACAAAACGTTACATCCACTTAGTTTTGAATTGCAAAACTCAGCGAATTTTTAGAAGTTGACTCTGTAATTTTGGAGTTTTTTTGGTTTTTTTTGTAAAGAAATTATGCACTTGTTTGATTTTAAAGGGATAGTTATTAAATATATGTTAAAAGGAGTTATTAACGATTTGTTAATTGAAGTTTCGTAAATTTAAAAACTGATTAAATTAAAATCAATTCATTGATATGAATAGTATGCCTCATTTTAATACAATGATTGATATTTGTATTATTGTGTACTTAAAGGTATTTATTATGCTGCATATTACCCAGTATACAATTTAAAAATGTTAATTCAAATTTAAATGCAATATCATTATATATAATATTATAAGTTTCAGGAACTTTTTTATTAATTCAAAGTGTATACACGTCAAACACTTGTGTCATTATGAGATGAAGTTAATGCATAATATAAGCTTCCCCCCCCCCCCCCTTACGCTATTAATTCTAGTTATTTCCAAATAACATTGCAAAGTAGATTGATTTTTATACGTTTTATTTTGCTTTTATTTCATTTAATGTATTATACAATTGATTGAAATATTTTCTTTACTATTTCGTATGACATTATTTGTACTTTTTTTAGCTTAACTTCATCGAGTATCAATAAAAAAAAATCGATAAATAGTGTATTTTAATTATTCTTTATTCTAAACTTACATTTTGTCTAAAATTGATAACATTAAAGTATATAAAAGTATATTTTTTACTATATGAAATTTTTCCTGTTAAAGAAATTTAGTAAATATTATTGCTACACTCAGTACTTTTTTGTAAAAAAAGATGGAACACTTAATTTAAAGGTGACGTTTTTTTTAGAAAATGTTACATGGAAAATTTCAATTTATATAAATCCACATGAATAAAGCTTCTTGTAATTGGCAAAAAAAATTTTAGCCGCACATTTTACCTTTGTAAATTTATTTTTTTATAATATTTACCTTCCTGTGATAAATAAAATTATAAATTAAACTACTTTCACAGCGAATTTTGTTTTTGATTTTGAAAGTTATTTATTTTGATGAGATTTGAATTAATTGGTGGCGGAGTTACTCAGCTACTCTGATGGAATTATTAGAGATCTACTATCATTGAATATTAAGGACTTAAAAAATGCTGTTACTACCATTGAGATTATATAAGTTGTAATAATTTTATCAATAACAAAAAAAAGGGGGGGGGGGTAAAAATATCAAAGCAATTTAAAATTATTGTTAAACAGTTGAAGAAATTATTATTATTATTTTTTTTTTAAACTTTTTGTCACATTTTTATAATTATTTACCATGAACCAAAATATACATGATAAGATTTTGTATCTCTTAGCAATATTTTTAGTATAAATTATTTAATTTGAAAAAAATCGAGCCTTTTTAAGTTCTAGACTCTAGAAATCGTTTGTTTCCTGACGGAAACCAATTAAAGAATACTTTGCAGAGTGTGGAAAGCCCGTTCAAAGATAGATGCAATCTGTGACGTCATTAAACGCAGGAGCAGACTCAGGTAAATAATAGAATGACCTGCGTGTACTACTTTTCGAGACGGTCCTGGTAGCTGTCCGCATAGGAGATGCGCAGAGGGGGAGGAGATTTCCAGGTGGTCGACAAGAGTTAAAGAGCAGGGGGCGGGCTCCTTAGCAAGATCACAAAAACATATTGACTGCGACCCTATGTAAAATCTCTCACCCATGGATAAAGCGTCAACGTCGAATTTACCTTGGTATATCATTACTTATGAAAAGAAATCCCATACGAACTCTAAGTTAATTAAAAAATCCCCTGAATTTATGTCACATTGATGTAGTACTTATTCTATTTTCCATTTAAGACAAAATTCTACTGTTATCTGTCAACCAATGAACATTCAATAAATTCCGGCTACACAATCCTATTCTTATATCTATGTATGAGACCCATTGTTTTGGAGCTGGAGTTTTAAAATTAGAATATTTTCAAATTTATCGAATGTTAATTGAGATATCTGCTCAATAAAATGACGATAGTATTTATTACAAACATGGAAACGTAGCATAATAGAATAACAAATATTTTGTCAAGGTCAAATTAATTGTGTCACTGAAAATTAATACACACAATTTTTTAAATTATAAGGATTAATGTAAAAGAGTTTGGTATTACTTTACTGTATGAGTGGTTATTTAAGAAGTTTTACTGCCGTCATTAGTTAAAATATCCTAAATCCCCCACCTCCCATCTCCATGCATATTTTGTCACTTTCTGCTTAATCTATTGAAAACATTTTTTTATTTCATTGAATGGCTCAAGTTCTTATGTCATACAAACATATACAATAATAAAAATAAATATGTAATTTCAAATCAAACGTAAAAGCCTCAAAATAGGCATTTGATTTTTTTTTTTTTTTTTTTTTTGGATTTAGGGCTTTTCCACTTACGACGAAAATATAGATATTTAATTTAAAGTGTTCTAATTAAAAGTTAAATCTTGATTAATAAACAAATATAAATGGCATGTTGCTGAAAATATACCATTCATATATTCGAAAGATTGTTAACATAGAGAGCTCTTTGAAAATTTTCAAAGATAATTACATTTTAAAGATTTCAGCTATTGAGATTTTGAGCCTGCGAATTCTATAAATCTTATTTAAATTATATTAAGAAGTATGTGTACTGTTTTGTTTTTAATTAGTATATTTTGTGATATGGACACAAAAGACCTTAACCTAATTTCATGTCTTTAAGATATTAGTTATTAGCTAATTATGAAATCTTAACAGTTTTCAGTTTCACATGTTTCCACCTTATAAGTCACAAGGCTCCAGTTTCTAAACTTGTAGCAAACTTTGAAAAGCCTGTTTCTTTGTGTGTGATTCTATTAGAGAAGCTATAGATACCATAGACTGTGTCGATTAATAACCCAACGCGAGTGACACGTAAAGCTATCAGTTTCAGGTGCCTCCAGCCTAATGAGTCAAGGAGCTCCGTCCAACGCACATCTTAAACTAAGGGATGTCAAGATGGGAGGGAACCTGAAGATCATTTGGAAAATAAGCAAGACTTTTCGAAGAGTGTGTTAAATGGAGAAAGTTTAAGGCGCAGCGGGAGAAAAGCCCCACTGAATAGTAGTAACACGTGTTGTTGATTGCCAACGACTTCTTCATGGGAAGAATGGAGCGGGAGTAATTGTGGTCAATAGCACTTTTCATCCCGCTTCAATTGGCAGGAAAGTGGCGCCAGTCCTACCTTCCCGATTACCAGTCAATCAGGCGTTGACTAGGGTTGGTATCGCGCAGTTTCTCATTTTTTCCCCTCTCCGGTGACAAATGGTCGCGAAATATCACCCGTCTTAATTTGGCGAGACCGATGGAGCATGAATAGAATGGTAGATAATAAGGACGCTTTCTACTGAAGACAATAAATCGCTGATTCTTTTAAAAACTTGTAGAATTATTTGTATCAGAAGGCAGATAAAACGTTTAGCTGTCATTGGAGCACGATAAGGGATTGATTTCAAAAGTTCAAAAGGATCCTCTTGAAATGCTTTTTATCCATTATACGCGACCTCATTTAATATCAGCAGTACTTTATTTCACACACGTTACAGTTTGAAATTATATTAAATTTCATTTTCGGTTCATAAAAGTTTTAATGGGGAATTTTTACTTTCGTTTCACTCTTATGTCGACTAGGGATGTTTTAGGTATAACTTAAAAACAAAAATACTAAAGTTTAATAACATAATTTTTCAAAATTAAAGAGGATCTTAATTATCTTTAAAAAAATGTGTCACAGTTAGAGATTTTAACTGTACATTTTGTTAGATATTATTAATTTAATATGTTTTATTTTGTTAATTGAACAAACAAATTTTAAATTATATACTAATATACCTTAATATCATTGTATTTATTTTATATATTGTTATACATTAACATTACTACAGTTCCATAAAAGTCTTGTGTGATCCAGAGGGATTCGAAATTTCTAGACAACGTCATGAGTTAACGAGTATATTTAAGGTATTACTTAAATTCAATAAATAATTAAGTAAAACTAGCGTATTTATTCATATTTTTTTTTCACAATTTACTATAAAAATGTAATTTATTTTTCTTCGATATAACCAACTCAAGAGAAAAATTATCACTAGGACCCATTGTAGTATATATGCTATAAAAGTCACGAGAGTCGTTGTTCATATCCCTACCTTAATTTTCGAATAGAGCTCATGCAATATTAAAATATTATTTATTAAAATTTTATTCAATCAATTTATTAGGAATTCCAGCTAAGACGAAAGGAAATAAAATATAAGTGATAATTTTCAGAGAAATCTATTAGTAATAATAACAATAATAATTGCACTCGAATAACTGCTACTATTCAAAAGAGATCGCTGAATTATGTTGACAGATACAGTCTTCCTTGTGGGAAGTCGAATTGAATCTCGTTTGTATCCAGGTGCCTTCCCTCTGTTAAGCTGTGTCAATAGGTTCACAAATGTTAGCACAAATTTATTCCCACGCTTAAAGCATAAGTTTTTCAAAGAAAAGGATGTGACGAACAGAAATTTTTCTATAGGCTTTTCGTAAAAGCTACATTTCTCCAAGCAGGTTAATGTTTCCTAAAAGTTCTGTGTTCTTGCATCTTCAGCTTGAGATTTCATTTAGTGAGGAAAATAATTTTTTGAAGATTAAAACTAAAAAAGCTAATTTTATAAAGAGGGAAAATTATACTTTTTCTATTTTAATTGATTAAACTGGTTATACGTACAATATAAATTATGTTTTAAAGTAAACAAAAAAATAATTTAAAAGAACTACCAGATACGTTATTTTTTTCTAAAAAAAAAATTGGTGAAATAAAGATTTCTTTCACCAAAAAAATTTACAAAAGCAATCTTCCCCTGATTTATTTTATCCTACAAAAAATTAAGCTTTCATTGGAAAACTTTAGTTTCACCACCTTTTTTAATGAATCTGTAAACACTGGCAATCAACATGAATTTAATATAGAAGCAAATTTATTTTGCCCAAGCACTTCAATTTCATACGGGGCAACGATATTCTACTATAATAATTCCACCAAATTAAATTCAACCGAAGTGTATGGATTTGATGATGCAATGCTTATGTTAGAAGACCAACTGTAAAGGGTGAACAAAATTAAATCGACTAAGATCAACGATATTAGTATTAAATAACCCTAATACATTTTTTTTTTTTTTTTTTTTTTTTTTTTAAGTTTTGATTATTTTCCAACAATTAGGTAAACGATACATATTAGCGAAGGTTTTTGTGGAGGATATTTTTTTAATAAAAACTAGTTAATAACAAAAACTAGTTAATATCAAAACCTAGTTAATAACAAAAACTAGTTAATAACAAAGTAAAATGAACGAAACAACTGTTCCTCCTGGATTGTTCTGTTTAAATCTCGTAATCCGTAACTTTAAAACAACCTTTATTTCACGGAGGATGAATTTTATGATTTTTCCACTACCAGCTTTACTATTCGGAAACCATACCTATCAATATTATTTTTGAATCAATTGATTCTTTTAAATGTGAGATGCGATGCTTTTTCAAAACAGAAGTTACGCTTGATTGCGTATTCTGCTCTTTCGGCGAACTTTTCATTTTTCCATCAATAAATTGATTTCATTGTTACTCTTAAGAGGTCTTTTCCGGACTCGTGGATACTAGAAAACCATGAAATTAAATCTCATGTACACTTTAGTGAAGTGAAAATATTTCTCGCGTTTTCTTTCCAATCAACTAAATTATTTATACATTTTTAAGAAACACATTAACCACAGAGTATTTTGCTCCATGACTAAGAACTCCACGATCAAAACAAGTTGGAAATAAAAACGAAGCTTACCAGATGGGGTTTCGGGAAAAATATTTTTTTATCATGCTTCAGTCAGTGTTTGTAGTGGATAATTTTAATATGATTTTATGAGCCTTTCGTGCTGACGCTGATTGATGTAACTACAGCTTTTCCGATTGAATTTAGTCACCCGTTTATAAGACATTAAAGAGAATTTCTTTTGAAAAATTAGAACATGGGAAAACATTTAACCAGTACAGTCCATATCGAAATCTAATTTAAATTCATCCCAAATACTTAATAATTGGTTCTTGTATTGTTTAAAAGCCTTTTCTTACATAAAAACTCAAACTAAATTATTAAAGGGAGGGAAGAGACTGGATAAACAAATCAGTCGTATTTTCATTTAACTTCAAAGTGCTCTAAATTATTTAAAATGCAATATATTTAATTTTTTTTAACACAGTCAATAATAATATATTTTTTATGATTATTACTCTGAGAATTTTTTTATTTTATATATACTTTATGTAATAAGCATATATTTGAGACTTATAATTTAAAAACTATTATATAGGAACCTTTGGTTAGGCACACTTCGCAGAATTAATATACAATAAATTTATATAAAATTTTTGTCAAATGCAAATAAACTCTGCATTTCAAACAATTAACTTTTTTTTTAAATACGTTTAAAATTATATTAAAAAAAAAATAGAGAGATTTTGCGTATGCAAAAATTTTAATTTTTCGCAACATAACATATTTATTTTTCCCAATTTAAGAAATATGTTAACCTCACTAGATAGATCTGGTATATTTTCATTATCATGGAAAAAATTAGAATAAAATATTGAATAAAATTAGAGAAAAGTGTACCTAATCAAAAGTTGAAATATAATAATTTTAAAATTCTAAGTCTATAAATTCTAAGTATAGGGTTTTACATAAAGTATTTATAAAATACAAAAAAATTGAAATGTAATATTCATAACAATGTTATTTAACTATGTCAAAAATTAATTAAAAACATTGCATTTTAAATAATTTAGAGCACCTTTAAGTCAAATGAAAATACGATTGATTTGGTTGTCCAGGACTCTTGCCCCCCCCCCCTCTCCTTAATGATCTCCCATTAAATGAGCTGTCAGTCAATAAGATAAGAGTCGACGTTTGACAAGAATGAGCTTTCCAATTACACACCAACTCTTATTCTCTCTATCCAAAACAAAAACATTTCATTTCAAACCGGATGGTCGTTTATTTTTCTGCCAAATGATATTGGGATTTTGGAAGAACCTACAACTAGATAAAATTATATTTTATAAGAAACATCTAATGCAATTTTCCATACCTCGGCAGCTAATTAATGGTTAAACAATATCACTTTGCACAGAAGACCGTTACTTTTCTTCAGTTCATGGCTAACTTAAATACAAAACGGATGGTTTTCATTCATTTACATTCATACCAACCATTTTTCTACTACAAGTAAAAGTAGAAATTATCAGTTGGTGAAGTTTTGATAGAATTTTTTCGATTACAATATTTTGTAAATAAAATTATCACAGGGAGAAAAATTATGGCAAATTTTCACAAAGGTAATTTAATTAGCTGTAATTTAAGATCAATATGTGAGAACTTTCAATACCCCCCTCCCACCTTCCCAAATTCTGCTTGTTGATGACAATTAAGCATGTTTAAAAAAATTTAGTATCGACAACGTCAAATACTACTAAGTTTGTTACAGTAGGTTAAAAATCCAAATGATAGCTATAGTTTTGGTTCTAAGAAGATAAAGTTGTTATCGTCCATATGTTTCTCTTACGATTTTTTATAGTTCTGTATACCAATTCTTAGTTATCGCCTATTTGTTTATTTAGGCAATATCTCGTATACCTTCGATACAAACCCTTATTTTTTTTATATCACGCCTTTTAATTTATAATACTTCATGTATCCAAAATCCAAAACACGTGATAATGAGTGAAAATATTTACACAATCTGTAAAAGTATTGAGAAGTAAGCTCTATACGTAAAGAGAAAATTAATCCACAATAAAAAGCTTAAATCCCCTCCCCCCCCCCAAAAAAAAAGTTGTGAATGGAAAAGGTATGATATCAAATAACCAAGCTTTTTATATCCTACTTTTTCATTTATAAAATAAATAGGTAGCTAATGTGATATGGATAAAAAAAAATCCTTAGTTTCCTCCCCTAGACTAAAATTAACAACATAATAGTAAAAATTATAAATTGCATTCCAAATCAGCAGTCATCTATTGAAAAACATAAATATCCATACGTGTTTAGATTTTAAGTTTGAGATTGTTTTTGAATATTAGATGAAGGGCTAGAATTTGTTCCGGAAATCTCAATTGTAAGACTGCAGCCAAATTGCAATATTTGTTTTGAATTTTCACAAACAAATTGTTCATTTTAGACTGGAGATTGAGGTTAAGGACTTCTATTAATACTCTACTTATACATACATTACAATGTATCCCTCAAACATAGGGACGTATATGCCCATTAGGATCTAATGGGTTAAAATACAGATTAAAATTTTGACTGTCAATGTCAATGATTCTGTTGCTTTATTTTATTATTATTATTATAAAAAAAATAAAAAAACGCTCTTTCTTAATGCACTTAAAGAATACGAAAGACATGTTCGCGCTTATAATAATCGACAGAAGGTGCTTGGAATTAACTTACATAAGAGTAACAATGCACAGAATCTTCAACGACATTAATTTTTAATTATTCAATGGGAATAAATGAAAATTCACATCCGATTAGTGCGTGAGGGTTTATCATAACGATTTTTGTTCAAACCACATGAATATACATTTATTTAAAACTAACTCTAAAGCCATGGACAAGAGTAATTTAAAAAGGGAAAAAATGGTCTGGTCTCTCGTTGGTTGAAATTATTAATCTAAGTCATGATGACTATTAACTTGAAAAATCCAAGAAATTGGATTTAAAGCTATCAAAATGTGTCCAAAGTTTTATTAAAACTGATGACAATAATAAAATGTTTGAAATTTATGCTCCCAGGAATATGTAAACAAAATTTATTTTAAAATCTACTAGCAGAGCAAACCAGGAAATTATTGAAACAAAGCAAATAACACTTCAAGGTTACTATCTTAAACGAGGAAGTTTCTTTGTTTGCTTTGTCAAATAAATTAAATTAAGCCCGAAAAAGAGTATATTGAAAATATTAACAATGCATTAAAATTATTTTATTTATATAGTATTTTATCTCCTCTTCCCTATACATTTATATAAAAGCCACCAAACTTTATATTTTATGTCGGTAAAAAATATACCCAAAATTTTAGTTTTAATATCATAGTTTAATATACTAATCTGGTCATGTAAAATTTTTTACAAAAAATTTCTTACATTTTTAACGTAGCAATAGAAATTTCAAAAAAGTTGCCATACAGTGTTTGAAATTATCTGTAATAACTTTATGTTATCAAAATTGACGATTCTGATCTTTAAAAATCCTAAAAGCAATCCTTGTTAAGTTCAACCAAACTCCCAATTTCTTACAATTTCTACGTAGCAAAAACGCTCACAAAATGCTGCCAAACTCTTTTTGATTTATGTAAATTGTTAAGTAACTGAAATTGCTTGTTAAGTAACCGAAATTGCAATATCCTGAACATTCAACTTTTATAAATTAAAAACCCTGAAAGTTCATTGTTAAGTCCAACTTAACTTCTAATATTTTACTTTTTTCAAGTAAAAATAACGAACTATAAAATATTGTCAGACTGTGGCACACAAATCTGATAAGTTACACTAATAGTAATTTAATGGTGGTTTGTAACTTAGAAGAAATTTAGTCTCAGGTTCAATTGTTAGAAGAATTGTCAAGTTTCAATTGTTATAATTGACCATGTCTTCCGTTATCTTCCTAATTTCTTTACATTTATATTTAAAGACTAAAAAATATATTCCAAAAGTTTACCATTCGAAATGGGCAAGTAAAGTATTATCTCAATTTCCCAATGTTTTTATATAACTTTAAAATTAATGTTCGATTTTCAATGTGAATCAACTTTTAACTAATTCTAAAAAAAAAAAATAAAAAAAAAATAAAAAAAAAACACTTCATCGTTTGGAAGTGTCTCAAGAATTTATAAGTTACTCTTGTAATATAAGGTTGCAAAACAAAAAAATATTTAACCTTAAATCTATACGAAATTATTTTAGATTTGTTTCAGCTTAGTTAACAATGAGGATCAACTATAATTTCGGGAAATCCTCGATACTTCTTACTGATAAATTGTATTGTAAGATAACTTTTTTTTTTATTTTATTACAAATTTATTTTGATCTGTAACTTCTAAATCATTCATTCAGAGGCTGAATAGACCGTGGACAACGTACAATGACCAATTCAGCAGCTTCAATCCAAACCCATTTCAGAGTTATTTATACCATTATCCCAAGAAATTAAGGAAATAATAATAATAGGTACCAAACCACAGCGACTAAGAAAAAGCGTCAGAGGTGTTAGATATCATTAATTGCTCCTTTCTGTTTGCGTCTGAAGATCGATTAAAAGCCACCTAAATGATCAGCCATTTAGGAGAACAGAAAGAAATAATGACTTAATCAATAGCACTTTCTATTGCTTCGCTAATTTCACTTAATTAGTCAACTTTAATTGTGAATCATGGTATTAATTATCAACAATTCAGGTTTTAAGATTCATATTACATGCCAATAAACAGCGGAATTCCTGCGAGTTCGCTGATTTGTTGGGAATCAATCCGGGAATAACGATGAAACACCGATTATTGATTAAAAAGCCCGCTTTTCTAAAGTTAACTCTGTTTGTTTTCGGTGATTCATTAGCACTGTTCAGATTCAAAGATACTTTAAATATAATTAGCCCATTTAACAAAATTGGATAAAAAAAGATCTTTGGAGTTTCTTTGTCTTTACCGATATGACTGCTCAGAAAATTCGAAATTGGGTTTGAGGATAAAACTTTTATTTCACTGGCATTCAACTTTGTCATTTGGCATTTAGCTATATGATAAGGCTCATTTGTAACTTCAACTAAGAAGTATCTTTGTGGTTTATAAGTTTCGATAAAAAGAATCGAAATTTTGGAAATGTCACTAGGCTACTGTTAAATATATTGCTGTATAGATCATTTTTTTGGGGGGAGGGGGATAATTTAAATATTTCAATAAAAGAAAAACGAAATGGATATATTAGTCATTTTTGAAAGAAGATTATTAGCAAAAGAACTTATTTTGCCTCTTGTTTGGGAGTTGGAATTTTTAAGACATTTTTTCTGGAAAGAGAGTTCTCAATACTATTTATTTTTCCCTGCAAAACAGTGCAAGTAACCAAGAATTTCAAGTTCTGTATATTTTATTTCAAATAGAATGATATTTAAGACTTTTTACTGATCATCAGAAAGCCATTTACTAAGTACCTGTTTTAATTTTGATACTAAAATGTACTCTTAAATAATACTATATATAACAAAAACTTTGCTTTTGATTAAATTTTTCTTTTGAAATATAATAGAATTCCTGATCGCAAAAATTGTTTCCCGAATTAAAAAAAACAACAAAAAACTATTAAAGTGATTTGTATAGAGTAGACAAAGTTTTGGAAGTAACAGTGTTTAGTTGTAACAAACCAAATAACTTTTGTATTATCACTACATAGCGTCAGAATGCATAATATCAGAGGTACGTGTAGTGTTGAATAAGTACACAAAACAATAAGCGCAAATATTGTACGCAGCTTAAAATATGGAACTTTGACGAGGTAAGTAATTGATTGTCAGGAACTATTGAAATTGCTTGTAGATTACTTAAAATAATCGTACAAACAAAATATCATTTGAAAAGACTTTTCAAATATGGAATGCAAAGCGTTACGATAAAAGTAGGGTTTAAAAATATTCGTGTTATAGTATTTTCAAAATGAATGTTCAGTTGTAACAACATTTTTACTTCTAGTTGTAACGTGTTAAAACTTTTTCCTTCTACACTCTTATAAAAATGGTGGAAAACTCACTCCCATAAAATAACCAAACGTAGTAAATATCCGCCAACTAAAATGGTCAGCCATAATAAGTTTTGAAATCTAACGTTTGTCGCCAAGCGGTCGCGCTTCATTTCTTTGGGGTAGACGTTACCGAGTGAACTGAATTAGGATTGTTGGTAGGAGCCCTTATAAGCAATTAGTACTTGGCAGGCTAGAGATTTTTTCAAAATAGTTGCATTCATTGTTTGAGTTACTTTGTACCCATTGCACTGAAACGAAGTTGTTTCTTTAAAAACTCTAGCCTGCCAAGTGCTGATTCCCTATAAGGGTGCCTCCTAACAATCCTAATTTAGTTCATTGTATGAAAAGTACTCCAAGGAAATGAAACACGACCGCTTGACGGTAAGTGTTACATTTCAATTCTTTTTATAGCTTTTGTGATGTTGGAGAAGAAATAGAGAAGATACTATCGATAGATGTTTTAGCTTGAATAATGATATTATCGGTATCAACTCAAAAGCTTCAATAGCTTCACGTGTGCTTCTTTGTGTTTATAACGACGATAAAAAAACAGTATGACGCAATATCGTGTTGAGTGTCAGGGATACGCATCTCAAAAATTTTGTAAATGTCTATCCTCTTTGTCACTTTCAAAAAATTTACACTACATCGAGGCTTGACGCTATATGTACATTTGCACTCAAGATACCAATGCTGATTCATTTATTAAAAATATGTATCCTCCTTAATATATCAATTAAATATTTATACTTAAAAAAGTAAAAATATACACCTACTCATTTTAATTTTAGTACAAAAACATGCAATGATATACTAAAAAACTTATAATTAGCTTTACATATTAATAGAATCAGGAATACTTGCCTTACGAATATATACGGAAAAAAATCCTCTACATAACGACATTCGCTTCATGTTTGGGTGTATTGCATTTGCTATTAGTTTAAAGGAGAATTAAGCAATCTTCAATGGTATAGGCATTAAAACTATCAGTCAGTGAATGAGAGGTATGTGGTTCAAAAACATCCAGGCATTTTATTGTATTTAAAATTTGATTTCAAAGTGTAAATGGTTGTCTAACTCAAAGTCGAAATATGTATTTTCAGAACTTTAATGAAGACGCAATTTACTTGAAAAATATCTAAATCTTTCGTATTTCTAATTATACCGGTTTTTTTTATAATTCAATTTAAAGTATCAAAGTTAATTCTTTACATTGAGCAAAAAAAAAATTGCAAAATCCGTCAACTCGCTTTAATCAGTCGCTACCCTGGCTAAAATTCCAAACTTACGAGATCACTTCAGGGAGATAGATACCCTCATATTCATTAAAATATACAAAAGGCACTTACTCTAATTGAACTGAGAAGAATACAAAAATATGCATCTAATTGTTTTAAATGTAGACTTGACTAAAGTTTTGGTTACAACTATAAAAATAAGAAAAAGATGACGAGCAAAATTTTTCACCTTGTTCAATGCCAACAATTATGTTGTTATTTTTTATCCACTTTCCTGGGACAATACGGTTACATTAGGTTTCTAGCTATAATAAAAGCTAAGCTGTGAGAATTCGAAAACTGGCCTAAATTCAGTCAATATAATATACACTAGTAGGTTCTGCTGTTTGACATTGGACTTGGCGACGGAACACTGCCGCGTTCTTAGGTATATGAAAGAATATGTGTCCCCCTAGCTTATGATACTGGTCTTCAAAGTTTCAATACCACGATTTGATGTACCAAACACTATGTCCTATATATTCTTGGATAGCCAGAATAATAGATTCCGTGACGTTTTATGGCAAATGTGGAAAAACTGGACTGCTACATACTCTGGGCTACAAAGGGAATGTTCGTTGAGTATGACCTTTAACTCGTTCAACTGACTACTCGTTGGATAAAAAGTACTGCACCAACCAAAAAGATAATATTTTCTTCTAAGAGTGCAAAGTCCACTTTTGGTCCCAATTAACTTTTTGGTAAACAGGAAAAGAAAACATATCGATTAGTAAATATTGCAATTTAACCACTGAAATGGGTGTAAAATGGAAATAGATGTAAAAATACGCACTATGTTCTTATTGATTTAGATATTTAGATTTTTATATTTTCCTGAAAACTTTTGATAAATTCAAGCCGATATCTTTTAACTCGAAGATGACGATATATGAATCAGTAAATATATTTTTATTCCGGAAAATATATATTTCTATGCCGGAATATTTTATTTCCTTCTGCTCTCCCGCTGAATTGTTCCCGCACAATTTAAATATTTTGATTTAACTGCAATTTTTCTGATATTCATCATACAAGTCAATGATGATGTTGGACAATATGCTCTAAAAAAAAATTAGGAATCGAGTTTGAGTCGCGTTTTTGATTTCCCCTCTTAAAAACTTCCCCACAATCCAATCTCGCAAGATCCTCTCTTAAAAGCAATGTCACGTGAAGAGAGTTGGCTGCTCGCCATCAATTTAGACTCATTAACATGATAATGGTGCCATTAAAAGTAGCACGCAATTCCCCTTCACTTTGGTTGGACCATCTTCACCTGAGATTGGTGGGATCACTAGAAATGTATCGACAGGAAAATCGTCGCACGTGGCTATTTCAAGTTGAAGAAAAGTGTGATTTTTTCAACGTGATTTTTAGACCTACGGAAATGCGATTAAAAATATATTGTATTGCAGTACTGGATTTTGTGGAATTTCTGCATAGATTTATTTTGATTTGTTGATTTTTGGAAAAAAAATACTTGACCTTTTATTACTAAATATTGATTATTAGTTGGGCAATATTTATTATTAATTAGACTCACGGTGAGTGCTTCAAATTGCAAATGAAGTTAAATGTTAGGATATTTTCTGGTGCTTTTGAGGATTATATTAAGATATGATTACAAAGAGGTGTCTCAAGCGGAAACTACCCCATTACATCTAATGCCCCTAAAGTAGAGACTGCAGAGCAACTGGTGAGGTACGATTCCGAGACCTCTCTCACGTGAGACTCTGCTTTTAGGTTCTTTCATTCAGCATAAAAGTCAAAAGTGAAAAAAGCTAAAAATAATTACCACTTATAGTACTTTTCGACAATTAATGATTAACAATATCGCCTAATCACTTTTAATAATGCAAATAAAAATAAATATTCACTAAAATAGCGAAGCAAATTTTCTTAGTGAATCAAATAAAAAATACTTTTCATTCAGTTTCGCAAAGGCACCATCAAATTAAAAACTTAAAAGTTAATTAAAACATGCGATTCTTTTCAATTGTTCATATTTCAGTCGTTTTTCAATTTTGAAAATTACAATAAAACAAATTCAAACTTTGCATTACAATCTCAAAAAGAGAGAGAAATTGATTGTTGTGTAAAATAAGCTCTCAAAAAATACAATGTTTTGATCAATATCCGAAAAAATACGCTTTCAAAAAGAACATAATATTTACTACAAACACGTAAAGAATTCTTGGTATAATCCGAGTTCGCCACTTGACATGAACTGACAAAATTCAGACTACTCTAAGATTACTTATTTCGACATGAACACACTAAGAATAGCTACTTGATTGCTCACAGTTGGTAATGGTAAACACCAGTTGGTTTTGCAATACAAAGATGAACGGCCTCAATTTTAATGAATCGGGAAAAGATTTACTTCTTATCATTGAGAACGCGGCGTATAAATAAACTACAGCATGAAATTATTTTAATTTTGATTTAGAATATATATATAGAAACTTTCTATATCTATTTTTAAATCAAAATCTTTCAAATCTTTCTATTTGAAAGCCACCTCTATTTTCATAAATCTGGTTTCAATTAATTTTAATTGCCCATATTTTACTTAAAATTAACACAAAGCATATCGAGAGAAAATTCCACAAGAGGGCGCTTTCTAATGATCGCCTTGTCTTCGCAGGCTGTAATTAACTACATTAGCATATTTATTAACTGTTGATTTTCCAGATGTGTATTACATTTTGTCCCTTTTACAGTGGCCTTTTAAATGATTTGAAGCAATTTGAGAGATAATTTTGATTGATTTTTCATCAGTAGAAGTCACTTGTGAAATTTGAAAAGAATTACCTTTCCTTTAAATAAATGCATTTTTATATTCTAATTGTATTGTGTGAAGAATAAAGTGCTGCGAATTATTTCAAAAATATGTTTTGCGAATTATGAACTTATTTAACTTTATAACCTATCGTCAAAAGCTGACATCAAAAAATCAGAAAATTTATCCTGGTAATTTTGAGGAAAAAATTCAATGTAAAAGTATAAACTATCAGTTTAAAGAAATAATATTTTTGCTTATCAAATTATTTTAGATTTGAGAAAGTTGAAACCTTTGTAATAACATTACGTAATAATTGTATGTGACTGTCTACTAAGAGGGCAGAAACTCATGTTCTCAAATCCAAAATCAAAAATCACCTACTACAAGTTTCTGAAACCAAACGTTTTCCACTTCCCCTCTGCAAATTTAGAAATAATGGATAACAATTCACTTAAAATAATATAGATAATTCGAATTTGGAGTTCTTAACATTACTTGTTCAGGTTGAAGAGGGACAAAAAGATAAAACTACGAGTATGGAACATCGCACAATTTTCAATTACATTATAATACTGGCCACTGCATTTAAATTTGTCACGTATTTAAGTAATTTATCATTTTTATTAACATATTTTAGAAAAAATAGCCAGTTTGGCAATTTTTGTCGATAAATATTATATTATCAAAAAAAAAACAAAAAAAAAAAAAAAAACCTTCCAAACTGACAATATGTTTGCCGACAATATAACATTATTCCTTTTGGATAAACCATTATTCATTTTGGCTAAAACAGAGGAGGGACAGCCGTTGATGAGAAGGAAAATAGATATTTTAAAGACATTTTCAACTTGTTACGTCTTTATAAAATTTTTACAGGAATTTCGGAGTTGGGACGTTTTTAGCACATTAAAAGGCATTACCACTGTGATTTTTTTCAAAATAGTTTTTTTCTCGTTTTTCAGTAATTGCTGAAATACATAAAAATTTTATATGGAAGCTACTTTATGTGCATGCGTTGCTTTGACTTAAACCTTAATGGCAGTCCCCATGGCAACCACTAATCCGAAACAAATTGAACATCTTAGCTTAATCCGATCGGGAGTTATGTTGAACACAGACAGTCACGCAGAATTTTTTATTCCACTTTTTTGAACTGGGGATGTTATAAAATGTGAAGAAATGCAAAATAAAAAAAATTATATTATTGTTGACTAAATGCAATACTTTCTATATTCTATATTAGATATAAAGTAACTGAAAGTAAGAATTCTACATAAAAAACATATTTAAATAAAATATGAATAACGTACATGTTGAACAACTGTTAAATACTAGCCGTTTAACAACAGATTATTATGTGTGAATTTTAATCTCCACCGAACGCATTTGATCTAACAGGCACGGGTGATTTTGTAGACTCACCCAGACGCCGACTAATTGCACGTCAAATATATGGTGTTTTTTGCAGGGAAACTTTTGAATTGTTTTTATGTTTTAAATATGTTTATTATTTTAAATATGTTTTAAATATGTTTATAATATATTTAAATATGTTTATTATGTTTTTGTGAATGAGGCTGATCTATCACATTGCGGCCGGAGTCGGTGTTCAATTTATTGTGCACGACGGAAGAAAAGATCATTTCAACTACGCGATGTATCCGTCTGTGGTAAAATCTAGTGTGTTTTTTTATTGCCATGCTCCATTTGTCTTGTTTTGTTTTTAAGCTAATATTTATTACTTTTTCATACGAAAAAAATTAGCTTAAAAAATAAATTAAGACCTTTATCAGAGACACCACGTTTTTAACAATAAAAAAATAACATTTTAAAATACCTCCTTATGCTACGTTATCACAAAAACATTTTTCGAATGATTTTATTTTAGGAAATTATTAATAGTACTTTCAAATACATATTTATATATGCTATTAAGCATTTATATGTAATTAGTATTTTTTTTTAAATATATATTAATTACCTTACTGAAATACTAGTGAGTTAATTAATTCCAGCAATGATACAGTAACACGAATTCTGTTGAAAAAAGACTCCTGTTCATTTTAATTGTGTTCCTATACAATTGGATCACAACTGCTTTATCAATATTTATTATTCATAGTTAAAACTCAAAATCATTATTTTAATTTAAAAGCCCAGTTTCGTATATACGGAAAACTCTTTATCGAATGATTTGAAGATAAAATGTAAAAAGAACTACCATAAATGACTGATTTATCTTATTAATATGAGGAATACATTAGTAAAGGCTTTTAGATACATTGGTTTGTCCCTCCCCCCCCCCCCCTTACACACGGAAAAAAACATTTAGCCCCCACCTTTACACACAGAAAAAAAAAGGAGGGAAAAAAAGACAAAAAAAAAACTTTATAGGAAAGGATTAAAAAAATCATCTTTTAATTCTTACGTTTTTTTTTTTTTTGTTTTTTTTTTAAAGCAATTTTTCTGCCATTGGTTATTACAAAATTTTAACTTAAATGGAGTGTTTTGCTGCATTCTGATTAGTCAATTACAAATCCATTTTATAATCCTAAAATTACAACCACATTTTCAGTTATATTCTGTATTGTGTACTACTATTTCATATGTAGGATGATAAAAAGATCGAATTTTGGATTGCGTACATATTAACCTATGAACCTCAGTATTAGAATTTTGTGGTTCATTTTATTACTTGGAAGAAATTGAAAAGTTCTGGAGTAAAAAAATTTAGTAAAACTATATTTCAATATAGTTTGACCATATTTCAATTTTTTCAAATATCTTTATTTGTTTTAGCGTAGCGTGCACTTTTTTTTTTTTTAACAAGTGCTATTTAAAATAAATTATTCTACTACTCTCACTGTTAAAATGATTCCTGCCTATTTTTAATCATGTTATAAATGTACCATGATTAAAAAAGTTGAAGCGTTACATGTAAAATTTGATTTGATAATAATAATTAATAAAATCCTAAGATTTATTAAGCAAAGGATGTAGTTATGTAATAATCATTAATTAAGTATAAGTTATTCAATTTAAGAATTACAAAAGATTATTTTTCAATACTGTTATATAAAGTACATTTCTAAAACTTTGCTTCTGCAAAAAAAATAATTTTTGATGCTGTGAACCATCGAAGTTTCTTTTTCATTGTCAAATCGTGAGACCGTTTCTGAAAATAAAATCTCTGCAATGGCATTTGGATAAGCTTAAGAAGTAAAATATATTTATCCACTTTCATAAATAAAAAAAATAAAAAATAAAAAAAAGCAGAACGTTTTACATTCGAACCGTCTTTTGCCTTATACATTCATCAATTATATTTCAGTTTAAAACCTTGACTTTACAGTTTATAAAAGTTCATTTTTTCACAATAAAGGAGCCATTGAATTATTTGAAATGATTAGCAAATGGGTGTCATTGACTTAAAATGCACCTTTAAAAAAGCATTAAGCAAAGTTAAAAGTTATTTTGAGCAATTCAATTTCAGTCTACCATAACATAAACCTTCCATACCAAATAAAATCTACTATAAAATTCTACAATATTTTGAAGTATATGTGAGCAATTTTTGTAACATAGTTTCAAATAATTCACGCCTTTATTGCCGGCTTTTAGGTATAAATTAAAAAGATCCTCTTTGAGGCCTTCATTAAATTATAATTGCTAATAGTTTAACTGCATGATAATTTGATATTTTGTCCATTAATTCAGTTGGTTGCGTTCAATTAAATTGCCTCTGGCGAATGGGAGCGTCAATACGAAGGAAAGCCTATTTATGCCAATTGAAATGACACGCATTTGAAGAATACTTGTTTTGAAACAAATCACTTGCTCCAATGGCATTTAAGAATTTATAAAATATCATTTAACGTAAGAAATGTTTGAAAATAGTATTAATAATTATTGCATTTTTATTTAATCAATGTGCACGAATATAAAACAAAAACTATTGTGGTTAGAATTATTATTATTATTATTTGCTTTATATAAACGACATCTAACTATTCAATATAATAAGGGTGTTCGAATCAAGGAAAATTCAAAACTTAATAACAGGAATTTAAAAGATATTAACTAGTATCCTGTTATGCAAATAACTTAAGCAAATAATTTGCTAAAATATGCAGTTACGGTTGTCCCTAAAGCCAAAATTACTCACAAAAAGGAAATTCAATGTATACATAATTTACACATGTCTATGATTCGCAATTGAGATTTAAGTACTAATTTACTCATGAATTCTACATAGAAGGCCCATTAAACATGGGTATACTCTTTTTTTAATTACAAGTATGGATTAACCCTTCAATAGACTTAGTGTCTAACATTGCGAATTGCATTATGTTTCTATTAATCAGAGAGTTCTTAAAAATCAATAAATTTTTCAAGAAAAGTTTTTTTCAGAAAAACGAACAGTATAGGTTTTGATGCCATTAAAAAATAACAATTTGGAAGAGATATTTTTAGGTCAAAGTGGAAAGGAAAAAAATAATTTTAAGTTTAACTTCTTTCTACAAATTTAAATGTCTTAAAATAAGACAAAAAAGTTGCATGG
Source organism: Linyphia triangularis (assembly GCA_963978545.1). Lineage (NCBI taxonomy): Eukaryota > Metazoa > Arthropoda > Arachnida > Araneae > Linyphiidae > Linyphia > Linyphia triangularis. The sequence continues at coordinate 74,235,209 of OZ021721.1, read as the reverse complement.
AATTCAGATGCCAAATTTTAGACACGAGTACTCAAAATCCTGAAGGAGGTGAAACATGGCCAACAGAGTAATATCATCGTAGTGTATATCACACTGGATATTTTAAACCTGTTTGAAATCTTTACTAGTGTGAATAAGGATACCTAACCCATTCAGACATTTCAACTGTCTGAAAATGTCCCCAATATCAAACATCACAAATGCTTTAAAAATTAATAATCCATTTGGCGTCTGAATCCAGTGCCATGTTTGTGTCTTATTTTAAGACATTTCAATTTGCAGTGGCTTAAAATAGTTGAAGTATTCATGTGAATCAGAACCATTTAAATTCGATTGTCATGCAGTTTTTTTCAATAAACTTTGACCATAATCATAATTAATGACAATTTGAATGTCGTCGATTATCTAAACGAACTGTTCTGAAGGGATAAGCAGGCAAGTTCGCTTATGAAAAAAAGCATTTGTGAGATAAAAAGTAAATTAGACAGCGACTTTATGCACGCGTCAAAATGTTCTAATTGTCTGTATTGTTGGATATCTGTTGTGATTTTACTGCATTATGATACCTTGACAAGATACAAGTCCAGACGATCGTCGTGGACTATGCATTTAATTGGAATTTTCTTCCTAACGCGCAATTTCTACTACAATGGAAGCAAACCTTTGAAAGGAAAACACCCGAATTTGTCGGGAAGGATGTGACAAAGTCTCACAATGTCCTTGTATAGACAAATATTATTAAAATTTGGGTACAACGATCCCAAAAATATATAAATAGATTGGTTAGACACAAGATTCTACTTACAATTTTATTTTAATTTCACTTCTATGAAATTTAAAAAGAAATTCCTTACGCAAATGTCATTATATTATACATGTGCCATTGTTATGTTCCAGCTTAAGTTCAAAATCTTAAAAACATGAGCGACAATGCACAAGTAACATTCTGAAAGCACAAAGTTCTCAAGTTGATAAAGTTTTTAATAGCGATAGGTAAGTTAAATAGAGAGAAAGTGTTTGGGTTGAGGTGAATAGTAATTTACAAACTCACCAAGTAACAATTATTAATCGTTCTATTAAAATTTACTATTTAACCGGTGTAATTATGACATGTGTAATCAGTAGAATCATCTATTAGTTATGAATCAAATCCCTTGTGATTTTTTTTATACTTATATATATATATATTAAATTTCTATTCTCACATTCTTTGTACTATATTTCTAGTATATTTATTATGAATAGTATATTTCAGAGTTCCAGAGAAACGCGAAACATAAAATGTAGAGAAACAGTAAAATAGGGCATTAAGATCTGAATATGAAATTTCCTGTGTAAATCATAAACGGCTCAGTTCTTGATTATATAAAATTATAAGTACACTCTCAATTATGCAATCCGCAATAATTTTATTTTATTTATTTAAATAATAACGGTAATTTAATTTTATAATATTTAAATAATAAAGGACGTAGTGACCAATTCATGATGTTTCATTGTACAATTCAGAGAGTAGGAATTCGCTGCATCAATTGACATTTTTGAAAAAGAAAAAAAATGTATATAAAATATAAAAAATAATACTTTATTGCTCCATTAAACGAGTAGAAATAAATATTGTGAGCATTTCGCAGTATCCTTCAAGTTACTTTTCTTTTTCAACACACCTGGTCATACATCTTCGGTATTGAAAAATACAGAATTATTTTTAGCTACTTTTTATTAAATCATTAAAAGAGTTTTATTGATTTTTCAATTTAAGGTAACCCATAATGTTAAAATTTATGTAATCGATAATTAGATTCTCAAGCTAAGAATTTCTAAAAACATCCACATAATTTCAAATTATCGTATTTAGTAAACTGGATTAATTCGAAAACGAAAAAAAAAATTATTGAGCAATAGAATCGTTATCTATAAAACCCGAAAACTTTGAAGCAAATAAATTGAGCAAAGGAGTGAAAGCATAAAACAACTTGAATGAAATACGGAAAAGTGAAAGGAAAGTGGTAATAACATTTATTTCAATAAAACTCGTTGGAAATCATATACCATAAAAAATAATCAAATTGAAACAACTTTTGGTAAGAGTTGACCGTATTCACGATACAAAATTACTAAAAAATGATTTTACTGACTAAACTAGAGAAGCTAGAGAAAGGAACAATTCTCTTGGAAATAATTTTGATTGCAAGGAGATTGAATAAAAAACACATTTTCCGTTTATCTCTATTTGTCTTCCAAGGTTTATGTTTCGTATTAGCGAGGGTAAATCGTTTTATTTTGAAACACATTTAGAGTTTTTCTAAAGGGGAAAATTAGCCGAGAATACGTTAGGTAATTGACACCAAGGAAAATATTTTAAATCAGGTGACTTATGAAAATCATTTTTGTGAAATTGTTATAGTAATATAAATATGTCCCTAAATATAAAATTAATTTCTATATTTAAATCGTCTATTAGAAGCCCTAATTTGGCAAGAATAGTTTGACACTTCTCAGAAAGAGTTAGTTTTGTTTATACTAAAAAAAAAAAAAATCCCAATTTCATTTGATCAAAATTCATTCGGTTTAATTTTAGAAAATTATCAACTTGAGTCTTCTTGCCAGCGTAAATTTTTATGGGAATGGAAATTAAATTTTAAAAATAAACTAAGTAAGTGTGCATTCTTAAACGCGAGTCACAACCGAGAACTATGATCAGAGGTTGGCCTTTTTTTATATCACTGTGTTTGTAACTGAAAGTTTTTATCGTGTTTTTGAGGTTGGCGGTTTTTCTACTTTTAAAAAGTTTTTTTGAGGAGTTAATATTTCGTAACTGTACTTGCTTTTGCCCCTTTCTGTACATGTATGGTAGTATGGAAAACAATGAACTAAATGAGCAGTTTAAGTACAACAGAATATTGTTCTTAATCTTTGCCTTGAAGCATTTTCTATTTTAATTTGATTTGAACCCACTCCAACTCCGACAATTTTGCTTTTCTGACTTTTTATTGAAAAACTAAATACAATCCAAAAAAAAACAAAGTTTTTAAAATAAATCCTTTACACGCATTGCGAATTTTTTTTATGCATTAACATAGCGCCGATTCTGATATCACCGTGAGCTTGGTGTTTGCATCTAATTTTAAACATTAAAAACATCTCTATCAGCAAAATTTGCGGAAAATTATATTACCAAATTTATTTATTAAAAATTAATGTGAAATTAGGCTTTCACTCACAAATATCTTTCATTTATTCTGATTAAAACAATTTTGGCAACAGGAAAGAATTTCAACAATGATCGGTTAAAATTCTTTCGTTTATAACGTAACTACGCAACGCAACGTTGAATTGAGTGGACCACACTTCATGATAAATTTATACATTCACATGGAATTATCTTTTATTTATTCTGAATAAAATAATTTTCACAACATGAAAGAGTTTCAACAATGATCAGTTAAATGGGATTTATTAGTATTCTAAAACGACTATAGAAACGTGTGTAAATGCAATCTTGTAAAGTCAGTGACAGCCTCCAAAACTTGATAGAATACATTGTCACCGACTTCAAATCTATCTGCCAAGTTTCCACCTGATGAAATGACGTCAAGTGGGTTAATTAGGCTTCCGCAAATTTTCTCGGCAACCACACACACAAACAAAATCGAAGTTAATATATAGGATTTATTAATTGTATTAATTAAAGCACTAATTTTTCATTTCAAAATAGTCTAATCTCATATTGAAAAATACCACCAACTTTTTAAGATTTTTATTTTTGACTCCTTTTTATGTGTTCATCAAAAATAAAACAAAAATAGAAATGTTTAAAATCAAGATTAGCCACTTTTAATAAAAAAGGGCGAATACTCACACTCCGAGTATTCACTGTGAGCACTAGTATCATCACTTACGTATCATCAGATTCGCTCCCCTGAGACAATTTTCAAAACGGGATACTTCTCTAGTGTTAGGACACTTTATCTCAAAATATTTTTCAAAACATTTGAAATTTAAAAAAAGTATAAAGTCTCTTTCCCCAACAGTTCACTATACAATCTATTCTTGGGATGTACTAGTGGAAATTGTTACAGCGTGGAAAATCATTTCACTTTTCGAGATCTTGAAAATTGTATAGTTCCATGTAAATATTAGATAAGTGAAAATATTGTTAAATAAGAATTCGGTTAAATAAGAATATTGACATGAATCTGCCAACCTTGACAAAGAAAAGCATGCTTGAATGCCTCGACGACCACCTACTTTCAAAGTCATGAAAAGTTGATTTGAATATGTTTGTGTTTGCATCGCATGGTGGACTTGACAAACATTTCTTCCGACAATCCAATCGAATTAGAAAAAGTGAAATTCCCAAACAGAAATCTGTTTGGGAGCATCAAAGTTTATAAACATTACTTGTTATATTTCGCAGAAAGCACTTTGTTTAGGCTTTTGACGGTTCATTTAACCAAAGACGAGTTTTCCGCGAAGAACAATAAGTCCCGCCAAATTCCAATCGCAAATTTCAATACTAGGAATGATAAACATAATCGAATCTTGAGAGATCGAAATTAAGAAATTACCGCTGAGTTTGGGTAAACTACGTAATTAACTTTAACAAATAAGTCGGCTTTTTTTAGTTGCTTAATCACAATCAAATGTTCTTTTAATTGTGTATGATAGTTCACTTAGAAAATCTGATGTTTCACTCAGCGTAAATATACATCAATGAAACCCATTCGATTATTATATCACTACAATTTCTAAATCAATGTGCTTGGGTTCATTAGGACGAATATTGTGGTTCTAAAGTAATGGACAATTTGAAATTAACTTTGTGTTCAATCATCGTAGGAAAGGATGCTTATTCAAAATTTTGCTTTAAAAAAAATTCTTTAAATGCAAGATGTATTGTAATATTTACTTTTTCTAATATGCGCTGAAATAAAATTCTTTAGTTTTAAGAGTCAATGATGTAACATTTCATTCCTAAAATATAAATGTTTGCTAAAAGGGTATTTTCATGTCAGATTTCAAAACACTTTATTAAGTTAAAATATTGCATACAATTACACAAAGTAGTGAAAAATCTAACAAAGGCATATTAGTTATAAATAGCAGTTTAAATGTTAAAATATCTTATTCTCACCTTTAATCCTAAGTCGTTTCTAGGCGCAAAGTATGGCCGACTCTTGTATAGTATGCAATAAAATATAAAAGCAGCCTTTATCTTATATTCTAATTGATGAAATAAAAAAAAGAGAAAAAATACCTTTGGAAATCGGGAATTTTTTTTACTATAATTGTGTATAAGTTATATATATATATATATATATATATATATATATATATATATATATATATATATATATATATATATATATATATATATATATATATATATATATATATATATATATATATATATATATATATATATATATATATATATATATATATATATATATATATATATATATATATATATATATATATATATATATATATATATATATATATATATATATATATATATATATATATATATATATATATATATATATATATATATATATATATATATATATATATATATATAAGGATCATATACATATTAAAATTAAATCAAACATTATAAAGTTCAATGCCAACTCTATAATAATAGGCCATATTTAGATTTTAACCCCTTAAAACTATCGAAATATCGAATTTCATAATTTTCCAATGAAGGATTAG